>CM069155.1:11112568-11712568 GCA_035221665.1 Okamejei kenojei
CACATTTCTTAACGTGAAATTACGTCTTTTGCCTATATCCATTAGGTATCTACATATCGTCGAGTTTACTATCATTCTATTCATGGTTCATTCCACGTCCAAATGTGGTGTCGTCTAAAAGTTTGGAAATTGTGCCAGTATTCTGAAATCCATGTCATTTATGTTTCAACAGATATGGGCTAAATAGCTTAGGTAGGTACCTTGGTCGGCATGGAAGAGTTGGGCCAACGGGCCTGTTTCTATGCTATATAATTCTACGGTTCTGAGGAAATACACGCGCAGCGCAGGGATGCTGCACTAAACAGCAAAGGTTAGAACAAACAATCCTATGTAGTGAATGGCCATGGGAGTGATCACCACATCCTGTAAATAAATAAAAATAATCTCCTAAACCCATCGTCTCTAGCACGTAGAACATCACATCTCCTCCAAGCAATGGTGCCTTCTTCCTTGTATCTTGAAAACTCTTAATCAACATTATGTCAAAAATCTGGACCTCCCAACTAAACACCATAATGGGAATATTTTCACCCAATGATGGTAGGACATAACGTAATGCACAATACAAGAAAACAGGATCATGTCTTGGCTGTTGTGACCTTCAAATATTCCTCGCCATTTAATATGTTCATGACTATTCCTTGTTTGCCTCAATACCTCCACTGTGCCATTTCTCATGCCCCTCTATTTCTCGTTCCATCAAATATTTATGCACCTCCACTTTAAATATTTCTGATGATCCAGCTGATGCATAACGGCATGGTTTGGGAACAGCTCCATCCCAGGCCGCAAGTAATTGCAGAGAATTATGGACGCAGCTCAAGCCACTACACAAACCAACCTCCCTTCCATTGACTGAAGTCTGAAGAAGGGTCTCGGCCCGAAACGTCGCCTATCTCCTTCGCTCCTTAGATGCTGCTGCACCCGCTGAGTTTCTCCAGCTTTTTGTGTACCCTCCCTTCCATTGACTCCATCTACACTTTATGCTGCCTTGGCAAGGCCACTGGCATAATCAAGGAGAGGTCACACCCCAGTTACTCCCTCTTCCCCTCTCCCATCAGGCAAGAGGTACAGAAGTGTGCATCGGGACGGCACTGTGGTGTAGCGGTAGAGTTGCTGCCTTACAGCACCAGAGACCCGGGTTCGAGCCTCACTATGGGTACTGTCTGTATGGAATGTGGGGCGTTCTCCCGTGACCTGCGTGGGTTTTCTCCGGGTGCTCCAGTTTTCTCCCACACTCCAAAGACGTACAGGTTTATAGCTTAATTGGTTTTGGTAAAACAAAGTGTTCCTAGTGTGTAGGATAGTGTTAAGTGCGTGCGGAGATCGCTGTTCGGTGCGAACCCGGTGGGTCGATGGACCTGTTTCCATGTGGTATTTCTAACCTAAACTAAACTAAACTAATGATACCACCAGATTCAGAGACAGTTTTTTTCCCAGCTGTTATGAGGCAACTGAACCATCAGACAACTGAACCATCCTAACAACAACTAGAGAGTGGTCCTGAGCTACTATCAACCTCATTGGAGACCCTCGGACTATCCTCAATTGGACGTTACTGGACTTTATTGCACAAATACATTTATTTTTGTACCTCAGTTTTAAATGACCATTCTCTTATAATTATGTTGTCTTGTTTGAGATTCTCTCCTCGTAAAAACCTCTTAAACTGTACCATGTCAAGTCCCCTTAGGTTCTTATATGTTGAACATGATCACTTTTCATTCTTCTGACTACAAGGAATATAGGTTCAGACTATTCATAATCACACTTTATTAGCCAAGTATGTTTTGTAACATATGAGGAATTGGATTTGCCATACAGTCATACCAATCTAAAGCAACAAGACACACAAAATAAATGTTAACATAAATATCCACGACAGTGACGCCTCCACATTCCTCACTGTGATGGACGGCGAAAAAAAAGTTCAATCTGTTCCCTTCTTTCTTTGCATCGGGGCGATCAAACTCCCACATCATGGGGATCGCAGCTTCCCCGTGCCGGGTGATCAGACCCCAGGTCGGTGCTATTTGAACCTCCTGTGACTTTGGAGCTTCTCGACATCAGTCTCTACCCGAGACTGTGAGCTCCTCGATGCTGAAATCCGTAGGGCACGGTTGGAGCATCGCATCTCCAGCAAGGTACGAGATTGAAAAAAAGTTTCCCCTGACCGCCTCCCCCACCCCCTACATAAACCAGAGAACATTAACACAAACTTTTTAATACACACAAAAAATAACAAAACAAACAAAAAGACAGACAGACCGTTGGCGAGGTCCCTTGATAAGGCAATCACCTCATCCCTTGGTGTAACCCAGAAATCAAATATATGGCCTCTGCACAACTATATTTTCAGAAATGTGCACTAAATGTTGGCTTTATCACATCACATGAATGAACAGTAAGTCCAAGGTTTGAAAATTCCAGGCATGTCAGTATGGTGCAGGGATACACACTGCTGTGAAGAGCGCGGGAAAGAAATTGACTATGATTGGTAATTTGTTCAAATTGCATAAGAAGTGTGAAGTAGCTTTACAGGAAGAAAACTGAAGAATGTCACGAGTAGAGAGGAGGTGTAGGAGAATGATGCCAAGTAATGGAGATCTGTGTGCATCGATACGAGATTATTCTCTTTGTTAGACTGTATTAACAAAGTCAAGAAGGTGTAAAAATGTTACAGCATTAAATGGGAAAAAACAGATTCCATAGCATTTATGGATTGCTGGTAATCAGGGAATATAGATTTAGTGGGAAAAATGCTGGATGAGTGATGGGAATACAATTTTTTCCTTTCATAGCAAATTCTTATCTGGAAATCACCGCTAAAACACTGACGAAGCAGGTTCAATTGAAACTATCGAAAATAACTAAATGTAATAATAACTAAAGTGTAAAAAATTGCGGAGCCATGCAGAAAAAGATAGTGATTAAGATGAATTGCCTAGATTTTTTAAGGTGACATAATGCTGTTCATTTGTTTAATTCTAGGAGACGGCAACAAAAATAAGACCGAACCTTAGAACTGTATCGTAAATTTTATAGAGAAAGAAAGAAAAATAAGGAGAGAATTTGGGTGGAATTTAAGAAAAATCAACGTGTAAATTATAAAATGATGAAAAGGTTGGATACATTCTAGTCATTTTAAAATTGAGAATAATTAAAAACAAACAAATGTCTACAAAGGGGCAGCTGTTTAACAGGGACATTACATTTAAACACATTTAAGAATTCTATTTTTTTAATTTTGTTATTTGTTGCATTACCAACGTCTCAGGAGATCAACGAGCGTTCAAAGTTGGTAGAATGAATAAAATATGTATACTCTGCACTGAATTGGTACAATGTGTTTCTTTATGCCTATTAGTGCCAGACTTCACTTGACAGATTCCTAAGGCAGGGCAGAGCAGTGATGAGAGGCAAAAATTGTAAAGAGGCAATCCGATCCACTCGTGTGGATTTTCAAGCAGCCAGATACAGCGAAGCATGAAGAAAGAAAGTTGTGGGAAAATATTGCTTACCTAGACTGAGGGACATGGTGAGGGATAAATACATAACAGAACTGCAGTTGCAATTCTTGCAGGATTACATAGCACAACTAAAGAGATCAAGTGTGGTTTAAAACCAATGCATTGTATCATTGTATTGTATCATTATAATTGTATCAGATTATATCGTAAATTTTATAGAGAAGGAAAGAAAGATTTTCAATTCTTTACCTCATGTTCAGGTTTGAAAATGTTTTAAATATGACAGGACCTTTTTACTTGAAACTAATACTCCTCGGACTGTCGTGAGCCCAATCGCGGGGCGCGGACTTAACGTCAGAGCTGATCCTTTGCCTAGGATCGCTCCCACCGCGACCCCTGCGGAATCACCATCAAGGGCTCGCAGTCTTGGGTGAGGCCGAGTCGGGAGCTCCAACGTCGTGGAAGGTTCACCAACGAGGTTCGATCGCCCGGCGCAGGGGGGCCAACATCCCCCCGATGCAGGAGCAGATCGCCTAGACACGGAGGGCCTGAACAGCTATGGGAATTAAGATCATCCCATCAATGAGGGCTCGAGTCCCACGACCGAGGAAGAACTAAGGAAGGACGAACTTTATTTTGCCTTCCATCACAGTGAGGAATGTGTAGGAGTCACTGTGGTGGATGTTCATGTTAAAATGTGTTTTTTTTTAGCGATCTGTTGCTTTTAATTTTACTTCAGAGTCACGTGAGTGACTACGTGAAGAAGCCCCGCCAGGCGCATGCGCCTCATTACGTCCGCGCATGTCTCACTGAACGGGCTGGAGGGCACAGCTCCACCAGCAGGTAAGTAGGAACTTCTAAGGTAAGTGTTTTAAAAACTTTACTTAGAAGTATTTCCACTCCGTAATGCTGGCTCGAGCAGTCAGTAGGAGTGGGGAGTTGGAGCTGTCACTTCCAAAGATCCGTTTTCGCGTGGGTCCAGGGATTCACCAATTTGATCGGGTCGGGAGATAAGCGCGGCAATGCCGGTTCCGATGCCGGGTGCCGTTTTACCGGCAGCAGTTAAAATAGCGTACTAATTTTCCCCACTAGCTCCATTGACAGAAGGCAGGCCAACTGGAATTTGCTTCAGAATGAGCCTGGTCCATCTGTTTATTTCCAAGGGTGCTAGCAGACTGAGGCTGCTCCTAGCCATGAAAAGGCAAATATAAAGTCACAGACCTGGGTTCTCTGACAACAATGGTGACTCTTCCCCTGATCATACAAGACTGTGGGGGAGGTTGGGAACATGCAGCTGATGCTCCAACCTTGATTACATAAGGGTCCAAGGGCCAGTAATGTCCAAGAGGGCCATACCAAGACCAACATATGGAGGGTCCATATATTGGGGTTCCTTCCAGCGCCTTGTTTAGGACTGGAGGATGCCTCCCTACTATATGATTTGGGAGAAGCGGGCAGATTGCAGCTGACGCTGATGCTGGTGTCCCTGCTTATGTGCAAACACCAGCGGGCACAAGAGCCACGCTCCGGGTGTCTCGGAAATGGCACTGAGTTGCTTTTCCATTGGGGACTGGTGAGGCAATGGAACAATCCCTTGCCAGCAGTATCAATTATGTAGTACCTCACCAGCTCCAGCAAGATATGATGCAAGTGACTGCAAACAAATATGAGACACCTGTTTAATGTGCATTACTGAAAGTGCCTATGGTGACCCAGGTTCTGGGCACCCATGAGTCCTTCTTTGACGGGACAGGAGGTTCGGTGTTAACACGTCCTCCAACTGGTGGCTGCAGCAATTACTGCATTTGGCACTATGGTCCAAGGGACAATCATTTCTCAAACTCACAACAGAGATCTTGGGTATTTTATACAATGCATTTTTCAGGAAATTGCATCAGGGAATATCATCATCAGGCCAACACTAAACCAAAAATTTGCTGCTCTATGTAGGGCGACTAATGTACAAACTCCTGAAATATTGTTTGGAACGGACCTTGTCATGAAAATTCGTGAAATTCATGAAGAGGCCAAAGCAATTGGCTTAATGTAGTCAAGCATTTCGAGGCCACCTATTCACAACCCTGGGTTAATACTGAAGGTCAGATCCAGGTGCTGGGCTCAGCAGGGCAGGCCACTGGGGCAATGAGGGTACCCACCGAGACAGACCGGCTACAATCCCTATATGAGCAGACAACAGCTTTATAGGTCAACTGTAGAGGTACGGGGACTTTTCTTAATGATAAAGTTCTGGTGGCCAATCTCCTATTGGAGGTTGATTACAAATGTTTTCTAATGAATGGTGCTGTATAATATATGATATGTTTATACTAAATACTGTCTCACGTCTCCCATTTAGTTTATCTCAGGGATAGATCCACCTCAACAGCACAAGCCTAATAAAATGTGGGTGTTTTCTGCTCAAGAGCCTGAACAGATAGATAATGGTGAGTGATAAAGCCATTAATCATCCTCCACAATTGTGTCTAATATTTCCCCAGATCTTAAAAAAGATGGGTGTTGTAGAGTAATTCTCGTCCTCAATCACTTAAATTCATTATTGCTAAACACCTGTTATCACAGGGCTGTTATGTGGCAACTATTGGTTTGCAAGATGTGTATTATTCGCTGCCAATTCATGCTCATTATCGCAGGTACTTGAAATTTAATTGGATGGCACAGCTGTGGCAATACAAAGCATTGGCTCCTGGATTAAGTTCAGCACCCAGGCTATTTATTCATTTGTTAAAACCTGTGCTGGTGCTATTCAGCCCATCATCATATTGTAATAGCTTATTTAGCTCATATCTTAATTATCAGCAACACTAATGAGTCAGCTGAAGAATCGGTGCTTGAGTCATTAGGGGTTGCTCCATCCAACTAAGTCCAAGTTACAGCCAACCCAAAATATTGAGTATTTGGGGTTTCTTATTAATTCTGTTGCTATAACAGTAACATTACCAACAGCCAAGGTTGTCGATGATGATGATGTCTGTACTTGCCTCCCACAAAACTTTATCCCTCCATCCGAGAAGACGCTAAGGTCATTGGTAAATGGGGAGCAGGTTCCTGCAGTACATTCGGGCCTTTGCATTATCAACATTTGCAGAGAGCATGAGAACTAGCACTAAAATCAAATGCAGGCCATTTTCATCAGGTTATCCAGTTACCCACAGCTCTCACCGAATTGCAGGGGTGCCTTGTTAATGTTAATCTAGCTACCAATAACATTTTCGGTACTAGACCCTTCACTAATCTTCCAGACTGATGTCAGTGCTCTCGGATGGGGGCTACGGACACCGAGTCTAGCTGTGGGGATAGCTGGCATGAACACGAAGGGTTGATTCGCCACACACACGGGATCAATTATTTCGCATTATTGGGGGCATTTTATGGGTAAAGGCATATTGCTCCTCAATGAAGTAATTTGATAACACCACAGCAGTGGCATATATTAATCATATGGGAGGTGCACGATCAGTATCATGTGTTAACTGGGTACCGTCATGTGGCATTGGTGTATGTCAAGGCATATCTGCGTTTCAGCCATTTATTCACCACCTACAGCTAATGTGGTGGCCGACCATAGATCGCGTATGTTTCATGCCAATATAGAGTGGATGTTGAATTCTAAACTTTGTCACACAATTGTCACTCGATTTGGGTTGCCAGCCATTGATCTGTTCCATCCAGATTACATCACCAGTTGCCTAAATATGTTTCATGGGAGCCAGATCCAGGTGCAGTTGCCGTGGATGCAGTCTCGTTACATTGGGGGCACTAAAATTTTATGCAATTCCTCCTTTTTTTCATCCTGAATTGTCTCACCACTCCGCCACGGGTGTTTTGGTGGTCCCAGATTGGCCACACAACCATGGTTCCCCTTAGTGTTTTCAATGATGGTTCAGTCATTCATGATGATTCCCAGCTGCAGTAATTTCTTGGTGCATCCGGTTACAGGAGAAAGTCACCCTTTACACGACCATATTAATTATTGGTCTGCAGGTTCTGACCAGACAATTCCAAGGACTTGGATTGTCGAACAGGGTATGGTGGTTCTCACTGCAGGCTGGCGAAATAGCACTCAAAAAACAATATATGGCTCACATAAAGAAATGGGAACCGTTTCTGTGTACAATCCAATATGTCTTATCATAATGCAAGCATATGTGATGTGTTGGAGTTCCTTGCTAAGTTGCATTTTGATGAGCACCTGCATTATAGTGACATTACCAGCGCTCGGAGTGCGTTGTCCTCTTATTGCGGGCAGTCTTCAAAACAACATCCCATCGGGTCTCATCCGTTAGTATCCCGATTTATGAGGATTTTTTAATAAAAACCCTCCGAAACCTCGCTATACAGAAATCTGGGACATCACTCCTGTTCTCACAATGCTTCGGCAATGGGCTCCAATTACTTCATTATTTACGCAGAGATTAATTCTTGCTGTGGTTATGCTAATAGCGCTGGTTTCAGCACAACGTGTACAAACATTACAATTCTTACGAATACCTTGTATGCATCTGTCTGTCAATGACATTAACTTCTACGTTTATGATTTAATCAAACAAAGCAGGCCCGGTCTGGCTGGACTCAAGGTGACGTTTAAAGCCTATCTTGTTGACCAAATGTTATATGTAGTTACGCCATATAACTTAAGCCAATATATTAAGGTAACAAGGAGTCTCAGAGGTTCTGAGACAGGACTGCTCATTAGTCACAAAAAGACATATGAAAGAGTGTCAGCACAAACTATTTCTACATGGTTGAAATAGGTTCTCAATTATGCTGGAGTCGACATTCCTGTCTTTAACTCTCACTCCACCAGGGCGGCATCAATCTCCGCGGCGAAGGCTCAGGACGTGCCGCTAGACCAAATCTTCGAGGCCGCAGGATGGTCTCGAGAAGCAACATTTTCTCAATTTTCTGACAAACCTGTACAGACCGTGCCACGGTTCGGGCATGCTGTTTTGGGTCACATTTAATTCATTTACTTTGTTTTCTATCATTGTTTGTAATTTTCCCTGAGACAGAGGGGTTATTCCTGTGTTTCTTATTGTTAACAATAGTTATTGAATAATTCCAAGCAATGTTCAATATATTATTTATTCCCTACTGTGTCAACCGAAGCAGATTGTCGTATGGTGTGCATCGACGGCATGAAAGTACAGAGCTTTGAAATCTTGATGTAGTCACTCACGTGACTCCGAAGTAAAATAGTAAGATTAAACGAGAACTTACCAGTTCGAAGTTTGATCCTTATTTTTATGAGGAGTGACGTTGAGGGATTACGTGCCCTCCGCTCCCACCCTCATAATCTAAGAGATCATCTGGTAGTTCTAGTCTTCTACGAGCCTTACTATGTTACTTTGGCTATTTGTTTTCTGTGTTTTCACGCCGCTGCTTTGAAGAATGACGCGCATGCGCCTGGCGGGGCTTCTTCACGTAACCCCTCAACGTCACTCCTCATAAAATAAGGATCAAACTTCGAACTGGTAAGTTCTCTTTTAATCTTCCTGTTGTATGACTGACCTGGCCAATGAAATTCCTCATATGTTGCAAAACATACTAGGCAAATAAATTCTGATTCTTATTTTGACAAATGCAAGAAGCCGTAAATCTGAAATAAAAACCGAAAATGCTCAGTTCAGGGGGCACCTGTGGACGGAGAAAGGTACAGATTTCAGAATGATGGCTTGTCATGAGATATACAGCTAAACTTCATTGGCTTGAACCACTAACCCAACAATCTTCTCCATGCAGAGGCAGTATGACCTGCTGAGCGATTCCAGCATTTTCTGGTTTTGATCTATACTGAACAGCCAGTTTGTTTCAAAGTTCTACACATTTCTTTCCACCGTTTTCTTTCGTCCAAATTTTGGGTATGGTTTGATTTCTTTAACATGCCTCAAAATAAATTAATATCATTGAACAACTGGAAACATTTGTAATGCCAGAGTTTAATGACTTTCCTCTGTGGATTTCAAAGAAGCAGCTATTTAACAATAACCATACCTCTAATGTAGGATAAATTGTTCCAAAGCCCTTCACCCCAAGCATAATCAAGCTAGAAAAAAAATGACATGCACAAAAAACGATGTTAATATTAACCAAAGTCAGGTTTTAAGGAATGGAAGGCTTGGGAAGACAATTCTGAAGTTTGGGATTAGAAAAATGCTGTGTTTCAGATAACACATTTGTTTCAAATTCAAAATATTGACAAATTTTCTATCAGGTCCAATTACAGCCTTAGGGTACCCAAAAGGCTGGAGAAACTCAGCGGGTGCAGCAGCATCTAAGGAGCGAAGGAGATAGGCGACGTTTCGGGTCGAGACCCTTCTTCGGACTGGTCAGGGATCAGGGAAACGAGAGATATAGACGGTGATGTGGAGAGATAAAGAACAATGAATGAAAGACATGCAAAAAAGTATCAATGATAAAGGGAACAAGCCATTGTAAGCTGTTTGTGGTGTGAAAATGAGAAGCTAGTGCGACTAGGGTGGGGAAGGGAGATAGAGAGAGACGGAATGCCAGGGCCCGAGGGCTGAGCGAGAGGTGGGAAGGGGAGGAGACAGCAAGGGTTAACAGAATTGAGAAAATTCAACGTTCAAGCCCAGAGGATGCAGACTCCCCAAGCGGAATATGAGGTGCTGTTCCTCCAACTTGCGGTGTTGCTCACTCTGGCCGTGGAGGAGGCCCAGGACCGAGAGGTCGGATACGGAATGGGAGGGGGAGTTGAAGTGCTGAGCCACCGGGAGGTCGGCTTGGTTATTGCGGACGGAGCTTTCAGGGACTCCTTTCAGGGACCCAAGCAGTCCTTCCAGGACACTCCTTTCAGGGACCCAAGCAGTCCTTCCAGGTCCGACAGAGGTTCACCTGCACCTCCTCCAACCTCACCTACTGCATCCACTGCTCCAGATGCCAGATGATCTATATCGGTGAGACCAAGCGGAGGCTTGGCGATCGTTTCGCCGAACACCTCCGCTCGGTCCGCAATAACCAAGCCGACCTCCCAGTGGCTCAGCACTTCAACTCCCCCTCCCATTCCGTATCCGACCTCTCGGTCCTGGGCCTCCTCCACGGCCAGAGTGAGCAACACCGCAAGTTGGAGGAACAGCACCTCATATTCCGCTTGGGAAGTCTGCATCCTCTGGGCTTGAACATTGAATTTTCTCAATTCTGTTGTCTCCCTTGCTGTCTCCTCCCCTTCCCACCTCTCCCTCAGCCCTCAGGCCCTGGCATTCCCTCTCTCTCTATCTCTCTCCCCCACCCTAGTCGCACTAGCTTCTCATTTTCACACCACAAAAAGCCTACAATGGTTTGTTCCCTTTATCTTCGGTACTTTTTTTGCATATCTTTCAGTCATTGTTCTTTATCTCTCCACATCACCGTCTATATCTCTCGTTTCCCTGATCCCTGACCAGTCTGAAGAAGGGTCTCGACCCGAAATGTCGCCTATCTCCTTCGCTCCTTAGATGCTGCTGCACCCGCTGAGTTTCTCCAGTCCTTTGTTTACCCTCGATTCTCCAGCATCTGCAGTTCCTTCTTTAACACCAATTACAGCCTTATGTAGGTTGTACATTCAATTATTTATTAAAGTCTTCACAAATTGCTGTGTTTTAATTTTCCCTCTTTTCCTCATAGTAACAGGTCCCATCCAGCATAGCCAGCCATCAGGTTCACCTGCTTTAAAAGGGCATCAATAATACAGGTGTCCAAGAAGAGCAAGGTGTCATGCCTCAACGACTATCGACTAGTGGCACTAACTTCTGTGGTGATTAAGTGCTTTGAGAGGTTAACGATGGCGCATATCGCCTCCTACCTCGACAAGAACCTTGATCCACTGCAGTTTGTTTACCGTCACAACAGGTCAACGGTAGATATAATCTCATTGGCTCTCCACTCCGCTCTGGACCACTTGGACAACAAAATCTCGTACGTCAGGCTGTTGTCATAGACTACAGCTCGGCTTTTAATACCATCATCCCCTCCAAGCTGCTTACCAGGGACTAGTAGAGCGTCCATTGCAGCCAGGGTCCGGAGGGCAACGAGCACCGCCACTCCACCTAGGGTCCGCAAGGGGAGGAGTGGCTCTGCTGTCAGTGAATGGACTGGTAATAGGATCTAGGGAATAGGCAGGGCTAAAGATGTCCTGGTTGGGTTGCTCCTAGGCCTGGCCAAGCTGGCCATCGGCGAGTCACAGCGGCAGGCGGAAGAGGGATCTATCGCAGTCGCTGCCTCAAAAAGGCTGCCAACATCATCAAAGACCCACACCATCCTGGCCACACACTCATCTCACCATTGCTATCGGGAAGAAGGTACAAGAGCCTGAAATCTGTAACATCCAGGTTCAGGAACAGCTCCTTCCCCACAACCATCAGGCTATTAAACACGACATAAAATAAGCTCTGAACAATAACAGTCTATTATTATTATTGCACTGTATCTCTTTATTTATTATGTATATATGGTCTATGGTCTATAGACACACTGAACTTTTAAGTTCCGTTTTGTATTATGTTTACATATTCTGTTGTGCTGCAGCAAGTAAGAATTTCATTTTCCTATCTAGGACACATGACAATAAAACTCTCTTGACGCTCTTGACGACTACACTATTACAGATAATATGTTTAACAGGTTTTTAGTCCCACATGCAATTATGGATGCAAACATACAGTAGCAGCTGGATAAATAATTCATTGCATGACATGAAAGGAATAAAAATCCTATTCTTTAAACTTTGGCATTTCACCTTAAATTCCACTGCTAAATAAAATGCATCCATTCCATGCGTTCAAGCTGTTAAACACTTGGAAATGTTTTTTTTTTCTTATTGGCCAATCTACTGCCAGAAGTGCGCTAATACTGTAAACCCAAGACATTTCTTGGATTACTGTTTGATAATAGGGATAAAATTAATTTGAAATTTTGGAAGGGAACATTATCCCCCACAATTAAAATGTGGATAGTGGAAATGTTGGAGACATTGCATTTGGAAAGAATCAGATTTGTCCTAATGGACAAATACGAACTCTTTGAACAGATATGGTCTCCATATACAGAATATTTGAAGGGGTAGCTGTTCTTAGCATCACAACTCAATGGGTACCTGGCAGGATTAGATGAAAATAATTCTTTTTTTTTTGATTTGTATGCATGTCTCTATTGATATCATTATTTGAAATTGTGTTATTCACTATTAAGATGAATAATATATACTATAATATTTTTTTTCTTTTTTTCCTCTTCTCTTTCTCTCTCTATATAATCAAAATTATTATTTAATCACCATTCTTATTGATTAAAATATATTGTTTTCTTTTTCTACTTTCTAAAAAATAAAAGTTTATAAGAATTATTTGTAACATCCGGACACTTATTGAAATAAGTTGGTTGTGTATTTGAAAAGTTGTTATACCGTTGTTATGATGGATTACTTCTAATAAAAATATTATTTAAAAAAAAGAAGTGCGCTAATACTGTTCTTCAACCCACTGATATTTTCCCATTAAAAGACATTAAATCAGGAAATGGGAATGGTGAGGTGGAATTGATTGTATTAGCAACAGCCAAATGGATTGCTTTGGGCGTGTAACAATTTTGCTATTTGCAGTGTCTGAGGCTGCTGCCTCATTGGGATATCAATTCAAATAAGTAAAACTTGTATTTTCCATCTGTAACTCATCAGTTGTGTAGTCGGTTGTTTGGCCTGGGGGAATGAAGCACACAAATAGTATAAGTTTGTCTACTAAAGGAGGCAATCTCAGCAGTGAAGGTTACCTCATCCCTGTTATCCCACATATGTCGCAGAAGTATTCGGCAACAGTTATCTCCAAGGAAACAAAATCCCACTGCCCACTCTTGATAACCAGTACCAATACCTTGGCTGAGTCCTCCACTGCCAATATTCTGGGAGGCAGCAGGACAGAATTCAAAGATTTGCCATATAAAGGCTGGGTCTACAAATGCGGCCATGAGCTAGGATCCTGTTATTAAGTTTATCATCCATAATAAAGTAGCCATTTAACATTCATACCAGGCACCACCATAAAAATCTTGCCATTGATGTATAGTTGCTGCAGCGTGTTCTATTTACAAAATGTAGTTACTCACCTAAGTTACTCTGACAGCACTCCTCAAATTTACAAACTCTATCCCAAGAAGGAGAAGGGCAGCACATGCATGAGAACACAATCAATTGCAAGATTATTTCTAAGTCACACACCATCCTGACATAAATATGTTTCATAATTGCTGTGTCTAAATCCTTGAAATCACTGTATAGTAACACTGTGAGTATATATTCATCAGAAGGACACTAGCCAGTCAGGAAGGAGGCACATCACTATATTCACAAGAATGTTTAGGGTTGAAGAACATTGTTCCATATTCCCCCCAAAAAAAATGATTTAAAAAGTTAAATGTCTTCTGAAACTTCAATTGTATTTGGTGCCCAGATATGAAAAGTATGTTCAACTGCTTAGCTTTTCACAAGAGAAGCAACCCTTAAACAAAGACAAGGAAATATCAACTGAACATCTCAAGACTTGCTGCAACTCATTAATAACCAACTAGAAACACGAGGAAAAGGAAAATGAGACTGTTGGGACACAGAAAAAGACCTTGGGGCGTCTTCACTATCATTTAAAGCTTATAAACGTTTTCGGAATTGTCATTGGAGTGTTGTTTTCTGGAATGTGTGAACAATAATGTAGATGAAGACCAACAGAGTTACCTGGAAGGAATAGGGTAATATGTTACAAAAAGTAACCTGATATGTTCAGGACATGATCGGCAAGTGGTTAATTGAGTTTATTTCAACAGGGATCTTAATTTTAGGACTAATTTGACAGATATTCCACATCATTGCTAATTCAAATCATTTCAGAATTGCCTGGCAGCTACATAACTGTTTAAGGAAAATGCAGTCTTCTCAAACATTGCCTGGAGATCCACACCTGAATCATAGACGATGGAGGCATAGACGAAAGGGTAAGAAGTAAACCAAATCCAACTAACATCTCCAAATTTCTTCCTATTCGATTATAGAGGAATGAGCGATGGGCAGTGTGAATTCTATTGGTTTCTAATGGTAATATTCAAACAAATTCTTAAAAGTACTTAGAAATTAAAATATTGTATTCATGCTTTAAAAAGCTTTAAAAAAAAAAAAAAAAAAAAAAAACTGCCTCGACTTCCGGTGGCGCTATGGAGGGCTAGAGGATAACGCCAGCCAGCTCCGTGAAAAAAAACGGGAGAAAACGGGGGATTAACGGACCTACCTGCTGCCTGCTGCTTGCTGCCTGCCGTTTCTGCACCGATTGTTGTGAGTGATGTCATCAGGCGCGCGACAAGTTATGTCTACAACACGCAGCCCTACCGAAAGATCGAAAAGTCGACCAACCAGGCAGAGACCGGCAGAAGGCCTGACTGAAGCCTCGGACTCAAGTAGGGCCTCATCCCAGGAAGATGTATCGAAAAGAACAAGGAAAAGAAATGAAAGTGAAGAATTGAAAACCTTTATTTCACATGAGATTGCTGGTTTAAGGGAAGAAATAAACCAGATGAATAATCAAATGAAAGAATTTCAACAGGAAACAAATTCAAATATTAATAATAAGACCAAGAAAATATCGGAAGATCTGAAGAAAGAAATTACAGAAATGATGAACGAAATGACAAAGGAGATGAATAATAAAATTGTAAAGGTCAAAAATGACTTTGAAAAAAGGCTGAATCCTATGGAGGAGGTACTGGAACAACAGACGGCTGGTATAAAAAGCCTTGAAGAACTAGCTGATACAAGTGCTATGACTACAGCAAAGCTGGTTACAGAAAATGAACGTCTAACGGACTTACTGACTAAAATAACCGAGAAATGTACTGAGCTAGAAGGTCGCCAGAGAAGACAAAACCTAAGAATCGCAGGTATTCCCGAAGGACGAGAGAAAGATGAAGATCCTCGAGAATTTACTGCGAACCTACTGCAACATGTTTTATCTCTGGAACAAAAGCCTTTATTAGCCCGTGCTCATAGAGTCAGGAGACGTCAGACAAGAGTAAACGCCCCTCCAAGACAAATGATTATAAAGCTACAATATGACTATGTCTTGGACGAGAGAATGCGAAAATCCTCGAGAAACAGAAACCTAGAATTCGAAGGACAAAGGATCAGTATCTTCCGAGATTACCCAGCAGAAGTTTCCAGGAAACGGAAAGCATTTAATGAGGCTAAAAGTCTTATGAGGGGAGTGGAAAATTTGAGATATGGCTTGAATTATCCAGCTACTCTAAGAGTTACTTTCAACAACAAGGAATATTTCTTTTCCAACCCAGCAGCAGCACTGGACTTTGCCCAGCAGATCAAGACCTGAGAAGCACCTACTATCGAATATACTGACTTTTATGGACTTTACAAGAATCCTCAAGACTCTGCAAGACTTCACAAGACAACGCAGGACTGGACGGAATTGGACAACGTTGGATGGAAGCTGGAGAAAGAAGTGGATTGGAAAACCTCACGTGGATACTAATAATTAGTATAATCACACTACTAATATAAATAACTAACACATATTAAAGTCACACCGTGGTATCTTTATCAGTATCGCTCTTACTAATTAAGATTAATCACTATCACTAATAATTAATGTTTATCTATGTTGGAATGAATAGAGTCAAATATAGGGATGGATTTCATTTGGAGATTTTTCTTTTACACCAGCAATTTTCATTTTTACTTCTTGTTTTCTTTTTGTTTGATGGTTTTTTTTTTCTTTTTTGTTCCTTTTTTTTATATTAATTAGATTTTTAAATAAGTTTTAAATATATGTATTTCTATATCTTTAATTATTATAATTTGAATAATTCTTTCTTTTTGCCCTTTTTTTTCCCTTTCTTTTTTTTAATGTTATACCCCCGGTAAAATATTATTGTGAAATAATAATTCCAAAAACCTGGGAGCTGGTTAAGTTACTAACATCAACGACGGAAGTCGGTAGATGGTTAGCCATGCTAGTATGGCTAGCACTAACTGCAACAATTTTAGATGTAGTTTTTTCTTTCTTTATGCACAATACTAACTTCTTAATCTATCCTTTGCTTTTCTTTTATATAATCTACTATTGTTTTTTTCAGTTTGAATGGAGTTATACATTGGACCAAAGGAGATATATACGTGAGAGACATTCACAAGACTTAAAATTCATCTATTCGATGTTCGGGTGTAAGTCCGGGTCTGTCGGGCTGAACCATAGACTCTATTGTAGACCTCCATAGACAAAAGATGCAAGACTCAAAAATGAATATGGGGAATGAGGGAATAACGTTTTGTAGTTGGAATGTTAAAGGTATTAATGAACCGATTAAGAGAGGAAAAGTATTTGCACATTTAAAGGCAATTAAAGCTGACGTAATTTTCATTCAAGAAACCCATTTAAAAAAAGATGCTGAACATAGGTTGAAAGCTAAATGGATAGAAAAAATGTACCATTCTTCTTTTACGCATAAATCAAGAGGCGTAGCAATATTATTTCGTAAAGGTATTTTATTTAAACATACATCAACTATAACTGATAAAGATGGCAGATACATTATTGTGATAGGAGAATTAAATACACAAAAAATGATTTTTGTTAATGTATATGGACCAAACTTTGATAGCCCATTGTTTTTCAAGAAAGTATTTAACAATATCCCGGAATTAACACAACACAATCTAATAATTGGAGGAGATTTTAATTGTACACTAGACACTTACTTAGACAGATCTACAAGGCAAAGGAAAACTAAATCACATTCTAGTGACTTATTAAATGCATATATGGAAACCACTAATATCAAAGATGTTTGGAGAATAGAAAACCCTACCGGACGAGAATAATCCTTTTATTCGTCAGTACATAAAACCTACTCAAGAATAGATTATTTTTTGGTGGATGCCAAACTTATCTCACTCACTTATAAATCCAAATATCACAATATTATAATTTCAGATCATGCACCATTAACATTTAAGATCAAAATAAATGGTAAAATAGAAAAATCAGGACAGTGGAGATTTAACCCACAAATTAAAAAAAAAAAAATTACTCAGGAATATATCACAGCACAAATTAAGATTTTTTTCGAAACAAATGATAAACCGGAAATATCTTGCTCCTTATTATGGGAAACATTTAAAGCATATCTCCGGGGAATCATGATTTCCTCTCAAGCATTTTATAATAAAAAGAATCGTAAGGATCAACAAGATTTGGAAAAGGAGATTAAACAATTAGATATACAGAATGCAGCGAATCCAGCTATAATATTACATAATAAAATTGCAGCATTGAAATATAAATTAAATAAAATATATACAGATCAAGTTGTAAAACTTTATCAACATACTAAACAATTACAGTTTGAATTCGGAGATAAACCTCAAAAATTATTTGCTCGCCAACTAAGGAAAATGGAAGCCGAAAAAATAATCCATAGGATTAAATCACATAATGGCGAATTGCTAATACAACCTAAAGATATTAATGAAAGATTTATGCAATATTATAAAAACTGATACACTGCTAAAACAACTGAAAATAAAATAGGAATAGAAGCATGTCTAAAAAAATGTAACCTGAAAGGGTTGGATTTACAAAATAGAGAATTACTAAATGCTGATATCTCAATAAAAGAAATCCAAGAATCTATTAGATCATTAAAAAATGGTAAAACACCGGGACCAGATGGTATTGGCTCAGAATTTTATAAAATATTTTATGATCAGATTGTACCACGTCTGAAATCATTATATGAATATATATATACACAGCAGAAACTACCAGAAACGTTAAATGAATCTACTATAACACTTATACCTAAAATAAATAAAGACTTGGATGAACCAGGATCATTTAGAGCAATAGCTCTTTTAAATACTGATCAAAAGATATTAACCAAAATATTAGCACAAAGGCTAAGCACAGTTGTTAATGAATTAATTCACCCCGATCAAACAGGATTTATACCAAAACGATATTCTTCATATAATCTGAGACGGTTATTCAATATTATACATTCGAAAAGAGGTATTAAAAAAGATCTAGTAGTTATTTCGTTAGATGCAGAGAAAGCCTTCGATCAAGTGGAATGGCCTTATTTGTTCTCGGTTATGGAAGCTTTCAAACTGGTAAAGTTTATTACCTGGATCAAATTGTTATATACAAATCTGACAGCTAGAATAACAACAAACCGAATGTTATCAACTAAATTCAATTTATCTCGAAGTTGTAGACAAGGTTGCCCTTTATCCCCCCTATTGTTTGCACTTGCAATAGAACCGCTAGCTCAGAAGGTGAGATTACATCCGGAAATATATGGATACGATACTAGAGACACTAAAAATAAAATCTCCTTATATGCGGATGATGTATTACTTTACATCACAAAACCAGAAACTAGTATCCGAAATTTGTTAAAATTAATAACTGAATTTGGATCCTTCTCAGGATATAGTATCAATAACGGTAAATAACTTACACATATTAAAACAATTCCCTTTTAAGATAACAAATGAAAAAATTAAATATCTTGGAATTTTCGTAACAAAAAGATTTGACTTTTTATTTAAATCTAACTTCCCACCATTATTGAATAAATTAAATAAGAATATTTTATATTGGAAAACCCTACCTATTTCAATGTTAGGTAAAATTAATACAATAAAAATGATTTTTCTTCCACAATTATTATATCTTTTCCAATTAATTCCGATATATCTCCCTATAAATGTCTTTAAAAAGGTGGACTCCCTAATCACTAACTTCATTTGGGATTATAAGAGCCATAGAATAAATAAAAAACATTTATGTAAATCAAAATTAAATGGAGGTTTAGCACTACCAAATTTTATGTTTTATTACTGGGCAGTCAACATTAAAAATATGAATTTTTGGTTAGAAGAAACAGATAACCAACCTACTTGGTTAAATGTGGAAAAAGAAGATTGTTCTCCTTTTGAAATTAGTTCTATAATATTTGCTAATATTAATTTAGCTAAGAAAATTTATAGTGAAAGCCCGATAATAGAAAGTGGAATACGTATTTGGAAACAAATAAAGAAAACATTAAAACTAAAATCTATACCACTATCTCTTACCATTGTAAGTAACGTTACGTTTAAACCTTCAATGATGGATAACGCTTTTTTACAATGGAAAAACAAGGGAATTATTAAGATGGGTGATCTCTATAAGGAAAACTCTTTCCTTTCATTTCAAGATTTACAACAAATTTATGGACTCTAAAGATTATTTTAGATATTTACAAATCAGAGACTATGTTAAAGCAAACACACAGGAAATTAGAAATAGAAAGATAGAAATTTTAGATGAATGCTTAAATAAACACCCGAATACAGAAAAAATGATTTCATATATATATAACATCTCATTGGAAAGTGATGTCCCATCAACAGAAATATATATATAATCTTGGGAAAATGAACTAGGCCAAATTATTAGACCAGAAGTTGAGGCTTGTCCTAATGGACAGGTTAGATCTCTTCAGAGAGATATGGTCTCCATATATTGAATATTTACAGGGTCATAATGGCTCGGTACGAGGGCTTGACCGAGGCCTGAATATTAGAATAGATGAAGAAGTATACATAATAAATCATGCCTATATCTCCAATGACGGATTAATGATTAACACTCCATTCGCTTTCATATTTTCTATATTATCTCTCTCTATCTTTTCTTACTTTATAAAAAAATTAGAAAAGTGTATAGAAGCATATAGTCTTAAATTTTATTATTAATAATAATATTAATATTATTAATATCATGAAAGTATCTAATAATGTTTTTTCATTTATGTAAAATAATGTATTTTTCATCAATATGTTTCTACAATAAAAATATTTAACAAAAAAAAACAAAAAAAACAAAAACTGCCTCTGGGCAAACAAAAACAGTTGACCAACTATTACAAACTTTCACCAACAAACAATATGCTGGAAAAACATTGCAGCATAAGCAACATCTGTGGAGGGGTGGAGAGGGGGAGGAATGGTCAGAGTTTCAGGTCCAAACATGCATCCGGAGTGCAGATCCCTTTTTGCAATTACAGGAGTCACAAATTTCTGTGAAAGATCTGAGTATCTTACCTTTACTGCTCTAACTCACTATATCAGTTTACGGAATGATATAGCAGTGCAATCACTATTGCATCCATAGCTGGTCACAGCTGAACGTGTCTCTTTGAAAAATGATCAGGCACCAGGTGCAGTCTGATTTATAGTGCACTTCTTGCATATACGGTTTTATTTCAGATTTTCATCAAATGCATATTTTATTTTCTAATATAAAATAATAAGCTGTTTCTTCATAATATATTGAGCATACAAGAGACAAGATCGTATCTATCTGTGCAATCTTCATTCACGTGGTAAATCTGTAAGAAGGCTTAGCATGAATAATCAGTGAACAGGAAGAAAAATTAACACTATTAACATCGATTAACATATTAGTACAATATTATAGATGTTAGTCCAAATATTAATATATTAATATCTGCAGTCATAGGTGCCATTTCCCATCCCGAAACGTCGCCCATCCACGTCCTCCAAAGATGCTGCCTGATCTGCTGAGTTACTCCAGCACTTTGTGTCTTTTTTTCGTAAACCAGTTCCTTGTATCCATCCATTCATTCTTGGGATGCGAGTACTGGTAGAAAGAACTGCATTTATTGCTCTTCCATCATTATCCCAGAAGGTTTAATGCAACTGATTGGCTAGCTTGGCCACTTCAGAGAGCATTTACAAATTCCACACATTATACTGGGAAACATATCTCAGTTGAAATCAGTAATTTTCTTTATTTATTGGACGTTACTGATACAGTTGAGTTCTCACAATTCCACAGTTTCATAGTCACTTTTAACGATTCCCAGTTTTATTTACCTGGATTTGTATTTTTAAACTGAAATACCAAATTCACTATTCATCTTAAATTCTCATCCAGTAACATTAACCACTTCACTCCAGCTCTCACATTTGGTAATTAGTCTTTCTGTGTGAATTTTGATTATTATTCATCTTGGGGATACAACCTCAAGTTACCCTTGTGTTTAAAATCACCCATCAGGTCATCAGAAGCAGGCTTGCCTATGGAAACAATCCTTTGTGATGAGCAGATGAATGGGTACAAGAGAGCATCTGTACTGTAATGTGTTCTTCATTTGGATATATTTCTCCCCCAAGAGGTAACCACAGTCAGATATGTGGATCGTATTTTGAATCTGCTGCCTCATTTCTCACCAGCTTCCATTAACAGTTCCCACACACACAGATCTATAGCATTGAATGACAAAGATAACTTCATTTAAGAGCAAGCAATTTACGAGCAGTTAAACTCAATTCTGAGTGATGGGGTTAGTTTGTAGTGGAAGGGTAGTATGCTGTCATCAGGATATGGAAGGTATGACTGATGTGCTGTTATAGATACATTCCTATTTTGGTTAATGTAAGTTTTACAAGCTACCCACTGAAAGACTTATTCAGACTTTGATATCACAACCTCACACAGATACACGAAAAGAACTCTTGAACTGTGAAAGTTGTTCATATGAAAGTTTATACGGAGACCACTTGCAATACTATACCTCACCATGATAATCAAAGCCATTTGCCTACATTTGGGAAAGTACAGTACTTTCTGAAATTTTAGCTGAGTCTAGGATACTTAATGGAGCTGCTGTAAATCTGGTGCTATACCTGATTAAAGTGATGTAATGCAGATGTTTATTATGTCACGGTGAATTTGATTCATTGGCTGGCATTAACCACCAGCCAAATATACTCAACCATGTGGCTAATGCTGTTAGACACAAGGGCTTCACAATTTAAAAATGAAAATTCAAACTGTTGGTAAAAAGATAATTTTTGCATCATCAAGATTCAGTGTTTGGTTATGCGAGTTAAATTAATGTGGCTTCAGAGCTATCTAATTTATTTGAGAAAGGTGACAGAAAATGTCATGCTTGCAATTCCAACTACAAACATACTATTTGCAGATAGCTTTCATGACAAGATGCCCATATTCATTTCAATTCAAAAGACACACTGCTGAAGGAACTCAACAGGTCAGGGAACATCTGAGGAGGGAAATGGACAGGCGACGTTTCAGGTCAGGACCCTTCTTCAGACTAATTTCCCTCCACAGATGCTGCCTGACCCGTTGAGTTCCTCCAGCAGTTGGTTTTGTGCTCACTGTCTACAGTCTCTTGTGTCTTAATTTCCGATCAGCCTTCCGACCAGAAGAGGGAGACTATGGAAGGAATAGTGGATAAATTCAAATCACTGTTTCAGAATCCCTCTCTCAGTCTCAGTCATTGAAACCTAAAGCTCCCTCCCAAACTTTAAACCATGTATTACTGGTGAGCATGTCCATAAATGTACATGCTTTCCCCTTCTTCTCTACACTGCTAAGTCCCAAGGCTAATTTGGGTTTCATTCACTTTTTACTTCTACATTCCTGAGAATAAAATAAGTAACACAACAACATGCAAGTAGGAAAGCCACAAAAGGGTGTAGGAGAGACAGCTGGACTGAATGCACGGAGATGTGGTAATTTGATATGAATAGTCTGAATACACACAAGTAGTCTGGAATCAAAATGGAAAAAATTGATATACCTTATAGTTTCACCAACCCCAGAAAAAGAATAAGCGTGACCAATGCCATATGGATAGGCTTCCCTCAGAAAAAAACATGTTCTGACTGATTCTTCTGGATACAAAACTAAAAATGTAACATTTGTGAAAAGAGTGCATGGTTCACTGAATGCAATTGTTGGTGGGGTAGAAAATGAGGACAAGGTGAATGCTATCCAGCAGGGGAATGTGGGAAATAGAGAAGACGTGTATCCGTTCTTGGATTGTTGGGACGCATTTAAGAGTATTAATAAGAATTATTATGATGACGATATCCCAGTGATTCTCCAATTACGTTGATAGACTAGGAAAAGTAAAATTGTTCTTATTTGAGACAAGACATTGATAGGGTGACATAACAGTATTCAAGACAATTGTGTGAATACAAGGAATTGCTGATGCTTTCCTTGAAGAAACATAGCATCTACATCCTGAAGAAAGGTCCCAATCCAAAATGTCACTTTTCGTTATCCTCCAGAGATGCAGCCTGACTCGCTCAGTTACTCCAACACTTTGTGTGCTGCGCAAGAACATTGTGTGTTTATTTAAAAATAAGAAATAACTGCTTCTGTTTTCAGAAGGGTTGATAATCAAGACAAAGATTGAAGTAATTGGTCAAAGCTTAGGGAAATATTACCCATTGGCTTATGATCTGGAAGTTCAGTGACTGAAGGGACAGTGTGAGCAAAATCAGTAACAATTTTTAGAGCAAGATTGATAAATACTTCAATGTATTTTGAATTTGCATTGATGTGTTGATCCAAAAGATCTTAAAATGTCAATGATATATTATCTTTGTAATCAATGAGGTGGAAAGGGGAATAATACAAATCTAACTGAGGAATGGGATCAATTGGTTAGTTTTTATCAGCATACACACGAGCAAGATTTTTTGCGCTCTGTCATTCTTTAATTTAAAATCACTTTGGCAAATTTGATGTTGTATCTTTCCCAAAGGAAAACATGAATAAGTTGTAGGTAATTTTTATAATAATAATGTAAGCATTGCAGTTACCCCATGAATCACCCATAAAATAAAATAATAAAAAACAAACAAAAAAAAATCTTAAATATTGCATAGTTCCATTCATTGTACTCATATAGACTGTAGTTTTATCAACCCTTTCAGATCATAATCAAATAAACAAATATGGCACAGTGCTGAGGAAATACTATACATTATGGTTTGCTGTGATGTTTACCAGAATCACATTGATCCAACATACGATTCGGACGGGTGTGATCGCTTGATACCATGTGATGAAGGATACATAATTCCATGCACATTGGAGCAACATTTCACTCTTAGTTAAATCCATATTACTGTTCTTTCCACCTCACACAGCGTCCTTTGACAGAAATAATTACTTAAAATTATATGCATCAGAATTAGAATTAGCACCAAACGGAGTCCCCTCAAAAAAAATCATGAAATAGTTCAATCCCGGTTTGAAACAGCGTTAGGGTGGTTTTCACATAAAAGTAGTGCTGGCACTATCCCCAAAGCACCAGGTTCAATGAACTGCTACTGGCACTTTGCCACAAGACTTTAAAGCCACTATCCCTAGCATTGCCAGACAACAGCAAAATACAACCAATACCGAAACGTAAAAACTCAGCCAGTCAGGCAGCATCTGCAGGAAGAGAAACCAGTCAATGTTTTGGGTCAGTGATGCTTCCTTAGAATTAGGGGTTTTTGGGGGGGGGGGGGGGGGGGGGGTGGAGTGTTTACAGTTTTCAAAGCGTAGCTGGAGGGAAGAGTAAGATATGAATCAAAAGGTTAGAAGGAGAAATAATGATCAAATAATAACCAATACATTAATGATGAAGCAATCCGGGCACCAGCAGATTTTTACACCTTTACAGAAGTTATATCTGTACTAGATAACGGAAGAAGGCAATCCTTGTTTTTCAGGCTTTTCTTTATCAGAAAGTTGTTTTATTTTGTTTGCTAATGTAGTAGTAAAATATATAGTCATATCTCATATAACTATTAACTTACCACATGGAATTAATCTTGTTCTGGCAATGTCTTCCCATTCCTTTGGATCAAATTTAAGACTGTCAGGTGAAATTGCCTTTCTTTCCGAATTATTCAGCCAACCCAATGGATGCCAATTATCTGGAGAACTTATTCCAACATGGCACTGATTCTCCAGATGGATTCTTGTTGCAGGAGGTCATAGATTAAGTCACTGCTTCATTTAATATTTAGGCTTGACTGCTTTGACTGGACCCGATCCAACAATTCTTGGGCAAACAGTAAACTGGAGTATTAATTCCCAGACATCAAGGGAAGGAAGGGTGTGGAGGAAAGAGAGAACATGGAAAGGAACGGGATGTAAAGCTTGGCAGACCAATTCTCTCCGCTCCATGTGCTCCTTGGGTTAGATGTTTGTAGAAAAGTTGCTTCTGGATTGTTCTGTCTTCCAAGCTGAATGAGGTATAAGGAGAGTGAGAAGAAAATTTAATGTAGAAAAATATTTAAAAATCTGAACACAAGCTATGAATGTGTTTTATTAATATTCTATTGGCAAATGGCCATAAACTCTTTCCATTTAAACTACTGCAGTGTTTGGTGTTCATTTCACAAATGTCCAATTAAAAAAGTTGTTAAACTATGCATGAAATGTTATTACTCTTTTTCCTTTTTGCAATACCTAACATATGGTTCTGTCAACTATTACTCCTGTTGATTTTATGTGAGAGGAAACAGGCTTGCGATTAATATGGAGTTCACAAAGAAAATTGTGAAGTTAAGTTGTGATTTTCTCTGCATGATGACAAGCAACAAGTCAGTTTTAAATGTCGATGCATCTATCAGGAAAAAAAAACTGAAACCTGAAGAGCTGTCCTTTAACAATTTGAAATTATGAAGATTTTTCATCATTAAGTAATTTTCCCAGTTAGTAAGAAATAAAATTGTTGCATTATTTAAATTTTTAACTTTTTCTTCAATATACCATTTGCTTCCTGGAGTTTTTTACTTTGTACAGTGTAACCAAATCTGTTCATTCATTTACAAAAACTCAGTATACAGTTAGGTTAAGGAGAGACAAATGTGTGTCGAATCTAACTCCATTTTGCTTTAGTAAGTTTCCTCACAGTGAGGAGAATGTTTTCAAATACCAAGAGAAACATAAAACATTGTTTCACAGATGCAATGCCATGTATTTGGAACCAAAATGTGTTAATGGGAAAAACATTTGCATTGTCACTCTCAAGATTTTTAACTAAATTTAGCCTTAACATAAATTGCGGCAGTGGTAGAGCTGCTGTCTTACAGCACCAGACACCCAGGTTCGATCCTGACCTTGGGTGCTGTCGGGGTATGTAGTTCGTACATTCTCACAACGACCGCGTGGTTTTATCCGGGTGCTCCGGTTTCTTCACATATTCCAAAGACGTACTGGTTTGTTGATTAATTGGCTTTTGTAAAGTTGTAAATTGTCTCCAGGTTTGAAGTACAGAAAGACACTAAACTCCTGAAAGTGATGTTTCACTGTATTCATCAGTCCAGGCATACACTGCAGTCTGGGCCCAACAAGTGCAAGTCTTCACCAAACAGTGTTGAATTTCCACCATCATAGTAATCCAATAAACAGCCAAGACATCTCAGATGAGAAATGACAAAGGATGAGAAAATGGCAATTACAGCTGCAACAATACGTAAAAGGCTCAGCATCATCAAAGTGACGACAGTTCTTTGTTACTACTGGACTTGAATTGTATTCTTACCAATGGGATTAATGTTCACTTCAGATGCACTGTGGCTGCAATGCACGTGATCCAAAGGATGAGATGCTGCACTTTGTCAAGTATGTCTTGATAGTACCTCTCAATCTTAGGATCAGTAACACCAAGAAAAGCAAAATACAAATACAAAATTCTTCCAAGCCATCCAATATCCTTTGAACGTAGGCTGCTATTCCTTCATCACTGTTTAACTAAAATCTTGGCTCGTTTTTATACAGAACAGCAAATCTGGTGAGCCAGTGTCATAAAATCTATGGCAGATGCAGAAGAAATTACCACCTTAGAAAATGTTGTGTTTGAGGTACTCAAAATTAACTCAGGCGACGCGGAGAATTCTTCAAGAAGTTCAAACCTTTATTTGCAAATCAAGGCTGGAACATTCAAAGAGCAAATCACTTGAGAGTTCACTCCAAACAAGGAGCTGTCCCTTTTTATGGCATGTTTAATTCCGTATGTCCTACCCCCAGTGCATTTCCATACCCAATCACTTGCATACATTCCCTTATTGATAACCAATCACTTGCAAACATTCCCTCAGCAATAACCAATTAACTCTTTTCCTCCTTCCCAGTTATTTTCCATTTCATAATTCCTATTTTTAAATCACATTACTCTCCTTTGTTGGGCCCCTTATTTCTCTTAGCTTGGGCTTGATACAGAGTTACAAAGGTCATATCATTGTCACTATTGATTTATGCTATGTTCTAAGCTAGCAGAACCCAATGTTTACTTTCCTATCTTAGGCCTCCTTTATCGCACTTAGTCATCTCAGCTAAGGGTGTTACAAAGTTACAAAGGTCATATAACTGTCACAACTAATTTACTCTAAGTGGTGAGCTAACATAGAGGGGAGAACCCAAACACTTTCCCCCTCAATTTATCTAAACAAAACACACAAAGGCGAGCACAGCTATCTTGCACAAATGTCTTATCTCAACATAAACAAGCTAATCCAAACATGCAGAGCAAAGCCAAATCCAAGCATGCAGACCAAAGCTAATACAAAGGATAATAGATAAAGGATCATATTTAAGTATCTCAAGTATTACAAACACCAAGAATATAAAATATAAAGATAATATACTCCTATATAATTCCCCCCTTTAAGACGTAATCAGTCTCACAGAAAAAGAATATCACAATCTGCACATATCAGTATCGAATCAAACTACAACTAGCCCCCAAAATCAGGGTCCTCATATTTGTAATGTTCAGCCTCACAGTGTTCTTTCTCTGGAATCCTGTGTAACTGGCCAAAAACCCACCCCCATTATGCTGGGGCGTGAAAAAAGACCCAGCTATTTTTGTTCAATATTCCAAAAACAGATTTTTGTTCAATATTCCTCTGATGTGTTTTGCATGGCATCGTAATATTCTGTCAGCGGCGTCTACTTCTCGAAGAGACCAGATTCGCCTTTTTCCTGGAGCAAGAAAGCTGCTTTGCAGTGGCGCTTACTAGGAGAAACTTAATACAGGGTAAAACATAACATAGCACAACAGCAACCACCAGCGACGCAGCTCCAATAGTCACCCCCAACTTAGCCAACCATGCTCCCCAACCTCCTAACACATTTTCTAGCCTATTAAAGAATATACAAGAAGAATCCAATTATTCATAGTATAATACGAATTTGGAAACAAATAAAATTAACTTTAAAATTAAGAAAATTATCGCTTCTTTCTCCAATAGCTAATAATCCCTCATTCAAACCATCCATTATTGATAAAACGTTTACCCATTGGGAAAGAATAGGAATTAAAATGATGGGAGATATGTATGAAATGGGAAAACCTTTATCATTCCAACAATTACATCAAATACCTTCAAATTCAAGATTATTTGAAAAAGTATATACAAGGATATCAAACTTTAACCCCAGATCTACTGAAGGAATGAATAGAAAGGCAGAATCAAGCAATTTAATATCTTACTTATATAATATATTTCTAAATATAGAAACACCAATGACAGAAGCAATTAGAAGAAACTGGGTACAAGAGTTATTGATAGAAATTCCGAACGATAGATGGGATAAAAATTTATGATATGTAAACAAATGTTCAATGAATGTAAGACATAACCTAATTCAATTTAAAATTTTACATAGATTATATTATTCAAAAACAAGACTGAATAAAATATTTTCAAATGTTTCCCCCATCTGCGACAAATGTCTAACTCAAAATGCCACTATAGCACATTCCTTTGTCTCTTGTACAAAACTGTATACATTTTGGAATGAAATTTTTGGAATTTTTACAAAACTACTTAACACAAAATTGAACCCCAATATCAAATTATTTATCTTTGGATCAATGGAAGAGGGAAGTAAACTAACTATATTCCAAGAAGCTTTTCTTAATTATGGTCTAATAACAGCGAAAAAAACTTATACTTAAATTTTGGAAAAACACACCTACGCCAACATTCAAAATGTGGATCTCAAACATGTCTGAAACGCTACATCTTGAAGAAATGAGATTCCTCTTACTAGGCAAAGTAGACCAATTCTTAAAGATTTGGTCTCCGTTTATCAACTTTATACAAGCATATGGTGCAACATAACATAACCTTAGAAATTAAATGGTTTAGAACTGGGTGACGGATGGGCAAAAATATGAGATAGGTAGATCTCTCCTAATCTTTCTTTTCTTTTTACTTTTTCCTTTTCTTTCAATCTTTTAACTTCTCACCTCTTTCTACTCGCTTGTCTATCTATTCCAACACTCTTTATTTCTTTGTTCTCTCACTGTTCTTTTATTATTGAACCAAAAGTATGAAGTTGTACAAGAATGATAATATGTATTTATGTATTAGGTACTATAGTACCAGACTACTGTACTTACTTCTAACAAAAATAAACAAACAAAAAAAAAATAAAAAAATTGATGTTCAACACCCACATTCTGCTTAAGCTCTTTTATCAAATTCCAAAAACTTATCCATTGCTTTAGTGAAGGACACCTCCGGGAAAGTGTTGTTAGATATGAAGGTGCAGCAGTGTTCCCCAAACAGGACACACACATATCCTTTTTCTGACCTCATTTACAATAGCCTCAGAGTCACTAGTGTCTCCAAAAACTTCACTTACTATCTGGCTAAAACTCTGCTCTCCCTTTACGTCCATTATCGAACCGTAACTGTGGGACAGCCCTCATGCAATAATTGAGATGTGGATCAACCTTCTACCTGAACATCGGTAGGCTACGCCCTAGCCATCATGAATGGTCCTTGCCTTCTTTGCTCATTCCACTTCCTTCGGAAAGGCTCGTACACAAACCTTGTCTCCGGGTTTAATGGGTCCTTCCTCTGGGTTCTTTTGCTTTTCCTGTGCATGAATAGACTTGTGTATCATAGTTAACTGTTGAATATACTGCTTACGTTCTACCTCTAACTGCTCCAAAGGTGTGTATATCACCCTCAGTCACAGGGCATGGTGGAAAGAATTAATGGGACGTTGAAGGCTAAGCTAAATAAGATTTGTACAACTACAAAGTTGAATTAGATTGATGCTCTGCCATTGGCACCGAAGAGCCGTTGTATGCAAACTAATCAAATAACTAATTTCACACCACATGAGATGCTCACTGGCAGACCCATGCTGACGCCAAAATGTAGAGGTCCCTACATAGTTTGGCAGGGCGGAACTATGTAACTCCTGTTTAATAGTGTTAATAGCTGTTTCCGCCTCATCATTCCATTGTAAAACATTTCTCAGGCTTGTGTGTCAGCAGTGTTTGTGAATTTGGGACTACCGTTGGCCAGTGTCTCACCACCTCGTTTACCACTCGCAGATCATATACTAGTATCTATTGACAGAACTGTCAGTAGGAACCATTAAACTGACAGAACTCCTGAAGATGGCTGGTATAAGAAATGCAGTGGATAACGCCATGGTCAAGGCATTAAAGAGGAGATCCACTTTTTCAGCTGGTTCTCCAGATAGGCTGCTGGATTCTCTGCCTCCCCCAGTGAATCTCCCGTTTAATGCCTTGGGGTGCACCTTAAGAGGGTAACAGTGTCTGAGAGCCTGCCATATCCTCTGCCTGACTGGGTCAAACAGCGTGCCATTGACCATTGCGTTATCCACCGCATTTTTTATACCAGCCATCTTTAGGAGTTCTGTCAGTTTAGTGGTTCCTATCACTTTCACCAACAGTGCCTTCAAATCTCCCATAGCCAACAACTGTCCAGCATTCTCCTCCTCAAAGGCATATACTGTGTTTGTCCCATTCTTTTTAAAAACAACAGCATCATTTTATCCCTCCGTTCCTGTTCCTCTTCTTCTACCTGTATGTCTTCCCATTCCAATCCTTCTTGGAGTGCTTTCTTTCTCATTCTAATCTCTATTTCTTGCTTCTCAGATATTCTAGCCTTCCTTAGCGATTCTTTCACCTTCCTTTTAAAATCTTCCACAAAATCCTCATTCCTTATTTCCCTCGCATCTCCCCTATCGCTTCCCGCTTTTGTTTCCTACTTACTGCCTTGCCCTCCTTTCAGTTCCAGTCCTGTCTATCACTTTCCTCACTCCCCCTCTTCTGCTGGATAGGATGCCTCAAAATCCTTCTGGTTCCTCAGGTCCTGCAGCTTCCTGATATCAACTTCTAATCCCCGTATTTCCATCTCATCATCCCAACTTGCAACCTCTCGTTCTATCTCCACTTTTGTACAATATACCCATGTCAAAATAGGATACTTTTGGAACAGCTAGGTGGATGCTTTACTCAGGGTACTTTATGGCATGTATCGATTTGAAAGAAGCATGCTATACGGAGCCCATCGCTGAGGCTCACAGGGAATTCTGAAGTTGTCTGGAAGGGTGCATTGCCTAATGGAACCATCACAGCCTTAGGCTGTTTACCAAATTGGTATTTACCTGTATTGGCTCTTCTCCGACAACAAGATTATAGTGATGGCATATTGGATGAAATCCTTATAGTGGGGCAGACCCTCCAATTGGCAATTCAAGGAGTGGCTGCAACCAAGGCTCTGCTTGAGAAGCTGGGGTTGTAATCCATCCAGACAAATCAAAACTGCACCCGGTACGGGTTATGGATTTGGTGTTCACCTTAGACACTAATTTAATTAATTTAATGAAGATTAAATCATCCCCACTAATAAAGCTACTGCTATATTAGAAGAGTGCCACAATCTTGCTTGCGCCAGGGTATCGACCATGCGGCAAACAGCAAAAGTTATTGGTATTGGTAACTCTAAATTGGTAACTACATTCCCAGCTGCACGATTCGGACCGCTACACTACCGAAATTCACAAAGGTCACAAATCACAGCATTAAAAAACAAATGCTGGCTGCTTTGATCGGCCACTTCGGTTACCACCGGAAGCTAGAAATGAGCTATAATGGTGGGTAGATAATATTAAAGAATGTCATTGACCTATTATAGGGAGCAACCCTGATGTTGTGCTACTAACTGACGCAAGTGCACCAGGCTGGGGAGCAACTGGTTCGATGTCCAGTTGTGGTGGCAGATGGAACTCTCATGAGTCTACATTCCTGGAGTCACATGGGATAAACTATATAGAAATGCTGGGGGCATTTCATGGACTGCGGGCTTACTGTACTAATTCATGGGATTACATGTCCGCTTTCGAATAGATAATGCTACAATAATGGCTTACATCAATCATATGGGTAGTATCAGGTCGCTAGTTTGCAATGAATTGGCTAATACAATTTGGCACTGCTGCATTGAAAGAAATATTTGGATTACTGCGACCTATTTGCCTGGGAAGCTTAATTCAGTGGCGGACACCAGGTCACGTGTCTTCAATGACAACATTGAGTGGATGTTGAACCCCCAAATTTTGGAGATATTATAGCTCAATTTGGGGACACCAGATATTGACCTATTTGCGTCCAGGCTGAACCATCGAATACCAACGTATGTGTTGTGGGAACCAGACCCTGGGGTAATAGCATTGGATGCGTTTTATCCATTGGGGGAAATGGGTTGCTACGCGTTTCCCCCATGCTGCCTCACCAGTCGGGTATTGCAGAAAATTAAACTAGACTCTGCAACTGGCATATTGATCATTCCTGACTGGCCTACACAACCATGGTACCCGATGGTTGTAGAAATTTAAAACAACCATGGATGGCGATTGGGAAACATCCCAAATTGATTACTCACTCCATTACGGGGGGGTTCAGTCATCCTTGCCATGGTCATTTAAACTTGTTGGCTTGCAGGTTCTGAAAAGACCGCTCATCCGGGCAGGCATCTCGTCAAGAGCCATGAACCTTATTGCAGCATCGTGCCAGGAATCAACCCGGAAACAATACCTCACTCAAATCAGAAAGTGGGAGGTTTTCTGTGCCCGGAACAACAAGTCCTCCAACTCGGCAACAATACCGGAAGTATTGGAGTTTCTAGCAGGCCTCCATTTTGATGCTGGCCTCAGCTACAGTGCCATCAACAGCGACAGGAGTACGCTGTATTCATACCTGGATATAGGTATCAGCTCCCACCACCTGGAGTCTAAACTAATGAGGGGAGTATTCAATACCAACCCTCCACGACCCAGATATACAGTAACATGGGATGTGGGGATTGTGCTGACCCTACTGAGGAGCTGGGCTCCAATAGATGAGCTACCATTGAAACAGCTCACCCTTAAGGTGGTGATGCTCATGGCACTGAAGACAGCCCAACGGGTCCAGACGTTACAAAAACTGCGACTGGACAGCATGGTGGCCAACCCTGGTCAAATAAAATTCTTTGTTAAAGAATTATTAAAACAGCACAGGCCAGGGGCGCATGGGCTGCAGCTGGAATTTCGGGCGTACCCTGTAGATGCCACACTCTGCATAGTCACCCATCTCCACCACTACATCCGAGTTACTGGAGTTATCAGGATGAAGGAACAGGGGCTCCTCATCAGTCATAAAACCTCCGCATCATCGGGTGACTACACAGACGATCGCCAGGTGGCTCAGGGTGGTGCTGGATGCAGCAGGAGTTGCTACTAACATTTTTAAGTTTCATTCCACCAGGGCTGCAGCGAGAGCCATGGAGGTGCCCATGGACCACATTCTCGCCACCGCGGGCTGGGCCAGTGGGGGAAAAACCTTTCAACGGTTCTATAACAAGCCTCTGGCTGTTCCTGCGACATTCGCAGAAGCTATCCTGGGTACCGCTCAGTAAATGTCTGGCCCGATTTAGGGGTTTGTTGTTTATTTGATTAATAAATTGTGTTGATTTTTCAGCCAGTTTCGACTGAATTCCATTAACAGCCTTCCTCCATCAGACTGCGGCAGTGTGATAAGCATGGACGTTGTCCAGGGCGTGAAATCACAGAGCTTTGAAATCTTTGCGAAGTCACTCACGTGACTCCCAAGTAAAATAGTAAGATTAAACGAGAACTTACCAAGTTTGAAGGTTGATCTGTATTTTACGAGGAGTCGCGGTGAGGGATTTCGTGCCCACCGCTCCCACCCTCTATCATAAGGTCAACCAGGTAGTTCTACGGTTTTCATCTTACTATTTTTAGTCATGGTTTGGTTCTGTGATTCCACACCGCTGCTCTGAAGGCGTGCTGGCAGGGTCTTCACGAAATCCCTCACCGCAACTCCTCGTAAAATACAGATCAACCTTCAAACTTGGTAAGTTCTCGTTTAATCTTACTATTTTGGTTCTCTCACCCTCTTCCTTTGTCATATTTATCACCTGGTATACTTTCCTCAAGCTCTCTCCTTCCGCTCTAAACAGCTTAAGTATGTCTAACTCCTTTTCTCTCTTCTTTTTCATGTTTTATCTTTGGACCTATAATTCTTAATTAACACTTCCATCTCGTCACATATATTTATATCGAAGGTACCTTCCTTGGGCCACTTCATCACAATGTTTCCGTTCTTTTTTCCCCATTTCTCAGAGTACTTTATAATGTCCTCTTTAATACAGGGAACTTTTTACTTAGTAGTTCAACTGCAGTTACCTTACTCATTGTATTATCTTGTTCAGTGCACTTTATCAATCAGTCCAGTCATAGTCCTTATTCTTATTCCGTCCCGTTCTTGTAGTTACTATACTATCCTACACACTGTCTGTTTCTAACAATTTCAGCAGGGAACCAGATCAACCTACCACGAAGGACCTCAGTGCTCCCCGGAGCTTCTTCGGGGGGGGGGGGGGGTGGGGTCAGTCTCAAAGTGTCTGACTAGTGCACTTTTCTTTCCCCATCTGATTCTGGTGAACCTGCAGCCACTCACTCAGTCGTTGGTTGATGGTCCCAGTGAAATCCCAGCTGGCTTGCCAAATGATAATGCTTGCATCTTAAAAAATAGACAAAATACAACAAATTGAAGTAAACCATACAAGCTTTTACTTTTTACATCAAACGGGAGTGGCCGGAGATGTTACAGTCCAGAAGAATGCAGTGATACTTTTGGTTCCCCAAAATACCACTTTAATTAATAAATATCCTGGGGTTTTTAATGCAAAAATAGTCACATATCAGGGGCATTAGATAATGTCCCATGTTGTTTTCCTATGCCAGATCATGGCTATCCCTTTGTCAGTTAGTTCCCCTTTCGGGCCTCTCTTATCTGATTGACCTTTTTCAACCAGAAAGCTTGTCTAAAAAAGCCATTAAATCTGGTCATGTTCCAGCTAGCAATGCAATAGCAATTAAATTATTTTCAATTGTTCCAATACATCTCCCCAATATTCACAATTTCAAAATCCTAGTATAAATATATACTAATAACAATTTCACAAATTAACACTTTTTAAAAATATATTAGCTTATCCAATCTAATCTAACACATGGCCCGTGTGGCATCCAAGTCTGATTTTGAACTCAATTCAAAATATAAGAAATAGAAAGAAAACAAACTTAAAACATCAATAAGACAAAACAACTTACATTTTTTTCCATCTCCCCTCTGTTGAAATTTAAGAGAAAATGAAGAATGAACAGTTCAATTTCATTGATTACTAACATTTGCAAAGAACTAAGGAGCAGAAGATAGCTGTGTATGGCTTCGCCCCCATACAATAGCAGTTTCTTAAAGAGACACACACTACCTCTTAAAACACATGAGGCTCTACAAAGATTTATCACATAAAAGAGCAAGCTCATTCAATGATATCCTATTTCATCTGAAGTGTAGGATTAAATCAGCATTCATCCAAAACTGGTTCCACAAACAAATAAGTCTTCTCATTCTCACTGCAAAGAAATCATGCAACTCCTAATACTTCGATGCACCCAAATACGTTCATACATTATTCATAAATGCAACATCGTGGGAGTGGCGGCGCTGCCCTGGCAGCAACGGCTCGCCTGCAGTCCATCTGTTTTTCTTTTTATTTGTTGTTTTCTTGTCTTGTTTTTATCATTAGTTTGAGTTATTATGTAGTGTATGTGTGTGGGAGGGGTGGGAGAAACGAGTCACGTCCTTTTGGGGGGACGCGACTTTTCTTGTCGTCTCCCCCGTCTCTGGCTCCGTCTGCGCTGAGGCCTATCGTGGAGCTGGCGGCCTCCAACTTTAACTATGACCGACCTGTGACTCCGGAGGCAGAGCCAGCCAGGACTTACCAGCGCGGGGCTGGCCGATTTCGGGGCTGTGGCGGGTTCAGGCGTTCCAGCGGCCCGACTCTGAGCTGTGGCAGCTTTCCGGTGGCGGTGGAGGCAGCGACTTCGGAGGCCCGGCCGCGGGCCCAGTGGACGACATCGTCGGGAGCTCGCGGGTCATGGGTTGGTGACATGTTTTTCCGGAGCTCCCGCAGCAACAGCTGCGTCCGCTGGACTGGAGGGCGGCAGCTTTGGCAGCTTCGATTGCCCCGGGCCGCGGAGTTGAACCGGCCCATTCATGGAGCGCGGTTCATCCACGGGACTTATTTACATCACCCGGTGCGGTCACAACATCGGAGGCCCAGGTCGCCTCAGCGCAGAGGAAGAGGAAGAGGAAGAAGGGAAGAGACAAAGACAAGATTTTTGCCTTCCACCACAGTGAGGAGGTGTCTGGTGAACTCACTGTGGTGGACGTTAAATATGTGTTTATTGTGTGTTTTTGTTATTTACTATATGTATGACTGCAGGCAACGAAATTTCGTTCAGACCGCAAGGTCTGAATGACAATAAAGTTTTCCAACACCTACTGAAGAACAGTCTCGATCCAAAACACACATTTAGACATTCTTACATCCCTCTCGACCCTCTCTCTCCCTTTTAGACACTGCTCATAGCTTCAAAGTGTAAGCTACATTCCACAGATTCTACATTCCCTTTCCTCCTTTCACACATACACTTATTTTATCTGAAAGCAGTGCAGCCAAAGGCCCATCAAAGCGTCACGGCGCAGCCCTATCGTTTTCATAACTATTTTTCCATATTCAAAGGTGTCCCTTTGTAATTTCTAAACCTTCACTTGTTTGACAAAACCATTCTGTTTACTAGAATCTTTGGTTCTGTGGGGACCAGTATAAAGAATTTACAAGCTGCCATGTGGGCAGTACCATTAGCTCAGGCATTCCCCTGGGAGACAGCTTTGTCAGGCCACTCATATAGGCATTGCACTGGAAGGACTGAGACCTGCAGTGTGGGTATCGTTGTTTTTAAGTTGTGAATGTGTTCTTGTTGAAATGAGAGTTAAGTTGAAAAGGGTTAATCTGCTAGGAATGGGTGGGCATAACTCACAATGGGATGGTCCAATTCTCTATCACTCAGGATTCTGGGAATTATAAATTGATCCAGATCATGATTAGTCAGATTCCCTGTCATTCAAAGGCTTGCCACACCCCACACCCATCAAATTCCACAAACAAATACTCCACAAACACACATTCTCCTTTTTGTTTCTCTTCTGCAGAAGTAAGCTCGCTGCTCTGTGCCAATAGTTATTCAAACTTTGAAGGCAAGTTTGTTTTAAACAAAAGTACAGGCTGTTGGCTGAGATTTAAATTTCTTGAGCAGCCTCGATTCTCATATTCTTTTTCCTTCCTTGTCTGTTGTTTTTTTCTCTCTGGTGCTCCGCCTTGTTTTTCTCTCTGGTGCTCCTCTCACACTGCTGAATTTAAAACTGCTTCTTCTTCCTCTTCTGCCTCAGCCCTTTCCCTTCTTCTTTCTCATCTGCCTTTTCAGTCTCCAAGTCGCAATCAGTATCATTTTCATCTAGGAGTGCCCTTCCTTGTGGGGTGCTAGAGCCTCCCCCCCCCCCCCCCCCCCCCACCAAGGATCGTATATGGGGGAGGTGGTCTACACTATTACTCAACTTTGTTCCTCATTCCCCACTGAATTTGTTCCTTCATCCCCCCTCTTCTATAAACAGGTTTGCCATGTCAGACAAGGGGTCTCCAGAGAACTGACCAGTACTGGGTTTGTTCTTAACTACTAATTGCTTGTTTTCTGAACTCTCATTATCAGCGCTTTTTTTCTCTGCCTTGCAATTTTATGTTACCCAATTAATCCCTATTCTTCCTGCCTCTACAGGTTCTGGCTGTACAGACCCCTTATTCTTCTAAGGGCGGTAGCCACAGGATGCCTTGTCCAGTCAGACACCTTTCTCTTCTAAGGGCGATAGCCACAAGGTCATATTCTTTTCCTGCCTGTTCAAATACCTTATTCTTCTAAGGGCAGTAGCCACAGAATGCCTTGTCCAGTCAGACCCCTTTCTCTTCTAAGGGCGATAGCCACAAGGTTCTTATTCTTATCACACAAAATCTACTTTCTCAGATTTACAACAGGTTATTAGTCCAAATGAAGCGGAAAACCGCCTATCTTTTTTGCGGGTGGCCACCCTTGTCCTGTTGTCCCTGAGAGCAATGAAGGGTGGGAAGCACCCTTGCCTGGTTGTCATTTATTGAACGGGCCTCTTTCCGACCTAGCTCGCTGCGCCAAGTTTGTTGTGGTTGCTGATATTCAAAATTAACTCATGCGACGCGGAGAATTCTTCAAGAAGTCCAAACCTTTATTTGCAAATCAAGGCTGGAACACTCAAAGATAATATACTCCTACTAGACTAAGTACTTGGTCCCCCAATGCAATATTCCACCTCTCCACCAATTCCAATATTGGTGGCCAGTGGAGGGGGGGGCTTTCTGGTGCGCTGGTATGGGTGTTGTGGGCTGAAGGGACTGGTCTCCAGAGGGCTCCAGAGAACATTATGGGCCAAATGGATTATTGAGGGGGCAGCTCAGTCCCTCAAGCCTGGCAGCTCACTCACGGCTGGTGGGCTGGCAGTTGACTCACGCCTATTCCTTGAAATTCCATTTCAAGCAGGGTGCAAGGCCACCAAATTCAAGTGCAGTTTCTTACCACTTCAAGCAGGATGCAAGGCTACCAAATTCAAGTGCCGTTTCTTACCACTTCAAGCAGGGTGCAAGGCCACCAAATTCAAGTGCAGTTTCATACCACTTGAAGCAGGGTGCAAGGCCACCAAATTCAAGTGCAGTATCCTACCACTTCAAGCAGGGTGCAAGGCCACCAAATTCAAGTGCAGTTTCATACCATTTCAAACAGGGTGCAAGGCCACCAAATTCAAATGCAGTTTCATAACCTTTCATGCAGGGTGCAAGGCCACCACATTCAAATGCAGTTTTATACAATTTTAAGCAGGGTGACACCACCATAAAACCACACAAAACACCACTCACAGTTCAGTAGACATTCAGTGTGTTAATTTGATTCACAGCTCAGACAGAGTCGTGACCTCTCCCTACCCCATCACGCAGAGACTGAGCCACACCCACACTTCCGGGTTTTGTAATCCCTCCCCCCTCCCCCCTCCCACCGGAAAAGGTGGGGCCTTCATGGCGTGATTGACAGCAGAGAGATTATCAACATTTTTTAAACACTAATAACACTTTTATTTTTCATTGATGGGAAGAATCCTCTGCACCTGATGAGTGGAGGGGGATTGAGTAAGATGGCCAGAAATTACAGCCGTAAGTGGTAACGTTTTACCTAAAATCAATATACAGTGGAAACAGGAAGTTGTCAAGTTTAGACCACCAACCATTTGCAGTGCTTATTACTTCAACCCAAAACCCCAAACCAACCATTTGCAGTGCTTTTTACTTCAACACAAAACCCCAAACCAACCATTTGCTGCGGGACTCTGAGTAAGCTGGCCAAAAATCACAGCCGTAAGTGGCAGGGTTTTTTCTAAAATCATGAAGCAGAAAAACAGGAAGTGGTCAAGATCTTACTTTTAGTAATATAGATAACAACAAGACTGGGAATATATCCTTCACAACATTTCATAAACATCAGGGTTTAAAAATCAAAAATCCTTGACAAGGCTTGAGAACAAGGATTCACGCTGGAGTTTTTTTTTAAATTGACTACTAACCAATAATTTGTCATTAGTACTATGAGTGTTCCTGCACCCTGCTATCTTGATCAATGGACCATTGGCTGGATCTTGCCTTTAAAGCTTTAGTGGAAATAATCATATATTTCTATGAACTTTAAAAATAGATTGACACTCCAGTAGCTTTCAACAATGGAAGTTTGTGGCCAGATGATCGCTTCCAACCTTTTGATGTAATTTTTAATAAAAAGCTGAGGAAATGAATACTGAAATTAATATTTAACGGGTGAATGTACAAAGTAATCTGGCAATATTTTCTTCAAAAGGGTTCAGATTTACACAGTGCAATATATTACACCTAATTTACTTATTTTTAAATTTAGAACGGTACCTAACTGAATCAAAACATAGGGCCAAACATATTCTCTAAAAAAATGAATGTTGTGTAATCTTATGAAGTCACGTAAAAAAGAACTTAAATTTAACCAAATTCTTGAGACACTGTACAGTACGAGCAGCTGTCATCCCATTTTTAGCCGTGTCACTGTCATTAATGACATAAAGAATTGTGAAATTATTAATTTAGTAGCATAATAAGGAAAGTATTTGATATGAAAATGATTGAGAATATCTAAGGGAGTAGGTACTCACAAATGGCAAGTAAGTGTTTTAAGAATTAATTCTGTATGGAGAAGTTATTTCACATTTTACAAATGGAGAAGTGGCAGGTGATAAGGCATTAAGTAACCTTTTCAACTCAGTCGAGAAGCAATTCTTTATGTGTAGCAAGGAACTGCAGATTTATCTTACATTTATGTGTTCCATCTATGACATTGTCCTTCCCTTTCTGGATCTCTGTTTCAATCTCAAGAGATGGCCTCACAATTCACCCCTTTTACAAGTCCACAGACTCCCATAGTAGCCTGATTATATATCCTCTCATCCTGCTTCCTGAAAGCACAACCTACCTTATTCCCAGTTTTCCATCTTCGTTGCATTTGTTCCATTGATCAGGTCTCCCAGTCTGGTGCATTTGAAATGTCCTCCTTCTTCCTGAAACTATTACCCTGGGTAAAACGTATAACCGTGTTTCCATTATTTCCACCAAATCATCCATCACCCTCTCTCCCTCAGGATCACAATCCCCTAATGTTGACTTTTCCCCCACCAGCTTTCGTATACCATTTCCACCAGCTGCAACTGATATCACTACCAAAGACATCTTCTTCGACTCCCTTTCTGTATTTTGCAGTGACCACTCACTTTATAACTCCTTGCCCTACTCTTCTTCCATCTACATGCACCACCTCCAACTCTACGGCAACTTCCAATGCCACTTTCATTTTCAATACCCATCCTTTACCAATACCAAGGAAAATTCACTGACCTTACACATTTTCTTTCAATAAATGCTACTTGACAAGAGACACAAGGAACTGCAGATGTTAGATCTTGAGTAAAACTCAAAGTGCTGGAGGAACGCAGCGGGTCTGATGGTATCTGTGGAGGGAATGTACAGGCGGCATTTCGGGTTGGGGCCCTTCTTCAGACTGATGAAGGGATGCGACCCAAAACCTTGTTTGTCCGTTCCTTCCTACAGTACTTTGGAGTTTGCAGCTGGACTGCCTGAGTTCATCCTGCATTTCTGTTTTGTTTCAGATTCCGGCACCTACAGTTTTATTTATTTTCATTTTTTAGCTCTGCGTTTGACTAATAGTTTATTCTGTGTGAAACGGTTTTGGAAGTTTCGTTAGATTACGCTATGGAGTTTACCAGAGGAGCAGAGTGTCAATTGGGAATCCATCATTGTCGACTGTGGTTTGGCTTTTTCCTGCTTCTTTCTCTCATTATAACTACATGGAATTGACAGAAGAAGCAAAAAAGGAAAATCATGATTTAATTTTTCCAGCAGAATTTGATTAACAACCTCTGGGTTCCCCAATGGAAGAACTCCAGATTTAAGGTAATTGGCAAAATAGCTTAGAGTGACGAGGAGCATTTCTTAATAGTTCAGTAACTTGGAATAAACTAGGAGTGCTTCTTGCAATTAATTCAATTGCAAACTTTTTAAGAGCAGGAGCGTGGAACGAATTTGATATTTTTCACAATTTGCCAACACTGGCACAATGGGCCAAATAGCGTGAAGAAGGGTCTCGACCCAAAACATCACCTATTCCTTTTCTCCAGAGGTGGGGCAGCACGATGGCGCAGTGGTAGTTGTGGCCCTACAGCGCCAGAGACCCGGATTCGATCCTGACTACGGATGCTGTCTGTACGGAGTTTGTACATTCTCCCCATGACCGCGAGGATTTTCTCTGAGATCTTCGGTTTCCTCCCGCATGCAAAGACGTACAGGTTTTCAGTTTAATTATCTTGGTATAAATGTAAATTGTCCCTGGTGTATGTAGTATACAGTTAGTGTGCCGGGATTGCTGGTTGGTGCGGACTAGGTCGGCCGAAGGGCCTGTTTGTGCGCTGTATCTCTAAACTAAACTAAGAGTTACTCCAGCTTTTTGTGTCGATCTTTGGGCCAAATAGCTGCCTTATGTGCCTGATTTCATGAACTGTGGGCCACACCATAACATTAGAAGCAAGCCACAAGGAAGTGTTGGGATGAGGGGTAGATGGGTCATAATTTCAGAACTATTTACTTTTGAGTGGTTGACAATATTTATCTGAACCATGGAGTTTGGCTCCATTTTCAAAGTGCAAATATATTTACAGCAGAAGCTCTTATGAACTGAAGGATTTTTCAAGTTCCTTGCAGATAGTAAAGAAACTCACCTGTGGGCTACGCGTATGGTGAGACTGCAGGCACACTGCCTGTGATTTTCCATGCTTAATGGCCTGGAAATCATGAGCAGAGTGTGATTTCCTAATGTGCACAGTTGCTCTGTCAGACCTGCTGCCAGAAGAATGAATGCACGAGTTCAGAATTAAAATATAAGTTCTGTAAAACGGTTGCTAGGCCTAAATTGTTGCAGGTGATAAATATTTTGATACCTTATTCTTCGCCTAACTATGTGATAAATGACTTTACACCCTGCTCCATGCAGCACCTCATTAGCATAGTGTCTGCCTTGAGCGTTTCTATGCGAACTTACGGTTCACAATAATGTTACGGTTATGAACTGAGTCCTGTACAACCCGAGTGTTAACATCAACAGGGTCTTGTTACCCATGTGTAAAACCGATGTTGCCAGCCAACAGCCTATTATGAAAACTAGCCCATATCGAGGGAAATTAAAATCAGGTGGGTTTTATTAATGGCGGTTGTTATGCAAAACCAGTTTTACACCAGCACATTATAACCTACCCTCAATGTTTGTCAAATAATAATGTGTGCTTTTTGTATTCAGGGCTTCAGGTAAATAAGGGAAATTTCATTACAAACTAATAAATAACTTCCACATTTTCAGAATTATTGACTTGGAACATTCATTAGATGTCATCTGAGCAGAGACTGGATCGTAGCTGGCAAAGTGAATAATGACCAGTTAAAACTTTAAAATGAATATGGATCAGTACCAAATGTCCTTGGGATGAAAGGCATGTGGATTTGGTTCAGTATAAGAAAGGGAAAATAAAGAGCTTGGATCCTGTAAGGGAAGTTGGATGATGAAGTGAACTGGATGACTGAATATGTTTTTCTTGTTCCTGTGTTCCAACAATCTTTCTAACTTTCATATGTAAGTGTTATCATTCATTGCGGCCAAGTGCATACTGGCAGTCACCATGAGCATAGTGTGCTGCTGGTACAGCAACTACATGAAGTCACAAAAGAGCCTCAAAACCAACTGTTAATGATGTGAAGAAATAGTACACATGAAGGAAATATTTGCATTGGTGTGACACCTTCCATATCCCTAGGTCATCCAAGGCACTTGAACTACATCACTGGTGGCTGAAGTCTACAGAAGGGTCTCGACCAAAAACGTCACCTATATCTTTTCTCTAGGGATGCTGTTTGACCCGCTGAGTTACTCCAGCTTTTTGTGTCTATCACTGTTGTAATGTAGAAAATGTAGTAAAAGTAGGCAATGTAGTGATGCAGTTGGTAGAGCTGGTCCCTCACAATGCCAGAGACCCAGGATTGATCCTGACCTCAGGTGCTGTCTGTGTGGAATTTGCATGTTACCTCGATAACGTATGGGTTTCCTCCAGGTGCTCTAGTTTCCTCCAAAATCCCAAAGACATGTTGGTTAATTGTCCTTTGTAAATTGCCCCCTATTATTTAGGGAATGGAAGAGAAAGTGGGATAACACAGAACTCATGTGAACGGTGATCAATGGATTTGATGGGCCAAAGAGCCTCATTCCATGTTATTTCTTTAAACTAAACTTAAACTGTACAATGTGAATACAACTCGCACACATTGCAATGAAAATAATGAACAGAATGATCTGTTCTTTTTTATGTTAACAGAGATATAATAAATTACCCAAGATATTCTCCAGGCTCTTCTTTGAAAGTCCTCCTGTGACTCTTAGCTTGAGAACTCTTTCAAAAGAGTTTCCCCAGTGGTACTGCATTCCCTGAGTGATGCAGTGAAATATCAAATCAAATCATGTATCTGGAATGGAATTTGAAACCACAACCTGCGAACTCAGAGGGAAATATGTTACCACCTAAGGCAAAGCCTCAAGATGAAATAAGAACATCCCTCTCCCAGAGAAGGACTACTCAGTCTGAGCCGCATAAGCCCTTTACTTTTCAATGGTATTTCCATAACTAATGAAGTACTTCTAACCACTTGAATTGTAAAAGGCCTGTCCCACTGACGCGACCTTCAAGCTCGAGGGCACTCGCCTGAAAAACCTCGAGCTGGATCGACCGTCAGTGATGAAACCGCGAGCCAGATCGACAGTCTGCACACACACACAAACACATCGCAAAGGCGGGGGCCAGGGTAAGCTGGGGAGCGCTGCTGAAATGCACACCTGCAATGAACAGGAAGGTAAAAGATGGCTGGCGCAGTTCGGTAAGTCCTTTAGAGAGCGCGGAGGGGGGGGGGGGGGGGGGGGTGAGAGAAGGGGAGAGAGGGGGAGAGAAGGGGAGAGGAGGGGGAGAAGGGGGGGGAGAAGGAGTGGAGAAACTTTTAAGAAGCCAGAAAACGTTTAATAAAGTTTAAGGGGCATTTAACATTACCGGTCGGTTTACTTACCTTTTTTTTCTCAACAAGCTTTACCTTCAAATACCTTTGATTAACTTCGATTGACTTTGACCTACAAATAGCATAATGACCTACCAGGACCTACCTCAACTAAACCCACAAGTAAAAAAAAAAGATTTTTTTTTCCATGGCGACCTTTTATTACACGCGGGCATTTTTCAGCATGTTGAAAAATACGCCGCGACCTAGCTGAGGCCTCGAGTACGCGGGGACTACTCTTGAGCTTGAAGGAGAGTTACAAAGACCTCCTAGGACCTCGTGTCGACCATGCTGCGAATATGAGTCGAGGGCAAACTCGTCTGAACTCGCGAATTAGGTCGCCGCAGTGGGACAGCTCCTTACGGCATTGTTTGCTCGTTGTATACATGGGATTTGTATACGTGCTAGACATTTCTATAATCTCTGATTCAAAGAAGGAGGTCATTTGACTTGACTAGTCTATACTCTTTGGTATTGGTATTGTTTTATGATTGGTTTTGGTATTGGTCTATTATTGCCATGTGTACCAAGATATAATTAAAAACGTAGTTTTGTGTGCTATCCAGCTAATTCACACCACATGAGTACATCAGGTAGTGCAATAGAAAAAATAAACAGAGTGCATAATATTGTGTTACAATGTAAGCTCCATGTAAGAGAAATTGAGCTTTTGAGTATTATTCCCTTGCTATCTTTCTATAGCCCTGCAAATTCTTTCCTTTCAGCTCTGTTTTAAGCAGTAATAATGATACCGACTACCAGACCAGACAACTCTCTGCATAATGTTAATTTGGGAATTTTTGTCAACGTGCTTCATTCTCTGTCTCCAGGTTCTTCCCTCACTGGGGATGTTTCTCTCAATCTACCCTTCATCACTTAAACATCACTATCACATCCCCTCGCAATCCTCCTGATCCAAAAATCAAACTTTTCCAATTTATCCGCATAACTAAATTCCTACATTCAAATCACAAATCCTTTCTCCGCCCTCTCGGAAGCCTTTCAAACTATTCTGAAATGTACCATCCAGAAGTACTGTGGTCCAGTCACAGTTTTTTAATCAAAATGCTTAAAACTGCAGATGCTGGCAATCTGAATTAAAAAACTGAAAGTGCTGGAAACACATATCTGTGATGTGAAAAATATAGTTTACATTTCATGGCCCTACTTGAGAACTAAAAGAGTGGGGAAAGAGATGTTTCCGAAGAAGAATAAAAAAAAGCAAAAGAGCATTCTTGAAACGTGAGATGCAGCTTGACATTTAAATCAAAATAAAATGTTGGAAATACTCAGCAGATCAGCTAGTGCTTTTGAGAAAGGGAAACTGAGTTAATGGAGACACAAAGAGCTGCAAAGTGCTGGAGTAACTCAGCTGGTCAGGCCGCATCTGGGGAGAGAATGTACAATTGGAATTTTGGAACAGAACCCTTCTTCAGTTAGCGTTACCAGTGAAGGGAGGTGCCCACTTGACAACCCCCATAATATACTTACATTTATATGATATTAAAAAAAATCTAGTTAACATGTAGGTACCTGTTTTTTTTTGCATATGGAATTATTTAGTGTCGTTAGCATAAGTTGATATATTCAGTTAGATAGTTAGATAATTCTTTGGTTTTGGGCTTGGTTTTCTTAGTGGAGCGCTTATCCTGGAGTTAGAGCACAAATATTTTGTGTTTTAATTGTAATCGGGTAGGTGGCCTCACATATGAACTGCCCGATACAAACAGGAATGGCTGGTTATTTCAAATTGTTAAATTTATTATTGAGTCCTGAACGATCTACAGTACCCAGAGAAAATGATTTGTTGTTCACTAAGTTTATATTGTTGAAAGCCAAAGACAGGGATGTGCATAGGGAGGGCACAGTATCCCAATAATCATGTCTGGGAAAGAATTGCAGATGCTGGTTTGAATCAAAGGTAGATACAAAATGCTGGAGTAACTCAGCGGGACAGGCAGCTTCTCTGGAGAGAAGAGATGCTGCCTGTCCCGCTGAGTTACTCCAGCATTTTGTGTCTATCCCAATAATCATTATGTCCAGTGAAATTCTATGTTTTACATACCCAAGGATGCATCGCGCTAAAATATAGTGGGGCTAAATAATGGGGCAAAATACAGTGGGGCTTCCATGAAAATCTCCAGGGGACAGTCATTGGGTACCTTTGCCCAAGGTATGCAAAGGTACCTAACGACTGTCCCCTGTAGATTTTCATGGAAGCCCCACTATATTTTATTGGTGGTAATACATAGAAGGATTAATAGTAAAACCCTGTAATCTTCCCTGAGATGGGTGCTCAGAACATAAAACCATTAAAAAAAGTCATAGCCTAGAAGAAATGGATGAATCACTTGAATGCACAAAAGATTTTATCGAGACTCAGAGACATGTACAGGAATATATATTTGACTTTGGATTTTTAAGCACAGAGGTAAACTATATTTGCCGCCATCAGCGATGGCAGCCTCGCTAACAGTCTGTCTGTCTTTTCATCTTTTTAAATTATTTTTAGTGTGTTTTAGTATATGTTTATGTTCTCTGGTTTGTTTTATGTGGGGGTTGGGGGAGGGAGTCAAGGGAAACTTTTTTCAATCTCCTACCTTGCCGGAGATGCGATTGTTTTCCGGATCGTATCTCCGGTCGCTCTGCGGCCTAACATCAAGGAGCTGGAGGTCTTGCTCGAGACTGACTTTGAGCCCCACCGCGGGGCAGTAAACTTACCATCGGAGCCGGCGATCCCTTGTCTGGGATTTCAGCATCGAGGAGCTCGCAGTCTCGGGTAGATACTGATGTCAGGAAGCTCCAAGCCACAGGAGGCATACCAGCCCTGACCCGGGGTCCAATCACCCGGCGCGTGGGAGCTGAGATTTTCCCGATGCAGGAGCTTGATCGCCCCCATGTGGAGGGCTCGACCGCCGGCTGTGGGAGACAAGATCGCCCCAACAACAGAAGGTTTGAGTGTCCCGACCGCGGGAGAGCAAAGAAGGGAAGAAGATTTACCTTTTTTTGCCTTCCATCACAGTGAGGAATGTGGGGGAGTCGCTGTGGTGGATGTTCATATTAAAAATGTATTTGGGTGTCTTGTTGCTCTTTATTGGTATGACTGAATGGCAAATCAAATTCCTCGTATGTTGCAAAGCATACTTGATACTAAAGTACGATTATGATTATGATTATCATGATTTATGTGGTGACTCTTTGCATACCTTGGGTATGTGGTTAATAATGGCAAATTCTGGTCTTTATAATGAAGATAGACACAAAATGCTGGAGTAACTCAGCAGGACAGGCAGCATCTCTGGAGAGAAGGAATGGGTGATGTTTCAGGTCAAGACCTTTCTTCAAAGTAGAGGCAGAATATAAAAATAGGTAAGCAATGCTGAACCTGTATACCATACTAATCTGACCTCAACTAGAGTATTGTGTTCATTTCTCATTGCCATAGGAATGATAGGAAAGCATGAAGTGGTCCAGAAAATATTTCTAGAAAATGGCTGCTGAATGTAGGACATACCATTAGTAGGATATAATAAAGAGGAAGGTACACAAAAATGCTGGAGAAACTCAGCAGGTGCAGCAGCATCTATGGAGCGAAGGAATAGGCAACATTTCGGGCCAAAACCCTTCTTCAGATTGATGGGGGGGTGGGGGGAGGCGGGGAGAAGAAAGGAAAAAGGAGGAGGAGGAGGAGCCCGCGGGCTGAAGGAGAGGTAGGAAGGGGAGGAGACAGCAAGGGCTAACAGAATTGTAAGAATTCAATGATCATGCCACCAGAATAAAGAGGATGTGACTGTTTTCTTGAGAGAAGGAATGTCTGAGGGGAGCTTGAGTCTGCTGGACAAAATGGGTAGCTGTTTCTATTGGTGGATGGATATCGCAGATACTAAATAGTGAGATAATTTATTGGGATGTAAAGAAAAACATTTTTGGCGTGGCACGTAGTTAGAATCTAGAGTGCACTGCTGGTAGATAAGGTGGAGCAGGATATGGCATAAAGAGAGTAATTATAAATATATTATAAGTAAATCCAAAGGGTTTCTACAGCTATATTAATAGCAAAAGAATAACGAGGGATAAAATTGGACCATTAGAGAGACAGAATGGACAGCTATCTGCAGAGCCAAAAGAGATGGGGGAGATATTGAACAATTTCTTTTCTTCGGTATTCACCAAGGAGAAGGATATTGAACTATGTGAAGTAAGGAAAAAAAGTAGAGTAGCTATGGAAACCATGAGATTCAGGAGGAAGTACTGACACTTTTGAAAAATATAAAGGTGGATAAATCTCCAGGTCCTGATAGGATAATCCCTAGGACATTGAGGGAAGTTAGTGTAGAAATAGCAGGAGCTATGACAGAAATATTTCAAATGTCATTAGAAACGGGAATAGTGCCGGAGGATTGGCGTACTGCGCATGTTGTTCCATTGTTTAAAAAGGGTTCAAAGAATAAACCTAGCAATTATAGACCTGTTAGTTTGACGTCAGTGGTGGGTAAATTAATGGAAATGATACTTAGAGATAATATATATAAGCATCTGGATAAACAGGGTCTGATCAGGAACAGCCAACATGGATTTGTGCCTGGAAGGTCATGTTTGACAAACCTTCTTGAATGTTTTGAAACGGTTACTAGGGAAATTGATGAGGGTAAAGCAGTGGATGTTGTCTATATGGATTTCAGTAAGGCCTTTAACAAGGTTCCCCATGGAAGGTTGGTTAAGAAGGTTCAATCTTTGGGTGTTAATGGTGGAGTAGCAAGATGGATTCAACAGTGGCTGAATGGGAGATGTCAGAGAGTAATGGTGGATGGCTGTTTGTCAGGTTGGATGCCGGTGACCAGTGGGGTGCCTCAAGGATCTGTGTTGGGTCCACTGTTGTTTGTCATGTACATCAATGATCTGGATGATGGGGTGGAAAATTGGATAAGTAAGTATGCAGATGATACTAAGATAGGTGGTGTTGTGGATAATGAAGTAGATTTTCAAAGTCTACAGAGAGATTTGGGTCATATGGAAAAGTAGGCTGAAAGATGGCAGATGGAGTTTAATGCTGATAAGTGTGAAGTGCTACATCTTGGCAGGACAAATCAAAATAGGACGTACATGGTAAATGGTAGGGAATTGAGGAATGTTGTGGAACAGAGAGATTTAGGAATAACTGTGCATAGTTCCCTGAAGGTGGAATCGCATGTAGATGGGGTGGTAAAGAAAGCCTTTGGTGTGCTGGCCTTTATAAATCAGAGCATTGAATATAGGAGCAGGGAAGTAATGTTAAACTTGTACAAGGCATTGGTGAGACCAATTCTGGAGTATGGTGTACAATTTTGGTCGCCTAATTATAGGAAGGATGTCAACAAAATAGAGAGAGTACAGAGGAGATTTACTAGAATGTTGCCTGGGATCCAGCAACTATGTTACAGAGAAAGGTTGAACAAGTTAGGTCTTTATTCTTTGGAGCGCAGAAGGTTAAGGGGGGACTTGATTGAGGTCTTTAAAATGATGAAAGGGGATAGACAGAGTTGACGTGGATAAGCTTTTCCCATTAAGGGTAGGGAAGATTCAAACAAGAGGGCATGACATGCGAATTAAGGGACGGAAGTTTAGGGGTAACGTGAGGGGGAACTTCTTTACTCAGAGGGTGGTGGCTGTGTGGAATGAGCTTCCAGCAGAAGTGGTGGAGGCAGGATCGATTTTAACATTTAAAAGTAAAGTGGATAGGTATATGGACGGGAAGGGAATGGAGGGGTATGGTCTGAGTGCAGGTAGATGGGACTAGCGGAAAACAAATGGTCGGCACGGACTGGAAGGGCCGAGAGGGCCTGTTTCCGTGCTGTAATTGTTATATGGTTATATATAGTGAGAAACTATTTGCAAGGCAATAGAGAAGGCACCATGGGGTTGAAGTAAGTTGCCCTGGTACAGTTGCCATGGGTACAAGGGCCTCTTTCTGTGCTTTTATGATAGTTAAATGCCAGATCTTTTCATGTTATTTGGCAATTGAGCATTTATGAAATACTTTGAATTTACCATTTTGAGAAGTACAAAGGTAAGATGCCACTTAAATATGTACCCAACTAGATGATGAGCATGCATAGTAAGCATGAGAGAAGTGGAAATATGGTTTCTTTCTTTAAAGAACTAAAATAGTTCATCTGCAACTTGAATCGGTGGTAAAGAAAGCAAACTCAATGCTAGCATTTATTTCAAGAGGGCTTGTATACAAAATCAGGATGTAATGCTGAGGCTCTATAAGGCAATAGTAACGACACATTTAGAATATTGTGAGTAATTTTGGGAACCATATCTGAGGAACGATGTGCTGGCTCTGGAGAAGGTCCAGAGGAGGTTTACAAGAATAATCCCAGGAATGAGTAGGTTGAGTGTTTGTCAGCCTGTACTCGCTGGAGTTTGGTAGGATGAGAGGGGACTTCATTGAAACATACAGCATAGGGATTAGCTTGGATAGAATTGATGTGGAGAGGATGTTTCCACTAGAGGGAGATTCTAGGACTAGAGGTCATAGTCTCAGAATTAAAGGACATTCTATTAGGAAGGAGATGAAGAAAAATCTCTTTAGTCAGAGGGTGGTGAATCTGTGGCTACAGAGGGCTGTGGAGGCCAAGTCAGTAGATATTTTTAAGGTAGAGATAGATAGATTCTTGATTAGTACAGGTGTCAGAGGTTATGGGGAGAAGGCAGGAAAATGGGGTTAGGAGGGAGAGATAGACTAGCCTTGATTGAATGGCGGAGTAAACTTGATGGGCTGAATGGCCTAATTGTGACCTTATGACCTTAAGGTTGATTGCAAAGAAAGAAGCTAAGTTGCACGAGACAAATTGCAGAAATAAAGAACTGCAGATGCTGGATTATACCAAAGATAGGCCACAGATTATACCAAAGATAGTGCTGGATAAATTTAGCTGGTCAGGCAGCATCTCTGGAGAAAGAAGATAGATTATATTTTGGATCGGGACTCTTCGTCAGACTGAAACAAGGGAGTGCATGAAGAGTTGGAGGCAAGAAAAGACCAGGACCAATCAGGGCTGGCAACAAACAGCCTCTGGCAGGGTGGTGACAAACAACCTCTGGTAGGCCCATTATTGGCTAGGGAAGGTGCGATCTCAAGAGGTTTACAATCTACACTCTCCTCCCCTCCCCCCACTGCCTTCCTCCACTCATTGTTTAACCAGTCCACAGTCACATAGTATCCTTCCAGCTTTTCAATCCACCTACCTCCCTCCACGCCCTACTTTCAGTTTGACGAAGGGTCCGGACCTGAAACGTCACCTATCCTTTATTTCCAGAGATGCTGCCTGACCCTCTGACTTACTGCTTCACTTTGTGTCTATTTTTATCACTTGAGACAATTCACACAGAAAAAGAGTCTACCATCACTTATACATTATTAGAGCATGCTAGCACTGCCTATGGCCTTGATTTCCCTCGGAACATGTTGCATTGGTATTATTCTCCTGTGTGTTAAACCAGGAAAATAATTCTTCACAGTGTGCAATTTAACCCTCCCAGTTTCATTCATCTACCAGCTAGTTGTGAATTACTTTCCCCCAGCAACCCTTAAACTTAGCCTGAAAAGATTATTTTCCACATCCAAATTTACTATTTGCTTGAAGTGCTTGTTACGTTTTAAGATGACCATTCCAGTTCTCTAAATAATTACTATGGAAGATATCTGGTCTGTGTGCATGCAATCTCCCAGAGGCAATTCTCTGTGCAGTTGAGAATTGAATGTTTAGCAACAAAACCCAAGCCCAATGGTTAAAATGCACCAGCACCTCTCTCTAGATTGGGAAGATTGCAAATCTGCACTACTTCCAAATTGTGTCAAACACTGTGAAAATGGCTGAATTTCTACTGAAGCACACAGTCGCTTTACTCTACACTATATGGGCAGCAAGTGAAAATTAATTTTACGTTATGCACCATGGCCTCATAGACATGTACTGTTCTTCCATTGTCACTGGCCAAAATCTCAGATCTCTCTACTCAAAGGTGTTAAAGGAACATTAATTACATGTACTCCTGTGATTTAAGGAGAGGGCCTTCTCTGTGACAGTTAGGCAGAGATATTAATATATCTTTGATTTTTTAATTTTGGATTCATTCAGAGAATTACCATATGCAATACACTTTTAACCTTCAGTTCCTAACAAAATATATCTCATTGATACCAAAGCCAAAATGTAATGCTTGGAATATTAGCTAATTTTGGAATATGATCTCTATTTTAGTGGGGTCATCATTTAATTTCTATTATTACTTCTGCTAAAATAGAAAATAAATCTATATATAGGCCTTCATCCATTAATAGTGGTTTGCAGCATTTCTTTGTTTATTTGCAATGTGTATCTCTTTACAATTACTCATTAAATGTAAAATGAAAATTTTTGCATCACGTTCAATGTTTTCTCCATCTCATGCAACACCAAGAAATAAAAGCTTACCGCAGCCATGGTATAAGATCATTGCCACTACGTTGTAAATTTTGCAAAGTTTAGTGCTGCAATTATGCATGATGGAACCAGAAAATGTTATCCTTATTTGGAAACATAACATTAAGGTAAATTGAGAGTTAATTCTTGCTCTTGTGTTAATATACTATGGGATAACTACTTGAGTGGTTCAAATACACTATTATATAGAGATTCAGAGTACAAGCCAAACTTACATATGACTGCCATCACGTTATGATTACAGAAACAATTACATTTTCACGCAAAACACATTCCTATCTAAATTCAGAGTGGATTACTTTTAGTACAAGAACATTTATTACTGTGACAGTTAAATAACGTTTTCTTTAAAGTATAAGATTGATTGAAGTGTAGACATGCTGAGGTCCCATTCATTTCCTGTGCTGGTTTGTTAACAATTATGAATAGCCAGATCATCGTTATTCGGTGTAACTGCAATCAACCTTGTCAAAAATGTTGGTGCCCCTGACAATTAATTGCTATAAATTAGTAAAGTTTTCCTATTTTTAATGCATCCCTGTTATCGTAGTTGATACCTTGCAGCTTTAAGAATTTGCACTTTGCTAAATCACAAATTTGTTATCAACATTAAAATGAACAGTACTTTACTTTAGGAGTGTATCAACTTTATTAAATGAAGATAAGTGCTAAGCCAAGATCATGAACGAAAACCTATGGAATTTCCTTGAATTAGATATGTGGGGGCACACTCGTGTTTTGGCTTGGAAATCTGTGAGGTTGCCTCAATATTTTAATAACATGATTAAAAAATGTAATGAACTTTGTCAATCCTATGATTTAAGTTTATGATCAATAACTCAGCTTAAAATACTTGCTATGATTGTTTATTTTTCATCATGTCATTTTTCTGGTCTGTAGATGGAAGAATAAAAATTATACAAGGCTGACAGGTTCAGATTGTGGATTTTGCAGGGGCTGTATTGTTTATGTAAGGCTGACCTTTTTAGTAATGACCCTTCCACCACGAGAGTACATAATTCTTTATAAGGTTGCCTCTTATGCAGGAAATCTGCCTAAAGGGAAAGGGCAGGAAATTATAGGCACTGGCAATCAATAATGGAAAAATGAAGACATACTTACTTTTAAGTCAAAATAATGTTAGCTTTTCTAAAGAAGGAAAACAAAGTTAAATAGTTAACTTCTTTCTAAAGGTTATGACAAGAGGGAACACAATGAGAACCAGCAGAACAGCCCAGTACAAATGCCTACAGCATGCTCACCCAAATAACTAAGCCCTCAGCATCTGTTCTGCACCTGTGTTATGGATGCTGCTGATTTGAAAGCAAACTATGATCTATGTTAGTGAATGCGTATAAATAAATTAGACTTGATTCACAATGTCATTTCAGCTTGAATCCACAATATCACTGGTAGTCAAAAGTAGGCATGATACTTATGGCCACTGAGTAAATATATGTAACAAGAATCTCTCTTCCTAAGATTCACAGGCCTACACTTTCTATGATTCACATACTTTAGATGCAAATGCCTATTTCAAAAGTTCAAACTTACTCAGGTGAAAGTGAATTAATTGTACCCAATTATCCCAGATTATTTAAAATATAAGTAGATGGTTTTCCTTAACTGGGAGCTAATGACTGTCAGTAAGGAAAGGGTCCAGCAAACACATGTCTGGCTGTACTTTGCAAAACCTTGAGATGAGCTCCATTGCATACCTTAACTTGCCCCTAGTCATGTTCACCCAACACCATTAACGTTGGTTCCGAACCTAACCACATTCATTTATGGGTGATAATATCCATTCCACTATCTTCAAAATAAGGACTAATCTATCACGTCAGTACTCATCTAATAACATGTAACCCACAAAATCTCTTTCTCTGAGATGATTGTGGCATTTGACATCACCCAACTGAATAAGTCATCACTAAATAAAGATAAACACAAAATGCTGGAGTAACACAGCAGAATAGGCAGCCTCTCTGGAGAGAAGGAATGGATGACGTTTTGGAGAAAGCCTCTGAAGAAGGGTCTCGTCCCAATTCCTTCTATTCAGAGATGCTGCCTATCCCGCTGAGTTACTCCAGCAATTTGGGTGTATCTTTGGTGTAAACCAGCATCTGCAATTCCTTCCTACACATCACTAAATAAATGTATCCATGCACTGTGACCAACTTTCATTGATAACATACTTTTCATTAATTACCGATTCTATAAATAAGAAAAATGAACACAAAAGTATATTCTCTTCAAGACAATTCTCCTTTCGCATGACTATAAACCTTTCCTATCTCCTGGTTATTTGTGCCCGACTTGTCAAATGACTGAGACTCTTGGGAAGGATTCACTGATCTCCAGATTCCAGAGAGTACAATGAGGTAGGTAAGCCAGGAGTATGTTCACCACATCCTGTATTTGCTAACCTTCATTTGATCGCAGTTAAGGAAAACCACCTTCATATTTTCTTGGGAAAACTGGGTACAATTAATTCTCTTCCACTTGGACAAGTTTGAAACATGCATATACAGTAGTCAACTGCTGCATTTTTCTTGCTTGATCAAGGGCAGATTGATGTAATTCCCTATCTAGCACCGAGATAGAGCCCTGAGGTGCATAAGGAGAGATCTATCAATTGCTACCATCCTCAGAGGTAGTAGTTCTCCTTCAGTTTCAGCTTTTGGCCTTGCATCTGTTCCCCCGTCAATCGGAAAATATCAGCAGTAAGGATAAGCAACACATTTTTAAAGGCCTGATAAAAAGCAAGCTTTCTAATTGCTAAGGTGTGGAAACCAATGAGAGGGTAATGAAATTGCAGAGAAACCAACTGATGGATTTCAGATCAATACCTGCAATCGTCTTAATAGCCATTCCTCGATATCGAGCGTGGCTGGCTTCCATTCTGGATTTGTGGTCTTTAAAGTGACAAAAGAGGCCAATGTTGGAACCACAGACTCTTACAAAGATAGGACCAAAAATGCCTGGCAGGATGGGTGGTGGATGCAGTGATTGGCTTCTTAGTTTAGTTTAGTTTATTATTGTCATGGGTACAGTGATTAGCTTTCTGTTGTATGCTATCCAGTGTGCAGATAAAGGATACAACAATTATGCAAGATAAAGTCTGATAAAGTCCAAATAAAGATAATTCAAAGGTTTCCAATGAGGTAAATGGGAAGCCAGAACTGCTCTCTAGCTGGTGAGAGGACGGTTTAGTTGCCTGATGATATCTGGGAAGAAACTCGAGGCATGCATTTTCACACTTCTATTCCTCTTGGCTGATGGGAGAAGGGGACTAGTCCTAGATTATGCTGGTGGGGAGGCAGCATGAAGTGTAGATGGAGTCAATGGAAGGTAGGTTGATTTGCGTGATGATCTGGGCTACATGGCTAACACTCTGCAATTTGTTGCAGTCTTGGATGGAGCTCTGCCCAAACCATGCTCTGATGCATCCTGATAAAATGGTTTAAACAGTGCATCTGTAGAAGTTGGTGAGGGTTATTGGGGATATGCTGAACTTCCTAAGCCTCCTAAGAAAGTAGAGGCGTTGGTGAGCTTTGATGTGGCTGATCCAGGACAAATTGCTGGTGATATTTATTCCAGACAACATGAAACTTTTGACCATCTCTACTTCGGCACCATCAAGTAAATTGGGATATATGGACTGCTTCACTTCCTGAAGAAAATCACAATCTCCTTTGTCTTGCCGACATTGAGGGACATTGCTGACAACCTTTCACTGCTATTGCATGGTGAGCTCCTGACACATGATCTCAAGATTCTTCTCCTGAGCAAAAGGTTCCCACAACTCAGTGGAGCTTTCTTCAAATATGTTGGGTAGACATCTTTGAATCTTTTTCTCCATCTGGGTTTGACAGATTATATCTTCTCATTGCAAAACCTGATGCAGAGTGTCTGTTTCAACAGTCTAACATTGGACTGTTGTGTTGTGGACTGTCCAAAATAGATGCCTGAATGTGACTAGGGCCTCAATACTGAGGATATTTGCTAGGAAAAGGGCACTGACATTAGGGGTGCTGCGTGATGACAGCCTCTGTATACAGTCTGTCTGTTTTTCTATGTTTTTTTCTATTTTTATTTTGTTTAAAAGTATGTTTTGGAGGATTTGTTTTAGTATTTCTATGTGAGGGAGGGGCGTAGGGTAAGGGGAGGATGTGACTATTCACCGAGTTGAGTCCCTGCACCCCCCCGCCCCCCTCGCAGCCTACCAGCTGTATTGGCGTGGCCTTGCCTGCCAGAGACTGGACCAGAGCTTCAGCAGTGGCGCAGCGCTGGTTTCATCGCGGAGCGCCGTTTGAAGCTCCGGAGTGTTGGGCCTGCTGCTTCAACATCCTGGAGCTGTGGTTTGCGGAGCACCCAGCCGTGGGCGGGGCTGACCAACATCACGGAGTCCTGGGATCCCTTTGCCGAGGGCCGCCAGCATGAATCTCTGCCCAGCTCGACCTGTGGATTTCAGGAGCCACAGTCTCCGGTAAGAAGTGGCCGATTCGGAGGTCCAAGCCTGCTGAGAATGTTCTCCCATTCCGACGTCGGAGTTCCATCATCCCGGCGAGAGGGCCTGTTTCTGTCAAAGACTATTGTGTTCTGTGTTCTTTTATTTTTTAATTCGTATGGCTGTATGGTGACCACAAATTTCACTGTACCAATTGGTGCATGTGACAATAAATGTCTCTTGTCTTGCCTCTTGTGTCGTTTCTTTCCAGTGGATTTGGGGGGATTTTTCAGGTGTAGTGTTAGACCATGAGTTGCGCATCAGGGCTAAAAACTTGATCTTCAATACCATTTTTCTCAATCGATCAAAGGCTATGGTTGTGATGAGTTTCATCATTAATGTCTGCCTTTGCCAATAAGTGACTCCCAAGCTATTGGAAATTGTCCAATTCTATTAGTATCTTGCCATTTAATAGCAACTCAGAGCTAAGTGAGGAGCAGAAGGGACAGTTTCAAAGAGTACTATGGACTTGCATCTGTCAAGTATAAAGTCCATTCTTTCATATATTATTGTGAATGAATCAACAATAGTTGGAGCTGTGCCTCTAAGCATGCACATATGTGCGCCAACATAATGTGGATTCACCACTGAAGCTCATGAGTTTTGTTAAAGTATGTCGAACAATTTCCCATTAATTCTGAACATTAGGCCCACGCCCATGGAAAGCTTGTTTGAGGTGAAGAGTAACAATGCAACACTGAGGCAAGAGTTCGGGCAATGATGTAGCCTTGCTTGAGGCCATTTTCTCAGAGGTTGGTTCTATTGTAGACTTGTTGGTTAGTACCATGGCTCACATTCTGTCATAGTGCAAACATGATATGGAGATGTATTTCCATGGCCATCTGAATTTGAGGAGAGTTGTTGGAATTAAAGGCTTTGGGCCAGTCGAAGAAAACCATATATAATGGGTGCTGCTGCTCCCTGCTTTTCTCTTGGAGTCATTGCAGTGAGAATTGTGTAGTAGGGGTTTAGGTACTTACCTGGGACCTACACAGTTCCCCATCTCACTATCTCCCATGACTGCAGTCATGAGGTCCCAAGGGTTCCACAGTTTGTTCTCTATAATCTGACCACTTGCATTCTATGGTTAGGTGCTGCCTTCTTCTAATTTACCTGCCATGGACACTTTGCTCATCTTGATATATAACTGAATGAGCCAGTGAAGGCTTGCAAATGAGTAACAATTGTGAAATGACAGAAGTGTGATATTTTCATGTTGAAATTGAGATATTGGTCTCAGAGCTAATGAATTGCAGTCACAGGAAATGGACAGCCCCACTATAAAGCTTAGTGTCCTGTTGTGCAGAGTGCTTTGGGAATGATAGTGCACAGCTGTTCAGCTTTAGAACCTTAGGCTTGTAGCCTGAAGACAAAAAAAGAGAGACAGGTAGGTGTGTTACTCTACTTACCCTGGTAAAGTCATTGCACTAGCCCTTGCAGCCAGGGGTGAGGAAATTGCCACATATTGTCAATACCATTTCTATTTCCGTAGTACGTGATATTTTTTCACTTGTCTTTATCTTTAGGGCACTGACTCATCCGGAGAATTTGTAAATCTCTCAGGATGAAACGCCAGTTTTTACTTGATAGCAAAGATCATTGTAAAGAGGAATAAAACAAATTAAGTCACGCTTGTTAGAAGTAGCCATGTACTTTGGTCATTACTAATTGCTTTCTCAGCCTGCTGTGTAAAGCTGAGCAAAGAGGAGTTCCGTGAAGGTGTTTGCAAATTCAAACATTGCAGCAAATTCCTGCTTCACATCGGACTGATGCCAATAAGTCCTCCAAAAAACAAGCAAATGTGTTATTACAAAATAAAGCTCTAAAGCAAATCTCCATTGCCTATAGGTGTGATGACCATTCATTGCAGGGAAACATGTAATGATGAAGATTTTCTGGAGTTCCTGATGATTTCATTCTTCTCCAATAAGTCCTGCTATCATTCAGTTTTAAATGAAGCATATGTTTTTGATTCTACTATTTTGCAGAAGCGTATACTTTATTTGTCATTACCCGCATGATCTGAAGAAATGCTTTTTGCACATTGCTATGGTTACAATAATAGTGCCATGGTTTACATTACAAACATTCAGCATTAAATAGGATACACTGGGTCATTGTTTTACCATCGTAGGCATTTACACCAGAAGAAGATGTCACACAGAGGATTATGTTATGCATATAACATCGCATTTTTGAGAACAAATATTTTTCTGTTCTGCTAGTCGGCAATGAGTTGACTTTGACAAACTTAGCTGCCACACATGGCAGAAGGCTTTCACTGTGTGGGTTAATTTGATGGGCTCCTTCTTTTATTGGATTGCAACCTACTCTTAATCGTTGGCTGAACTTGAGGTTTCCAGGTTCTGTGAAAAATTGTTCTTCCCATTTTAATAGCAAGTTTTTGACTCAGACTGGAAAAAATTGCAGCCGAAAAAAACATACACTTTCCTCCATAATTCTAAATTGCATCCAATATGAACAGTAAATTTACTATTTACTGGTAATTTGGTCCAAAGTATACGTTAGGTAAAGCTAATCAAGAATAAAATTGCAATAATTAATTAATTAATCATTGGGAAATGCATGTTTTAGTGTGCTGACAAAATGATAATCAACTTAAAAATGACAGCTTTAAAAAAAACTTTTGTCTGTTTCCTAAAGATGAAAAATGTTGAGGAATTGTCCATAGATTATTATCATTGTAATTAAGTTAAATTGTGATTGGCCCAATTTTAGCTTGGTTTCCATTCCAAGGCTCAGTAAAACACTTCCTTTGCTGTGCTTCACAATGTGTGCACAGAGGTCCAGGATTCCACTCTAGGTCAAACTGGGATCCATTCTCAGTCAAGTCCAACATCCCATTCCCACACATGTCGAGGATCCCATTCTTGGTCAAAACAAGAACCCTACATTCAGTCAAAACTAGTCCTATTAAGTGCATGATCCTTTCTTCATCATGTCTAAGATCCTACCTTTAGACAAGTTTAGGATTGCACAATGAGTTTAGTAAAATTCAGAATTCTTTCTTGATTGTCTGGAATCCCAATCTCAGACAGCTCCAGGAACCCATGCTCGGGCAACTCTAGATCCCTGGATCTTATTTTCATGCAGGTTGTGCAGACCATTCTTAATCATGTCCAGGATCCTACTTTTAGTCAATCTAGGATCCCATCCTTGCTCAGGTTAAGGGAGCCACTCTTGGTCAAGGTTCCCATACTCAGTCAAGCTTATGAATCCACACCTAGTCACGTCCTCATTCATTTATTGTTTAGTAATCTTCAGTAAAATCAAGGATCTTCCTCTTGATTATCAAACCTAATACCTCACTTTCCGCCATAAGTACAATCCTGCCAGTCCAATGCTCAATCAAGTCTAAAGTCCCACTTTTCATCATCCATATAAAACATATGGTAAATCCCAGAATTACCCTTTCAGCCAAACCTAGGATCTTACTCTCACTTAAGCCTAGGACCACAATTTTGTTCAAATCTAAGACCTTACTTTTGTTCATGCCCAGAATTTAACTCTCACTTAAACCCAAGTGACCACTCTCAGTGAAGTCCAGGATCATATTTTCACTCATCCAGAATCACACCCTTACTCAAGTGCAGACACCAGCTTTGGACAAACCCAACCACTCTTTCATCAAAACTAAGATCCCACTCTATTTCCAGATCCTACTCTCAATCACGTCTAGAATCCCACTCTTCATCAAAACCAGATCCCACTGTCAGCCAAGCACAGCATATCACTCTCTTTCAACTCAGGATACACAATCAAGTCAAAGATATTTCTCAAGCAAACCTAGAATCCAATTCTCAGTTGAATGCAAGGATTCTTTCTTGATCAGTTATACGATCCTACTCTCAGTCAGGTCCACCCAAGGATCTCACTTTTGGTCAAGTTTATGATCTTGCCATCGGGCAGATCTTTTTCTGGTCACATCTTTAAGTTACATCCCTAGTTAGATTCTGGATTACATGCTTCCAAGTCCTATTAAGATGAACACACTGCATCTGCTTAATGTGCAAACATAAAATTATCTCCATTGTTTGATTCTCTCAGACTAGTGTAGTTCTTTGGCCATTTTATGGTATCAAATCTTATACAGTGCATTCAGAAAGTATTCTGACCCCTTCACTTTTTCCACATTTTGTTACGTTACAACCTTATTTTAAAATTGATTAAATTCTTTTTTTTTTAATAATCAATCTACACACATTACCCCAGAAAGAAGAAGTGAAAACATTTGTTTAGAAATTTTTGCAAAGTAATTAATAAGAAATAACTGAAATATCACATTTACATAAGTAATCAGACCCTTTGCTATGACACTCAAAATTGAGCTTAGGTTCATCCTATTTCTATTGAATATCCTTGAGATGTTTCTGCAACTTGATTGGCGTTTACCAGTGTTAAATTAAATTGATTGGACATGATTTGGAAAGGCACACACCTCTCTATATAAGGACCCACAGTTGACAGTGCATGTCAGAGCAAAAACTAAGCCATGAAGATGAAGGAATTGTCCAGAGACAGGATTGTGTCAAAACACAGATCTGGGGAAGGGTATAAAATAATTTCTGCAGCATTTCACATCCCGAAGAGCACAGTGGCCTCCGTCATTCTTAAATGGAAGACATTTGGAACCACCAGGACTTTTCATAGACCTGACCTCCCGACCAAACTGAACAATCGGGGGAGAAGGGCCTTAGTCAGGGAGGTGACCAAGAACCCGATGGTCACTCTGGCAGAGCTCCAGAGATGCTATGTGGAGATGGGAGAACCTTCCAGAAGAACAACTATATCTGCAGCACTCCACCATTCAGGCCTTCACGATAGAGTGGCCAGACGGAAGCCACTCCTTAGTAAAAGGCACATGACAGCCCTCTTGGAGTTTGCCAAAAGGCATGAGAAACAAGATTCTCTGGTCTGATGAAAACAAGATTGAACTCTTTGGCCTGAATGCCAAGCGTCACGTCTGGAGAAGTCCAGGCAGCGCTCATTACCTGGCCAATACCATACTTACGGTGGAGCATGGTGGTGGCAGCATCATGCTGTGGGGATGTTTTTCAGCGTCAGGAACTGGGAGACTAGTCAGGATCGAGGGAAAGATGAACGGACTAAAGTACAGAGAGATTCTTGATGAAAACCTGCTCCACAGCGTTCTGGACCTCAGACTGGGGCAGAGGTTCACCTTCCAACAGGGCAACGACCCAAAGCACACAGCCAAGACAACACAGGAGCTTTGTGACAATGTCCTTGGCCCAGCTAGAGCCTGGAATTGAACCCGATCAAACATCTCTGGAGGGACCTGTAAGTAGCTGTGCATCGACGCTCCCCATCCAACCTGACAGAGCTTGAGAGGATCTGCAGAGAAGAATTGGAGAAATTACCAAAATACAGGTGTGCCAAGCTTGTAGCGTCATACCCAAGAAGGTGCCTCAACAAAGTACTGAGTAAATGGTCTGAATACTTATGTAAATGTTATATTTCAGTTATTTCTTTTTAATTACTTTGCAAAAATGTCTAAACAGCTTTTTTTTTTGCTTTTTTATGATGGGGATAGATAGATGATAACAAAAAATGGATTTAATACATTTTAGAATAAGGCAGTAATCTAACAAAATGTGGAAAAAGTGAAGGGGTCTGAATACTTTCTGAATGGACTGTATTAGCAAAACAACTATCTTTCATATTAAATGTTAAATAAAGGTCCTATTTAGTGACCAGCAGGTGGCGCCCATAATGGCCACCTCGTCAGCAGTCTGTCTTGTTCCTTCTCTGTTTTTATTATTTTAAGTATGTCTTGAATGTTTGTTTTAATGTCTCTTGGTATGTGTTATGTGGGGGGTGCGGATGGGGGATCGGGGGGAAACTTTTTCCAGTCACTCACCTCAACGGAGATTCAAATTTTCTCCGTGTCGCATCTCTGTCCCCCCTGCGGCCTACGACGTGGAGTGGTGTGGCTTTTCCTGGAGAGCAGCCCGGAGCTTCAAGCCGTGGCTGCGGCGCGAACTTACCATTGTGGAGCCTGGGATCTTCGGACGAGGATCGCCAGTGTTGGAGCTCTGACTGCGGGGCCTGTGGACTTTAACAACGTGAAGCAGTGGTCTCCAGTAAGAAGCGGCCAACTCGGGAGCTCCTTGCCGCGGAGTGTTCCGATCCATCCCGACGCCGGAGTTTCGATCATCCAGATGAGAGGGCTTGAACAGCGGACCTTCGTCAACTGCCCCGTTCAAAGGCCCCGACCATGGGTGAACAGAGGAAGATGACTGAACTTTATTGCCTTCTATCACATTGAGAAACGTTGATTCCACTGTGGTGGATGTATATGTTAAACTTTATTTTATGTGCTGTGTGTATTTTTGCGTTTTACTTAGTATGGATGTATGGTAACTCAAATTTCACTGTACCTTAATTGGTACATGTGACAATTAAATTGATTCTTCAATCTATTTACTTACTCTGGCAAGATTTCAAAGAACAGCAAGGATGTATCCCTTGTCTTTCACTTGGCACTACTGAAACAAATGAAGCAATCATTGTCATAATGATGTGTAGGAAGGTACTGCAGATGCTGGTTCACACTGAAGATAGACGCAAAATGTTGGAGTAACTCAGCAGGTCATGCAGCATCTTTGGAGAATAGGAATAGGTAACGTTTCAGGTCGAGAATCTTCAGACTGACAGTCAGGTGAGTGGAAAACTAGAGGTATGAAAAGGTTCAAAGACCAAATGAATGAAAGATATGAAAAGAACAAATCAAAGCCAGCGCCGATGATCATGAAAGATGGAGCCCACAATGGTCCATTGTTGGCTGTGGAAAAGGTGATAACGAGGGGATATGTACAGTGAAACTAAGGAGGATGACAGTGAAATTTGTAGGACGAACAGGGTAAGGCAGGGATAGAGAAAGGGAATACAAATGTTATCTGAAATTAGAGAAATCAATTACTCATATTGCTGGTTTGTAAGCTGCCTAAGCAAAATATCAGGTGCTGTTTCTCCAATTGGCATTTGGCCTCTCTTTGACAGTAGAGGAGACCCAGCACAGAAAGGTGGAATGGAGTAGGAATAGGAATACTTTATTGTCACGTGACTAGGCGCAGTGAAATTGTTTGCTGCATACTCAATCTATAGCCGCCACCTACGGCGCTGACAAAGTTACAAAGCATACCGGCTCCTCGTTTTGTTCTCCCCCCCCCCCCCCCACAGAGGTTCTCCCATGCCAGGTTCCCATTGTCCTTTGTTCTCCCACCCTCCCCAATTGTCCATTTTTCCCCCACCTCCCTCATGGCGGTCCCCCCATGCCGGGTTTCCATTGTTCTTCCCCGCCCCCCTCACGGTGGTCCTACACGCTCTCATCGTCCGTCGACCGCAGGTCGACCCGCAAGGTTTCACCACCGGCAAGGCCCCATCGTCGCGAGGCTTCACCGCCACAGGAGACTCACCGCAGCCTAAGCCTCACATCATGCCTCCGTAGTGCTAATCCGGGCCCCAGCCGCGGGCTCCGTCGGCCGCTCTTCCAACCCGGACTCCGACCCGCGAGATCCGGCTGGGTCCCGACCCCAGCTTCTACTCACCGATCCAGGTGGCATCGAGACCGCAACGCCTCGGTAATGGCCTCCGGCCGCGATCCCAGTCCACAGCCGTGAAGGTTTCTTGCCGGCGGCCCGTCGGGAAGCCTTCTGGCTGCGCAGTTCAGAACAAAGATGATGGCCCCGCTCTATCATAGGAGATTAGTGGGCTAAATTAGGGCACATGGTATTGAGGGTGCTGACGGAAAGAGAAGTGGTGGGCAGACAGGAAACAAAGAGTAGGGATTAACGCGTCCCTTTCAGAATGGTAGGCAGTGGCTAGTGGGGTACCGCAAGGCTCGGTGCTGGGACCGCAGCTATTTACAATATACATCAATAATTTAGATGAAGGGATTCAAAGTAACATTAACAAATTTGCAGATGACACAAAGCTGGGTGGCAGTGTGAACTGTGAGGAGGATGCTATGAGAATGCAGGGTGACTTGGACAGGTTGGGGGAGTGGGCAGATGCATGGCAGATGAAGTTTAATGCGGATAAATGTGAGGTTATCCACTTTGGTAGCAAAAACAGGAAGGCAGATTACTATCTAAATGGCGTCAAGTTGGGAAAAGGGGAAGTACAACTGGATCTGGGGGTCCTTGTACATCAGTCTATGAAAGTAAGCATGCAGGTACAGCTGACAGTGAAGAAAGCGAATGGCATGTTGGCCTTTATAACAAGAGGAATCGAATATAGGAGTAAAGAGGTCCTTCTGCATTTGTACAGAGCCCTAGTGAGACCACACCTGGATTATTGTGTGCAGTTTTGGTCCCCTAATTTGAGGAAGGACATTCTTGCTAATTTGAGGAAGGACATTCTTGAGGGAGTGCAGCGTAGGTTTACAAGGTTAATTCCCGGGATGGCGGGACTGTCATATGCTGAGAGAATGGAACAACTGGGCTTGTACACTCTGGAGTTTAGAAGGATGAGAGGCAATCTCATTGAAACATATAAGATTGTTAAGTGTTTGGACACGCTAGAGGCAGGAAACGTGTTCCCGATGTTGGGGGAGTCGAGAACCAGGGGTCACAGTTTAAGAATAAGGAGTAAGCCTTTTAGAATGTAGACGAGGAAACACTTTTTCTCACAGAGAGTGGTGAGTCTGTGGAATTCTCTGCCTCAGAGGGCGGTGGAGGCAGGTTCTCTGGATGCTTTCACGAGAGAGCTAGATAGGGCTCTTAAAAATAGTGGAGCCAGGGGATATGGGGAGAAGGCAGGAACGGGGAACTGATTGGGGATGATCAGCCATGATCACATTGAATGGTGGTGCTGTCTTGAAGGGCCGAATGGCCTACTCCTGCACCTATTGTCTATTATCTATCATCTTTGGTTCAGAATGGGAAGAGGAGTTAAAGTATTTGGCAACCGGGAGATTGTTTAGTGAGTACGAGTTGTTGCTGCATCTTTCCAGGTGAGACAGAAGTTCATGTTCACCTCCTCTAACCTCATCTGCTGCATCCGCTGTTCATGATATGTCTTCCTGTACATGAATAAGGCGAAGCGTAAACTCGGCAACTGTTTCACCGAATACTTGAGCTCAGTCTGTCAAGGCCTATCGGATCTTTGGGTTGCTAACCATTTTAATACATCTTCCCGTTCCCATACTGACCTGGGCTTCTTCCATTGTTACAATGAATCCACACACAAACGGAAGGAATACCTGATCTTACGATTGGCTAGCTTACAGCCTAATGATATGAACATTAAATTCTCCAATTTTAGGTAACTACAACCCTCCCCACCCTTCCCTTGTTCCCCCCTGTGCCCCTCCCCTTCCTCTGCTCCACTCAGCCTTGCACCTATTTCTCCCTTATTACTTCCTTAATTCACATCATTTGAATCCTTTTCTCTCGCACCTTATGTCTTTCCATCTATGGCCTGACATTCAAAAGCCTCACTCACTTGTATCAATCTATTACCTTCCAAGCTTTGACCTCTCCTTTTCCAGTTTTCTTCCCAACCCCCCGCCCCCCTCTCCCACCCCATGATCAGTCTGAAGAAGTATCCCACCCTGGAACATCTCCTATCCATTTTCTAGAGATGCCGCATGACCCATTGAGTTAGTCCAGCACTTTGTGCCTTTTTATGGAGATCCACATCTGTTGCATAGAATTTAAGAATTATATTTTTACTCATTAGTTTGGATTTTGTGCGGTCTGTGTTCTTGTACAACAATCTTAGATCCTAGTAATTGAAATGATCAAGTTACACAAAAAAAGCCAAATACATGAGAGGTTTTAGTTCATACATTTGGATGCTTCATGTTTGATTTTAAAAAGATGTGCTCCACTTTGGAAGTTTGTAAAGCAGGGAGAGCTAATTAACTTGATACAGAATTGGCTTCATGCAACAAAGCAGCAGGGGCTGGTGTAAGGTTTTGTTTTGGATCGGAGGATCAAGGATCGGTACTGGGCCAATTACTGTTGTGGTTTATATCAAAGATACTATATTTGGTTTATATCAACGATTTGGATGGGATTGTATAAGGCATGTTTAGTAAGTTTGCAGATAACACTAAAGTAGGTAGTATCACAGACAGTGAAGATGGTTATCAAAGCTAACAGCAGAATCTTGATCATTTGGGCAAGTGGCTGAGGAATGGCTAATGTAATGCTGATAAGTGTGAGCTGTTGCATTTTAGGAAGGCAAACCTGGGCAGAACCTTCACGGTGAATGGTTAGGCCCTGGAGAGTGTGTAGAGCAGAAAAATCTAGGACTGCTGGCACATCGTTCCCTGAAAGTTGCATCATAGGTAAAAGAAAGTTAATAAAGAAGGCTTTTGGTGCATTGACCTTCACCAGTCATGGTAATAACTGGTATTATGACACAGTTGTATAAGATGTTGGCAAGGCTGCATATGGAATATTGTGTTCTGCTTTGATCACCCTGCTATAGGAAGGATGTTGTTGAACTGTAAAGAGTGTAACGAAGATTAGCGAGGATGTTACCAGAACTTGAGAACCTGAGCGATAGATGGAGATTGAGCTGGCTTGGAGTGCAGGAAGCTGAGGGGTGATCTTATAGACGTGTATAAAATCAAGAGAATGCTCCAGTTACCAATAGATTGGGATTGAAATGAAAGGTTGTCCTGGTAACATAGTTGCATTAAAGAGCATCCTAATATATGATTTATCGGCAGAAGCAGCTTCAATAGTAATTGCCAGAACCGTCAAAATTACAAAGGGTAAATTTCATTGTAATATTTTCAGAATTTTATTTGATTAATAGGTTCATTTAAATGAAAGGTACTATTCAGCCCCCATCATCTCCTATGGCTTACCAAACATTTCTTGGAAATGGAATGACCATAATTTACTAGGTTTCATATTATTTGTGCAGTCTCCTGGCAGCTTGTTCTGTTGGATTACCGGGTCTGAAAAAAAACAAGGACAGGAAATGTCACCTACTGATGAACAGCATACTCAAGAAGTGTTATTTTTTAACACTTCCTCAGTAATATGATCTTAAAATAAGTCAGTCAAATGCAGCAAAGTAAGCAGGCCATTGAGAACTTCAATGAGACCTTTGAGAGTTATTCCATGCAAGTTTAATGAGGAAGATGATACTGTAGGATGACAAATGCCTCAAAACCATTTGTTATGCTCCATCTGAAACCATCCCTGCTTACTCTACTCATAGATTTTGGGTAGGAAGTATTATAAATCACTTGAAAATGTTAGAAATCAATGCAGTCAATCGATTCTTATGATTATTTTAAACAATGGTTATGTGAAATTGCGCCTCAGGCTAGAGACTTAACAGATTACTTTGTGCTGACCCAATAAACAATTTATCTATCGTGTCACATAGACTCAATGTTTTTTGAAAGGTTCAGAATGTATTGCAGGATGTCAGTCTCATTTCAAATTCCCATCTTCTGCCAACTCATTAGCAACTTCCAGGAAAGTGTGAGTGCAATTCTGTAAATTCTCTTATCCTAGCTTTGCTTGTCTCTGTGTCTGTTTAAGTCAACATTTAGGTTGACTTAAATAGTTGGGCAACTCAATAAATGTTGTTAATTTTATAGCAAAGTAACCTAGTTAAAATTATTGTGTACTAATCTACAGGGTGTTGAAAATGATGAGAAAGGAAAAGGAATTGCAAGAAGATAAATACAATTCTAAGTAAGAGAAAAAATGGGGGTGTTCGGGTTGCAAGAATTGGAGGTGGCAACTATAATTAAAATTATATGTGATAAAATAAGTTACAAATAAATCAAGGAAAAATAAAGTGTCCAAAAGTGTAGTAACCTTTTTCAAAGTACAAGAGGAAACAAAAGGAACAAAGGATTGGGAACCCCGCAGAAATAAAGTGTGCAAGCTGATGAACAAATCTCAAATTGGAAACTCCATGGCACAGGAAGTCAATGGAACTCTATCAATGCTTTTGTAACAGGGATGTGAGTCTTTGCTGTAGTCAAAACACAGACAAGAGCAATGAATAAATAAGAATATTGGTGAAGTCCAGTCAAAATCTGAGGAATGCATGATTCAGAGGGAAAAGGAAAAGTGGTTGTACTTGGTTCATTTTACATGGTACTGATAGATCAAATGTGGGATAAGAAGCTAATTCAAAATCCAATTGTACTGCAGCCAAGGAGTGTGATGAACCTGAGACCAAAATGTTATATTTGTCGGAAGGTAATAGATATTTTCCTTTTGCAGATTTACCATAATTCTTTACATTAAAGCATTCACTAAACGTATTTTAACTAGTTTCGATTTTCCTCCAGAATCCCACCCAAAATAAAACAAGACTCTCAAAATCCTCCATTAAACTATTGTGCGTTTGCTTCATGCTTATTTATTTTCTAAATTTAGTTATACAAAATTATTCATCTGCCTGAAGAGTTTGCTATAGTATTGAACAGTTACCGTTCAGCTATGTCTGTTTGGTGGAATTGTGGCTAAATATAGAGAACAAAGACTGAACACAAACAACAGAATCTGTGTCTTGATGCTTCCGTATCTAATTAGGCTGGAACTATTTTTTAATTATTATTAACTTCCTCCAATGTCAAAGAGTAAAGAAACAATGCCGAGCACAGATAATTGCTGGCATGTGCTGAGTGACTGATCAAAGGTAAGTGGGTGATTAGTTTAAAATGTTAGGTGGGGATGCCCTTTGCCTCATTTACTTTTGACATAATTTCTCCTCCTGAAGACCGTGAATTCAATAAACTCATCCTAGAACCTTATTAAAGGTCTTAACATGTATAAATAATTGATAATCTATTTAGTGCGATTAAATTTGGATCGTGGAGGTCGTTGGGTTCCGTTTGTCACTGCAAAGCAGAGCAATTTCCAATTAAGTGGAATAATGGTCAAATATATGAACCAGGTTTTATACTTAGTGAGTTTTTTTTATAAACATCTACCTTTACCAATCATTCCTGGAAAAATGTTTCATAATTTTTTATTAGAAAATGGACATCTAGAACAAAGCAAGCTATTTTCAAATTGATTAATTGTTGAGAGGACTGATGTTAATTCCAGAAAACTGATTAAAATCATTGAACATTAGCTTCAGATCAAGACTGAGAAATCTTATCCCCATGAGCACTTTCAATTCTGCCTGTTTAAGATGCTAGTTTCAAAACGAAAAACAAAACATAATATCATTTTTTGAAAAGAACATGCGGCATCTGGTGCCACTTGCAAAGGGAACCAGAGAACACAGATTTAACATGACCAGCAAAATAGAGAAATAAAGAGTTTCTGTGTGGCAAAAACTACAGTATCTAGAATTAATTCCTTAAAACAACTCCAAAATAAGGTCCAGAATATCAATCAAGGCATTCAAAAAGCGATTACATATAGCTCTTCAAGAGAGCTTGCCTAGGTGTGATGAAGCAAATAATGTCCTGTATTCTAAAATACAACATTAGTTGATAAAATGTCATTAGAGTCAGATCACCCAAATAGAATCATAGAGCCGCACAGCACAGAAACAAGTCCTTTGGCCCAGTTTGCCCATGCCGACTGACTTGGCATACTGGGCTAGTGTGTATTGCCTGTATTTGCCCGTACCATGCTAAATCCTTCCTATCCATATCAGTCCAAATGTCTTTTAAAACTTGTAAAGCTTCCTATGTCTGCTAATTCCAGATATAGATTACTCTCTGAGTGAGAAAGTTGCCCCTGAGGTTTCTTATATATATCTCTCCCCTCACCTTAAGCCCAAAGTTTTTGAATCCACTACTCTGGGGAAACAACTGTGAATATTCACATTATTCATGCCCCTCTTGATCTTGTACACCTCAATAAGATCATCCCTCCTACCCCCAAATAAAGAGTCCAGCCTCTCCGTATAACTCAAGCCCACATTCCATTCTTCATTTTATGCTACTATGTAAATACATTTTTTTATATTATATATTTTTCCATTCAAGAGACATTCCTCCCCGTTGGATTGCAACCTTGTCGTGGGCGGGGAGTTTGTCTCAGTGACCCCTAGAGCTATGCCAGCGGGAGATTCGTCTCCTGTTAGGGTCTCCCATGCTGGACAGGTCGAAGGGTAGAGGCGAGACGATGAGCGATCCACTGGTCCTCCAGGTTGGAGGTTGAGCACAGGGCTAACAACCCTGTCTCGTAAAACAAATATGTTACGGAAACAGCAAGTGAAGGAATCAACACTACTGGGTGTGATGGACTTCCAGGGCTATCGACAGATGCACGGATGAATGTCAATGGTGAAAGCCGAAAGGAAGCCACTGGCAGGAAGGTGGAAGTTCTAAATGGCAAACATAAGACTAGGATAGGTTTTTGGAATGTATGAATATTTTGGACAAACACCATATCCGACCAAGATCTCCTTGCTCAATACCAACACGAGAGCATGGACATCATCATCATGAGAAGGCGCTGGAACTGGATTGGCCCTATACTGAGAAGAGAACCAGACAGCATTCTAAGAATAGCCCTGCACTGGACACTGAAAGGGAAAAGGAAAAGAGGGAGACCCAAAACCACCTGGCGTCGAACTGTAGAGAAGGAAATGAAAACAATGGACCTGACCTGGGGTAATGTCCAGAAACTCGCTCAGAACAGACAGGAGGACTTTCGTTGCTGCCCTACATGCCAGGAGGCATAATAGGCAGTAAGTCAGTAAGTAAAGATTCTGATATACCAACAGTGGTATGCACTATCAGTGGGTAATTTACATTGCACAGAAAGGCTTTGAAACCCCAAATAAATGTTTATATATTAACACAGCATGCTAAAATAGGTTTTCTTTATCACACATAAGCCTGTTATAGAATGCTGATTTATTTAATTTAATTTAATGTCATAACTACATAAAAGAAATTATAGATCACATGTGAATCTGAATTCAATTTGCCCAATGTTCCTCATCACGTATAAAAATTTGGAGTAAAATAAATGAAATTCTTGCTTTCTGTTGACTGTCTGTTGATAAGAAACTGCATTGCAAGGATCTAACTTGATTCCTTACTTCAAGAGATTTCCCTCTGGGTTACTCTCAAATCAATTTGGCCTTGACCAGCTTTGACATGTACCTTTAATGTTAATGAAATATCCTCACGCTTATGCCATAAATGCAACTATGGAGTTAAATTCCTCTCATAGACTCATCATGGAAAGTCAAATGAAACTGCAAAATATTATGAAGCACAAAGCCCTTAAGGCTGGCACTTGATAATATGATTGGTTGATGTGCCTCAGCTTAAGGATCAGATAAATCCTTTACCAAGCAACCACACAATCACCTAACGTGGATGCTAAGTTTCAGCTGCTGGGATTATGTTGTCAAAGGTAAAAATATATTTTTAAATAGTTTTCATACGTTAATGCAGATGTATAAAGACAGCTGCTTCTGTCTAAAATAAATAGCACACTTTGAAACAGATACTAATACAAAATGCTTTCATTTGTTTTATCAACATAACAGTCTGCCAAATTTTGATGTGAACAAATGGTGGAGCATAAAAAGTTTACAAATGAGGAAATACAGATTAAACTATCCATTTATTAAGTGTACACATTAATGTTATGTAGAATTAAAACAGCATCCGATTAGTCGCTGGGCTCTATGTTTGCCTTCAATATGCAATTCATGACTTCTTATTCGCCCATGATCAGGTGTTGACAAGAGGAAAGAATGAGTGAGAATGTTTTTAATAGTAAAGATGAGGGAGTGGTGGTCTGAAAAACGGAGGTAATTGAAGAGACAAAGGGCGTGTAAATTGTCAGAAGAAGGATCTCGACTCAATACGTCACCCATACCTTCTATCCAGAGTTGCTGCAGAGTTACTCCAGCATTTTGTGTCTATCTTCAGAGGTTGAGTGACCCATTGTAAGCATTCTGCCAAAGTCAATCAGAATCTGGAAGCACTAGAAGCACAGGACACATGGGGAGATGGGTGTCCTGAAGTGCCTACCTACAGCTCAGCATCGCTCTTTAAAGATAAGACATTTCAGGATAGGACCGTTCTTCAGATTGATTGCAATGAGGGGAGGAAGCTGGAAGAGAGGTGGGGGCGGAACAAAGCCTAGCAAGCGAATAGGTGGATACAGGCAAGGGGGTATCTGATTGGCAGATGTTTTGACAAAGGACAGTGATGAAAAGATAAAAGTGTGATATATAAAGGATAGAAGAGGTGTGAAATGTGAAGCCAGAAGAAGGAATATGTATGGAAGGGACAAGGGGTTGGGAAAAGGCACAAATAGGTGTCCATCCAGGTGAAACACTGGGAAGAGGGGAAGTAAAAAAGAGGGGGCGGGGGAAAGCAGTTTGTCGGTTAGCCACTTAAAATTGGAGAACTCAATGTTCATACTGTTGGGTTGCAATTTAACCAAGCAAAATATGAAGCACTGCTCCTCCAGTTTGCACATGGCCTCGCTCCAGCAATGGAGGAGGTCCAGGACAGAAAGAGGGGTAAAGATATTTAATGAGAAGATCCAGCAGGCCTTGGTGGGCTGAGCGCACATTAGGATAAATTGTTACCTGGACTATGCTTGATTTCACTCATGTAAAGGAGGGCACATTAGGAGCACCAAATGCAGTAGATGGGGTTAGAGGAGGTACATGTGAACCTCTGTCTTGAAGGACCGCTGGACACCCTGGATGGATGTGAGGAAGGTAGAATAGGGACAGGTGTTACATCTGTAAGCAGAAAGAGGTGGGGATGGGAAGATGTGACATGGCGGGATTTTGCATTTTGCAGCCTTGCACTTTGGTCTTGACCTTCCTGTGGATCAGTCTTTTGAAGTCAGGTGCCGTGTCAAATAATACCAGTTTAGTTTATTATATATGTGATTTTTCAGGATATGGGAAATGAAATTAAAAGGAATTTGTGGCATTAATAAATCACAAAACCAATTATGAATGTTAGCAGACTCGTATAATTCATTTTTATATGCTGAAAATGACGAGTCTAGACTGGAAATTATTAAGATAATTAATGCACAAAGTAAGTAACTATTATTTAAATAAGATTATAGATTAGATCAGACATTAATACACATAGAATGACAATTTCACCTTCTGGTTTTGTTGTGTATGGGGAAATTTGACCTGTATTAATATATTTCCTGTTTCTTTTTAAACCAAGGAAGAATAGTCATGTCAAAAAAACTTTGATCAGCTTTACATTGATTAGTACATTGACAATGTGATATTCTGATAATCCCTTGATTTTGTCAGTCTGGTACTCTCCAAAAAGAAGTAGTGCGGGATAGGGTTAGGGGTGGTGCCTGACACACTCTGAATAAGCTACCAATTAAGTCTTATATGATGGATAATTCCATAATAATTTACTACCAAGGGCCTAGATATAAATAAACATACAGAACATATTGTGTTTTAGAAGGGTCTCGACCCGAAACGTCGCCTATCTCCTTCGCTCCTTAGATGCTGCTACACCCGCTGAGTTTCTCCAGCTTTTTGTGTACCCTTGTGTTTTAAGTGGTCAGCTTTGCATCTATAGCTCTGTTTTCTCAATTGCAGTGTCAAGTGAAATAAATTGGCTTTCAAAGGTGTATGTTGGCTGGACAGGAGGTGGTTGGGTGGGTGGGTGGGGGAGTCTAAAATACTCGAATTATGCATAAAAATCAATTAAAGCTTTTACCATTTATTGTTTGTGTTTCAGAATCATTCTGATGATTGCATTCAAAGAAATGCAGGAGTCATGCTTTACTGTGGGTATATTTATGTTCTAAGCCTGTGAAATCTTATCCTTCCAGAACAAAAAAGATCTGATCAGAAACATTGATTGACGCATCAGTGTTAACAATTTGACACTTGCAGAGGAATATCTGACTGGGTGCACTTTCTTTCTCATCTGTCAACCACATCACTTTATTAAGCCAGTGCCTTCATTAATATGTAAGATATCTTTACCTGTTGGATAATGTGATCCCCTTGACTCACTAATGGAACACTTCAGGATCAGTACCTTGTTTGCTGCTAGTGGCTGCCCTGCAGCCCTGACAAGAGACTTCATCTCATGTTGCATGTTTCAGAAGCTGATCTTATCCACATTTCAGATTTAGGCCTGTGATATGGAAATTAATAAAGCAAGTGTCACTGATATCCACCTGTACTGACCGAGAATGGGAAGCTGCAACAATAGGCATGTTAGTGAAACACCTGCTGCTCCTTAATGAGATTACTTGAAATGGAAAACAGAGCAATATAAGGAGAAAGTAACCACAGGTGAGAGTGTCACACTGCGCTATGGCTGAATGCAAGACAATCTGGCATCCATTTTACAGATAATTAACAATTGGAAAATTGAGATTGCTTGAAAAAGAAAAGATATATGTCACTCAGTCCTTAATGTGCATTCTGAGTTTAATTGAACAAATAGATAGTAACCAGCAGAAATAGATAAGCAATAAATAAAATGTATGTAAGCAATAAATGAAATGAAAAGGATATTTATACCATTATTATATTTGGCATCTTTTTGTATTAACAATTGGATAAAAATGGCAGCAGTGATGCTGTAGAGCTTAAACAATGATATTCAAAAGCCTCATAAATGTGTCACATATTTTTGCAGTATTGTATGATTATTGAAATACTGAAATCATGCAATGTTATTTTTGTCTTTGTGAAGATTACCCATGTAGTTCTTGTAAGTAGACAGTCATTGCTTTCAGGTCAAGGACTCAGGAAAAGGTTTAACACAATATTGCAAAAGCTTCATTTATACCTTTCAGTTTATACTTTGAAAATGCATGTGGAATTTGAAAGATCCAAGCATTGTTTTGCTCTGGATACTTAATTAAATGTATTTCCTCCTGTATATGTTCCACTGGCTTAAGGCTTTGCACATAAACACTGCAGCTGTGTAATTGAACTTCTTACAGGAAATGGCTGCTGATGAATAGTCCAATGATTTCCTTTTGTAATATTTCTCACTCTGATATTACATTTCCAGTCATATTAATTTAGCTCATTTTGAAGAGTACAGAGCCATAAGATTTACACAGATGGGATCATGAGACTATCTCACAGCAGCAATCACATCAGCAGCACCACTACTCACACACTCTGAACTAACATAAATATTTCAATGCTGAGAATTGATTGTGGCTACCTTCTTTTTGTAATATCTACTTGAGTATCATCACCCAGCACTGGCATATTTAAGTCAAACATCCCAGGGGTTCAGTGTAGGCTGAAAAATCCATTTAATATTTATTGTTTTCAGGAAGCTTCAGAAGAAAATTACAGAGTAGCAGACAATTGTTTCGATCCACTGGAGTGTCCCTTGTGCGCTTGATTTGAACCAGGCGTCTATTTTTCCATATAATGTGAAGGAGGTAGATCTGGTAGCTACTTAATTAAAGTGATAAGATCAAGTGAAATATGTGTGCTCACTATGTAGCTCAGCTGTCAAGAATTCATTAAAATTTCACAGAGCCCAACGGATAAAACTGACGGTTCACTGCCTCCACAGGCTCACGAATGAAGGTCAAAGTAACAGGCCAACAGTGTTAAGAATTTTCATTCAAAAATCAACTTGTGAGATTAACAGATTAAATTAATGGGTTTTAAAGCATTTGCTTTGGAAAAAAAAAACTATAAAGAAAACTTGCTTTTCAAATTTGTCCCGCAAATGAATCAACGTAAAAATGGATGGTATAAAATCTATTGGAATTTATATCGTAAGAAGGAAATTGAATCCTTGACAATGGTAATTGTGCTTTCACTGAATTTTTGTATTGTTGAGTTAAGTAAATGAGTCTGTCATGTTTAATTGCCAATAACGGGAATCTGCAACATAATGCTTTCCCAGACTCTGCGTCAGTAATAGAGGTGTCTGAGAATCCACTCAGAGGTGTCCACTGAAATTGAGAGCCTATCTTCTTACATCAATTTAAATGAATGTAAACTTCAATAACACTATACAATATACTTTAAAGAACATAAAATGCTATGACTGTGTAGCAGTCAATCAACTTCTCAAAAGGGAGGTAGGTTATTTACTGGTTCAATAATATTCTTTAGAAGTTAAATTTAACTATACTCAATAAAACCTACATATGGCCATAGATCAGCAGTAATTTGATCTCTGAAATGGACTGCAAGCCTTGAGTTATCCCAAATCAACATTAATTATTTTGAAAAATAAAAAATTAAGACCTGATGGGTCCCTAGCCATCAAACTACATGATTGAATTATGACAGAGCAAAGTTCAACCCATTGAAATCCTCTTTTCCAGCATTTGCCAAAATTAAGAGCGCTGTCCCACTGGCCAAACTTCATAACTTCATAAAGGCATTCATTATTCCAGATTCCTTCACCATGCTTATATATATCCTGTCAGACTAGTAGAACAAGTGTTGGCTCACAGTAGTCCCACTGTTTTTAAAGCGTGATGGTTGTTTAGATTTATTCAAAGTATTTGCACATTGGCAAATAACATAAATACTTCAGTGCACAGGTAGTACCCTCGCCAATACTTGCTGATTAAACATATTAATGATGTAGTCCACCATCTCAGGTCAAACCTGAGAATAGAAGCTAATTTCAAGCCATCACCTTCATTTATATGATGGATTCACACTTTTTTTGTTGAACACCGTAAGAAAATAGTGTCAAGATAGTAAGATCATGGAATCTGCGTATGAGACATTAACCTCTAAGAGTAGTTTAACAGAACCACTACTGATTGAATTAATCAAGTCTGATGGACACAGCTACCAGATAAGGACCATGGCAGCTGGTGATATTACTAAGATGAGGGAAAGACCCGGTTAATATCAGCTTCATCAATCCATTTGATATATATATGTCAGCTTGCAAATGCATTGCAAGGGTGTTCATTACTTTGCATGGGTGGCTAACGATGAAACATCAATTAAGGTCAACGTTGCCTGGGAAACCTATATTGCATGAAAGAATGAACAAAATTGAGTACGTATACCATCGCACCAATCATATCTGATCCTATTGATGCAATATTTGTAACCCATTTAATGCTTAAATCAAATATCCGAAGAAAGGTCCTGACCCAAAGCATCACCTATGCTTTTTTCCAGAGATGCTGCCTGAGTTACTCCAGCATTTTGTGTGCATAAATAATTTGTTTTAAAGTAGGGATCAGAATTACAGATTACCAATTTCCACTGGATGTTTTCTTCTTTCTACAATCACACAAATTTCAAAAGATATCTGTCAGACGATGTACAGCAATGGAAATGTCATCAATTCCATTTAACCAAAAGCTACTTAAAAGATAAATTTGCATTTGTATAGACCCTTACACTATTTCTGGAGATATCAATCTCACAAGGTCAGTAAAGTGTGGCGGTCACGGTGGCGCAACGGTAGAGTGGCTGCCTTACAGCGAATGCAGCGCCAGAGACCCGGGTTCGAACCCGACTACGGGTGCTGCCTGTACGAAGTTTGTACGTCCTCCCCGTGATCTGCGTGGGTTTTCTCTGATATGTTCTGTTTTCTCCCACACTCCAAAGACGTACAGGTTTGTAGGTTAATTGGCTTGGTAAAAAATGTAAAAATTGTCCCTAGTGGGTGTAGGATAGTGTTAATGTGCGGGGATCGCTGGTTGGCGCGGATCTGGTGGGCCGAAGGGCCTGTTTCTTGCTGTATCTCTAATCTAAACTAAAGAGATATTGAATAACTGGATATATCTTTTGGAACAAATAATGTTCTGAAGTTTACAGAAAGTGGCATGGTTTTGACAGCCTAAAATATGTCATAAACAGCCATCAATATGTAATGCTGCTGACTAAGATAGGGCAAGAAGCATATAGCATAGTTACAATATTCGTGCTGTGAAAGGAGAAAAATGTTTTCTTCAAAGATGACGTGAAGAAACTTGAATCTGTCACTGCTAGAAATAGCAGAAACCAGCAAAGAAACAGAAGCAAGTAAAAATAATTTGAGAGTACATTGTTCCCTTGAATAATTTATTCTTGCTTTGCAGGTTTGGTATTATTTGTTTATCTTGACTCGGCAATAGGTTTGTGTTTGGCCTGCCAGATGAACAATTTCAGTCAAAACTATGACGAAGCTAACATTTGAAATTGCATGTAAAATTACGATATTGCTGGAAATGGTCAGAGAATTTTGTCCATCTCAAGACACTGGTGCACTGCAGTTCACAATTTGAGAGCCATTGCAAAGTCCAACGTTTTGAAAGCAAGGCTGGATAGATTGGTTCCTAAAGCTCCCACCACTCATCCCAACCTTGTAAGTTTGGAATTGTAAAATGTGAATTGATGCTGCCACTGAGTGTTTGATACTAAATCAAGATACCTATCTGCTTACACTTGCTTAGTCAGTTCATCATCATCAGCAGTCACTCGAAACGTGTATGACTGTCCTCTCATGGAGGACGCCTGTGCGTGACTTTGTTTAACGTGGGAAGACTGGTGCACAGACAGCCACCACACGGTCCTTGACAGATCTGGGTCAGAATCCCATGGCATGGAATCCAAGACGACCGGGGACCCTTTTCTGCTGCAGCCTTCATCTGCCTTCCCAGCCATTGTGACGCTCCACTAAAGTCAGCCATCATCCTCCGCCTGTTCCACCTTTGTGGTCTTGGTTGTATTGCTCTTTGTCAGAGACCTCTCCCTCGACCTTAAGGGTCCCACTGCGGTGACCTAATTGCCGAGTTTAGAAGAGTTTGCCCTCGACCCATACTCACAGCATGGTCGACACGAGGTCCTGGGAGGTCTTTGTAACTCTCCTTCATGCTCGAGAGTAGTCCCTGCGTACTCGAGGCCTCAGCTAGGTCGCGGCGTATTTATCAACATGCTGAAAAATGCCCGCGAGTTTAAAAAAAATCGATATTTTGTTTACTCGTAGGTTTAGTTGAAGTAGATCTCAGTAGGTCGGCATGTTATTCATAGGTAATCGAGGGTAGTCGTAGATAGTCTTCAACATAGTCGAAGGGAGGTCTAAGGAGACTGAAGGAGTTTGGCTTCACTCTCCACTATTCGGTGTTCAATTTTCCCGAAGCTAGTGAAGCTAGTCGAAGCTAGTCTTCAACATAGTCCAAGAAGGTCTTCTACATAATCGAAGGAGGTCTTCAACATGACACTTTTTCAAACTCTCCTAAACTCTTCTAAACTCGCCAATTAGGTTGCCGCAGTGGGACAGCCCCTTAACCGCCATGAGTGACCCTACCAGGAGCGTAGCTCTAGACGGCATCGCTCTCAGGATCTCAGGACCACACAAGCTTCTCCACCGCGATCCATGGAGAAGCTTAGTCAGATCCACTGACATAACACATTGTCACACAAAATACTACTGTGTTGATATTTTACATCCATTAGGGCAGCTTGAGTGCACAGTCCAACAACAGTGAGTACAACTATACAAGGTTGTAGCAAACGTCGAACAACTAAATGACTGTGCAGAAAATTCAAGCACAATTCCATGGTGGTTGTTGTATCAAGGCTACCACATGTGACTTAGAGTTTAAGTGTGATTCATGGCCTTTCTGTGAATCTGAAGTTGCAGCTAAGACCCAGAAAAAATTACTGTTGAAAAGGTTTCAGGAGTAGTTATTGATAGTTAGGACCAAATTTGACTGCAATGCAGATGAGGAAATGAAAGCTGATCACAACCATGTCAGAGTTGTCATATAAGCAGGGATGGATTGAGAGATATCACAGAGTGGTAATATTTTGTATTTTGCAATCTTTGGCTGAACTTTACAATAAATACATAGAAATAGTCATAGAAAATAATTGAAAGAATTTGTTTATTGCTCCTGTCGTGACTGTGACTGACTCATTGGTAGGCAAATTGGAGCATTTGGTAAGGTTGTAGGAACAAGCAGTCATTGTCTCAGTCTACAAGCATTATTCAGAGAGTACATGTGGAAACGTGTAAAAAGGATTGGTAATTTCATGGCCCTGACAAACCAGAGTATTTTCATTTAATGTTCAAACGTTCATACCCATGTGCCTCTCATTTTAAAAATCTTTTACAATTTGCATTTAATTCTCAGAGGTGATGTGGGTAGCCAATTATGCAAATTCTAGAAAAAAACAATATAGTTATGTATCCATTTTTCTGATTTCGTTTTTACAAATGGTTATTATTATTTTTATTTTATCTAATTACATCTTTCTGCATTACGTTACTTTCCAACAGTCTTAATCTTACTTGCTTGGTAGACTTTGATTTAATAATGCAGATTTGACAGATTCATGCTACTGGGTACTTGAAACAGACACGCTTCTTACAGTGGAGACACAAGGATCCTCAGATGCTGGAAGCTCGAGCAAAAAACAAAGCGCTGGAGGAACTCAGTGGGCCGTGCAGCATTTATGGAAGAAAATGGTCAGAGGTTGTTTCAGATGGGTACCTTCTTCCACCTATTCTTACGGTACCTCAGTTTCACTTGGTCAGTCATCAAAAGGTTTTTTCTTGTTCACTCGTCAGATGTGACTACCCTGTCAGATACAACACTAACTTTTCAATTTTGTTTAGTCAGATTATTGGCAATTTTAGAATACTGAGCTCACAAGCCGCACAAGAGGAATAGAAATTGTAAAAAATACTCCAATTCCATCCTGCAGGAGGAGCTCAAAAATGACATTATTATATAGTACTTGCTGAAGACACTCCATTAGTTCACAGACAAACATAGCCTCTCTCTTTGTTAACATAATTAAAGTGATTAAGTTACAAAATATCATAATGAAATTGCACAAAGAGAATCCTTTACAAACTGTTTACCCTTTTACTACATATTAATATGTTTAACAACTATAAATTGATTATGGAGGCATTATCTTGTTCAGTAATATTTGTCCTTCATCGTAAAAACATTTGAAAGCAATTTTATCTTCTAGTTTTTCAGACTTGTACAGTCAAAATAACTAATAAGATTTAAATGGAAACTAATGGGTCATTGTGACTGTAGTCCATATTTGAAGTTTTAGATACTGTTTGGAGTTGTTTTATGAACCATGAAATGAGTTGTCTCTCGGGTATCTAATACTTATTATTAAATTAGATGGTCTCCTTTGGTATGGCTCATGTTCATCAGTACACCCAATGTTCATTGATTCTTTAGTACGTCATGCCATGCACAATGTAATATTATTTTGCAAGGGAGGATGAAATATAGACTTTTATTTAAGACCACAACTCAGATTGGTCTGATTAAGCAGATTCTGAGGTTACTTGCTTCAAGCTACTTTCTGAATAAATTAGACGGTAATTATTTTGCCACGGTTTAACAGCTCCTTAGTACTCCTTAAAACCTTTCCAATATTGGAAAAAGTCAAAGGGAAATTAGTGTATTTTTTTTTCATTTCCTATTTGATCTGAAGAAAAAAAAACATTTAACAAAACATTTTCCGAAGTGTTCAGCAAAGGGAAACCAAAGACACTGTTGAAACAGACACCCGTCTGTTTGACCACAAGTTCATTTCAAGGTTAAACGGAATGGAAATAATGGGACATTTTGTTGTGAATACTGCATATAGTGCATGAGTTGAGAAATTGGTCTTTATTCAATTGTTTCATATATCCATCTATAGCACGCTGACAAATTGGTATCATCTGCACTGTAGTAGATTGTAACAAGGCCAAGTCATAAAAATTCCACATACAGAAGATGCTCACAATGCCAATTGTAGGGTGGATTTAACTGCAAGGGTTCACCATGCCCCAGCAGTCAGCTTTTCAATCTATAAAGTCAACTCCGCGCCTGGAAACTCAATAGATTTGACTTGTAATCTTCAATAATTTAAAATATATATTATTGTAATTTGGGAAGAATTTCCAGGTCGCAGATCTGAAAACTTTATTTTCTAACCCAAAGGTTCTCCCTATCATAGATGACAGAACCTTTGATTTTACTCACTCCAATTTCTTCACTTCTATTCTTATCCGTTTTCCTCTCTCAGGGGAACAGGTTAGATTCCCATTATCATCTTGTTACATTCTGCAAGTCTTAATATTTAGTGGATCAGCCTCAATATTCCCTACAACTCTAATGTTATGCGAATCTTTTGCTTGCATTCTGAAAAAGCCATCCCCACTGGAATATTCTGTTTCAATCTCCATCTCAATCCTTGGATATAAAACTATCTTTTCACTTTCTCATTTCCTACTGTCCAATTCTCCAAATTTACTTTCCACATGATAAGCGATGAATTGCTCTTCCTTCCATTTAGGGAATTGAAATCGATGCTTGCAGCATGTGCACAGTGGAGACCATATCTGAATTTATAAATGCTTTCTGGAATAATTTTGTTCAGAATATTTTGATTCTGCATTTTACCTCCCTGTCTTCAGACATCCGCCCTGTACTGATGATGGCAAGCTTAAAGAATTGCACTTCATGTTCAATAGCCATATTATAGACTTCTGGACTCACTATTATGTCCACTACTTTCAGATAATCATTTTTATTTGAAATTTATTGTTCAATAATTATTCCTTCAATAATTTTGTTTAATGATTCTCTCGCCTTGTCGCATCTACAGCTCTTCCAAATCAACCTGTTTCTTCACTTTATCATCCTCTTTCTCCTTGTATTAATATTTATTTTTGACATGTAATCTACTTTCCAACTATCACTGACCCCTTTTCTATAATTTTCTTGTTGCTCCTCTTATTGCATCTTAAAATGCATCAGTCTTTTAAGTTTTCTCAATTCCAATGAAAAGTAATTGATCTGAACCATGAACTCAGTTACTCTCTGCAAAATGTGATTCAGCAATTCCACCATTTCTGTTTTTTATTCTGCTGCTCTTGGTCTCTGATTGTAGCAAGTAGGTTGGTTCTTTTATTGTTCAGTCACTTTTAACCAGCTTCTAATTTATTGGAGATTCAGTGTGATTTAGCCACATACTGATCAGAGAATGTTGAACATAATTAATTTCCTTTAACTGAACAAAACACTGTTCTCAATTACAGTTATTACATCAAATTACTCAATTTACTTCTGGTTTCTATGGCTATTTATCTATCCAGTCAAAGCTGGCCAAACGGTTCAGTGAATTGAGGATTATCTAAATCTAACAGATCAAGATTAGATTCAAAAATTCAGATTAAGGTATCAGAAATAATACAGAACAATATACAAAATCAAGTGTAAGGAAAGGCCAATTAGCTCACAGAGCTTATCTCCTTGATTCACTTTAGCTTCTATGATTAGCATCAGATCCATTTACAGCAAACAATGTTTCTGCCTCAACTTCCCCACCTGTCAAATTGATCCAAACATCACCCTAAATGAATAATTTCTTCCAATTATATCCTTGGAATTATTAATTATTCATCAACTTTAGCCTCTTTGTATGACTTTCCGACTCAATATGAACTAATACTTGGTCTTATCTGCGTCATTTAATTTCTACTGGAAATTATTTGCATTGACAATTCAATTTTGGTATGGAGGCTATGGAGAGTGAATAGATCATCAATTTAAGTGCGCTAAATATTTGGGGCAGCTTTAAGTGAATTCTATATTTGGGTTGAAGATAGACACAAAAAGCTGGAGTAGCTCAGCGGGACAGGCAGCAACCCTGGAGAGAAGAAATGGGTGACGTTTTGGGTCGAGACCCTTCCTCAGACTTGTTAAATTCCGATTTCACATTAGAGGATCAAAATTCTTCTCCCAGCAATACAAAAATGACATTTATTTTGTTAAATTCAAAGATTTCATCATTTTTGCTCCCAAATTCCATGCTGCTGTTACTTTCTTATGGTTCATCGATGATTCCTCTCTTCCCTTTCTGCATCTGTCTGAAACCTTCCCAAAGGATAGGTATAAACATACATTACAAGGCTACAAAATCCACACCTGTATTGATTATACTTCCTCCCATTCTGATTTCTGTAAAGTTCCACTGACTATCATATGTACTCCAATGATTTCTTAATTAGTAAGGGTATCAAAGATTATGGGGAGAAGGCAGGTGAATGGGGTTGAAAGGGAAAATTAGATCAGCAATGGTCGAATGGTGGAGCTGACTAGATGTACCATTAGGTAGAGACAAAATGGTGGAGTAACTCAGTGGGACAGGCAGCATCTCTGGAGAGAAGGAATGGCTGACGTTTCGGGTCGAGACCCTTCTTTAGACTGGTCATTATCTGATTTGGTGGCGACAAGTTTCAATGCAGGTCTCTGAGGTAGATAAGAGTTGTGGTAAAAGCAAAGCACATACATTCATCATTTTATACATCAGTGAAGTTAGAAGTGGTGGTGGTATGTCAGATAAAGTGTTAATTATGGCAATATGTCATAGTCACATCTTCCGATGGCCACAGCCTCAACCATGGCCATCTCAATAATTATCTACTCCACGGGGACGAAAGCATATAGGTACACCTGTTTCGTTCGATTCAACTTTCTATTGCTTCTAGTTGTGTCATCGTGTCATGCAGGTCAAGATGAAGTGTGTTAGTGTAATGCAGGGGTCGGCAACCTTGTTCTGCATTGGGGCTGGGATGCATGTCAGTGAGCGGATGGCGTGCTACATCTATCATGTGTACACATGGATCCCGCCCCGGATGGCAGGCATCAAATCAAGTGTTCACAGAAGGTAGACAAAAATGCTGGAGAAACTCAGCATTACCAGCATCTGCAGTTCTTTCTTAATGTGTTCACAGAAGGTGCGCGGCCGTGCCGGCGGCTTTGCGCAGGATGCGGTACAGCCAGCCGTTTGGCCGTTGCACGGGGCGCTACTGCTCAGGGCGCCTGGCCACTGTCTGGGGTGCCTGGCCGCTGCTCGGGGCGCCCGGCTGCTGCTATCTGTCATTCTATTTCATCATCCCATTTTCCAATTTGAAATATCTGCCTATGGTCTCTTCCACAGCTATAATATGTCCCCTGTTTGGGGAACAGCACCTCATCTTCTATCTGGGCACATTACATCTTCCAAATTTGGTATCAGAAAATAAGGAATTTGCTCTCTGTTTGTTTCAGAACTGGCCAATTTTGCTCTAGGTCATCTATCTCGATATCCATCAACTCTGTATTTTGTAACTTTTATATTTCTTTGTATTTGTTTTCTTTTTCTCTACCTGCTCTTATTAACTTTCAACCAGGTGTCCTCATCTCAAGAAAGGTCTTGATCTAAAACATCACCTATTCCTTTTCTGTGGAGATGCTGTTTGACCCGCCGAGTTAATCTACCTTTTTGTGTCTATCTTTGGCTTTATCTCCAACTTATCTTCACAGTAACCCTGGCCTCACTCTATCAGAGACAACTCATTTTCATCACCTCCCACCCCCACTACCACATCTATATAACTAAAAGTCTCATCTTGACCATTTCCTGTCTGTGCTGTATATTGATTTTAGAAAAAACGCGACACTATATCGCTATGATTTTTTGGCCATCTTACTCACAGTCCTCCACCACTCAGACAGCCCCAAGGATTTTTCCGATCGATGAAAAATAAAAAGGTTATGAGTGTTTAAAAAATCTGGAGATCAACTGATTGGTCCTCTCGCCTGTCAATCACCATGATGAAGGTAACGCCCCTTCCGGGGAGGGCAGGACTATAAACCCCTGGATGATTGGACATGAGTCAATCACTCTGGAAGATCACGAGGGAAAAGCCACAACTGTGATTCTAAGCTGTGAATCAACTGAACTGTGAGTCTGCAATGTACTTGCAGTAAATGATTTGTTAGCCCTTAATGAAAATTAAATGAGTTGTTTGGCCTGCCCTGTGCTTGAAACTGCAATGGAAATGGAAATGAAATGAAAATGCAACGAGGTGTTTGGCCCTCCCCGTGCTTGAAACTGCAATGGGAAAGGAAATGAAATGAAAATTCAATGAGCTGTTTGGCCTGCCCTATGCTTGAAAGTGCAATGGAAATGGAAATGAAATGAAAATGCATTGAGCTGTTTGGCCTGCCCTGTGCTTGAAACTACAATGGAAATGGAAATTAAATGAAAATGCAATGGGCTGTTCGGCATGCCCTGTGCTTAAAACTGCAATGGAAATGGAAATGAAATGAGCTGTTTGGCCTGCCCTGTGCTTGAAACTACAACTGAAATGGAAATTAAATGAAAATGCAATGAGCTATTTGGCCTGCCCTGTGCTTGAAACTGCAATGGAAATGGAAATGAAATGAGTTGTTTGGCCTGCCCTGTGTTTGAAATTGAAATGGAAATGAAATGAAATTAGCTGTTTGGCCTGCCTGAAACCACTAATTTCGGCCCACAATGCCCCTATTAGCCGAGAAACGTCACATTTGCCCAGAATGCCCGTATTAGCCCTGGAGGAGCATTTTGGCCCAAAAGACCCGTGCCAGGCCAGGAAAAATCCAGAAAAAGTGCATTTCACTGAGATTTCACTCAGATTTTTTCTTAAAAGAGCCACTTCAGCCCATCAGCAAGTATTCCCCCTGCGTTAAACCTCACCCCAGTATTTTTCTCCCTCCCTTCATTGGCTCCCTGTGAGATCCAGGCCAGGGTAGACTTTTCTCCTTAATTGCTGTGATCTGCAGAAAAAGATGAAAAATGTCCAAAATTGATTCCCAACCCTCTCCTCCTTCTCTCTCACACAGAGTCTCTCACCTGTTGTGGGCAGAATTTCTGGCAGTTTCTGAGCTGCCAGCCCACCAGCCTTAAGTGACTGAGCTGCCAGCCCACCAGGCCTGAGTGAATGAGCTGCCAGCCCACCAGGCCAGAGTGACTGAGATGCTAGCCCATCAGGCCTGAGTGAGTGAGCTGCCAGCCCACCAGGCCTGAGTGAGTGAGCTGCCAGCCCACCAGGCCCGAGTGAGTGAGCTGCCAGCCCACCAGGCCCGAGTGACTGAGCTGCCAGCCCAGCAGGCCTGAGTGACTGAGCTGCCAGCCCAGCAGGCCTGAGTGACTGAGCTGCCAGCCCAGCAGGCCTGAGTGACTGAGCTGCCAGCCCAGCATGCCTGAGTGACTGAGCTGCCAGCCCACCAGGCCAGAGTGACTGAGATGCTAGCCCATCAGGCCTGAGTGAGTGAGCTGCCAGCCCACCAGGCCTGAGTGAGTGAGCTGCCAGCCCACCAGGCCCGAGTGAGTGAGCTGCCAGCCCACCAGGCCCGAGTGACTGAGCTGCCAGCCCAGCAGGCCTGAGTGACTGAGCTGCCAGCCCAGCAGGCCTGAGTGACTGAGCTGCCAGCCCAGCAGGCCTGAGTAACTGAGCTGCCAGCCCAGCATGCCTGAGTGACTGAGCTGCCAGCCCACCAGGCCTGAGTGACTGAGCTGCCAGCCCGAGAATCCATTCGGCCCGCAATGTCCATACTAGCCCTCTGGAAACCAGTCCCTTTGGCCCACAATGTCCATACTAGCCCTCTGGAAACCAGTCCCTTCAGCCCACAACACCCATACTGGCACTCAAGAATGCCCCCCCCCCCCCCCCACTGGTCACCAATATTGGTGGAGAGGTGGAATATTGTGTTGGGGGCCAGCCATGTGAACATGGGACCCGACCAGTCCCACTTAGTCTAATGTAACTTACAATTAACTGGCTTTCTGTTTTTCTGCTCAGAAAATGTTGTTTACATGAAAATATTAACTCTGTTTCCCTGTTAAAAGATGTTAAAAAATTGAACAGAAGGTTGGTGGAAAGATGAGATTTACCCTGATAGTCTTGGGTGTTCCTATACCAATGATCATTGTCGCAAAGGTCAGATCAGCTAGCTGAGAACAACTGGCTGAGAACAACTGGAGCTTCCGGCTATGTCCTCAGGACCTGCGTGGACCAGCTGGCAGGAGTATTCACAGACATCATTAATTTGCTCTGCCCAAGGTGGCAAAAAAACAGAGGGTTGTGTACGCAAACCAGCCCTTCAAATGAGAGTAGCCTCCCCATCATCGATTCTATCTACAAATCATGCTGCCTCAGCAAAACTGCCAACATAATCAAGGACCTTTTGCACCCTGGTCATCTCCTCTTCTGCCCTTGTGTATATATATACAGAAGATATCAATATTTAAAGCACATACAACCAGATTTAGGAACAGCCTCTTCCCCACTATTATGCTGAACAATCCTACTATAAACTAGGTGCAGTCTCAATCTTCCAAATTAACTAATTGTGGACCATGAACTTTTATTACGCTACTAGACTAAGTGGGACCCGTTGGGTTCCAGTCACACGGGAGGCCTGGACCCCCCAATGCAACCCATTCCCCAAAGCAATATTCCACCACTCACCTGTTCCCCCAAAGCAATATTCCACAACTCACCCATAGCCCCTAACTGCACAGGCGCGGCTCATTTTCCCTCATCCTCCAGCACTCCCCCCTACGCTTCCTGTGTGGGGGCAGGGAGGTGGAGGTGGGGGGAGAGCGTGATGTGGGGGGAGGGGGTTGTGGGGGAGGGGGTGTGGGGGAGGGGGTGTGGGGGAGGGGGTGTGGTGGGGGAGGGGGTGTGGGGGAGGGGGGTGTGGGGGAGTTTTGGTGGAGGGGGCTGAGGGAAGGGGGGTGGGGGAATGGGGGGTAGGGGGAAGGGGGGGGGTGTGGTGGTAGGGGGAGGGGGAGGGGTGGTGAAAGGGGGTTGGCGGAAGGGGAGAGGGGGGTGGGGAAGGGGGTGGGGGAAGGGTGTGTGAGGAAGGGAGGGTGGTGTGGGGAAGGCAGGGTGTTGGAAGGGGGGGTGGTCACAGCAGACGCAGCTTGCACTCTGCTCACCCCACAACTTCAGCTTTCGGCCTCACGCAGAAGCTCCCGGTCCCACTCCGACTTCACTCAGAGGCTTCTGGTTCAACTTAACACGCTGCTCACGGACTCAACCCCGCCTCCGGGGTTTTATTCTCTGCGGGTGCTGGAAGGGGAGTTACCTTCATGGTGACCGACAGGGGAGAAGACCAATCTGCTATCTCACGATTTTCTAAACCTTCATAACTTTTCTAATATTTCACCGGTCAGAACAAAACATGATGCGCTTGGAGCAGAGGAGAACAGTGAGTACCATGGTGGAAAAATCCTAGCGATATAGGTTACCATTTTGCGCAAATTTAAAAAAACGCAATCTGGAGTGATCAAGATCAGAGTTTTAGTAATAGTATAGATAATACTGCAACACTACATTCTGCACTTTGGTATTTTTTCTTTGCACACCTTTGGGTACTGGCGTATGGCTTGATCGTACTCATGTACAGTATGATTTTGATTTGTTCGGTTAGCGCACAAAAGTAAGAACAGCATTTACGCAAGTAAATGTTAATGTTCCAAATTAGTCTTTACCCTGCCCTCGTTATCTAATGTCATCTACATATTCTTTAATCTTCTTTCTCTCTCAATATCCCAAATACCTTCTCCTGAATTCAACAATGTGATTCAGCCTCAATAATGCTATTAGGTTAAATTCATATTTGATCCATCTCTGACAAAAGGTATTTCTCCTGAATGGGTGCCCACTGATTAAAATCTCTCATGCTTGTTCCAGTATATTATCCCTTTGCATATTTTAATTTGTGCTTATATACTTCTTCCTCTACTTCCTTTCCTCTATTCAGTTGTCCACAGATATCCTTCTTGGTGTGGTCTTTATTCTTTGTTTCAATTCAGAATGTTAAAAAAATCTGATTTTACATTGCAGAAAAATATTTTAAAATGTTTTCTCGACTTGCTGAAAAAAGAATACATAAACAAACTTTTAAACATTTGTATTATGAAGATCAGATGTATTGACAAGCATTGTGCAACGTTCATCCAGTGTATTCTTTCAGCTCAATTCTGCCATGCCTGCTTCCTTTGATAGGTCAGCTCTCTTGGCTCATATGTTTGTCCTGGATATTACCTTCACCTGAATAACTCAATTTCAGAAATTCACAAAGGCAGGTGATTTTGATTATACAGTGGTCTATAACACCAGCATGTTAAGATCAATAACATCCAAAATATGAGGAGCAACTTTGACCAAAAAATTATCTTCACTGCATGTGGATACATTTGTGTATGAATATTTCTAGACGCCATATTGATTAGCACGTGCATAGTTAACAACTACAGAAGCAGAAGTATTGAGACGTCAATCTGCATGCAACATTAACTTTATATTTTACTTCGGAGTCACGTGAGTGACTACGTGAAGAACCCGTCAGCCGCGCATGCGCGTCATTATGTCTAATGCATGGCGCTCTGACTGGCTGGTGGCGCGTTGCTCCACCACCGGTAAGTTTTAAAAGGCCTCCAGGTAAGTCTTGAACTTAGTCTGCGGTCGTTGTTTCTTCTGTCTTACAGCAAGAAAGTCATGCATAAGGTGAAGTCTCGACAGGCTGCAGGAAGAACCGCGTCCGAGGACCGTGGCAGTGCGGTCAGCGGGCGGCAGTCCGTTTCACCATCGCGGTCGCCGACTCCACAGCCAGCGACCCCGGGCTTGGTGCCCATGGACAGCACTTTGGCTACCCCGCAGGTCGGGAAGGCCAAGTGCAAGTCCAACAGGCCAGTGGACTCCGATGAGTCCGGCCGGGAGTGTTTGCCTCCTCGAGTGGGAAACGTCGGCGGATGCCTTTCCTGCATGGAGCATCTTCTGGAGAATGTTAAGGCTGCATTATGTGTCCCTATCTGAGAATGGGAGCATAGACCACCAGTCATGGGCAGAGGACCGCTCGGTGCGAGACCCATGGGAAGTGGACGTGCCAACTATGGTCACCAAGTTTGCAGTGCCGTCACTGGTTGGGGAGCCACTGGAAGGAGAGCTCGCAGCCAGCATTAACTACCTGGCTTCCCACCAGCTTCAGGAACAAGTTATGATGGAGACAGCCGTGAGGTACCACGCTCCCAGCAACTGTGCTGTCCTTAAGGTACCTATGGTGAATAGTTCCATCTGGAGCTACATTGGCGGCAGCATTAAGACCCAAGAGGTCAGGCTGCAAATAATTTTAAACCTGCTGGCATCAGGGTTGACAGCATTCGCCAGGTCGGTAGACGGCTGCGCATTATCGGAGGCTCAACGGGACGCAATGGCATTGTTGTGCAATGCACAATTCAAAATTAATTGCTTTCGTAAGAATGCCATTCATCCTGTTCTAAACCCCAAGTTTGCGCGGTTGTGTAAGGCCAGTAATGTGCAGCCGCCCAATTTGCTATTTGGAGAAGACCTGTCCAGGCAGGTGAAGGACTTGGACGATGAGTCGAAGGCTGTGGGGCTACTTCGGGCTCCACCACGTAACAGACAGTCGTCGTTTCGACACCAGCACCCGTATGCCTCAACCAGCACAAGACCAGCTGCGGAGACCATCTCCAGCTTGAAGAACCAAAGAACCGGCCGGAGGTCTTTTTTAGGACATGACCCGGACCGGCCGACAGCCAAGATGCGCAGCTGGCACACACCAGCACCTCAACTCCCCAAACATCGGGGAAGGAAATAAATGTCCAGAATCCACCGACTAATACGGAGATAGGTGGGTCTGGGTCTCAATGTAACATACCGGGTGTGGGTTCATCGCATGTTGGTGGTAGGTTACGTTTCTTTGTGCGTGAGTGGCGGTAGTTAACTTCTGACTTGTTAATACTGCACAGTATAGACGGGTTCAAAATTGAATTTGCGGGCTCTCACCCACCCACGCAGCATGCTCTAAACTGTACCTTTGCTCGTTCAAAACGGGATGGTTTGGAAGTTCAGGCTGAAATTGAAATGTTAAGTGCTAAAAGAGTGATTGAAAAAAACAGTCATGAACCTCATGAATTTGTATCCAATATTTTCACTGGGGAAAAGAAGGATGGGGGGTGCTGCATCATTTTGGACTTAACCCAACTTAACACCTTTGTGCTGTACAAACATTTCAAAATGGAAAGTTTTGGAACTGCAAAACAGCTAATTTCCAGGGGATGTTATATGGCATGCATTGATCTTAAAGATGCTTATTATTCTGTACCTGTTCACAAGGATCACAGAAAATACTTGAAATTTCAATGGATGGGGCAGCTATGGCAGTTTAAAGCATTGCCGAATGGGTTAACCTCAGCTCCCAGGTTATTCACTTAAATATTGAAACCTGGTCTGGCTCTATTGAGAGAGCAGAAACACATAGTAATGTCTTATTTGGACGATATCCTCATTATAGGGAAATCTATGGAATTGGCTATTTTGGCGGTTTCAGCCACCAAACTTGTGTTTGAACAGTTGGGATTCCTAATTCACCCTGTAAAATCCAGGTTGAATCCATCCAGGGTTATGGATTATTTGGGATTTACTATTAAATCAAATCACCTGTTAGTCACTTTGCCTGAAGGTAAGAGATTGAAGTTAATATAAGCCTGCAATCATCTTATCACACAGCAGCTGCCTTCAATTCGACAAGTAGCAAGCTTGATTGTGAAATTGGTGGCTGCATTTCCAGCTGCCAAATATGGGCCTTTGCACTATCAGCAATTACAAAGAGCAAAGGTGCAGGCACTCAAACATAATTTCGGCCACTTTGACAGAACGATGCAATTACCGGCCGAAGCCATTGATGAGCTACAATGGCCATTGTTCTGGCAATATTTCAATTGAAATCCCTTCTGTTGTTTTACAGACTGATGCCAGTTCTCTGGGGTGGGGCGACACTGACACCGTTACATGCTGCGGTGGTAGATGGAACATGCATGAGATATCTTTTCTGCAGTTGCATGGTGTTAACTATTTGGAATTGCTCGCAGCCCTTTACGGTCTGAAAGCTTATTGTGCACACATGCACCATGTGCACGTTCAATTACAGATAGATAACACCACAGCAGTGGCATACATAAATCACATGGGTGGTATCAAGTCAGTATCTTGTGATAAATTGGCTCATTTGGAAATGGTGTATCAGCTATCTATCTCCCAGGTAGAATCAACACCAGGTCATGTAAATTCAATGACAACACAGAATGGGTGTTAAATCATAGAGTGTTTAAGGATATTATTTCTAGGTATGGAACACTGGATATGGATTTGTTTGCTTCAAGATTAAATCATCAATTACCCATGTATGTTGCATGGGAACCAGACCCAGGGGCAGTAGCGATATATGCGTTCTCGCTACATTGGGGTGAAATGTTTTTCTATGCATTTTCCCCATTTTGCCTTGTCAGTCGCTGTCTGCAAAATATTCAGCAGGGCTCTGCCTCCGTCATTCTGGTAGTCCCTGACTGGCCGACTCAGCATTGGTATCCACTGGTTCTGAGCATGGTGGTAGAACCTGTGTGGAAGGTTCCTAAAGGCAGGACTTTGTTGACAAACCCGGTGCCTGGTGAAGTACATCCTCTGCATGATCGGCTCAATTTATTGATTTGCAGGTTTTTAGAAGACCTTTCCTTGGACTGGGACTAGCTGATCGTACAGAGGATGTGCTAACTGCGGCTTGGAGAGGCAGTACTCAAAAACAATATGCCTCATACATTAGGAAATGGGAAGTGTTGTGTGCACAGGCCGACATTTCTTATGAGGCAGTGCAGATTACAAATGTTCTGGTATTCCTCTCGAAATTGTACTTCAATGACAAATTAAGCTACAGTGCTCTCAATAGTGCCAGAAGTGCGCTGTCGTCTTACCTACTGCCACTTCAAAACACCAATCAGTGGGGTCTCACCCTCTAGTGTCTAGATTCATGAGGGGAGTCTTCAATTCAAACCCTCCTAGGCCCAGATATTCTGAAATTTGGGATGTAGGGGTGGTGTTAACTTTACTCCGGTCATGGTCTCCGCTAACTTCCCTGTCTCTACTCCGACTCACGCACAAGGTGGCTATGCTGATGCCGTTAGTTTCAGCACAGAGAGTCCAGTCCTTGCAAACGCTTCGATTGGACAGGATGCTCACCTCTGCCGGTAGTTTCACCTTTTTTGTGTACGATCCTAAAAAACAGAGTAGACCAGGTTCCTTGGGATTTAAATTACAGTTCATGGCATATCCTTTGGATCCCAATTTGTGTGTAGTTGCTCACCTCCGGCAATACATTACCCTCACCAAGGGGCTTCGGGGGTCTGAGTTAGCATTAGCCACAGGAAACCACATAAGCAGGTCTCAACTCAGATCATTTCCAGGTGGTTAAAGCAAGTTTTAACAGAGGCTGGGATTGATACTAAAATGTTTAAATCTCATTCCACCAGGGCTGCAGCTACGTCGGCGGCGAGGGTCATGGACGTCCCGCTAGACCAGATTTTATCGGCTGCAGGGTGGTCCTCAGCACGCACGTTTCAGTTGTTTTATAAGAAACCTTTAGCCGGAACGAGCGTGTTTGCTAACTCAGTTTTAAGTTCACGTTAATGGTCTTCTCGGGTAGAATGGCAACTGCTGTTGTTTTGTTATCGTTAACTACACATTAAATTGTCAATTTGTTCATTGTGTCATGTCTCAACAGTTTTGTCCACTCTTCTTGGTGAACTGTACCGTGTGTGACACATGGATTAGTTCCACGGCATGGAGTCACAGAGCTTTAAAATCTTCACGTAGTCACTCACGTGACTCCGAAGTAAAATAGTAAGATTAAACGAGAACTTACCAGTTTGATGTTTGATCTTTATTTTATGAGGAGTTACGATGAGGGATTACGTGCCCTCCGCTCCCAACCCCTCCTCATAAAACCAGCTGGTAGTTCTAGTTTCTTCAATCTTACTATTCTCAGGTCAATGTTTCCTGTCTGTGACTCCACACCACTGCTTTGAAGGTTGACATGCATGCGCGGCTGATGGGTTCTTCACGTAATCCCTCATCGTAACTCCTCATAAAATAAAGATCAAACTTCAAACTGGTAAGTTCTCATTTAATATTACTATCTTACTGTCATTTTGGAGCATAAGGGTCAAGTTAATCCACATAAGTTTATCAGGCTGAGATCTCAATCGCAGCAGGTGGAACCTTTATCCAATACTATTTACTGGATTCATCAGCTACTGGTTTTGATGCTGATTGATTTCTTCAGACTATTGTTGTTCTACAAATATTTGCTGCTTCCTATTCTCATTTAATACTGCCAAAGTATAGAGAGTAGTGTAGTTGGAGCAGAACGCCTTCTTGGTGACTTTTGGCTACTGCGTGAACAAATTATTTCCAGACATGGGATCATGTGTGCATAAGATGGGGGGTAGGCAAGTAGTGGAATATGATCCCAATAATTATGCAAATCATCACGAGATCATGGATGCACATGCACAAGTTCACTGTAAACATTCAAGTCAGGTGCACACTCTCCTGTAAAAGGTGGCAAATTTAAATTCTTGCAGAAGCCCCCTCTTTACCACAAAACTCCTTTGTAAAACACGGGACTATGTGAATGAACAGAGAACACAGCAAGACAAGTACTTGAAGAGGAAATTGGAGGATAGGGCGATATACCCACCCAGGTTATGGTCATGATATTTCTTAACGAGCACCTTGAGAGGAATAATATGTGGGGCAATTTGGACTATGGTAGAACTGGCTCTGTTATTGATCTGATAAATAGAGGAGTATACCACAGAACTGGAGATACGAGTTCAAACACCAACATGCAACTGCGAAACTGAAATTAAAATGTATAAGCTTTATACATTTTAAATTGAAATGGTTAAGTAACCACACTTTTGCTCTCTCCTTAGTGTCCCTCATAGTATTCTTACGCATTGCTATCCTGTTGGCCTCAGAGTGGCTGATGTTCAGTCAAGGAGACTGCAAATGGCCCCGAGGGTGGTTTTTGCAGCTCTGCAAGTGTGGACAGCAGCACAATGCCACAGAAAGCGGCAGTCAGGACTGTTGTGTATGCGGAAAGCTTCGAAAACTAAAAACTTGACATTTGAAGGTCAAAGGATTAGTATCTATCGAGACTATCCACCAGAGGTCGCCAGGAAACGAAAAGCATTCAATGAAGCCAAAAGTCTTATGCGTGGAGTAGAAAAATCTGAGATACGGTTTGAATTACCCAGCGACTTTAAGAGTTTCTTATAAGAATGTGGAATACTTTTTTCAAGACCCCAACCGCAGCATTGGAATTTGCTCAGCAGCTCAAGACTTGAAGAGTACCTACAAGCAAGTAATATACTGACTTTTATCATTCTCAGATATTCAACATGGACTTTTAATATTTACTGAGACTCTTCAAGATGATATTGGACGATGGAATAGACAATGTCGAATGGAATGGAGAGGAATAAAACGAGATTCGACAACGTCATCTGGATATCTGGACATTGATAATTAGTTCTAACATATAACTAATATAAATAATTAACACACACATTAAGATTATAACACGGTTTTATTATTAGTTTTTCCCACCCTTTTTTTTTATTAATTAGGAATGTTCACTATTATTAATCACTATTACTAATAATTAATAACTAATTTTTCCTTTTTGAATTGAATTAATTGTATGTTATTCTTCTTTTTAAATAGCCTTTGTATTTTTTTATGTCTAATATTATTTAGATTTTTAAGTTAGCTTTAGATATTGATATTTTTAAAGGATGAATTTTTTTATTCTTCCTCATTTTTCTTTCTCTTTCCCCTTCCTGTTTTTTATTATCATTCCCCCTCCCTTTTTTTTTTTTAAAAATTATATATATTATACCCCCGTTAAAATATTGTTAAGGAATAATAATTCCCTAATTCCAGGAGCTGGTCGTGTTAATAACATCGATGACGGAAGTCATTAGATGTATAGCCATCTTAATATGGCTGGCACAAACTACATCGATTCTAGATGTAGTTCTTTTTACTTCTACACACAATACCTCTATTTATTTTTTATCTATCTTTTATATCTATAGTAATCTTTGGTTTGATTGGAGTAATATAATGTACCAAGGGAGATATATTCATGAGGGGCAAAAAAGAGATTTAAATTACATCCATTCAGGGTTCAGGTGTAAGGTTGGGTTTATCGCGCTGATCCTTAGATCCTGCAGATCCCCATAAATCTAAAATGCAAGACTTAAAAAGAAATACGGGGAATGAGGGATTAACATTCTGCAGTTGGAATGTTAAAGGTATTAATGAACCGATAAAGAGAGGAAAAGTATTGACATATTTAAAGGCAAGTAAAGCTGATGTAATTTACATTCAAGAGACCCTCCTAAAAAAAGAGGCGGAAAACAGGTTGAAAGCTAAATGGATAGAGAAAATATATCATTCTTCTTTTACACATAAATCAAGAGGTGTAGCAATATTATTTCGTAAAGGTACTTTATTTAAACATATATCAACCATAGATGATAAAGATCGTAGATATATTATTGTGATAGGAGAATTAAATACAGAAAAAGTGATTCTTGTTAATATATATGGACCAAATTTCGATAGTCCATTGTTTTTTAAAAAAGTATTTAATAATATTCCGGAATTAACGCAATATAATTTGATAATTGGTGGAGATTTCAACTGTACATTAGATCCTTACTTAGACAGATCTACAAAACAAAGAAAAAACAAATCACATTCTAGTGATTTGCTAAATGCATATATGCAAACGACCAATATTAAAGATGTTTGGAGAACAGAAAACCCTACAGGACGAGAATATTCTTTTTACTCCCCAGTGCATAAAACTTACTCAAGAATAGATTATTTTTTGGTGGATGCAAAACTTATTTCACTTACTTATGAAGCTAAATATGATAATATAATAATCTCAGATCATGCCCCAGTAACGTTTAAAATTAAAATTAATAATAAAATAGAAAATTTAGGACAGTGGAAATTTAATCCACAAATTTTAAAAAACAAAGCCACTCAGGAATATATCATAACTCAAATTAAAATTTTTTTTGAAATAAATGATCAACCAGAGATATCGCGTTCCTTATTGTGGGAAACATTTAAGGCATATCTTCGAGGAATAATGATTTCTTCACAAGCATTTGACAATAAAAAGATTCGGAAAGAACAACAAGATCTAGAAAAGGAGATTAAGGAATTAGATATACAGAATGCAATAAAACCAGATACGATATTACATAATAAAATTGTTTATATTGAAATATAAATTAAATAAAATATATACAGATCAAGTGATAAAATTTTACCAACATACTAAACAATTACAGTTTGAATTTGGGGATAAGCCCCAAAAACTGCTGGCTCGACAATTAAGGAAAAATTGAAGCGGAAAAAATTATACATAGGATTAAATCACAAAACGGTGACTTATTAATACAACCTAAAGATATTAATGAAAGATTTATGCAATATTATAAAAATTTATACACTGCTAAAACAACAGTAAGTAAAATAGAAATAGATGCATTTATAAAAAAATGTAACTTGAAAGGACTGGATTTACAAAATAGAAAATTATTAAATGCTGATATTTCAATAAATGAAATCAAAGAATCTATTAGATCATTAAAAAACGGTAAAAAACACCGGGACCTGATGGTATAGGTTCGGAATTTTATAAAACATTTCATGAATATATAGTCCCATATCTAAAATCATTATATGAACAGATATATACAGAACAGAAGCTTCCAGATACATTGAACGAATCTATTATAACACTCATACCTAAAATAAATAAAGATTTGGACGAACCAGGATCATATAGAGCAATAGCTCTATTAAATACAGATCAAAAGATATTAACAACAATATTAGCAAAAAGATTGAGTTCAGTTGTTAATGAATTAATACATCCGGATCAAACTGGATTTATACCAAAAAGATATTCTTCATATAATCTAAGACGATTGTTTAATATTATATATTCGAAAATAAGTGATAAAAAAGACTTAGTAGTTATTTCGCTTGATGCAGAAAAGGCTTTTGACCAAGTGGAATGGCCTTATTTATTTTCGGTGATGGAAGCCTTTAAACTAGGAGAGGAGTTTATTACTTGGATTAAATTATTATATGCAAATCCAATAGCTAGAATAACAACAAATCGAATGTTATCAATTAAATTTAATTTATCACGAGGTTGTAGGCAAGGTTGCCCTTTATCACCTTTATTGTTTGCATTAGCAATAGAACCACTTGCTCAGAGGGTAAGACTACACCCGGAAATATATGGATATGATACCGCAGATACTAAGAATAAAATTTCCTTATATGCAGATGATGTATTACTTTATATCACTCAACCAGAAATAAGTATTCGAAATTTGTTAAAACTAATAACGGAATTCGGATCACTTTCAGGATACAGTATTAATTGGAATAAAAGTGAACTTATGCCAATAACACTGAATAAGTTACATATATTACAACAATTTCCTTTTAAGATAACAAATGAAAATATTAAATATCTTGGGATTTTTGTTACAAAAAGATTTAACTCTCTATTTAAATCTAATTTCCCCCCATTACTAAATAAATTAAATAAGAATATTTCATATTGGAAAAGTTTACCTATCTCGATGATAGGGAAAATTAATGCAATAAAAATGATTTTTCTCCCACAATTATTATATTTATTTCAATTAATCCCGATATATCTTCCAAAATTTTTTTTTTAAAAAGTAGATTCTTTAATTACGAATTTCATTTGGGATTATAAGACCCATAGAATAAATAAAAAACATTTATGTAAATCTAAAATAAATGGAGGATTAGCGTTACCAAACTTGATGTTTTATTACTGGGCAGTTAATATTAAAAACATGAATTTTTTGGTTAGGAGAAATAGACAATAAACCAAATTGGTTAAATATGGAAGAAGAAGATTGTTCTCCATTAGAAATTAGCTCTATAATATTTGCTAATATTAATGTACTAAGAAAGTTTATAGTGAAAATCCGATAATAGAAAATGGAATCCGCATATGGAAACAAATAAAGAAAGCATTAAAACTAAAATCTATACCACTAAGTCTTAAGATTGTTAATAATTTTATGTTTAAACCTTCAATTTTGGATAAGGCTTTTTTACAATGGAAAAATAAAGGAATTTCTAAGATGGGTGATCTTTATAAGGAAAACACTTTTCTTTCATTTCAAGAGTTGCAACAAATTTATGGGCTACATAATAAAGAATATTTCAGATATTTACAAATTAGAAACTATGCCTCTGCAAATATATATGAATTTAGAAATAGAAAAATAGAAATTTTAGATGAATGTTTGAATAAACATCCAAATATGGAAAAAATGATATCATATATATATAATATTTTATTGGAAAATGATACCCCATCAACAGAAATATACAGAGAGTCTTGGGAAAAGGAATTAGGCCAAATAATAAGACCAGAAATATGGGATGAAAGTTTACAACATATACATTATTGTTCATTAAACGCTAAACATTCTCTTATACAGTTTAAAATATTACATAGATTACATTACTCTAAATCTAAATTACATAATATTTTTCCAAAGATATCTCCAATATGTGACAAATGTCAAATTTCAGAAGCAAATTTGACACATTTACTAACTGCATAAAAATTGTAGAATACTGGAAGGAAATATTTAAAATAATCTCGACCGTTATCAATATAAATATAACCCCTGACCCAAAGTTAATTATACTTGGAATAATTGAAACTGACCAATTAATAACAACGAATCAAAGAACTTTTATTGACTATGGTTTAATAATTGGGAAAAAATTAATATTAAAATTTTGGAAAGGCCCTGCATTCCCAACAATCAAAATGTGGAATATAGAAATGTCGGAGACACTCCATTTGGAGAGATTGAGGCTTGTCCTTATGGATAGGTTTAGATCTCTTCAGATGGATTTGGTCTCCATATATTGAATATTTACAGGGTCATAATGGTTCGGGGCAAGAACCTGACTGAGACCTGGATATTTGAATGGATGAAGAGATACATATAATAAATCATGAATATATCTATAAGGACGGATTAATGACGAATATTTTATTCTCCATCAAACCTTTTCTTACTCTTTATTCTATTTCTTAACTTTTCTATTTTCTTATATCTATATAAAAAATTAAAAAACAATATAGAAACACATTATCTTAATATTAGTACGAATATAAATATTATTAGATTTATGAGAACATTATTAGTATTATTAGTATTTTTTAGTATTTTATATTTTTAATTATATAAAATTATGTACTTTTAATGGTACAATAATTTTTAAATTTAAATTTAGCGATAAGATAAATATTGTTAACATTAGGAAGAAATAATGGAAATTATATAAGTTTTACTAACTTTTTGTATCAATAATATCATAAAATTTGGCCTTATACCTAAAAAATTAGAGATAAAATGAAAAATACTAATAGTACGAGTATAATGCTAATATTATGAATGTATTATTAGTATTATGTATTTCTAATTATATAAAATATACAATTTTGAAATTTATAATTAAGGATAATACAGTATAAATAATATTATTAGTATGAATCAATTATTAAGACTATGTATTTTTACTATTGAAATATAATGTAACTGGTTGTTATTTTGTTTCTATAATAAATAAATTTAAAAAAAAAAAAAAAAGGACTGTTGTAATTTTGTGGCTTTTAAACTAAACTCAATCTTTCTGACGGGTCTCGTAATGGACTGTGCATTTCATTCATGCAAATTTGCCAGTTCTGACCTGTAACTTAGCCTGTTTAAGTCTTGTTTGTATCTGCAGTAGCAAAACTTGTTTGTGACATCATCCTCTGGTGAGGTGGAACCTATTTTGTTTTGTCTTCTGCTTTGGCAGCAAGTCATTCATGCTTGGTGTCTCACCTCATGTTGCTTATTCTATCCATTAAATTAAGTGGTGTACAGTATTATTATCTGAGTTGGTGGTGACACGTTTCAATGCTGGTGTGTTTTGATGTGAGGTAGATAAGAGTTGGGGTAAAAGCAAGGCACATACGTTTATCAATGATGAACATCAATGAAGTTTGAAGAGGTGGTGGTATGTCAGACGAAGTGTTAATAATGGCAACATATCATGGTTACACCTTCTGATGGCCACAGCCTCAGCCATGGCTGATAGCATATGGGTATACCTGTTTTGTTCAATTCAACTTTCTATTGCTTCTAGTTGTGTGTCATCTTGTCCTGCAAGTCAAGAGGAAGTGTGTTAGTGTAATGCATTGTTTGATGTGGCTCTCATGCTCAAATACCTAGCATAGGCTTATAGTGATGCTACCTATTTTTAAATTACAGCAAGTGGCGTAAAAGAATATTAGATACGATTTCAGACTGATGGAGATTGTTGGCGAATGAATGATTGCTATGTGATGAATTGAGTAGAATCTAGATGAAGTCCCATTAAGAATATTTCAAAGGTCTCCAATGAGGTAGATGGGAAGTCCGGAAAGCTGATGAGAGAATCGTTCAGTTGCCTGATTACAGCTGGGAACAAACTGTCCCTGAATCTGGAGGTATGTATTTTCAAACCTGATGGGAATGGGCAGAAGAGGGAGGGAACGGGGTGAAACTGGTCCTTGATTATGTCGGTGGTCTTGCCGAGGCAGCATGGTGTAGATGGAAGAAGGGTCTTGACCCGAAAAGTCACCCATTCCTTCTCTCCAGAGATGCTGCCTGTCCCCCTTACACCAGCTTTTTGTGTCTATCTGTGGTGTAGATGGAGTCTGAAACTGCTGGCAAAATGTTAGAAATCAGATTCTGCTAACTATTTCCAGATACCATCAATTGGTGGAGAATTTTGAAAAAATAATAGTTTTGTATAAATGTGACACATTACTTTCATTTTGTTAACGACAAAATTAAAACTTATTTGGTTAAAAATTCCCTTTTAATCTGTTATCTTCCCTGTTAATTCCCTGTTATCTCAAAGTAAATGTGACATTTCTCTTGTATTACTGTGCTTTTGTGTATTAAAGCTAGTTCTAGTTTCACATTTTTAGCTTTTAGTTGCTATCTGATCTGGACTTTTCCATTGGATGTTTCTAATGTAGTTAAGTGCAAATGGCTGACAGCTGGCGTTCCGCATGGAACTGCCAGTTGTCAATCAGTTTGACTCAGTCTATTGACTCCATTAAAATGATGGTTCACAAATTTAATCTTAATTCTCTTTTGATATCCTAGAATAGAAAACCACCCATTTTATCCTTTAAGCCCTTTAAGGTTAATTGTTACTTCCAGGCCATTGAGTCTGCTAAGATTACCCTTTGACAGTCTGATGCTGTATGTAGCCACACATGGGTTCTTGTGCATGTTTCAAGAAAATACGAATTGAAAGGAAATTTGCATTTATATATAGCCTAATACAACAGTGGGACATCAGAAAAACTATAGTTAATTAGATGCTTTGTTATTCTGATGTGAGGCGTGGAGATACATTGGCATTAAGTTAACTTGATAGCTATATAAAATGTTAGTGAGTCACCCATGTCTTTTATAGCCATACAGCACAGAAAAGTCCCTTTGACCCATCACGTCTGCAACAGCCATCAAGCACTCATTTACACTAATTCTACTTTGTTCTCCTCATATTCCCACCAACTCTACAAACTTGGGGGAGTGAGGGGCAGGGGTGGTATACAGTGTAAATAACCAATCAACCTGTATGTGATGTGGAAGGAAATCAGATCATCTGAAGGAAACCCACATAATCATAAGAATATTATGTAAACTCCAGACACGATCAGAGGTCATGATTAAACCTGGGCTACTGGAGCTGCACACCAACAATTTTACTAACTGCGCCATTGTGCTGCCCAAAATAATGAATAGGATTTACTTGGTTTGGATTATTTATTGTCATATTTTCAGAGATACAGTGAGATGCATATTTGGCATGATTTCCAGTCAAATTATATCATACATGAGTACAATTGCATGTAGAGTCACCACATTCTGGTGTCATCTTGCAACTTCTCGGTGGCTGAAAACTCCAATCTTGACAAGGAGATATGCAATTTCTTATATTCTCACTTTATGGCTTGGTGCCCTGGTGCCCCTTGCATTTGGAAGAGAATAAGCAAATTTGGAACAGTCAGCACATCTGTGCCCAGAGCAGGTCATCTTACAATCTTCAATTTGTTTTTTTGAGAAAATTACAAAGGTTATTGAACAGGGTAGCATAGTGGATGTTGTCAACATGGACTTTGGTCAGGCATTTGATATGGCTAATCATGGTAGGGGTAGGTTGATCCAAAAGATTAAGATGAATGTGATCCATGGTGTCTTGGCAATTTTGATTCAAAATTGGCTTGTCTGGAGACGACATAGTGAAGGAAGGGTGTCATTTTGGCTGCAGGTCTGTGACCAGTGGTTGCAGATGACAGAAAAATCAAGGAGTTGTGGATAATGAAGAAGATTTTCAAATGATATGGCATAGCATAGATCAGTTACAGATATGGCCACAGAAATGGCAAATGGGGTTTAATCTGGGCATGAGTGATGTTATGCTTTAGGAGGACAAATGTAAGCGGGTAAGTATAAATTTAATGGCAGGATATTTAATTTAGCTTCTAGGGGTCCATGTTGATAACACCCTGAAAGTAACCAACACAAGTTAGTATAGTGATAAAGAAACGGTATGGTTTTATTTCCTCCACTGATCATGACATTGAGTATGAGAATCAGGAAGTCAATGTTGCAATTTTATAAAACTTTGGTCTATTGTGTGCAGTTCTGGTCATCACATTACAGGAAAGATGTGAAGGCTTTGGAGAGAGTGTAAAAGAAGGTTACTGGGATGTCTCTGCATTAGAGGGTATTAGCTATAAGCAGATATTAGACAGATGGAATGTAATCTCTGAAGCATCAGAGTTTGAGGGGAACATTGATAGAAATGTATAAAAAAATATAAGAGAAACCAGCTAAATCTAGTCAAAATCAGTTTTCAAGGGTAGAAATGTTTTATGTAAAGTGTTTGACAATATAATTTGGCAATTTAAAGCGATAAACTTGATACAAAACACACTAGTTTAATTGTGGACAGTTGATGCCCAATTTAAGCAGGTATTAAAATGCATCACCAAATATTGGTTCATTTGTTAAGAGCATTGGGCAGTTTCATAAAATGTATGACACAAGCATATCTATATACTTTTAAAACTGTGTGTGTGTGTGTGTGTGTGTGTGTGTGTGTGTGTGTGTGTGTGTGTGTGTGTGTGTGTGTGTGTGTGTGTGTGTGTGTGTGTGTGTGTGTGTGTGTGTGTGTGTGTGTGTGTGTGTGTGTTTATTTGTTTATTTATTTGTGGGTGTATGTCACATTTGATTTTCAGATAAGATTTTTGTAAGATTTTTGACCTTTGATTCCTTGGTCCGACAAAACCACACGCAAAAACTGTGAATTTTTTTTTCCGTTCCGTTAGCGATTTCGCTTTTACATTCACAAATATACCCCTCATTACATTTAGACATTTTTATGTACACATTTTTTATAAAAATCCACCCCCCCTTCCCCGCACACTCACTCATTTTTAATTCTAAACGGGACTCATGAGCTGCTGACGTCCCAATCCCACATGCCGACCAATCCAAGCCGCTTCTTTCTCACTCTTCATTCATCTCTCCTTCCCCACCCCCCCAATTACGCACGTGCCACGCCTCCCACAGCTGGAATCGACCGCCCGCTCGCTCCAAATCCCCCCCCCCCCCCCGTTCTCAAAATGCTCTGCCGATTGGGAGGAAAGATAAGGCGACGGGCGGGCGGGGTAAATGCTCTGCCGATAATGAGCAGAGATAAGGCGTAAGTTCCGATGAGCTCGCGATGCCCCGGCCGCCTGTGCGCCCCTCCCATCCCCAGCACGCTCCGGAGAATCAGAAGCCCACAGCTCCACTCCCTCCCCCCCCCCCCCCCCCCCCCCCCCACCCACCCCGTTCTCAAAAGGCTCTGCAGATCGGGAGAAGAGATAAGGCGACAGGCCTTATCCCCCAGGGACCTTATCCATGCTCTACAAACAAACTTTAGCACCATCAATGTAGCCTGCAAAAATGAATAGCAAGTTGAAAAGTTCTACAACCCAACTTTTTTAATCTGCTGCATTGTGGATTTGCATTATGATCAAAATTAGTCATCTTGCCCAGTGTTTTCCTTCAACTAAGTATCTTTGCCTATGGAGTATCGCTGATTTTTTCAAAAGGCAGACAAAATTACATTTATTTAGCACCTTTCAGCCCGAATGTTTTACACCTAATGAAGGGCTTTTGAAGTTTAGTCACTGTTGTTGAGCGAGAATTGTTATAGTGACTTATCGAGCAGTTCTGATTTTGGTTGAGGGATGAATATTGACCAGGGCACGAGTTAACTTGCCTAGATCTTCAGTGAAATGAATCAATGGAGTATTTTGTATTCACTTGGGAGTTTAGTAAGGGTTGATTAGTAAGGGTGTCAGTGATTATGGGGAGAAGGCAAGAGAATGCTCTGCAGATCGGGAGTAGAGATAAGGTGACGGGCGGGCGGGGTAAATGCTTTGCCGATCGGGAGTAGAGGTAAGGCATAAGTTCTGCTGAACTCACAGCTGGCGCAGCTCGTGAAGCCCGCCCGCCTGCATGCCCCTCCCATCCCCTGCACGCTCCAGAGAGTCAGAAGCTCGCAGCTCCACTTCCACGCCAGCCCGCCCACCCACTCCAACCCACACATCCCCCTTCTCAAAATGCTCTGCTGATTGGGAGGAGATAAGGCGACGGGCGGGCGGGGTAAATGCCGCGCGCACCATGCCTGCCCGCTCCACCCTCCTCCCCCCATCCCCGTACTCGGAGTCTGAAGCGCCGAGGATGCGAGGCCTCAATCTCTCATGGGGCCATTTTTCACAGAGATAGTGGAGAGTCCCTGGAATTCTCTGCCACAGAAGATAGTTGTCAGTTCATTGGCTATATTTAATAGGTAGTTAGATGTGGCCCTTGCGACTAGAGGAATCAGGGGGTATGGAGAGAAGGCAGGTACGGGATACTGAGTTGGATGATCAGCCATGATCATATTAAATGGCAGTGCAGGCTCGAATGGCCTACTCCTGCACCTAGTTTCTATGTTTCTCCGTTTCTTTCTCCCTCCCTCCCCCCCCCCCCCCCCCCCCCCCCCCCCCCTCAACCACACGTTCGGGGAACAGACCCAACGGGTCTGCACTTGATCTAGTATACTTTGAAAACTGTGTGTGTGTGTGTGTGTGTGTGTGTGTGTGTGTGTGTGTGTGTGTGTGTGTGTGTGTGTGTGTGTGTGTGTGTGAGTGAGTGATTAGATTTTTGGCCTTTGATTCGTTGGTCTGCCAAAACCACACGCAAAAACGCAGAGATTTCTTCCATTTCGGTAGGGTTCAGAAATCCACTCCTCTCTAGATGTCGGCAATTATTTCCCCAGATTTTGAATAAAATTGTTCACAAAACATCAAAAAACAAATTAAAATCAAACTGCTGTATGAGCCAAAGAGCCACCTCACAGATGTCCAATCACAATGGATCTCATTTACATATATGACATCACAATGGGACAGGTGAGGGAGATTGGAACCTTAACGTGTTCCCACTAAAATCAAACTGCATGACTCGCAGCTCCATCTCACAGTATCACAATGCGACAGGGGTGGGGGATCTCTCCTCCTGCCTCCCTCCCTTTCACAATGCCTTTGAACCTGGCCCAACTGACCCCGCCCAGCCTTGCCTCACCCAGCATGCCTGGTAGCCCGGCCCGCTGACCTCGCAATGCCTTTGCACCTAGCCCAACTGGCCCGGCCCGGCCCTGCCCCCCCCCCAGCCTGCCTGGTGGCCCTGTCCCCCCAGCATGTATGCTGGTCCCACCTCCCCAGCTGCAGGTTGTAGATGCCATTGGTTTTCATTTAATTTAATTTAATTATTTGTCACTTAACATCACTAATTCTTAACATTAACTTTTAATTTCAAAGACAATTAAAAAAAAAATTGCTGTATTCATTGACACCTTAGATAGGACCCGCTGTGTGTGTGTTGACGGGGAATGGAGAGGGGAGGGGGGCAGGGGGGGAGAAGGGAGGAGGGGAGAGGGGGGGGGGGGTGGTTAGGGGGGGGGGGTGGTTGGAGCGAGGGGGGGGGGTGGTTAGTGTGTGTGTGAGACGTGGCAGGCTGCTCCCCTGAATTCCATAGCTTTCATGCATGAGACGCGGATGCTTTATTTCCAGAACATTCTGAAAGCGTGACGCACGGTTGCATTTCGTCCTCTCTCTCTCCCCACCCCCTGCCCTCCCCCACCCTCCCTCCGCAAACCCCCTTCCACCCCTCCCGTACCCCTTCCCTCCACCCCATCCCCTCCCCACCTCTCCCCCTCCCCTTTTCTCTCCCCCTTACCTCCCCCCTCAGCATCTCTCTCTCTCTCTCTCTCTCCTCTCTCTCTCTCTCCTCTCTCTCTCTCCCTCTCTCCCTCTCTCTCTCTCTCTCTCTCCCTCTCTCTCTCTCCCTCTCTCTCTCTCCCTCTCTCTCTCTCCCTCTCTCTCCCTCTCTCCCTCCCTCTCTCCCCTCTCTCCCCCTCTCTCTCCTCCCTCTCTCCCTCTCTCTCTCTCTCTCTCTCTCTACCCCCCCCCTCTCTCTCTCCGGTTATGGGGTAAAAGGAGATCTCCTGCGCTGCCGCCACCCCCCCCCCCCCCTCGCAACCCTCCAATGGGTCTGCACTTGGTCTAGTATTTATTAAATATCTAGCATCTATTGAAGGACATCTGGCCAATTCACTGGATACATTCAAGAGAGAGTCAATACAGCTCTTAGGGCTAACAGAATGAAGTTATATGGGGAGAAAGCAGGACTGGGTTACTGATTTTGGATGATCAGCCATGATCATATTGAATGGCGGTGCTGGCTCGAAGGGCTGAATGGCCTACTCCTACACCTATTTTCTATAACATTCATTAACATGAGCTGGACAGGGTTGGGAACAATACACGCCAACTTCTGCAATACCTTCTCATTATCAATCCAAGATTATCAATTTTGGACTGGAATTTTAATCTCAGTCTTTTGTCATAAATTTGCTAAACAGGTATACTGAAAGTTGTTGAACAATAGACTCAAAGTGATGATGTCATTGTAACTATGAAGAAAATACTGTTCATTATGCAAATTGTTTATTTACATTATTCATTAACAATTATAGTATGTGAAATCCCAACAAATTCTCTTACACAAAAGTGCAGTTTATAATAGAAGAGAATGGGCATACAGATATGAAAAGGATAATTATTTTATGCACTTTTTATTGATGTTTGCATGGAATTATCACCTGTTGGTGGGTTTGTGGCTAGAAATATTGTGGCTCACCGATGTGAAAAACATTACTAATTCAATGTAATTTCCTCCCACAACTCTCACTGACTGGATTAGGAGCAAAAACACTTTCCTTTCATTAGTACAAATTGCAGGCTGGTACTCCAATCCCACATTGAGGCAATGGAAACTGATCTGAGGTATCTGGCTTGAAATTCATCCCCAGTCAGTAATAATAAATGTTGCGTATATACTGTAACTGGACAGCACATAGCATTGCCTCTAATATTTACTCCAATTGAATGATTTTTTTTAAACAAAAAGATAATTTTGCAAAACAACTATATAATGTATCTAGTAATATATGACGACCTTGGTAGATATGTGCCTCATGACAAGGAAGGTCGTGGATTAGAGTGTTTGATAGTGGGAAGATCTTGCTGGGGAGATATAATGATTGAAGTGACTGTGGACTGTACTGCTGGATAATCATGGACTGTAGGGCATGGCAGATCAGTGAAATATGGGAAAAATAGAAAGGTTGTGAATTGATGTATTTTGCATGATGAAGAAACAAGGAACTGTAGACACCAGTTTACAAAAAAGGCACAATGTTCTGGAGTAATTCAGTAGTTATGGGAGCATCCCTGGAGAACATATATATGTGACATTGGGTCGGGAGATATAATATCCTACTGGTTCTCCCAATTGCTAATCATTATAACTCACATGCACCTTCCACCAATATTCCTACCACTGGCTTCACAATCACAACTCGCAGATTATGATCCATATCTCACTGCTTTCTTTTCATCCATGGCCATTATCCAACCATCTGCCAATCAAAAGCCCCCTCACCTGCATCCAGCAATCTCTCGCCAGGCTATGGCCTGCCTCTTCTCTCTTCCAGTTTTCTTCCCCTTGCACCCACCAACCACAGACAGTCTTAAGAAAGGTCCTGACCCAAAACATTGTTGTAGTAATTTTTAAATGCAACATTGGGGAAGATTGGATCAAGGATCAAGGATCATTGGTGAGGGGCTAACTGGGGCTCAGAGGGTTAGGGGGAAATCAGAGTTCAAGGGCACTATGGAGGAATGTAGTGTGCGGTGGTGATCTAGGATTATAGATTTAGAGGTATCAGATTGTGCAGAAGGAAGCCATTTGTATGGGTGCCTGAAGGAAACATTTCTATTCTTGCTGGTCCACAAACAATACAGCCATTGGAAGTACTCACATCTCTGACTAAAAATTCTGGGTTCAAGTCCAACCTCAGAGCCTTTTGTATCAAAATGCACTGAGGGATCACTGCAAAGCTTAAGGAGCCTTTTAAATGACACTAGACCAAGTGAAGACCCATTGGATCTGTTCCCCGAATGTGCTTCAGACCCCGAGTCAACCTCACAGCACTCCAAGCAGAGTGCAGGCAGCAAGTCCAACCTCACAGCACTCCAAGCAGAGTGCAGGCAGCAAGTCCAATCTCATAGCACTCCAAGCAGAGTGCAGGCAGTAAGTCCAACCTCACAGCACTCCAAACAGAGAGCAGGCAAAATGTCCAACCGCACAGCACTCCAAGCAGAGTGCAGGCCAGCAAATCCAATTTAACAGCATTTCAAGCAGAGTGCACACACATACACTCACACACACACACAGACCCCCACACATACACACAAACACACACACACAAAGACACACAAACACTCACACACTCAGACACCCACACACACACACACACACACACACACACACACCGACTCTCACAAACATACACTCATTGACACAGGCAGACACACTCACAGACACACACAGGCAGACACACAGACAGACACAGACACACAGTCAGACACGCACAGACAGACACACACATTCAGATAGACACACACACAGACACACATATGGCAGTAAACATTTTTGAATACTCAAATGGCTGAGCGCAGCGTCTCAATCACAAAATGAGTGGGACTTTTGCAGTAAACATGGTTGCTCCTAATAAAGCATTTATTCCTTCCAGGCACAACTACAATAGCCACACAATTCCAATAGCCACACAATTCCAATAGCCACACAATTCCAATAGCCACACAATTCCAATAGCCACACGCTTCCAATAGCCACACGTTTCCAATAGCCACACGTTTCCAATAGCCACACGTTTCCAATAGCCACACTTTTCCAATAGCCACACTTTTCCAATAGCCACACTTAAAAGGCACAATTTAAAGTCACAGTGAAAAGGCACAGTGAAAAGGCACATAAAAACATTTATTCCTTCAAAACACAGTTCCAAATAAACCACATAATACCACACTCACTTTTTAGTAGACATGTGTGCAGTGTTCAGTTGATTCACAGCTCAGACTGAGTCGTGGCCTCTGCCTCCTCCATCTTGCAGCAACTGAGGCACGTCCACACACTTCCAGGTTTTATAGTCCCTCTTCCTCCCACTGGAAGGGCATGGCCTTCATGGCGTGATTGACAGGAGAGAGAATCTCAACATTTTTTAAACATTAATGTCTTTTATTTTAATTTTAAGTGTTTTATGGGGAAAATCCTCCGCACCTGATGAGCGGAGGGGGACTCTGAGTAAGATGGCCAAAAATCAAAACCGTAAGTGGTAGCAATTCTCTAAAATCAATATACAGCGCAAACAGGAAGCAGTCAAGTTTGGACTTTTAATTATATAGATACTAGATCAAATGGGACCCATTGGGTCCCTGGAAGGCCTGGTCCCCCAATGCAAGCCATTCCCCCAAAGCAATATTCCACCACTCACCCATAGCCCCCATGGGAGGCCTGGTCCCCCAACACAACCCATTCCCCAAGGCAATATTCCACCACTCACCTGTTCCCTCAACGCAACCCGTTCCCCCAACGCAATATTCCACCACTAACCCATAGCCCCTAACTGTGCAGGGGCTGCTCATTATCCCTTATTCACCCTCCCTCATTTTAACTTTTAAAAAATGTTTGCTAGGGCTGCCAAGACTCAGTGTTCTGGGATAGCAACATTGTAGTGAGCCGGGCTACAATCCTACAATGTGACGACATAGCTGTAAGTGCTAGTGCAGAGGGTGAAATCTTTCTCAAATTGGGGTTTTGTAAAGTTAAAAATGTGCATAACTTGTAAAATATAACATCAATCTGAACGAAACTTGAGACACCACTCCACAGGATAATTGTGAGTAAGGTGATACAATGATTGTAGTGCTATCATGTGCTTTTTTGGCGTAGTTCTGGGATCACATGGGTTCGCAGACAGACACACACGCACGCACGCACACGCATAGAAACAAACAAGATGAGAGTTTTAGTAATATATAGATAGATAGGTTAGTGTGTAGCAACAAATAAGAATTTAATATCCATGAATGGAAAGCATGTTTCTTATATAAATCGCTTGTAGTCTCTCAAGTAGCACAATTAAATGTATTGCCTGTATGAGCAGCATTTGTCTTACTATCAATATTAAAAACAGGTTGTTGACTTCCGGAGGCGCCATGGTTTAGTAACAGTCGCCACACACATAGCTCCGCTCCCGAAAATTTGCGATTTTTCGCATTAAAACTGGGTCTACAGGTCGGGACCGATTTAAAAAATCTTACCAGACCCTCTGTACGTCGCACTGATGACGTCATCAGTAAGCGCTATGGATTGAACGGTGGATTTAACCCTTTAAATGCAAAATCCGGTTTCTGCTAAGAGTCCTCAGAGAACAATCTCAAAACTTTACTGGAGCAGCGAGAAGGAGCCTGAAGAAACGCATTTTGAAGTGGCTCTTGAAGGAAAATTGCCCTCCGAAATGTCTACAAGAGCTAAGGCAGATAAGGAGAAAGAAATGGAGGACTTAAAGCAATCGGTAAGAGAACTGAAAGATGAAAAGGTGGATGGAAAGCAGATGGAAAATATGATGAGAGATATGGTGGAACAGCTGATGGTGAATATGAATGCGGGGAATTTGAAAATTATTGAGTCTATGCAGTCTGTGCAGGACTCGATTGGCACCGTAAATAAAATAATTGAAGATGTGAGAGTTGAACGATTGGAGAGAATGGATAAGGGGGAAGAAGACACTACTAAGAAGTTTGTTGCAGTGCATGAGACTGTCTCCTCAAATGTGAAAACAATGAAAGAGATGGAGGAAGAGATGGGACGAATGGCCGAGGAGATGAAGAAAATGAAGATACATCACGACCTCACTGCAAAACAGCTGACAAAAGTTTTGGCTAAGTGCCTGGATCTGGAAGCTTGTTCGAGACGCTTTAATTTATGATTAGCAGGAGTACGAGGGTGATAACCCTCGGGAGTTCACTGCGGATCTAATTAAAGAAGTTCTCAATCTTCCTAACCTTCCCAAAATTGAAGCGGCACATCGAGTCCCGAGATTCAAACAAAAATCTCAAACAGGCTCAGAATACACACGTCAGATTATTGTGAAATTACGGGACATTTCTGGCTTGGAAGAGGTTATGAGTAATATTAAATTTGGGGTGCCACTGAAACACGGGCTGACATCTTTGAAAATATTCAGGGACTATCCCTATTTAGTTGTTCAGAAACGAAATCAGTTCTCTATGGCAATGCAAGCTCTCAAAGGCGTGAAAGGAGTCAGATATGGAGCCTACTACCCAGTGAAAATGCGCATTTCTTACAAGGAACAGCAAAAATCGTTCACAAATCCGGAGAACGCATATAAATATGCCTTAACCATCGTGGAAGAGAATTAGTAACTTGAAAAGCTGAACTGTATGGATATTCTTTCTCCTTATTATTTCACCATGAAATGTGTTTACCAGAAGATGGAACTCTCCTAGTGTTTTGACTAGACGGCTTATCGAGAAATGCTAACTCAAGGACATATTGGGTTCCAAGTGAAGCGAAAAAAGATAAACACTGAATGCAGACCTTCACAACAGAATGTGAACAGAGCATTCATCGTGGTTTAAGAGTTTAAATGAATAACCTAATGTTATAGAATTAATACCTTTAACACTTAAAACACAGAACACTAACATAGAAATTGTAATGAATATTAACCAGAATGGTAGTAAGGGGTTGATTTACAAAATAATATGTATAGCTTAATAACTTAATAAGTTTTAAGCAGATTTATAACTGGGGTGTGAGGGGGAAAGATGGGCTCCTGGCTCAGAACCAGAAGCCTGCCCTAGTTAACCCCTTCAACCAATAGCTGATTATTATCGAGGTAAAACCTGATGCTTAATACTTTGTAGATAAAACGGTTAGATATATCTGGGAATACATATGAAATGGATATATATACTGCAATTTGGTACTATATAGTTGGTTTTGAACCGGCACTGCTCTAGTATGGATATGTTATGACCAACTGAGGGAGCGGAGCTATTTGGTTGTTTGCTAATATCGACAATGGAAGTCGACGTAATGTTTTCTCCCACCAACAGATGAATCACTTGTTAAAGTGCCGACAAGCTCGGTCACTGTATTTTCACTATTACTAATTTCTTTTTATTATCACAATCAATCACATGTGTGTGTTTTTTATTCAAGGAGAATCGCAAAAGGAATCCACAAATTGAACTTGGTAGGTTAAATGCTCCCCCAATACTTAAAGTCCCGAGGTATGGATGCACCGCAAGATACACAGGTACTAAACCTAGCCAAAAAGACATTAAACAAAATAAACTGGGAGGAATCTCATTCTGCAATTGGAATATTAGGGGGGCTAACGAACGCATTAAAAGGGGTAAGATTTTAGCTCAGCTGAAAGTATACAACATAGATGTTATCTTCCTCCAAGAAATGCATCTTAAATTTCAAGATCAAGCTAGATTGAGAGCGAACTGGATAGGCCAAACTTTTCATTCGCCATACACGTCAAAATCCAGAGGCACGTCTATCATTATTCGCAAAGGCATACCATTTAAACAGAAAAATACCTTAACAGATCAGGATGGGAGATATCTGATAGTTACCAGTGAGATCCATGCCATCCCAATTACATTGGTAAATATATATGCGCCTAACTTTGATAATCCGCATTTTTAAAATAAAATTCTGAATATAATCGCAGAATATAATTACCAGAATGTTATAATTGGTGGAGACTTTAACTCTGTTTTAGATCCTTACTTAGATAAATCTAGTCAAAAACAGCGAGGTAATACGAAATCTAAAACTAGTGAATGTTTAAACACATATATCAAAAATACAAATATAACAGATGTTTGGAGGATTGCAAATCGGACCGGCAAGGAATATTTGTTTTATTCATCGGTACACAAGACTTATTCATGTATAGATTATTTCCTGGTAGACACAAAATTAATTCTGTATACTCTGAATCCAAAATACCACACAAATAGGATTTTAGATCATTCCCCCCTAACCTTTTTTAAAAAAATACAAGGAATGTCTAAGAATACATCGTTTTGGAGGTACAACCTCCAAATTTTAAAAGACCCGCAAGGGAGTATATATCTAAAATAGCAAATGGATCTTTTTTTTCGAAATAAATGACACGCCAGACATATCACCTACATTATTATGGGAATCTTTCAAAGATTCGAGGTGTTATAATCTCATACCAAGCCTTTCAGAATAAAAAAAATAAGGATGAACAACGGCAGCTAGAGGAACAAATTAGACAATTGGACATAGACAATGCTAAAGATCCGACCATGGATAAACATAATAAAATATTAATACTAAAATTTAAATTAAATAAATTACTATCAGAGAAAGTTATAAGATTATTACAAATCACAAGACAGGAACAGTTTGAATTTGGGGACAAGCCCCACAAACCTCTGGCACGCCAGTTAAAAAAACGAGGAAAGGAACATACAATTTCAAAGATTAAATCAGATAGAGGGGAAGTATTAACATTACCGAACAAAATTAATAAAAGATTTGTGCAATTTTATGAGAATTTGTATACATCCAAAACGACAATGGACACCAACAAAGTTACTGAGTTTTTGGATAATTGCAATCTTCCCAAACTAGAATTGCAGGAACAAGAGAAATTGGGAGCACAAATCTCAAATAAGGAAATAGAAGAAACAATAATCTCATTAAAAAATGGAAAAACACCAGGCCCTGATGGATTCAGTAATGAATTCTATAAAGGTTTTTACGACATATTTACTCCTCGCCTACAGAAAGTGTATACACATGCTTTTAGAGAACAAATATTACCTGATACACTAGCAGAATCTACGATTACATTAATACTTAAGAAAGACAAAGATGAGGAAGAACCCGGATCTTACAGAGCTATTGCGTTGTTAAACACAGATCAAAAAATATTACAAAAATATTAGCTAGAAGATTAAGTAAGTACGCCAGTAAATTAGTATATCCGGATCAAACAGGGTTTATCCCTAAGAGACAATCATTTAATAATTTGAGACGTCTGCTTAACATAATGCACTCACACCAAACTAAAGATCCAAATCTCGCAATTATGTCGCTGGATGCAGAGAAAGCATTCGATCAGGTTGCATGGAAGTATATGGTTAAGGTATTGCAAAAATTACAACTGGAAGAGAACTTCCAGTTGTAAATTACAACTGGAAGCCAACGGCCAGAATATTAACTAATAATATCTTATCCATGAAATTTCAACTGTCGAAGGGTAATAGACAAGGCTAGTCATTATCACCATTGTTATTTGCCCTCATAATTGAACCACTAGCGGAAAGATTTAGAACTCATCCGAATATCCACGGATATAATACAAAATATTCAAACAATAAAATATCATTATACGCTGATGATGTACTTTTGTACATCACAAAGCCTCATATCACTATACCCAATATTCTAAACTTAATCGAGGATTTCGGTTCATTTTCAGGTTACAGAATAAACTGGAATAAAAGTGAAATCATGTCAATAAAACCGAAAGATTCTACACATCTTGTACAATTTCCTTTTAAAATAGCTGTGGAAAAATTTTAAATACTTGGGTATTGAAATCACTAGAAGATATCAAGACATGCTTAATGCAAACTATAACCCCGTACTTAAGAAACGACATAATTTAATTAAATTCTGGAAAACGCTACCGATGTCCTTAATAGGCTGAATAAATGCTATTAAAAATATTTTTTTACCACAAATTCCATACCTGTTCCAATCAATCCGCTTATACCTACTCAAAAAGTTAAAAAAAAAATTGGACTCAGATATTACAAATTTTATTTCGGATTATAAGTCCCATAGAATACAATGACCACACCTGAATAAACCCAAAGTAGTTGGGGGATTCGCACCCTAATTTTAAGTATTACTATTGGTCTGTAAATATTAGAAATATGATTCAATTGTTGGATAACTCTCCTCAACAACCGGAATGGATTATTATGGAGAAAGAGGACTGCTCCCCTTTTAATATTGGCGCGATCCTTCTCTCACCAATGACGGTGAATAATACAAATTAAAACAAAAATCCAATTATACATAGTACAATCAGAATTTGGAAACAAAGAAAATACAACTTAAAATTAAGAAACTTATCTCTCCTATCTATTGCTAAAAGTCCTCTGTTTAAACCCTTATTTATAGATAACGCATTTATACAATGGGAAAGAGCAGGAATTAAAACTTTGGGAGATTTGTATGAAACGGGAAAACTACTATCATTTAAACAATTACAACTAAAATACAATCTGCGTTACAATCAGTATATTAAATATTTCAAAATATGTGATTATCTGAAAAAACATGCACAAGAATTTCACAAAATGCCATCAGACTTACCAGATGAAGCAATGAATACAAAGGCGGAATCAGCAAATTTAATTTAATTTCATATATATATATATATCATATATATATATGATACTAAATGCAGTAATACCAACAACGGAAGGTATCAGAGGAGAGTGGGAAAATGAATTAAGCATAAAAATTTCCAATGAAAGGTGGAAAGAGTACTTATTAAATGTGCATACATGCTCAATTAACGAAATACACACTTTAATACAATTTAAAATTTTACACAGATTATACTACTCAAAAACTAAACAAAATAAATGTTTCCCCAGCGTCTCACCAATTTGTGATAAATGCCAGTTTCAAGAAGCTACTATAGCGCACTCATTCATCTTTTGAGCAAAAATTCAGTTTTGGACCGAAATCTTTGAAATCTTCACAAAACTGTTTAAAATAAAAATGACACCAAAGCCAGAATGGATTATTTTCGGAATGACAGAAAGTAGTTCGGAATTAAATGTGTATCAAAAGAATCTATTTGATTACGGCTTAATAATAGGAAAAAAGCTAATCTTAAAATTCTGGAAAAATGCCCCTATACCAACATTAAATATGTGTATTTCAACTATGTTTGAAACATCTGGAAGATGTGAGACTCCGCCTGGCAGGAAAATCAGATCATTTCTATCAGACGTGGTCTGCATTTATAGAATTGCTACAAAGATAGCGCGCAGGGGTACCTCGGGCCTTAGTAAAGGGGGATGAAAAACTATCGAGTTGGTAAATTCCTTTTGCATGATATATATATATATATATATATATATATATATATATATAGTAACTGGCTCTTTTTTTCCCTCTCTCTTTCTTCTTTTTCTTTTCTAGGGTCTATCTCTTAATCCCCTTTCTCCAACTCTTTGACCAAGGGTTTTTTTTCTCCCCTTTGGCACGCTTTCACAACTCTTTTCACTTACTTCACTCTCTTTGTTTCTATTATTTTTCTTTAAAAGCTATGATTGTAACAATATATATGTGATGTACACTGATGTATTTACCTCTATTAAATAAAAATATTAAAAAAATAAAAATAAAAACAGGTTGTTTAGTTCATTGATTGCTATGGCAGCATTGCTGCATAAGTACCCCCCCTGTAATGCATTTGGATGCCAAAGAAGGCATGATAAAAAATAGAAAAAATTTCCTTGCAACAAACCAGGACAAATAAGTCCCTGTGATAAGCAGATACTCTAAATCCCACACAAGCAGGAACAAATCAACACAAGTAAATTCTACCAAAGCTGTACATTTTAGAATCTATTTTTATTTTAAAGAATATAATGGAACTTTTTCAAAACTCCAATCCCACTTCCATTTGGTAGGATTGAAAATATTTCCCCATAAAAAATGTATAAAACTCAGGGGTACTATTAATAACCTAACCATTTCACCACCTGGATACATGTAATCTCCCAACACTATGTACATTACCTCAACTTTTATACCATACCCAGCTAGTAGTTGGGGTTTCATAGTTATAGCATTATACAGCATGAAAACAGGACCTGTGGTCCAACTCCTGCATGCTGATCAAGATGTCTCATGAGTCTGGCCCACATCCCTCCAAACCTTTTTTATCTCGGTTACCTGCCCCTATATTTTTTAAGTGTTGGAATTGTACTCGCCTCTATCATTTCTTATGGCAGCTCATTCACACTATCGTCGGTGTGAAAAGGTTTTCCCTAAGATCCCTTTTAAATCTTTCCAGTCTTACCTTAAACCCACAGCCTATAGTTTTAGAATCCTCTATCCTGGGAAATAATTGTGACTATTCATCTTATCTATTCCCCTCATTATTTTATAAACTTGCTATAAGGTCACCTATGAGCATCCTATGCTCCAGCGGGGAAAAAAACAGCCTTTTCAACCTCTCATTATAACTGAGGACACCCATGACAGGGTAAGTAAAACTGTACACCGTACTCCAATGTGGCCTTACCAACATCTTCTACAGCTGCAGCAATAATATCCTCTACTAATACACTGACCAATGAAGGAAAGTGTTCCAAATGCCTTCTTCACCACCCTGCCCATTTATGTCACCACTTCCATGGAACTATGCATCTGCACCCATAAGCTTCTCTGTTCTACAACACTCCTCGGGCCCAACCATTAACTGAGTAAGTCCTGGCCTAGTTTGTCTTTCCAAAATGCAGCACCACTCCTTTATTTAAATTAAACTACTTTTGCTGCTCCTTGGCCCAATGGCCCAGTTGATCAAGATCCCATTGTAATCATAGAGAACATTTTTCACCATTCACTAGACCACCGATTTTAGTGTCATCTGCAAATTTACTAACTGTGCCATCTACATTCACATCTAAAATGTTTTTTTGTTTTTTGTTTTATTTGTTGTTGTTTATTTTTGTTAGAAGTAAGTACAATTGTGTGGTACTTGGGTACCTAATACATAAATACATATTTCCATTGTTGTGCAACTTCGTATTTTTAATTTAATAATAAAAGAACAGTGAGAGAAAAAATAAATAAAGAGTGTCGGAATAGATAGACAAGCGAGTAGAAACAGATAGCAAAATAAATAATGGACAGAGATGAAAAGCTAAAAAGATTGAAAAAAATGGAGAAAGTAGAGAAAAGAGAGATTAGGAGAGATCTACCTATTTCGTATTTTTGCCCATCCGTCACCCGGTTCTAAACCATTTAATTTCTAAGGTTATGTTATGTTGCACCATCTACCTGTAAAAAGTTGATAAAAGGAGACCAAGTCTTTAAGAATTGGTCTACTTTGCCTAGTAGGAGGAATCTCATTTCTTCAAGATGTAGCGTTTCCGACATATTTGAAATCCACATTTTGAATGTTGCCGTGGTTGCGTTTTTCCAAAATTTGAGTATGTTTTTTTGCTGTTTTTAAACCGTAATTAAGAAAAGCTTCTTGGAATATAGTTAGTTTACTTCCCTCTTCCATTGATCCAAAGATAATCAGTTCTGTATTGGGGTTCAATTTTGTGTTAAATAGTTTTATAAAAATTCCAAAAATTTAATTCCAAAATTTATGCAGTTTTGTACAAGAGACAAAGAAATGTGCTATAGTGGCATTTTGAGTTAGACATTTATCACAGATGGGGGAAACATTTGAAAATATTTTATTCAGTCTAGTTTTCGAATAATACAATCTATGTAAAATTTTAAATTGAATTACGTTATGTCTTACATTAATTGAACATTTATTTACATATAATAGATTTTTTTCCCCCATCTATCGTTCGGAATTTTTATCAATAACTCTTGTTCCCAATCCCTTCTAATTGCCTCTGTCGTTGGTGTTTCTATATATAGAATTATATTATATAAGTAAGATATTAAATTGCTTGATTCTGCCTTTCTATTCATTCCTTCCTCTACTAAATCTGGGGTTAAAGTTTGATATCCTTTTATATATTTTTTCAAATAATCTTGAATTTGAAGATATTTGAAATATTGATTACTTTTCAAATTATATTTTTGTTGTAATTGTTGGAATGATAAAAGTTTTCCCATTTCATACATATCTCCCATCATTTTATTTTCTATTCTTTCCCATTGATTAAATGTTTTATCAATAATAGATGGTTTGAATGAGGGATTATTAGCTATTGGAGAAAGCGATAGTTTTCTTGATTTTAAAGTTAATTTTATTTGTTTCCAAATTCGTAATATACTGTGAATAATTGGATTTTTCTTATATATTATATTGTTCAGTTTCATCGGGGAAAGAAGGATCGCTCCTATATTATAAGGGGAACAATCCTCTTTCTCCATTCTTATCCAATCTACCTGTTGGGCAGAACTGTCCAACCAGTAGATTATATTTTTAATATTCACTGCCCAATAGTAATACAATAAGTTAAGGAGTCCCCCTGATTCTTTAGATGTACACAAGTGTTTTCTTTGAATTCTGTGTGATTTATAATCCCATATGAAGTTTATAATATCAGAATCTAGTTTTTTAAATAATTTTTTCGGTAAGTATATTGGTATTGATTGAAATAGGTACAGTTTTTGTGGTAAGATGATCATTTTTATCACATTTATTCTGCCTATTAAGGACATCGGCAGTGTTTTCCAAAATTTAATCAACCCCTTTAATTTAGTTAATAAAGGCATATAGTTTGCATTGAGTAGTGATTTATATTTCCTAGTCATTTGGATGCCCAAATACTTAAATTTTTCTGTTGCAATTCTAAAAGGGAATTTCAACAGATGTGTCGGCACGTTTTATTGTCATAATTTCGCTTTTGTTCCAGTTTATTGTATATCCTGAAAAAGAACCAAATTCCTCTATTAAATTTAGTATATTTGGTATGCTAATTTGCGAATTTGTAATACATAATAATATGTCGTCTGCATATAATGAGATTTTATTATTTGAGTATTTGGTATTATATCCATGAATATTCGGATGACTTTTTATACTTTCTGCTAAAGGCTCTATCACTAGTGCAAGTAGCAGGGGCGATAGTGCGCACCCCTGCCTATTGACCCTTGCTAATTGGAATTTCGGGGATAATATATTATTAGTCAGTATTCTAGCCGTCGGCTTATTGTATAATAATTTTACCCATGAGATAAAGTTATCTCCCATGTTAATTTTTTTCAATACTTTGAATAAATATTGCCATGCTACTTGATCAAAAGCTTTTTCTGCATCCAATTAAATAATTGCTAGGTCTTCATCAGTATTATGTGAGTACATTATAATAAACAGCCGTCTCAAATTGTTAAATTAGTATCTCTTTGGTATAAACCCTGTTTGGTCGGGTTTATTAGTTTGCTAACATATTTACTCAATCTTCTCGCTAGGGTCTTTGCTAATATTTTTTAATCTGTATTTAGGAGTGCTATGGCTCTATATGAGCCTGGGTCTTCTAGATCTTTATCCTTTTAAGGTACAAGTGTAATTGTTGATTCAGTTAGTGTTTCTGGTAGTTTATTTTCTTTAAAAGCGTGTATATATAAATCTTGCAGGTGTGGAGAAATTATCTCGTAGAATCTTTTATAGAATTCATTACTAAAGCCATCTGGTCCTGGCGTTTTTCCATTCTTCAACGAACTAATTTATCAAAGTAAGTGGAGTAGAATGAATTTCTCCCGTGACTATGACTATAACATCTAAAATGTTAATGTAAATAATGAACAACATTGGACCCAGCACCAATTCCTGTGGCCATGCTGACCATCCCTATCAGTCCTTGACTTTCAAAGTGCATATACAGTAGATCCTGCCTCTATGTCCCCACTAATCACATGGTACCCGGACATGGCGTCGAATGACGAGAAGCCGAAGCAAAGATGTTGAAGCCAAATAGCCGAATGGAAACGAAGCCGAAACTCCAAATAACCGAAAGCATACGAAGCCGAAACGGCAACAACCCGAAAGCATATGAAGCCGAAACGCCAACGAACCGAAAGGGCGGGATGCTGAAAAGCCAATTAATCAAAAGGCTGTGTCACTTAAAAGCAAGCTCACCGAATGGCCGCTCTGCCGAAACGCCACCTAACCGAAAGGCTGCGTCGCCTGCAAGGCAACTAACCGAATGCCGCTCTGCCGAAAAGTCAAATAACGGACATAACGTCGCCGGCGGGTAGGACTTGTCAGCGACCCCCGCGTCCATCACATCACTGGCGGGTGGAGACGGGAAGGTGTGGGTCATTTTCCCACACAAGCCATTATTTGAATTTTCGGCAGAGCCGGCATTCGGTTAGTTGGCTGTAGGGGCGCAGCTTTTCGATTAGGTGGTGTTGTGGCAGAGCGGCCATTCGGAGAGTTTGCTTTTAGGTGACGCAGCCTTTCGGTTAGTTGGCATTTAGGCGTCCCCCCTTTCGGTTAGTTGGCGTTTCGGCTTTGCATGCTTTCGGTTCGTTGGCGTTTCGGCTTTGCATGCTTTCGGTTCGTTGGCATTTCAGGTTCGTTTCCATTCGGCTATTTGGCTTCGACCGCTTTGCTTCGGCTTCTTGTCCTTTGGCGCCACGTCCGCACACGAATCACATGGCCACCACTGATGTTGGGCTTGCTGTTTTGTAGTTCACAGGTGTTTCCTTGCAGCCTTTTTTTTTTAAAAGAAGAGGCACAACATTAGCCACCCTCCAGTTTTCTTGCACCTCAATAATGGCTATTAATGTTACAATTATCTCTGCTGTGGTCTGGTATTTTTTACGCTTGCTTCCAACAATGTCCTAGGAAACACTCGGTCAAATCTCAGTGCTAGAATAACTCAGCGGGTCAGGCAGCATCTGTGGAGGGAGTGGGAGAAGGGATCCTGACCCAAAATGTTGTCTGTCCATTCCCTCCGCAGATGCTTCCTGTCCCGCTGAGTTAGTCCAGCAGCTTGTTTATTTTACTAGAGACTGGATTTTTCTGTAGGAGTTACTATGCACCTTATGTCATTTCAATAGAAAATGTAAGTAACCTGAATATACTGACATAATACTTGTTGCCAATAATGTTCAGTCTGCTAGCTGAAATTAATGACCACTGACATTGACTGATATTTAACATTTCTTAAATTGGTTCACTGTAAGGCCAGCATTGCCTGATCAAATAGCTGATGCTTTCTAAAAAAAACATACATCAAAATATGGATTTCCAATAAAGTTATTTTCATAATACACAGGCCCTTCAAAATGTCTGTGGTGAACATGATGCCAAGACCAACTCTTATCTGCCTGCACATAATCCCTCCATTCCCTGCAGATCCACGTGTGAATCCAAAAGTCACTTACATGCTACGATCGTATCTGCCTTTACCACACCTGACCGCACGTTCCAGGCACTCAGCACCTTCTTTGTAAAAAACTTGCCCCACACATCTCCTTTAAACTTTTCACTGGGGCTTGGCACACGTGACAATAAACTAAACTGAACTTTCTTAAACATGCACCTTAATCTGTTGGTGTCTGCCACCATCTAGTGATAATTTTTAGGTGGTGCATTTCATGAAACAGTAATCTGAACCACGCTGAGAAATGCCATTGATTTAACCCTGACCTACTCAGCTGAGCAATAGGAGATCAAGTATCCACTGATAGCATGTCGTGAAAGAAACTCATTATTATCTGCCTTATTCATTCCCTGTTGAGGGACAGCAGGTAAAATATGTGTCTGAATAACAGCTTTATTATGGAGGAAGCAAGTGGTAACAATGAAGTAGAAAAGTCTCTCCAATTCATATTCCAGACTAGCCACAGACCAATCTAAGCATTTGATCACGCCTTGAGGAACCCAATGGTTGTCTCCAAGGCTATATAGAATCTCACCATTGCATTTGCAGCAGGGTTTATAATGGAGTAAGTATCCACGGTTTCAGAAAAAATCTAAAACCTCTTTATTGCCTGTGATCCAGTACAGGAACTGAAATATGGCAGGCAGAGCAGAACTCCCAAGTGTATTTATTTGGTTATTTAAATCATTGCATGGTGATCACCCACTATTTTCAATTTATTGGAGAGAATTCATACTATGTGGCATTAACCAAGTGTCACTATCCGAAATGATCAGAAGTTACAAAATCCAAACAATGATCTCAGTGAATGCTTGTATTGAAAAACTTGGTGCATGAGTTAAACATTTTGGACATGTGAGGCGGGATCATTACTGCCAGAAGACACTTGGGCTAGAGACCCTCTCTTTTGGTCTTTTGTGGCAAAATTAACTTGCTTTTGGGTCCATTCCACCTGTTTAATGTCATGCTAGTGGATCAACAGAATCACAACTATAGTCATCATATTTTGGTGGGAGGGGGTGGGGGGGGGGGGGGGGGGGGGGGGGGGGGGGGGGGGGGGGGGAGTAAATGGCCACAGTATCTTAGCCCTCGACATCAATTAAAACAATACTTGCACCATAATTCAATCTAACTGAATGCTAAGAAATATCTAAAGAATTAAGATAAAGTTTCAAATAAAGATACAAGAAACTGTGGTTGTTCTAATTTGCTGCAAAAAAAAACTGCTGAAAGAAATCAGTGGGTCTGGCAGCATCTGTGGAGGTAGATGGATATTTGGGGTCAGCCTGAAATGCTGACCATCCCTCTCATATCAACAGATGCTGCCTGACCTGTTGAGTTCCTTCAGCAATTTGTTTTATTTGCTTATTTTAAGTAGAGCAGGTGAGTCTAGATGCATGAACAAATTAACAGGATAGGAACCAAAACAATATTATTACACATAACAATAGACAATAGGTGCAGGAGTAGGCCATACAGCCCTTCGAGCCAGCACCGCCATTCAATGTGATCATGGCTGATCATCCACAATCAGTACCCAGTTTGTGCCTTCTCCCCATATCCCCTGACTCCACTATCTTTAAGAGCCATATCTTGCTCTCTCTTGAAAGTATCCAGAGAACCGGCCTCTACCACCCTCTGGGGCAGTGAATTCCACAGACTCACAACTCTGTGTGAAAAAGTGTTTCCTCATCTCCGTTCTAAATGCCTTACCCCTTATTCTTAACAAACTTGTAAATGTTTGTAATACATGTCATCACAGGGAAAGGTAGTGTGCAATATTTAGGAGCACTATCATTTGATAGTTTATGTTGGACAAGAAAAAAACTGCATTAAGTTGCACACGGTCTGCATTAAGTAAGTAAGTTTATTGGCCAGGTATTCACATACAAGGAATTTGCCTTGGTGCTCTGCCTACAAGTAATACATGACATACAGTGACAGTTACAAATGACTCAGAAAACACTAAACATTAATAATAATAAAACATTAATGATAAAACACCATTGATTAAGCATGTGAACCAACAAAATACCAGATCAAAGGGAGGCTACAGATTTTTGGCTGTTGAGTAGAGCTACTACTCGTGGATAAAAACTGTTTTTATGTCCGGCTGTGGCAACTTTGACAATCCGGAGTTGTCTCCCAGAGGGAAGTGATTCAAAGAGTTTGTGGCCAGGGTGAGAGGGGTCAGAGATGATCTTGCCCACTCGCTTCCTTGGGCCTTGCAGTGTACAGTTCATGAAGGTTGCAGCCAATAACCTTCTCTGCTGATTGGATGATTCGCTGCAGCCTCCAGGTGTCGTGCTTGACGGCTGAGCCAAACCAGACCATAATGGAGAAGGTGAGAACAGACTCTACAATGACCGTTAGAATTGGACCATCATTGCCTGTGGCAGATTGTGCTTCCTCCGCTGCCGTAGGAAGTACATCCTCTGTTGTGCCTTTTTGACTGTGCAGTCGATGGTAGCCCCCCACTTAAGGTCCTTGGAGATGATGGTTCCCAGGAACTTAAAAGACTCCACAGATGTGACTGTGGTGTTGTTGATGGTGAGTGGGGTGAGGGGAGGGGGAGCTCTCCTAAAGTCTACAATCAATTCCACTGTCTTAAGAGCATTGAGCTCTAGTTTGTTGCGATGGCACCAGGACGCCAGCTGTGACACTTCCTGTCTGTAGGCAGATTCTTCCCCATCCTGGATCAGAGTTGTGTCGTCCGCAAACTTGAGAAGCTTGACAGAGGTGTCTGTGGAGGTGCTGTCATTGATGTAGAGAGAGTAGACGATAGGAGAGAGTACGCAGCCTTGCGGTGCTCCTATGCTGAGTGTTTGCGCGTCCGAGATGTGCTTTCCCAGCTTCACATGCTGCTTACTGTCTGTCAGGAAGCTGGTGATCCACTGACAGAGGGGTTCCGGCACAGTCAACTCGGAAAGTTTGGAGTGTAGTAGCTCTGGCACAATGGTGTTGAATGCAGAGCTAAAATCAACAAACAGGATCCTCGCATAGGTCCCCTGGCAGTCCAGGTGCTGTAGGATGACGTGCAGGCCCAGGTTGACTGCATCATCCACAGATCTATTGGCCCGATATGCAAACTGCAGAGGGTCCAGCAGGGAGTTTGTGATATTTTTCAGCTTGGCCAGCACAAGCCTTTCAAGTGTCTTCATGACTACAGTGCGACAGGCCTGTCAATTATTTAATACATAGAGATTTATGGTGCTGGAAGGATGCCATTTGCCCCTTTGTGAAACAGACTGATTCCTATTAATGCATGAAACAATCCCTTTTGGTGCTTAGTCTGATGTTCTGGTGAGGAAGTATGTGCTTCTCATCACAGGCTCATCAGGTAGCTATCTGTGCTACAGCAATTTAATGAAAGTTTTCACACAATCCAAAGCAGCCAATGGTTATACACATTTGGGTCGATAGCAATCTAAACCACACAACAATGATTCAGAGAAATATGGGGATGCTTTTGTGAGCTTTCTTTTTATAAATCTTCAGAAGATACCTACTTGAACTTTATGAGTCCTTCATTTTGAAATGTCCTTGATCTCAACTGCAATTAAGTAATTTATTTTGATGTCTTATGGTTCATTGAATTTACTCATACTGGACCTAAATCCATTTCAGCGAGATGATTATCACAGTATTTCAGATTCCAAAACATGCTTCGAGGAATTTATAAATCACGTGAGCTGATTATATGAAAAAAAAACAGAATGGTAAGAGTAAATAGTAAGATTAAATGAGAACTTACCAGTTCGAAGTTTGATCCTTATTTTATGAGGAGTTATAGGGGTTACGTGAAGAAGCCCCGCCAGCTGAAGTAACATAGTAAGGCTTTAAGAAGACTAGAACTACCAGATGATCTCTTAGATTATGAGGGTGGGAGCGGAGGGCATATAATCCCTCAACATAACTCCTCATAAAATAAGGATCAAACTTCGAATTGATAAGTTCTCGTTTAATCTTACTATTTTACTTCGGAGTCACGTGAGTGACTAGGTGAAGATTTCAAAGCTCTGTGTTTTCATGCCGTAGATGCACTCCATACGACAATCTGCTTCCGTTGACACAGTAGTGAATAAATAATATATTGAACATTGCTTCAAATTATTCAATAACTATTTTTAATAATAACAAAAAACAGTAATAACCCTTCTGTCCCAGGGGGAAAATTACAAACAATGATATAAAACAAATCAAATTAATTAAATGGAACCCAAAACAGCATGCCCAAACCGTGGCACTGTCTGTACAGGTCTGTCATAGAATTGTGAAAATGTTGATTCTCTAGACCATCCTGCGGCCGCGAGGATTTGGTCTAGCGGCACGTCCTGAGCCTTCACTGCTGATGTTGATGCCGCCCTGGTGGAGTGAGATTTAAATACATGAGTGTCGACTCCAGCATAATTGAGAACCTGTTTCAACCATCTAGAAATAGTTTGTACTAACACTCTTTTATATGGCTTTTTGTGACTAATGAGCAGTCCTGTCTCAGAACCTCTGAGACTCCTTGTTAACTCCATATATCGGCTTAAGTGTTTAACTACACATAACATTTGGTCAACAGGATATGCTTTAAATGTCACCTTGGTTCCTGCCATACCTGGCCTGCTTTGTTTGATTAAATCATAGACATAAAATGTAATGTCATCTACAGACAAATGCATACAATCTATTCGTAACAATTGGAATGTTTATACACGTTGTGCTGAAACCAGCGCCATTAGCATAACCACTAAGAGTTAATCTCTGCATAGATAATGACGTAATTGGAGCCCATTGCCGAAGCAGTGTGAGAAATATACTGATATCCTAGATTTCTGCAGATCTAGGTTTAGGAGGGTTTTTGTTAACAATTCCTCTCATAAATCAGGATACTAACGGATGAGACCCGATAGATTGTTGTTCTGAAGACTGCCCTAGGAGGACAAAGCACTCCGAGCACTGTTAATGGCCCTATAACTCAAGTGCTCTTCAAAATGCAACTTAGCAAGGATCTCCAACACATCACATATGCTTGCAGTATGATAAGATATATTTGATTGTACACAGAACATCTCCCATTTCTTTATGTGAACCACATATTGATTTTGAGTGCTATTTCTCCAGGCTGCAGTGATAACCTCCATGGTCCTGTTCGACAATCCAAGGCCTTGGAATGGTCTGGTCAGAACCTGCAGACTTCACAAGATAATGTTGGACTGGACGGATTGGACAATGTCGAATGGAATCGAGAGGAAGAAGTGGATCGGAAGACCTCATCTGGACACTAATAATTAGTAAAATCACACTATTAATATAAATAAATAACTAACTAATATTAAAACCACAACGCGGTATTATTATCAGTATTATTCTTACTAATTAAGATTGCCCACTATTACTAATCACTACTATTAATAATTAACAACTAATGCTTAACTATGTAGGAATGAATAGAGTCAAATAAAGGGATGGATTTCAATTGGAGATCTTTTTTTATAACAGCAATTTTCAACCTGAACTTTTGTTTTTCTTTTTGTTTTATGGGATTTTTTATCTTTTTTTTTATATAGCTTTTTTATTTTTCACTTTTAACATTACTTAGATTTTTAAATTAATTTTAGATATAGACACTCCTTTATCTTTAATTAGTATAATTTGATAAATGTCTCTCTTTTTTATTCTGGTTTGCCCCTTTTTAATGATTTTTTTTCTTTTTTCTTTTTCCCCTTTTTTTTATACCCCTTCTTTTTTTTTCCCCTGAATGTTATACCCCCGGTAAAATATTATTATGGAATAATAATTCTTAAACCTAGGAGCTGGTCAAGTTAACAACATCAACGACGGAAGTCGGTAGATGGTTAGCCATGCTAGTATGGCTAGCACTAACTGCAACTACTCTAGATGTCGTTTTTTCTATTTTAAGCACAATATTAACCTCTTAATCTATCCTTTACTTTTCTTTTATATAAATTGTTGTGTTTTTCAGTTTGAATGGAGTTATACATTGGACCAATGGAGATATATTCGTGATGGACATAAAACGAGACTTAAAATTCATCTATTCGATGTTCCGGTGTAAGGTCGGGTCTGTCGGGCTGATCCATGGACTCTATTGTAGATTTCCATAAACATATGATGCAAGACTTCAAAATGAATACAGGGAATGAGGGATTAAACGTTTTGTAGTTGGAATGTCAAAGGTATTAATGAAACCGATAAAGAGAGGAAAAAGTATTGGCACATTTAAAGGCAACTAAAGCTGATGTAATTTATATTCAAGAAACTCACTTAAAAAAAAGACGCCGAGCATAGGTTGAAAGCTAAATGGATAGATAAAATGTATCACTCGTCTTTCACGCATAAATCAAGAGGCGTAGCAATATTATTTCGTAAAGGTACTTTATTTAGGCATACATCAACTATAACTGATAAAGATGGCAGATACATTATTGTGATAGGAGAATTAAACACAGAAAAAATGATTCTTGTTAATATATATGGACCAAATTTTGATAGCCCATTGTTTTTTAAGAAAGTACTTAACAATATTCCGGAACTAACACAATATAATTTAATAATTGGAGGAGATTTTAATTGTACATTAGACCCCTATTTAGACATATCTACTAGGCAAAGAAAAATTAAATCACACTCTAGTGATTTATTAAATGCATATATGCAAACGACTAACATCAAAGATGTTTGGAGAATAGAAAATCCTACTGGACGAGAATACTCCTTTTACTCACCAGTACATAAAACCTACTCAAGAATAGATTAGTTTTTGGTGGATGCAAAACTTATTTCACTTACTTACGAATCCAAATATGACAATATTATAATCTCAGATCATGCGCCATTAACATTTAAGATCAAAATAAATGGTAAAATAGAAAAATCAGGACAGTGCAGATTTAACCCACAAATTTTAAAAAAATAAAACTACTCAGGAATATATCACAACACAAATTAAGATTTTTTTTTGAAACAAATGATCAACCAGAAATATCTTGTTCCTTATTATGGGAAAACATTTTAAAGCATATCTCCGGGGAATTATGATCTCTTCCCAAGCATTTTATAATAAAAAAGAATCGGAAGGAACAACAAGATTTGGAAAGGGAGATTAAACAATTAGACATACAGAATGCAACAAACCCAGATATAATATTACACAATAAAATTACAGCATTGAAATATAAATTAAATAAAATATACACGGATCAAGTTTTAAAACTTTATCAACATAGTAAAACAAATACAGTTCGAATTTGGATAAACCCCAAAAATTATTGGCCCGTCAATTAAGGAAAATGGAAGCTGAAAAAATAATCCATAGGACTAAATCACATAACAGCGAATTGCTAATACAACCCAAAGATATTAATGAAAGATTTATGCAATATTATAAAAACTTATATACTGCTAAAACAACAGAAAATAAAACAGAAATAGAAGCATTTCTAAAAAAAATGTAACCTGAAAGGGTTGGATTTACAAAATAGAGATTTATTAAATGCTGATATCTCAACAAAAGAAATCCAAGAATCTATTAGATCATTAAAAAATGGTAAATCACCGGGACCAGATGGTATTGGTTCGGAATTTTATAAAATATTTCATGATCATATGGTTCCGCGTTTGAAATCATTATATGAACAGATATATACACAGCAGAAATTACCAGAAACGCTGAATGAATCTATTATAACTCTTATACCTAAAATAAATAAAGACTTGGATGAACCAGGATCATTTAGAGCAATAGCTCTTTTAAATACTGATCAAAAGATATTAACAAAAATATTAGCACAAAGGCTAAGTTTAGTTGTCAATGAATTAATTCATCCAGATCAAACAGGATTTATACCAAAACGATATTTCTCATATAATCTAAGACGGTTATTCAACATTATATATTCGAAAAGAAGTAATAAAAAAGACCTAGTAGTCATTTCACTTGACGCAGAAAAAGCCTTCGATCAAGTGGAATGGCCTTACCTATTTTCGGTTATGGAAGCTTTCAAATTGGGAGAGAAGTTTACCACTTGGATTAAATTGTTATACACAAATCCAACAGCTAGAATAACAACAAACCGAATGTTATCAACTAAATTCAATTTATCTCGAGGTTGTAGACAGGGTTGTCCTTTATCCCCTTTATTGTTTGCACTCGCAATAGAACCTCTCGCCCAGAGGATGAGATTACATCCGGAAATACATGGATATGATACTAGAGACACTAAAAATAAAATCTCCCTATATGCGGATGATGTATTACTTTATATCACAGAACCAGAAACAAGTATCCGAAACTTGTTAAAATTAATAACAGAATTCGGATCATTCTCAGGATACAGTATCAATTGGAATAAAAGTGAACTTATGCCAATAACGGTGAATAACTTACATATACTACAACAATTCCCTTTTAAGATAACAAACGAAAAAATTAAATATCTTGGAATTTTTGTAACAAAAAGATTCGACTCTTTATTTAAATCTAACTTCCCCCAATTATTGAATAAATTAAATAAGAATATTTTATATTGGAAAAGCTTACCTATCTCAATGTTAGGTAAAATTAATACAATAAAAATGATCTTTCTTCCACAATTATTATATCTCTTCCAATTAATTCCGATATATCTTCCTAAAAATTTCTTCAAAAAAGTAGATTCCCTAATTACTAACTTTATCTGGGATTATAAGAGTCATAGAATACATACAAAACATTTATGTAAATCTAAAATAAATGGAAGATTAGCATTACCAAATGTTATGTTTTATTACTGGGCAGTCAATATTAAAAATATGAATTTTTGGCTAGAAGAAATAGATAACCAACCAACTTGGTTAAAAATGGAAAAAGAAGATTGTTCTCCCTTTGAAACTAGTTCTATAATATTTGCTAATACTAATTTAGCTAAGAAAATTTATAGTGAAAATCCGATAATAGAAAACGGAATCCGTATTTGGAAACAAATAAAGAAAACATTAAAACTAAAATCAATACCATTATCTCTTACCATCGTAAATAATGTTACGTTTAAACCTTCAATGATGGATAAAGCTTTTTACAATGGAAAAATAAGGGAATTACTAAGATGGGAGATCTTTATAAGGAAAACTCTTTCCTTTCATTTCAAGAGTTACAACAAATTTATGGACTACACACTAAAGAATATTTTAGATATTTACAAATCAGAAATTATGTTTCTGCAAATACACAAGAACTTAGAAATAGGAAGATAGAAATTCTAGATGAATGCTTAAATAAACACCCAAATACAGATAAAATGATTTCATTTATATACAATATTCTATTGGAAAATGATGTTCCATCAACAGAAATATATAGACAGTCTTGGGAAAAAGAACTAGGTCAAATTATAAGGCCAGAACTATGGGATGAAAGTTTACAACATATACATCATTGTTCGTTAAATGCTAAACATTCCCTTATACAATTTAAAATAATTCAATATAATTCTGACTCCTGATCCAAAGTTAATAATACTTGGAATACTAGAAACAGACCAACTAGTAACAATGAATCAAATAATTTTTATTGACTATGGTTTAATAATTGGGAAAAAACTAATATTAAAATTTTGGAAAGGCCCTACATCCCCAACAATCAAAATGTGGAACACAGAAATGTCGGAGACACTTCATCTGGAGAGATTGAGGCTTGTCCTAATGGACAGGTTAGATCTCTTCAGAGAGATTTGGTCTCCATTTATTAAATATTTACAGGGTCATAATGGCTCGGCACGAGGGCTTGACTGAGACCTGAATATTAGAATGGATGAAGAAACATATATAATAAATCATGACTATATCTCCAAGGACGGATTAATGATTAATACTCCATTCACCATCATACTTCTTACACTCTTTTTCTCTATCTTTTCCTACCTTTAAAAAAAATTAGAAAAATGTATAGAAACATATAATCTTAAATTTTTAATACTAATAAGAATATAAACAGTACTAATATCATGAAGGTATTATTAATATCATGTATTTTCAAATATATAAAATATATAGTCTTAAATTTTAAATCAATGATAATACAAATATTATTAATAGTATGAATATATCATTAATATCATGAAGGTATTATTAGTATTATGTATTTTCAATTGTATAAAATACATAGTCTTAAATTTTTAAATTAACGATAATACAAATATTACTAACAGTATGAATTTATCATTAATATTATGTATTTTCAATTATATAAAATATATAGTCTTAAATTTTAAAATCAATGACAATACAAATATTATTAAGAGTATGATATATTAATATCATGTATTTTCAGCAATGCAAAATAATGTACTTTGTTATTATTATGTTTCTATAATAAAAATACTTAACAAAAAAAAAAAAAAAAAAAAAGAACCTGCAGACCAACAAATTAATACAGTCATGTAATGGGTGACTTTCTCCTGTAACCGGATGCACCAATAAATTACTGCAGCTGGGAATCATCATGAATGGCTGAGCCATCATTCTGAGTACTAATGGGAACCATGGTTGTGTTGGCCAATCTGGGACCACCAAAACGCCTGTGGCGGAGTCACGCTCTATTTTGGTGAGGCATTTCGTGATCAGACAAAATGGAGGAAATGCATAAAAGAATGAGTGCCCCCAATGTAACGAGAATGCATCCATGGCTACTGCTCCTGGATCTGGCTCCCATAAAACATATTTAGGCAACTGGTGATTTAATCTGGATGCAAACAGATCAATATCTGGAAACTCAGACATTAGCAATATCCACAACCTTGGCTGTTTGTAATGTTACTGTCATATCAACTGAATCAATAAGAAATCCCAAATACTCAATATTTTGGGTTGGCTGTAACTTGGACTTAGTTGGATGGACCAAAAACCCTAATGTTTCAAACACATTTTTGGTTGCTGCAACCGACTCTTCAGCTGACTCTTTAGTGTTGCTGATAATTAAGATATCATCTAAATAAGCCATGACAATGTGATTATGGGCCTTCAATAGCCCCAGCACAGGTTTTAACAATTTAGTAAATGGCCTAGGTGCTGAACTTAATCCATTAGGCAATGCTTTGTATTGCCACAGCTGTCCCATCCAATTAAATTTCAAGTACCTGTGATGAATTGGCACTGAATAATACGCATCTTGCAAATCAATAGTTGCCATATAACAGCCCTGTGATACCAGCTGTTTAGGAGTAACGAAGGTGTCCATTTTAAAATGCCTATAGAGAACTGAAGAATTTAAGTGAGTGAGGTCCAGAATTACTCTACAACCCCCATCTTTTTTAGGTCTGGGGAATATATTAGACACAAATTGTTGAGGATGATTAATGGCTTTCTGAATCACTCCTTTTTGGCATAAATTATTAATCTCATAGTTTACCTGTTCCGTCTCTGAAGCAGAAAACACCAACATTTTATTAGGCTTGTGCTGTTGAGGTGGATCTATCCCTCCGGAATAGCAAAACTCATTGCTATTTCCGGGACACCCGGAGCATGGCTCTTGTGCTCTGGTGTATGCACATGAGCAGGGACACCAGAATCAGGGTCAGCTTCATCCTGCCCTGCTTCTCCCAAGTAATACCGTAGGGAGGCATCCTCCAGTCCTAAACAAGGCGCTGGAAGGAAAACCCCTTGTTGATACTCCACATATTCTTCTTGATATGGGCCTTCTTGAGCAGCTGTCTGGGGAATCACTGGAGCCTTTGACCCTTGATTTATCAAAGTTTGGAGCATCTTCTCCATATTTTGCATCCTCCCCCACATTCTTTTATTATCTGGAGGGGAGTCTCCTTCTTCTTCAGACTCGTCTGACAAAACGGTTCTGATAGACTTTCTTTTAGCCTTCCTATGGCTATCAGTGGCCTCAGGCTCTTGAGTCCCTGGAGCTGGTGTAGAAAGTTCACTATCTAGTATAACGGCTGTCGGTAAAACGGCACCCGGTATCGGAACCGACGTTGCCTCTGTAATCTGCCGACCCGATCTAATTTGTGAATCCGCATCGCTGGACCCACGCTTGCTGCGAATTCTCCTACCTGACCGCTCCATACCACTGACTCCTACTGACTGCTCGAGCCAGCTTGACGGAGTTTAAATACTTCCAGGCAAAGTTTTCAAAACCACCTACCTGTGAAGTTTCTACTTACCGCTGGTGGAGCTGCGCTCTCCAGCCTGTTCAGTGCGACATGCGCGGACGTAATGACGCGCATGCGCCTGGCGGGGCTTCTTCACGTAGTCACTCACGTTGACTCCGAAGTAAAATTAAAGGTTTGTATTGAAGTGTTTCTGTTTTATCCTGTTCACATCACAAATAGATTTTAAATATGTGACCGATTTATATATTAATACTAATCAAATAAGTAACCTTACAGAAAAGATAAATCTCTTTGTGAGGATATATAATTTTAGAGGCTAAAAGGGATATGTACTGTACAGATTCTTTATAATGTCATCAGATATTTATCTGGCAGGATGCATACATTTCAATAGAAAATGTAAGTAACACGAATATACTGACATAATACTTGTTGCCGATAATATTTTGTCTCCTAGTTGAAATTAATGACCACTGACATTGACTGATATTTAACATTTCTTAAATTGGTTCACTGTAAGGCCAGCATTGCTTGATCAAATAGCTCATACTTTCTAAATAAACATACATAAAAATATGGATTTCCAATAGTTATTTTTATAATACACAGCCCTTCAGCCCAAAATGTCTGTGCAGAACATGATGCCAAGATCAATTCATCTGCCTGCACATAATTCACATCCCTCCATTCCCTGCATATCCACGTGTGAATCCAAAGGTCTCTTACATGCTACTATCATATCTGCCTCAACCACACCTGGCAGCACATTTCAGGCACTCACCACCTTCTTTGTAAAAAACCTGCCCCACACATCTCCTTTAACATCTCCTTTATCCGGTGTTTCAGAAAAAATAATCCAAGTCTGTCCATCCACTTCCTGTAGTGACTACCTAATCCAGGCATCATTCTGCTAAATCTCTTCTGAGAGGCAGGACAAAGCATGGCGGGTAATAGATCAACAGGTTGCTTTGTTCCATCCATCTGCCTGTTAAAAGATCCCCCTTGCCTGTGTCAACCTATTACCTGCTATGCTTTGTTCTGCCTTTCCCCCTTTTGTCTCCCTCCCCCACCCCCCTACAATCAGTCCCGACCTGAAATGTTCTGCTACATGTCCCAAACCTATCCATTTTCTTCAGCTGACCTGCAGCATCCACAAAGAGCCTCCAGCACTTTGTCTCCTACCTTGATAACAATGACGTAGTGATTGTATCTACGATTCAGAAATCAGAGGTGCAAAGGGACATGAGAGTGCTGGTGCAGGATTCCCAAAAGGATAATTTGCAAGCTCATTTGGAAGTAAGGAAGGCAAATGTTAGCATTTACTTTGAAAGGACTACAATAGAACAGGGATGTAATGCTGAGGCTTTATAAGGCACTGGACAGACCACATTTGGAGTAATGTCAGCCGTTTTAGGCCCCAAATCTGAGGAGGGATGTGCTGGCATTGGAGAGGGTTCATAGCCGGTTTACATGATTCATCCCGGGGATGATTGGGTTAACGCACGATTAGCGTTTGAAGGCTTTGGGCCAGTACTCACCGGAGTTTAGCAGGATGAGGGGACACTTCAGCAAAAGTTACCACATATTGAAAGGCCTAGATAAAGTGCATGTGGAGAGGATGTTTCCATTAATGGGAGAGTCCAGAACCCAGGACACAGCCTCAAAATAAAAGGATTTACCTTTAGAAAGGAGATAAGGAGGAATTTCTTTAGTCAGAGGGTGGCGAATCTTTGGAATTTATTGCCACAGATGGTTGAAGAGGCATTTTGGGTATTTTTAAAGTGGTGGTTGGCATTTTCGTGATTAGCAAGAATGTCAAAGGTTATGGGAAGAGGACAGGAAAATGGGGTTGAGAGGGAAAGATCGAATGACAGTCGAATTGATGGGCCAAATGGCCTAATTCTGCTCCTATGACTTAAGAACTTGAGAACAAAAATCAAGATAATGATGTAGCGAAAACAGATTTTTATTTTCAATTAGTCAGGGAGATAAGCATCATTCCCAGACTGTGTTGACAGGGAGAACACTGATTTGCCTTTCAGGGCCGCCGTTGCCCCCGATGGGATTACAATCTCTGCGGCAGAAAATCCTTCAGGAGGTTGAACCCTCGGAAAGCGTCTGGACCTGATGGTATCCCTTGTCAAGTTCTGAAAACCTGTGCAGACCAACTGGCAGGAGTTTTTGCGGACATCTTCAGCCTTTTATTTCTGAGCTCTGAGGTCTCCTCCTGCTGTAAAAGGGCATCAATAATACCAGTCACCAGGGTCATTTAAGACGGCTTGCATGACGCGTGCGATAATGTGCTCGGACGAAGTGCTTGTTACGAGTCAGAATTATGCTCAGAGAAGCATTTGTAGCGACACCTTGTGGTGGCTCTGGGTAATCGAACCCTCGTGATTGGCTGGAGGAGTCACATGAGCGCGGGTGTTCTATTCGCATTTTTTTTTGCTGTAACTGCCATTCTAGCGCCACACGTGGAGTTAACATCGTGTATTTGGCAGTCTCCAGTGACTTTGGGTTTTTCGTTGTTTTCATTATTCAAAATAAAACCATTTCACATACCCACCGTCTCGACTTGCCAAATTGGTGACCCCGACGCGCCCAAATGAATTTTGGCCGTCCAATATGCAATCCGCAGACGCCATCCCCGACGCCCAGCAAAACGCCGTGAGCCTCAAGCTGCCCGTGTTCTGGGCAGAGCAGCCACAGGTCTGGTTCGCGCACGTCAAAGCACAATTTCTCCTGCGGCACATTGTCGCTGACGCCACTAAACATTTCCATGTGGTCGAAGCTCTCACCCAGGAGATGGCGCCGAGGTTACTGTCGTTCTTGCAGGACCCACCGGCATACGACGGCCTCCGGACATTCTGGCTCAGCCGCCGAGACCGCATCGCCCGCCTCCGACACATCTGAAATATCTCCTGGAAAAGGGGGCCAAAATCATATGCCCCCTCTTCCAGTGCCTCGCCGGGAAGTCGTGGGTACTTGTTTGGTCCACCGAGGCGGAGACTGCTTTCGAGGGCGCCAAAGCGGCTCTAGCGACCGCCACCATGCTGCTTCCGTGTTGCGGTTGGCCGACGTCCCATGCGGGCCCGCGGACACGGTGGTGCTGTGTGACATCTCCACCAGTCGACCTTGCCCCATCATTCCGTGGGTTGGCGCCGTCGGATTTTCGACTCCATCCATGGCCTGGCCCACCCACCCATCCATCCGATCGACCTCCGTGCTGGTAGCGGACAAATGTGTCTGGCATGGCCTCCACAAGCAGGTTGCGGCCTGGGCTCGAGCCTGCATTCCCTGCCAGACTTCCAAAGTGCAGCGGCACGTACAGCCCCTGGTACAGGATTTTGCTGTCCCTTCGGACCAGTTTCCGCACATCCATGTTGACTTGGTGAGCCGGTTACCGACATCCCGAGGCATCGCTCATTTCCACATGGTGGTGGATAGGTTCACGAGATGGCAGGAGGCTATTCCGCTCTCGGAAACCTCCGCCGCGTCTTGTTCCTAGGCCCACGTGGCCAATTGGATTGGGGTTTCATCAGACATTTCTACCGACCGGGGGGCACAGTTTGTTAAGGCTCATTTTCTTAAAACAGACAACTTACAATAAGTTAGGTAAAACCAATACAAGCTTTTAGCTAGAGTGTGCTAGGAGATACAAAGCCAAGCATACAGCAGATACTTAACTCCTCCCAGGCCACCACTCTAATGAATGAAGACATACAGCATCTTTTTATAGTATTTCAGAAACATAGTCACATGTTCATACAGAGTTGCAGCAATGACGTCTAACATATCAATCACAGCTCTACCCATTCAAAGCATGCTTGTCACTAATACAATACTTCTCATGCTCTGGTAATATCGATCGCAAACTTTAGTTACGAAACCCTCAAATAACAGAAAGTTAGTCAAAGGTCTATCATCTGCAGTACCTTCTTAAACAATGTAAGGATCCTTATCAGTTGCCCACAGAAGGTTCTGCTAGTAGAGAATACCAAGCCTGAACCTTCAAAAGAAATACATCCCCTCTCACCATTGTCAATATCTTTTGCTTGGGCACAACAAGACGCAGCTTGGAAGCAGTTTGAATGCTGGCCTCCAATTTCCTGGTTACCCAGCCCTTCTACAGAACCCAAATGTCAAAGCTTTCATTTACTCTGAACCCAAATTAATATTTACTTAATAAAATACATAAAATATTCCATTATTAACAAGGATATTATCATTCCCTCCTATTTATCATATGAATGATAACACTACAGTCCTTGGTTAGTACATAGTAAAGGCCTCAGGCATTTCAATACTTAGATTAACACAAAATCAACGGTACAATAAATCCATAGTGAATTATCATTTCCCATATTCCTCCAAACATACTAAATGTAAACCATTCTCCACCTTTATTAACATTATGCATCCCTTCTCCAACCTCTGTAATCTTTTTTTATTTCTCTGGTGATATGTGCTGCTAAATCTGCAATCTTAGAGGATTCATCGAGAATGTAAGTGCAGCATTCACACCCCATAATAGCACGTCCCTCCTATTATCCTATAGGGATATACGACAAAGTGCAACCATTTCAGCCATAATGGATGAAAAGGCCTTTTACTTGTAGGTAAAGATGTCCACCATGTAATTAAACAATTTCTCCAATCCAGGGGACATATTAATCAATTCCCGTGATAGATAGGCCGTCCCATACGGTGGGAAAGCAATCGTCCAGAATTGCTCTGACTCTGATATACTTCACTTTAGTCCTCATCGGGAATATACAATTCAGTTAGATGTTACACAGTTCTCACGTGAGGGAGAGCAAAGGCCAAATAACAACATCCCCTTCAGTTGTAGGTTGACCTAATCAACCGTTCCCAGTTCTTCTCATCCCCAGGTACATACCAGGTAACCATGGGCATGCCCGGAATCCACATACAAAATACGTCCCATTTATGGGACTCAGCAGCCATTAGCACTAACCTTGGTGCAGGTGGTGTTCCTCAGGTAGAATTAACTGGGCTCTGGGGTAATTCACTAATTTAAGCCATGGTATTTCCCAAACCTTGATCTCATTTACCTTCCATTCTGTCTTAAAAGAGGCCATATTCTTTAAATATGGGTCCTTGACTTTGCCATTCTGAAGGCACCCATTAGTTGTTTTTTTTTATTGCGAAAACAGTGCAAGGCCAGAATCTCAGTAAGGTTAAGGAGTATTGTTGTGAGAGGTGATCCTTTCCCACCATTATATGGGATGTGCGTACACATCCAGTATACACTTATTATTACGAAGGGCAAATTCAAAACTCATAAACAAAAACAGATTATTTCCCCAAGTCCAGTCCATATGGGCCAACCCCAGAATATAAAAGAGGGTCAATAGCCCCATTGCCCTTTCTTGGGTTCTCCGTAAAGCCAATCAGATGTATCCTCTTCACTGCAATTGATGTTGTTGGCAGCATCTGCTACAATCCCTTTCAACACCGTCCCAATTTCTTCTGATCCCAGTACCATATTAGTACGTAGTCTGATAGTATGGACTTGTGCCTGTGTTCAACGGACAGTGGCTTCTGTGACTCTTATACCTGGGAATGCAGACCTGGCAAGGCATGGGTCAATTGCTGTGCATACGTAATTAATTAATCGCTGAGGTTCATAATTTCAAAATATTATCTCTTTGATTCCTTATCACAATTCCTTCCGGTGGTGCTATGGAGGGCTAGAGCTTAACGCCAGCCAGCTCCTCTTAAAAAACGGGGAAAAAACTGGGGATTGACGGACCTACCTGCTGCCTGCCGTCTCTACACCGATTGCTGTGAGTGACGTCATCAGGCAGGTGACTTGTTATGGCTACATAGCGCAGCCCACCCGAAAAATTGAAAAGTCGAACTACCAGGCTGAGACCGGGGGAAGGTCTGACTGAAGCCTCGGACTCAGGTAGGACGTTATCCCAAGAAGATGTGATGAAAAAAACGACGAAAAAATCGGAAAGTGAAGAACGTGTTATTAGCACAAAGGCTAAGTACAGTTATTAATGAATTAATTCATCCCGATCAAACAGGATTTATACCAAAACAATATTCCTCATATAACCTGAGACGTTTATTCAATATTATATACTCGAAAAGAGGTATTAATAAAGATATAGTAGTTATTTTGTTAGATGCGGAGAAAGCCTTCGACCAGGTGGAATGGTCTTACTTGTTTTCGGTTATGGAAACTTTTAAATTGGGAGAGAAGTTTATCACTTGGGTCAAATTATTATACACTAACCCAACAGCCAGAATAATAAAAAATCAAACCAAATAAAAACAAATCAAACGCTATCAACTAAATTCAGTCTATCTCGAGGCTGTAGACAAGGTTGCCCTTTATCTCCACTACTATTTGCACTTGCAATAGAACCATTAGCTCAACGTGTGAGATCACATCCTGAAATATATGGATATGATACCAGAGATACTGAAAATAAAATCTCCTTATATGCAGATGATGTATTACTTAATATTACAAAACCGGAAGTTAGTATCCAAAATTTATTAAAATTCATAACTGAATTTGGATCTTTTTCATGATATAGTATTAATTGGAATAAAAGTGAACTTATGCTAAGAATGGTAAATAACTTACATATATTACAACAATTTCCTTTTAAGATAACAAACGAAAAAATCAAATATCTTGGTATTTATAGAACAAAAAGATTTGATTCTTTATTTACATCCAACTTCCCACTCTTATTGAATAAATTAAATAAGAACATTTTATACTGGAAAACTCTACCCATCTCAATACTAGGTAAAATTAATGTAATAAAAATGATTTTTCTTCCTCAATTACTATATCTTTTCCAATTAATTCCGATATATCTTCCTAAAAAATTCTTTAGGAAGGTGGATTCTTTAGTTACCAACTTTATCTGGGATTATAAGAGCCACAGAATAAATAAAAAAACATTTATGTAAATCAAAAATAAATGGAGGTTTAGCACTACCAAACTTTATGTTTTATTACTGGGCAGTTAATATTAAAAATATGAATTTTTGGTTAGTAGAGACAGATAAACAACCAATTTGGTTAAAAATGGAAAAAGAAGATTATTCTCCTTTTGAAATTAGTTCGATAATATTTGCCAATATTAATTTAGGTAAGAAAACCTATAGTGAAAACCCTATAATAAAAAGTGGAATACGTATCTGGAAACAAATAAAGAAAACATTAAAATTGGAATCTATACCACTAGCCCTTAGCATTGTAAATAATGTTCCATTTAAACCTTCAATGATGGATAAAGGCATTTTACAATGGGAAAATAAGGGAATTAATAAGACGGGAGATCTCTACATGGAAAATTCTTTCCTTTCATTTCAAGAATTACAACAAATTTATGGATTACATTCAAAAGATTATTTTTGATACTTACAAATTAGAGACTATGTAAAAGCAAACACACAGGAAATTAGAAATAGAAAGACAGAAATTTTAGATGAATGTCTAAATAAACCTCCGAACGCAGAAAAAATTGATATCATACATTTATAATATCCTATTGGAAAATGATGTCCCATTAACAGAAATATATAGACAATCATGGGAAAACGAATTAGGTCAAATTATCAGACCAGAAGTATGGGATGAAAGTTTACAACACATACACCACTGTTCGTTAAATGCTAGACACTCTCTTATACAATTTAAAATATTACATAGACTACATTACTCAAAATCCAAACTACATAACATTTTTTCAAATGTATCTGCCATATGTGATAAATGTCAACACTTAGAAGCTAACTTGATACACTCATTTACAAATTGTGTAAAAATTACAAAATGTTGGATAGAAATATTTAGGATAATTTCGAATGCTGTTAATATGAATCTGACTCTTGACTCAAAGTTATTAATACTGGGAATACTGGAAACAGATCAATTAATAACAACAAATCAAATAATTTTTATTGATTATAGTTTAATAATTGGGAAAAAATTAATATTAAAATTCTGGAAAGGTCCTACATCCCCCACAATCAAAATGTGGATTACAGGAATGTCGGAGACACTCCATCTGGAAAGATTGAGGCTGAATGGACAGGTTGAATCTTTTCAGAGGAATATGGTCTCCATACATTGAATATCTAAAGGGTCAAAATGGCTCAGTGCGAGTGCCTGACTGAAACCTGAATAATGGAATAGATGAAGAAATACGTATAACAAATCATGGATATATCTCCAACGATGGATAACTTTTTAATACTCCATTCACTTCTTTATTTTCGATTTTTTATCTCTATATTATTTTTCTCTATCTTTTCTTACTTACTAAAAAAAAAAATGTATAGAAATATAAATAAGTCTTAAATGTTAATATTAATATTACGAATGTAAGAAGTAATTTCTATTAATATGTATTTACAACTAATAAAAAATATTCATCAAAAACAATTCTAGCTGTTCTATTTTAAGCATGGAAACATCGTTACCCAGTAAGTAAAGCAATCAATCAGTGCTAAATAGTACCCTTTATTTTATGACTAGAGGAAGGGTCCTGTGAAAATTATCTATCTATGTTGATCTGCAGACTACACTCATTTTCCATTTGGCACTGCAATAGGCTGTTCCTACCACTGAAGTACCCTTCTTTCATTACCACAGCACAAATGGTAGAGTTTAGTCAAATATGAGAATCCCAGTGCTGGGAAGGGGGTCAAGGATAGTTTATACATTTTTTCTTCAATTGTCCAAATATATTTCTTCTTCCCCAATCTACTCTATCTCTCAACATTTACTCCCCATAATGATTTCTCTCAAACTACGGTAATCAACTAGCACAAACTACAGGCTTCCTTCCACACATTTAAGACAGGAAACAGGAAACCTGGCTCCTCATTTGCATTCTAAGAGACAAAAAATCTTTATTTTCACCACATTACAAAGAACATTATTTAAGATATTCTGAATGTACTTTGTACATTTATGTACTCTTGTACTTTTCATTCACAGGCACTTTGCCCCTGGCTTTTCTTCAGCCAAATAATCCACTTTTTTAAAACCAGCATGTTAGCTTCATTATTCAACTACAAGGACACCCAGATCCCCTTGCAGAGTTACATTCCAAAGTTTAAATACTCTTATTTTCTATTCTTCCTTCCTAAATGAAAATATATATTCCTACATTATGCTCCAATTGCCACATTCTGTCTCAGTCAACCTACACTCTGCAATTTTATGTCATCACCACTTACTAACCAATTTGACAAAAAAAAAATCTTGCTCCGTTTAAAAAAAATCCAAATTAATTACATGGATGATCAATAACTGATATGCTAACACTCTCTCTTTTGGCACAAGTGGCATTCTAGAAACGTGAAGCCAGTCCCTTTAAGACTAAGGGATAGGCCATTTAGACTGAGATATTGGCTTATCCAATCTCATCTAACACATGGAGTGTGGCATCCAAGTCTTCTTTTGAACAATTCAAAAGATAAGAAAATAGGAAAAAAAATCACTTAAAATACCAATGACAAAACAACTAGTTTACATTTTTCATCTCTCCTCTATTGAAAGTTAAGAGAAAATAAAGAATGAACTTAATTTTCATAGATTGCTAACATATTTGCAAAGAACTAATAACTTTGCGTGGCTCTACCTCCACACAACAACTGACTTCTTAAAGTGACACACACACTACATAAAAGAGCAAGCTCATTCAATGATATCCTATTTCATCTGGTATAGGATTAAATCAGCATTCATCCAACGCTTCCACAAACAAGTAACAATCGTTAAATTTACTTATTTTATACCTTTTTTTCCTGTGTCATTCACTCACAGGTTGCCACACGTACCATATGCTGCATCTCACAGATATTCACACTTTAAACAATAAAATTATCACTCAAAAGTAAATCACAGTAATACAAACATCGAGGAAATCATTCTAACTCTTAAAACGTTGATACACCCAAATACGTTCATAAGCCTGCCTCCCATTTCACACATTTACTAACTTTGCATGGAATTTTCACTGAGGAAAATGGGCATCACAATTAGGTTTTTAAATTATAAGGTGAATCTCTATTGTTTTTCCTTCTTACCAGCATGCGTAAGGGAGTGCATATAAAATAAAATAATAGACAGAAAAACATCATTTACACAAATTTGTCCAAAAGGGTGGTGATCCAGAGTCCCGTAGTGGAATCAATGGCACTGCCCTTTCGTTTCCATACTTATTTTCCCTATTCAAAGGCATCCTTTTGCAATTTCTAAACCTTCCCTTGTCTGACAAGTCCGTTTTATTAGAATCTTTAATTCTTTTTGGACCAGAATTTACAAGCTGCCATGTGGTCAGTACTATTAGCTCAGGAATTCCCCTTGGAGACTTTGTCATGGCCACTCATGGCACTTAATAATGGCTAGATGGACTGGGAAGGCTGAGGCTAGTGTAGTTGTCAGCATTGTCTTTAAGTTGTGAAAATCTTCTTCTTGTTGGAAAGAGAGTTAAAATGAATAAGAATTAACCAAGCCGACAAAAACCTTCAACTAGGAATGGGCAGGCTGGTATGATTCACAATGGTATGGTCCAATTCCCTGTCAATCAGGACCCTGGACACTCTGATTGGACATTGATCCAGATTGTGATTAGTCAGACTTCCTGTCAATCAGGATCTTGCCACACCCCACAACCATTGGGTCACTCACAAACTCTCTCCGTCTATCTCTCCAGCAGAGATGAGCTCTTTGCTAAAAGCGATTCAAAGTTCTAAGATAAGTTTGTTTTAAACAGTATAGGCTGTAGCTGTTGATTTGTGAGTTAAAGTTTTTAAGCAGCCTCAATTCTCATGCTTTTTTCTCTTCCAATCGTCTTTAATTTATCTGCTGTTTTCTCTCTCTGGTCATCTGCGTTGTTTAACTCCCTCACTGCTGAATTCAACTACTGCTTCTTCTTCCTCTTCCGCCTCAGCCCTTTCCCTTCTTCTTTCTCATCTGCCTTTTCAGTCTCTAAGTCGCTATCAGTATCAGTTTCTTCTAGGGATGCCCTTCCTTGTAGAGATGCTGGAGCCTCCCCCCCACCCCTACTGGATCTTATATGGGGGAGGTGGTCTACACTATTCCCGACTTTGTTCCTCATTTCCCCATCAAATTAGTTCCTTCATCCCCCCCCTCTTCTATAAACAGGGTTGCTTATGTCAGACATGGCGTCCCAGAGGTTATATCGTTTCAGCGATATAACCCCTTTTCTTTTTCCTTTTTTTCCCTTTTTTAACAGTTTCTACATTTCATGTTCCTTCGACCAGCTCAGATTCATCTCCCAAATATTTGGTTAGCTTATAACTTAATATTCTATAGTCTTTTAACTGCTCCCATTCTATAGTCTTTGTTACTTTTAGGATTCAAATAACATATATATTGGACGGGCGTTCCCCCATCACTTTTATCCAGATTATTCCCCATAGATAGATAGAGATAAAAAGAGAGAGAAAGAGAAAGCAGACTTCTCAACTCTTTAAAGAAACCATGCCCCAAGTGTCTGAACCAGGCAGACCTGCTAATCGAGACCCCAGTTTCTCAACTTGGCAAACTTCTTAACTCTTTACAAAACAAAAAGAACAAAAACAAAAAAAAACTTATTTCTCAACCCGACAACCTCGGATGTCTCAACAAGCCAAGCGCACACCTCGTCCCCTGTATCTCAACCCGGCGAGCCCTTTGTAGAGAGAGAGAAAGAGAAAACAAAGAGAGAGATAGACAGACAGAAAGAAAGAGAGAAAGGAAAAAATATATAGATAGAAAAAGAGAGAGAAACCGCTCAATTCCTCCTTAAAAATATACACAAGCCCTTCTTAAAATTACATACACAATTGGCCTTACCGTTGTCTGTATCAATGATTTCGGCAGGGCACCAGATCAACCTACTACGAAGGACACAAGTTTTCCCAGGAGCTTCTTTGGGAGGTCGGTCTCAAGGGGTCCGAATAGTGCACTTTTTATCCTCCCCATCAGATCCAGGAGAAACTATGGCCTCTTAGTCGTCTGTTTATGGTCCAAGTGAAATCTTGCCGACTACGCCAATGTTAAGGCTCATTTTCTTAAAACAGACAACTTACAATAAGTTAGGTAAAACCAATACAAGCATTAATGATCATTTAGCTGGAGCATGCTAGGGGATACAAAGTCAAGCATACAGCAGGTACTTAACTCCTCCCAGGCCACCACGCTAATGAATGAAGACATACAGCATCTTTTTATAGTATTTCAGAAACATAGTCACATGTTCATACAGAGTTGCAGCAATGACGTCTAACATATCAACCACAGCTCTACCCATTCAAAGCATGCATTTCACTAATACAATACTTCTCATGCTCTGGTAATATCGATCACAAACTTTAGTTACGAAACCCCCAAATGACAGGAAGTTAGTCAAAGGTCTATCATCTGCAGTACCTTCTTAAACAGAAGGTTCTGCTAGTAGAGAATACCAATTTCTCAAGAAGCTCGTCCTTTCCCAAGGCTAGTGTTTGCAGAAGCCTGAACCTTCACAAGAAATACATCCCCTCTCACCATTGTCAATATCTTTTGCTTGGGCACAACAGGAAGCAGTTTGGATGCAGTTTGAATGCTGGCCTCCAATTTCCTGATTACCCAGCTCTTATAGAGAACCCAAATGTCAAAGATTTCATTTACTCTGAACCCAAATGAATATTTACTTAATAAAATACATAAAATATTCCATTATTAACTAGAATATTATCGTTCACGTCCTCTTTCTGGACTCACTGGCATAATTGTACAGGGCGCGGTTGCACCACACCACCTGCCTATCACCCCCAGGCCAACGGGCTCCTCGAGCGCTTCTACCGCCACCTCAAGTCACGGGACCGGACTGGGTCGACCAGCAGCCTTGGGTGTTACTAGGTATCCGCACGGCCTCCAAAGCGGACTAAGCTGCATGGTCCGCCGAGTTACTGTACGCCTCGGCTTTGCGGGTGCCCGGGGATTTTCTCCCTACAGTTCGAGGGCAGTTCCGTTCCGGCGTCGTGACTTTCACCTTAGACATGGGAGGCCGGGTTCCGTCACCCAGCTAAAAGCAGCTCACGTGGACGTTGCCAGCCCTGTGGTGTTGGCGCAGCCTTGACGTACGGGCCGTTCGTGGGCTAATCCGGAGACAGCTGTTGTGTCCGTTTTCCCTGCCCCAGTTACTTCGTCTCCTCCTACCCTGTTATGGTCCTCTGGCTTTGTTCCGCCAGTCCCCTCTGTTACCCCTGCCCCGTCTCCAGTTACCACACGTTCTGGTCGCCGTATCAGGCCCCCTGCTCGGTTCAGTAACTCTGTTTCTGGGGTGATCCTATAATGACACCTGGTGGTGGATCTGGGTAATCGAACCCTCGTGATTGGCAGGATGAGCAGGGGTGTTCTATTCGCGTTTTTTTTTCGCTGTAACTGCCATTTTAGCGCCACACTTGTGGAGTTAACATTGTGTATTTGGCAGTCTCCAGCGACTTGGGTTTTTCGTTGTTTTCGATGTTTTCATTATTCAAATAAAACCATTTCACTTACCCACCGTTTCGACTTGCCAAACATATTATTTCTGCTTCAAATAAAGTCACAAACTAAACATATTCGCCAGTCAAGACATGATATATATCAAATGACATGCAGCAAAATTAGAATAGTATCTCAACTCTTTTTACATGTTGCAATGAATGCAATTTCTATTATTTATTTCCATTACCAAACAAAAATGTGCTTGCATTATTCAGAGTATGATCAACCTGTGTGAATAAATCCTGGACCATGGGAGGGAGGGAGGGAGGGAGAGAGGGAGGGAGGGGGAGAGTGAGAGTGAGAGAGAGGGAGAGAGAGTCTCCTCACCACTGCCTCCCCTCCTCCGCCAGCTAACAGGAAGGTGCGGTGCCAAGCAGTGCAGGTGCTTCAGAGGGCAGAAGGGGGCTTCCCCCTTCCTCCCTCCTCCCGGCCTCAGCGTGCGGGAGGGTTTATTTTGAAAGTGCTTATCGCCATTGGCGGAGTAGCACGCAGCGGCCACTATGAGGGCGGGCGGGGTGTGAGAGGAGGAGGAGGTGGAGCCGCTGTCACTGCCGCCGACCCGAAACGTCACTTTTCCTTTTCTCCAGAGATGCTTCCTCACGCGCTGAGTTACACCAGTTTTTTGTGTCTATCTTCGGTATAAACAGTGCCAAGCCGGGCAAAATGACATGGCTTTTAGGTTGCCCGGCGGGACTTTATGTGGCCATTGACACCCGGGCAACCGTTAATTTCGAGCCCTGCACTACAATTTGCCTACCACCACAAAAGATCAGTGAAGGATGTGAAGGTAGACACAAAATGCTCGAGTAACTCAGCAGGACAAGCAGCATCTCTGAAGAGAAGGAAAGGGTGATCTTGGATGTGAAGGATACTCGGAATGAAGGAGGTGATCTTGATGGCAATAAAAACACATACATTAAACTGTTATTCATAGATTACAACTTGGCATTCAACATTATTATCCCTACAGGTTACCAAGTTCACGGAACTGTGCATTTCTTTGCAAATGGATGGTCGACTTCCTCGTCAACAGTCCACAGTCAATACAAATTGGCAGCAACATTTCCTCCTTGATAACCATCAGCCCAGAAGCACCTCAAGGCTATGTGCTCAGCCCCCTGCTCCATTCACTGTACGATTGTGTAGCGGAACACAGTTCCAACACATTTTCAAATTTGCTGACAACCCCACTGTTGCTGGACAAATTACAGATGGTAAAGAGTCTGTTCTAACGAGGACAGCTCTTCAGAGATATACGCACCCAGGAATTTGAGGTTTTTGACTCTCACCACCGTCCCATTGATGAAGACAGGAGCCTCAGCTTTCCCCTTCAAAAGTCAACAATCAGTTCCTTGGTTTTAATGATGTTGAGAGCAAGGTTGTTGTTCCGGCACCATTTGGGTAGTCGACCAATCTCCCTCCTCTACTCTGAGCTTGTCCAGTCCTTTTATAAGTTTCTATAAGATTCCCCCTCATCCTTCTAAACTCCAGTGAATGTAAGCCTAATCTTTTCAATCTTTCCTCATATGTCAGTCCCGCCATCCCAGGGATCAATCTCGTGAACCTACGCTGCACTGCCTCAATCACAAGGATGTCCTTCCTCAAATTAGGAGACCAAAACTGTACACAATACTCCAGATGTGGTCTTACCAGAGCCCTATACTGAGCAGAAGAACCTCTTGACTCCTATACTGAAATCCTCTTGTTATGAAGGCCAGCATTCCATTAGCTTTCTTCACTGCCTGCTGTACCTGCACACCAACTTTCAGTGACTGGTGTACAAGGACGCCCAGGTCTCGCTGTACCTCCCCCTTACCTAACTCATTCAACCTGTCCAGGTCACCCTGCAACCTCCTAACATCCTCTTCACAGTTCACACAGCCACCCAGCTTTGTGTCATCCACAAACTTGATAGTGTTGCTCCTAATTCCCTCTTCCAAATTATTAATATATGGTAAACAGTTGTGGCCCCAACACCGAGCCTTGCGGCACTCCACTCGCCATTGCCTGCCATTCTGAAAAGGACTCGTTCACTCCTACTCTTTGCTTCCTGCCTGCCAACCAATTCTTTATCCATGTCAATACCCTACCCACAATACCATGTACTCTAATTTTAGTCACCAATCTCCCGTGCGAGACCTAATCAAAGGCTTTCTGAAAGTCTAGATAAACTACATCCACTGGCCCCCCTTCATCCATTTTATTTGTCACATCCTCAAAATATTCAAGAAGATTGGTCAAGCATGATTTCCTTTTCATAAATCCATGCTGATATGGACTAATCATTTTACTGCTATCCAAATGCCCCATTATTACCTCTTCAATAATTGACTCCAGCATCTTTCCCACCACCGAAGTCAGGCTAACTGGTCTGCAATTCCCCTTTTTCTCTCTCGCTCCTTTCTTGAGAAGTGGGATAACATTAGCTATCCTCCAATCCACAGGAACTGATCCTGAATCTATTGAACATTGGAAAATGATCACCAATGCGTCCACTATTTCTAGAACCACCTCCCCGAGGACCCTGGGATGCAGACCATCAGGCCCAGGGGATTTATCATCCTTCAGTCCATTAGCCTAACCAATACTATTTCTCAGCTAATGGAAATTTATTTCAGTTCCTCTACCCCCTTAGATCCTCTGTCCTCCAGTACTTCTGGGAGATTGTTTGTGTCTTCCTTAGTGAAGACAGATCCGGAGTACCTGTTCAACTCTTCTGCCATTTCCTTGTTCCCCATAATAATTTCACCCGCGTCTGCCTTCAAGGGACCCACATTTGATTTTGCTATTCTTTTCCCCTCGTCATATCTAAAGAAGCTTTTACTGTCCTTCTTTATATTCCTGGCCAGCTTCCCCTCGTACTTCATCTTTTCAGCTCGTATTGCCCATTTTGTTTCCTTCTGTTGTCCTATGAAAGTTTCCCAATCCTCTGGCTTCCGGCTACTTTTTGCTGTGTTACACATCTTTCTTTTAGTTTTATCCTATTCCTAACTTCCTTTGTCAGCCACGGTTGCCTCCTACTCCCCTTAGAGCATATTAACTGGTTGCATCACGGCCTAGTTTGGCAACTCGAACGCCCAGGAATGAAGATTGCAAAAAGTGGTGAACACTGCCTAGTCCATCACCTGTACTGACCTCCCCACCATCGAGGGGATTTACAGGAGTCACTGCCTCAAAAAGGCGACAAGCACATCAGAGACCCACACCACCATGGCCACACTCTCATTTCTCTCCTGCCACCGGGAAGAATGAAGCAAAGCCTGAAAGCAGTAACAACCAGGTTCAGGAGCAACTTCTTCCCAAAAACCATCAGGCTATTAAACACTACAACTTCCAAATAAACTCCAAACTATATGGGGCGAAGGAAATAGGCAACGTTTCGGCGCGAAACGTTGCCTATTTTAGCGATGTTACAAAACTTACCTTCAGTGGCGCTGCAGTTCTGCCACTGGCCGTGTATGTGACTTTGGCGCCTTTGTGGGGGGGGAGGGATTAAAATGCCATTTTGTACTGCCTGTCTCAGGCGGATTTCCTCGGGCTGCTAGCTGCTGATGAAAAATCGATCGGACTTTCGATGCACTATATATTTTTTTAAATTCGCTGGACAATTTAATATTTGGATTATAATAAAAAGCGACTTCTAACACCCGCAACGCCTACAACATGACAGATTGCAAGAATGGGACAAAACAAAGGGTAAGGCATCTATTTTACATATAATCCTGCTTCTTGGGATGACTTTAATCTAATTTTACGTTCCGAAAATGTTATTTGAGCCCCATACGAACCGGCAGTGTTTTTCCTGCCGATATGCAGTTCAAATTCACCACAAATGCAACGTTCCAATCGATCTCGTTCCAGAAGCAAGATGATTAAAATGCCCATTTTTTTTGGACAACCATGTCATAAGCCGTCCAAATTGTCCATATTTTGTGTTATTCTCTGTCCATGATCATTATTTTTAAACTAAATATTCACAACATGTATTGTGCAAAAAACAATAATTTTGATTTTATTTTGAGAGGATGTTTCTGGATTAATTTATGGGCATTAAACATTAAATTCATTCCATCTGGCATATAAATTCATGACAGTGAGATTAAAAAATCATAAATTCCTGTGTGAATGGGATTAGTTTGTTATTTGGATACTTAGGCTATTTAAAAAAAAATATCCTTTTCTTAAGAAATTGAATCTACAAGACATTCTTAATGGGAAAGTATTGCATGTCATGCATGTCATGTGTGGTTTGAAGAGCAAAAACTTGTAGTTTACAATGCCAAAATTGAAAAGTTGAGGAAAAACAAGGTGTACAGAGCAAAGATACGAAAGGTAAAGGGAGAGAGAGGGGTAGAGAGAGGGGTGAGCGTGGAACGATGGCATGTTATAACGTGCAGCCGTCCCATTCCGACCGCCGCCGCCGCCGAACCCCCCACCCCACCATTGCACCAAACCTTTGATTGCACCCTTCTTCATGGCTTGCGGTCTTTGTTTGTGATGTCTCGATAATTCGAGGGACACAACCGGTCGCAGCCGCCATGTTCCTGGACTCGAATCTGAGCTCGAAAAATCTCCTGGTCACTGGGCCTAATGTGTCCCGCGGGCCATATTTTGTAGACCCCTCCCTTACAAGAACAAAACCAGAAATGTACAGAAGTGTTAAAATTGATTACTTTATTATTGTGGTAAGTAAAGGTCTATTAAAAATAATTCTAATAACTCTTTAATGTATCGACACACCTAGTTTCCCAATGATTGTTGATAGGAGAACAGAAAATAACATTTTCTGGACAGAATAATATCGACAGAAAACAATAATATTTCCTCACCTTTCTTTGTTGTTGGGGAACCTGAAGAAAGACAGATTGAGTCATCCACATCGGCGATTAGGACAATTTATACCGAACAGTATCATCTGCAGCAATGAGCTGTAGATGTGGACGCCATGACAGGGGGCAGTCTAGTAAAATGGTGTTGACAATCACACATGTGATACGTCTGAAGAAGGGTCTCGACCCAGAAACGTCGCCTATCTCCTTTGCTCCTTAGATGCTGCTGCACCCGCTGAGTTTCTCCAGCCTTTTGTGTACCCTTGATTCTCCAGCATCTGCAGTTCCTTCTTTAACACATGTGATACTATGCTTTTTTCGCTGAGTGGCGCATCTTGCTCCTCTAGGATCTTTGGTACAGAGTTGCTTTTTGGCTACAATCTGAGGGGTATGATGATGCTACTGATTATGGTATGCCAATGTACCAGCTAGCAACTGATCTTTTCCATAAAGACTTAGAAATTGTAATTTATTTACCTATCTGTTACGGACTTACAGCATATTATACAATAATATTAAAGTTCTGTTCTTGAGAATATCACATTTTTGAATTTTCAGGGCAGTCTGGGTGTTTATTACTATTTCGGTCACAATGGTCAATTTTGTAATTAGCTAGAATTAGGTAATTAACTAATTATGTGCTTTAATTCCAGGTCATGCAAGTAAGATGTTTTATATTTGTTTCAGAATGCTTTAATCTATAATAACTGAAATTTTCATTGTTCTCTTAATTTTTAAGAAAATTATGGGCTTTTGACTGTCCTCGATCACAGCTTTTGTGTTAAGTCAATGCAAAAGCAATAGGGAACAAGATGCTAATTTACGAGTGTGAAAATGGCCATAACCTTTTTAATACTGAAGATATGAAAGTGAATTAGGTGTCAAATTAAACTTATTTTTATGCTTTATCTGATGGGATAAATTGCAGGCTTGATTTTTCAAATCTCAAAATTTTGTAACAATGCTCCATAGATGCTGCCTCACCCGCATTTCCAGCATTTTTGTCTACATTCGATTTTCCAGCATCTGCAGTTCCTTCTTAAACATCCAAACTATATGGACTTGGGAGCAGGGGTACACAAAAGGCTGGAGAAACTCAGCGGGTGCAGCAGCATCTAATGGCCCTGTCTCACAGTGGGAGTTGACCCACGAGGTACTCCGAGTGAAAGACTCGTGGTTGTGTACGAGACTTCAAGTTTATGATCAAGTGTGTAACCGAGTTCCACGGGTATGTCATTGCTGCGATGCTCCAACTTCCTCTCCCAAGTTACCAAGTTCTCTCCCGTTACTCTTGAGCCAACCGTGAATGAAGGTATGTTTTAATAAAGCAACAATGTTAAAATACATCTCCATCCTGTGGCTTTGAGTTATTTTAGTGCGGCCGCATCTATTGATATGACCTACAAAGGGAAAATGCGCACCCTCCAGTAACCAATAACGTGGTAAGTGCATTTCTTGGTGCTTTATGTTTTAAAATACTGTATTTCCCGGGGTGGGGGGGAGAGCTCAGTTCATAGTATTTGGGGAGTCTGGCGTTGTGAAGGAGGGGATTGGGGTCAGTAACCCACTTGCCACGCTCCAGTCTGAGTGCAGGTAGATGGGACTAGGTGAGTAGTGTTCAGCACGGAGTAAAAGGGCAGAGATGGCCTGTTTCCGTGCTGTCATTGCTATATGGTTTTATTGTGGCCGGGGAGTGAATTTGCTTGGGTGGCTGCCGCAGCGCTCCGGGCACGGACAGCAGAACTGGCCGCCACTTCCGAGGAAGGAAGCAGCTCGGGTGACTGACTTTGAGCGGCCGCCGGGACCCGACAGCAGACACACACACACACACACACACACACAGATACACACAGACAGACAGAGAGAGACATACACACAAATACACACAGATACACACAGACAGCAGAACTGGCTGCCACTTCCGAGGAAGGAAGCAGCTCGGGTGACTGACTTTGAGCGGCCGCTGGGACCCGACAGCAGACACACACACACACACAGATACACACAGATAGACAGAGACACACACACACACGCACACACACACATGTGGCGTTTCTGCTCGGGACCCTTCTTCAGACAATCCAATGTCCCATAATATATTCTTTAAATATTAAGGTTTCTGCTGAAAGTGTGGTGCCGTGGTTACGGGTGGGCTGAAGGAAGATGATGAGGTCTGGTACAAGTTGACTTTGTTTTCAGTAATCAGGCCTCCGTGTTGACCGATGTCTGGTTGATCAAGCGTTCATACAGTTGCGAGCGAGCGAGGTCCATATAAAAAGGAGCAAGGAACGCGAAGCCTCTGAAGGTTCATTGTTCCCCTGGTTTGGATTGCTCCCAGGAGAGCGGGCACAAAGACAAATTTAGGCATTTTTCTGTGGAAGGGGGAGGGCAGAATAGAATCAAAAGCATTGTAACAGCAGCACTCTCCCCAACACGAAACACAGCGCAGCGTAAACAATTAAACAGCTTCACTTTTAAAAGCAAAGACACACGTTAAATTACATGGCCCCAAGAAATCGCCTCTCAATTGCTTCGGGGTTGGAATTGAAATATATATAATATATATAATATGTATATACATATTATACTACAAATACATATATATATTATATATACTGCAATTGTGAGAGTGGTGAATGTGGAATTCTCTGCCACAGAAGGTAGTTGAAGCCAGTTCATTGGCTATATTTAAGAGGGAGTTAGATGTGACCGTTGTGGCTAAAGGGATCAGGGGGTATGGAGAGAAGGCAGGTACAGGATACTGAGTTAGATGATCAACGATGATCATATTGAATGGCAGTGCAGGCTCGAAGGGCTGAATGGCCTACCCCTACACCTATTGTCTATGTTTCTAAGTTTCTATATATATATACTCTCTCTCTCTCATTTTATATATAGGCAATATAGTAGGCAATATAGTTATATATAGTAGGCAACCCAGAAACCATGTTTATATAAATATATACGCACACACATATATATATTATATATATATATATATATCTATATATAGACATGTCCATGTGCTGTATATATACTTTGCGTGGTTCCTGGGTTGCCTACTGCTGAGTAACTCCACGAAATATCAATCCCCTGCATTTCAAATGTAAATCTCTCGCCAATCCACAGCCTTCGACCGATTAACTAAAAATGTTGTTGTATTTTAAGACCAAAACAAAATAGTTCTCGCGAATTCCAAGTTCTCGAGTTTGGGGAGCGGGGGATGGGGGGGGGGGGGGGGGGGGGGGGGTTGGCGAGTCGGTAAAAATACAGCTCCAGCTGGAATATAAGAAGAGATAAAACAAAAACACTGAAAGCAAATAGTAACTTAACAGCGGGAAGTAGGACATATGTGTGTGTGGTGTGCGCTACTGAATATTTTCTATCCAGTGTCTCCGCTGCAAATTGCAATGCATACGTATTTCATATTTAGACAAACTTAATTTTATTTCCAGTTTAGCATCTTTAGTTTGTTCCACACATTTAATTAGTTTTAATCCCTCCAGAAAAAACCTGAAAGTGGAGATGGTTCTCATACATAAAGCCCAAGTGATGGCTTCTTGATTCTAACGAGTGTTTGGGAAAAATAGACACAAAAAGCTGGAGTAACTCACGGGACAGGCAGCATCTCTGGAGAGAAGGGATGGGTGACGTTTCGGGTTGAGACCCTTCTTCGGACTGGTGTTTGGGAAACGTGGATTAGGTTTGTTTTCGGGGGCGAGGGGGGGAAATACATTCGCCTTTTTCTCTGAATTCAGGAATGACTGCATGTTGACACACATAACACAGAGAAGGGGGGATCGCTGCGTTTAGGTCTGAGGAGAAGGGAGCCAACAAGTTCTTGATTTTCCTTGGGGATAGTTTCACTTTTTTTGCATTTTTCCTTCTCTCCTGCCGCCTGTCCCGCTGAGTTACTCCTGCTTTTTGTGTCAAAGTCGTCCTGTTCAATCTCATTTCATTGCAACTTTCAGCTCTGGATATCCCACGTTGATCCGCGCGTATTTCAGCATTTATATTTCTCAAGCCTCTTTACCTCCCGGAGCCACATGTAACTTAACCACATGTAATTACTCCAGCATTTTGTGACTATCTTTGGTTCAGTCCCTTTAAGATTATAAAAAAGTTCCCACGATAGACTCACGAGACACTAAGGCAAACGCACGGGCCATTACGTTACTGCAACGAGTTTAAATGTTTCCATTTTTAACTTGAACAGTTAATTTGACTCGTGGAAAAAATCAAACATGTTTGATTTTTTTCACGAGTTAACAAGTTTCCCGAGTACCTGCCGTTAGCGCCACGAGTGGACAAGTTGAACGCGCGAGTTCTGACGTTGCCGCTACGTTCATCGTACGTGACCACGAGTGAAAACGCGGGGTCACTCGTGGGCCAACTCGCACCGTGAGACAGGGGTTTTAGGAGCGAAGGAGATAGGCGACGTTTTGGGTCGAGACCCTTCTTCAGACTGGTCAGGGATCAGGAAAACGAGAGATATAGACGGTGATGTGGAGAGATAAAAAACAATGAATGAAAGATATGCAAAAAAGTATCGATGATAAAGGGAACAAGCCATTGTAAGCTGTTTGTGGTGTGAAAATGAGAAGCTAGTGCGATTAGGGTGGGGGAGAGATAGAGATAGAGAGAGAGGGAATGCCAGGGCCCGAGGGCTGAGGGAGAGGTGGGAAGGGGAGGAGACAGCAAGGGTTAACAGAATTGAGAACATTCAATGTTCAAGCCCAGAGGAGGCAGACTCCCCAAGCGGAATATGAGGTGCTGTTCCTCCAACTTGCGGTGTCGTCCCACTTGGACTTGGGAGCATTGTTTTTGTACTATTATTATTATTTTTGTTTGGTTATATATAATATATATATATATATATATATAAACAGTATGGTCTTCAAACTGATGAGTTTATAATGTCAGACTGAGGTGGGACCCCATGGGTTTTAAAGAAGGAACTGCGGATAGGTCTGAAGAAGGGTTTCGGCCCGAAACGTCGCCCAGCTGCTTCGCTCCACAGATGCCGCTGCACCCGCTGACTTTCCCCGGCACTTTGTCGGCCAACGGTCGCCGGGGACGTCCAGCCATCTCGGCTTGAGAGAGCGCCCGCGCGCCTGCGTGTTCGTGCGGGACGGCGCGCGGGATGTCCCTCGCCGGCTGCCGTCCCGCCCAAAGGCCGCGAGTCGTTCTGGGAAGACGGTCGGTCGGTCGCGTGGGGTCGTCAGCGAAGATCCCATATCTTGTCAGGCAGCGGCAGGATGTCGCGGCTGATCGTCAAGAACCTGCCGAGTGGGGTAGGTGATGGAGATGGGGCTAGCAGTAACGCGGGGGTGTTAGGAGGGAGAGGAGGGAGGGGAGGGGTAGTTACTAAGATCACCACCCGGGTCTGCATTGCTGCAGCACCTACAGCGTGGCCGGCGGTCCCCAGCCTTAACCCACAGCAAGTAAGGATTCAGTGGGGACATTGACCCGATTGAACTCTGTTTCTTCCAACACTTATGCATTTGAACAGTCCACCGTGGAGGAATTTGAACGCAGGTTAAGAATGTCGAAATGGAGAACTAATGTGAGTCTTAAGCAAAATAAAACCCCAAAGTGCTGGGGAAGCCACAGCAGTCTAGGCAGCGTCTGTGGAGGAAAATGGACAGACGGTGTTTCAGATGGGCCCCCCTTCTTCAGGGCAATCAGTCTGTCATCTGCTTCGTACATCCTGTCTACGGCTCGGCCAGCCTCAGGGTGCAGGAGGAGAGGGAATGTGTTGATATCAAAGATATCTTTGGTTGAGATGTGTGGGGCCTGAGGAGATAAATCAGACGTCTGCTACCGCAGGTTTCACCTGGCTCCTGGATGGATTTGGAGTAGTGCAGGGGTCTGTGTGGGTATTGCAAGAGGTCACAGAGATGAGAACTCCACCGTGGAGGAATCTAAAAGTATTGTAGGTCTAATGTATAAACACTACGTACTGGAGGAACTCAGCGGGCTAGTCAGTGTCTGTGGAGGGAAGTGAACAGGCGATATTTCGAACAATCAGTCTGTGGCAAAACACAAAGTGCCTGCATAATTCAGCAGAGGACAGTTCCTCCTGAGCTATTTTTGCTCAGGAGGAACAGCTGAATTATGCAGGCACTTTGCTTTCCAGCATCCTCGTGCCTCAATTAATGTAGGTCTGATGGCACAGATGGGGATGATCTTTGAATTACAATACAATAGAACTTTATTTATCCCAGGAGGGAAATTGATCCACCAACAGTCATAAAAGATAAACTACATGAAACATGAAATTAAAGTGACGAGGAAAGGATTGGGGATGTGCAAAGATTGGGGAGCAGAGCGTGGGGAGTCAGTCTACCCCATGACAGAAGGAGTAGTTATACAGTTTGATAGCCACAGGGAAGAAGGATCTCCTGGTTCTGTACTGCATCTTGGTGGAACCAGTCTGTTGCTAAAGGTACTCCTCAGGTTGACTAGTGTATCATGGAGAGGGTGAGCTGGATTGACCAAGATGCTCTGCAGTTTGAGGAGCATCCTCCCCTCCAAGACCACCTCCCATGAATTCAACTCCGCCCCCAGGATGGAGTCAGCCTTCCTGATGAGTTTGTTAATCCTATTTGCGATTGCGGCCTTCGCCCTGCTGCCCCAGCACATGACAACGAAGAAGATGGCACTGGTAGAACATCTGCAGCATCATATTGCAGATGTTGAAGAAGCGGAGCTTTCTCAAAAAGTACAGCCTGTTCTGCCCCTTCATGTACAGGGCCTCGGCTTTCCTGGACCAGTCCAGTTTACTGTCCAGGTACACTTCAAGGTACTTGTACTCCCTGGTAAACTGCACATCCACACCATTGATGGAGACAAGGGACAGGGGTGTTCCTTTCTTCCTAAAGTCCACCACTAACTCCTTTGTCTTATCGATGTTGAGCTGCAGGTGATTCAGCCCACACCACTCAACAAAGTCGTCGACTACACCTCTGTATTCAGCTTCACTGACGCAGCCCATAATTGCAGAGTCACCTTAAAACTTCTGCAGATGGCAAGAATCCAAGTTATATCTGTTGTTGAAGGCATAGATGGTGAACAGGAAGGGTGAGAGGACCGTCCCCTGTGGAGCCCCTGTGTTGCTCACTACTACATCTGAGACACGGTCCTGTAGCCTGACGTATTGTAGTCGTCCAATCAGGTAGTTGATGATCCAGGGCACCAATGGAGCATCCACCCGCATCTTCGGCAGTTTGCTCCTTAGCAGTGCAGGTTGGACGGTGTTAAAAGCACTGGAGAAGTAAAAAAGCATGACTCTCACAGTGCTTCATGGATTATTCAGGGGAACATAGGAACGATGGAGCAGGTACTTGATGGCTTCCTCAACCCCCATCTTTGTTTGGTAAGCGAACTGCAGGGGGTCCAGGTAGGGTTTAACCAGGGGTCGCAGGTGGGTGAGCACTAGCCTTTCCTGTGATGTGTGAAGTCTGTAGTCTGTAGTCATTGGAGGAGCTGGGACTCATCCTCTTTGATACAGGAACCAGGCAGAATGTGTTCCACATCACAGGAGTCCTCTCCACGCCTAGGTCTTGGTGTTTGGGAATTGTGAGCAGTATTTTTGAGGATGAAGTTCTGATTCAGATTAGGTTATTGTCTAACACACAAGGGTGAGGTGAAATTCCTTTTTCATGTGTAGGAATATTAGAGTATCTTATAGTGTGTTGAAGAACCAAAACGATTGAATAATAGCTTTGGATGAGGTTATTCAAGGTTAGAACAGTAATTTCAAATTAATCAAATTTATTCTTAATTTTCTGATTAAGTCTGGTCGATCTTGAAATTTGTAATTCGGAAGGATAGAATTTGCTACATCTGAATTGTAAGATTACTTTTTACCTTGGCTTTTGTTTCTTACCTGCAACTGATTTTGTCAATCAATTTGATCTTCAATCCTACAAAATTCTTACCTAGTAACTCAGCTTCACTCCCGTTAACTTGCTTTGTAGTTCACCTGCCTGTTATGTGGAAATTGTTATATTAAGAAAAATACCTTTGAAGTGCATTAAGTACTTGAGTAAGATAACAAAACAGGGTGGGGGTAAATTTACTTTTGAAAAGTTGCCAGGGGTGAGCGGTTCGAAAAAGATTGGGAAACTCTGCTCTATGCCTATGCAATTCAAGTGCTCCTCTTGACAAATGTATATCTTGCTTGACCTTGGGTTGTTTATAGATATTTTTTTCATTTCCCAGATGAAAGACGAACGCTTTAAATCTCTATTTGGTGCCTTTGGAACATTAACAGACTGCACGTTAAAATTTGCAAAAAATGGAAAGTTTAGGAAGTTTGGATTTGTTGGATTCAAAACAGAAGAGGAAGCACAAGCTGCTTTAAAACATTTCAATAAAAGCTACATAGACACTTCCAGGATTGCAGTAAGTATGCTTGAATATTGTTAATTTATTACGAAAAATAAGATCTTAAATTCTGGTTGCCCTTGTATTGTTTAATGTTTTATGAGGCCTCAATCTTCAACGGTCATTTTCTGAGCATTAATCACCATTGGGTCAGGTATTTTTCTGACAATTCGTTTAAAAATTGTAAGATTGATTTGTTTGGCATTGAAATGTGTTATTTCCAAGACAATAGATTTTTTTTCTTGCTGATGACCTCTTTCAGTAGTATTTTGACAGTAATAGTTCACTTTCTAGATTATGCACCACATGATAAGAGTAAAGATATCTTTTAAAGGGAGTCTTTCCTAATGGCTTTCACACTTCCTGCTGTAGTTATTTGCTCCGATTAATAATATGCATAAGTTAGTCATGCTGTTAACTGCTTCATACAACTTCTGGAAAAAAAAACCAATACAGTAATGAATCTTTTATCTTTTACTCAATATCACCTTCAATCGGTGGCTACTTTGGGCAAATCTACTTTCCCCTCAGCTCCCCTGACATCAGTCTGAAGAAGGTGGACAATAATGCTGGAGAAACTCAGCGGGTGAGGCAGCAACTGTGGAGTGAAGTAATAGGTGATGTGTCGGGACGAGACCCTTCATACCTTCGATTTTTCCAGCATCTGCAGTTGTTTCTTAAACAATCAGCCTGAAGAAGGGTCCCAACCCGAAACGTCACCCATTCCTTCTCACCAGAGATGCTGCATGACCCGCTGAGTTACTCCACCATTTGTGTCTACCTTCTACTTTCCCCTCTCTGTGTTCAATAAAATAGTTTTATGTTCCTCTATTGATTTAATGGGCATTATAGAGAATCTGCCCCAGGACAATGTCAAACTGAAATATCTTTGGCCTTAAAACACAGTTAATTTTCAATAAGTGACATGCAAAAAATTTAGTTGTTTAGTTTAGAAATGCAGCACAGTAACAGGCCTTTCGGCCCACCGAATCTGTGCTAATCAGCGATCCCCGTACACCAGCACTATCCTACACACTTGGGACATTTTTTTACCAAAGCCAATTAACCTACAAACCTGTACGTCTTTGGAATGTGGGAGAAAATTGAATTCCCGGATATAACGCACGAGGTCACGGGGAGAACGTACAAACTCTATACAGACGGCACCCTTAGTCCAGATCAAACCCCAGGGGTCTGGCGCTGTGCCATCATTCCACCATAAGTCGTTTAATTATTTTACTGCAGACTATAGTTAAGGGACAGCAAAGCATAAAGAGGGCATACCAACAAGTACCTAAGGTAACTTTAAATGGTAGGACATTGTAGAATCTGAATGGAATTTGGAAGACTGAAGAATGTAGGAAAAGTGAGATGACTAAGAGATATTGTGATGGAGTAAGATGAAGCCACAGGATGAATCAAAGAAGGCAAAGGTATTTTCGAAAACTGTGAATGTATCCATGATAAATACACATTTTCATGGATGATGTAAGGAGTTGCAATTATGTAAAGATCGAAGATGGATAGGAAATTGAACAGAAAGTTGGGAATGTAAGTCCAGAGGAAACAGCCAATTGTTTTTTTTTTGATGGTTAGGAATTGGTGGGTAATATGTGGAAATAACATTCTTTTTAGGCAGGCAGTTTTTAGTTCAACATTGTGACACAATATTTTGGCATGAGGTCTAATTACAACTGAAGAGTTACGAAAGAAAGCACACTTAGAAGCACGGAATTAGTATTCTGTAGAAGATTTTTTTTGAATGGCCTGATTTTAAGGCTAATTACAAAAACGGCCAGGATTCTCTGTCATATTATACAGCTTAATGGTATCAACATTTGATTGTCTAATTTTAGGTAAGCTGCAAACAACCCCTTTGTTTGTTTTCCTCCCCCTTCTCTTCTCTGTACCTACTGGCTGCATTGTTGGCTATTTCATACATGAAATGAATGAAAATAATTGTCTTAAGGAGAATCTCAAATATTTATCAACTATTCTTGAAAATCGATAAATGTGTTTCTGTTGAACTTTTAATGATACACTAAGCCATAATTATTTGTGAATAGCATCTCTGGTCCTAGAAATCTTTGTCATTCTACTTTATTTTACAGTTGCAAAATATCATAGCATTTAACATTATTTATTTCTGATTCTTGAACAATAGTTTATAATGTTTCACATTATGCATGATCATTAAATAGACACGTTGGTAGAATGGAAGATAAAATTAAGTTATTTTCCAGTTTGCTGCTAATTTTTTATGTTCAAATTTCTGTGCATATTCAGTTGCTGTTTATAAAAGGGTGAGATCGATAGAATTTAAGACATAAAGTTGATAGTTTTAGATATGCAAAATGAAAGTTGACAAAGAACAGAATGAGTAATTGTGAATTTGAAACTTAATTGTCTATCAAAACTTCTCCATTTTATAGACCTATTTTCTACCTTCTCAACCCCACCCCTCCATCACAATCAGTCTGAAGCAGGGTCCCGACCTGCAATGCTAGCTCATACCTGCCAACCATTCCGATTTGGGCGGAATTCTTCCGATTTTTCCATCCCAATTCCGAATTCCGATTTTTTTCCTCAATATTCCGAAAAAAATTGGAATTCGGAATTGGGATGGAAGCGTGCATGCGACCCATGGCGGCGGCGGCGGCGAGGAGACAGCGAGAGAGCGCACCGCGCCTGCGCCGCTTATGGGGGCACGCACGGGTGTACGTCAGCACGCAGCCGCATGACCCCGCCCCGCCACGGTGGCGTTCGGCGTCACTTGCCCCCCCCCCCCCCCCGCACTGAGGTCACTTTCCCGCCCTCAAAGACGTCACGTACCCCGCCCCTTACTGACGTCACGTGCCCCGCCCCTTACTGACGTCACGTGCCCCGCCCTCACTGACGTCAGACTAATAGGATTCCGATTTTTCATTCTCACAAGTTGGCAGGTATGCTAGCTGTCCATGTTCTCCAGAGATGCGTCTAACCTGCTGAGTTATTCTAACACTAACTTTTTATTGTTTACTGTTATGTTATTTCCCACACTGTTTTCTTTGGAAGTCTTCACTCTTGATTTGCTAACTTGATGCAATTGTTTGGTTGTCTAGCAGAGATCATCTGTAGCTGACATTAGAATGAAATTAATATCAAATGCACACAATGTTAATCGCTGGACTTTTAAAGCAACATTTTTCTGTGAGATTGCGACAAGGACATGTAGGATTTACCAGATTGGTAGAGCTAAAAAATACATTTGGTCAGGGGGACGCCCGTTTGTGGATGTTGTCATTGGCAGCTTCTGATAAACAAGCAAGGCTGAACGGGGTGAACTCTGGGGGGGGGGGGGGGGGGGGGGAAAGAAGAGAAGCTATAGCAGATATTGGTTGTTCCAAACAGGAATGCTGCCTCATCTGCAATTCCACTGAAGATACTTACCTGGCAGGGGAAAGACCATGATCACCAAGGCGGTTCTCCCAGGACGAGTATTTGAGTAAAAGAGACTATCTGTTCTTATTAGAACAGTTCTGGCGGTACCCTTGGGGACAAGGGCTGTGGATTGCGGAGCGAAATCGTTGACGAGGAGTCGGTCAGCTGCAGGCTTAGAGGTGGATCTATGCTAGTTAGGTAACCAACCTAACACCTCATCCAGCCACAATGGCAGCAGCAGCAGGAGCGAGAGTACAGGCTATTCGGAATACCCTGCGAATCAGCGTCAAGGACCTCAGCAAGGGGACCCCCTTCTCACATGACCTGTTCGTGAAGGAGGTCTTGCTAGAGGCCTGCAAATTTGAGGCCAAGGATATCTACTGCCTCCAGGTCTTCCCGGGTAACAGATATTTTGATGTTACCTTCAAGTATCCGACTGGATGGCAGAAGTTGATGGGAGACATCTGGGAGAAGGAATGAAGCTCCGCTGTCACTGCTGAAAGTGCAGCCGCTCTTCACCCTCCCCACCCAGAAGGAAAGGTTGATCACGGTGCATGTGTTCAGCCCGCATGTGCCCGCAGTGGATAACCTCACCTTCCTTGCTCGAGGGAACAGGGAACTGTGGACGTGAAGGACCTGCATGGGATTTTGATGAGCAAGCGGCAAGTCAAGGTAAAGCTGAGGGTGGACAAGGACGGAGCAATCGTCCACCCTCCCTCGGTTTTCGCGATCGGAGGAAACCGAGGATACCTGAGCTACGTGGGGCAACCCAGGCTGTGCAGGAAATGCAACAAACCTGGGCATGTGATGGCCCAAAGTCTGCAAAAACTGCAAGATGGAGGGCCATGAGACAAAGGACTGTCAGGCCAGCAAGAACTGCAACCTGTGCGGGGAGGCAGGACACCTTTACAGGGCTTGCCCTAAAAGAGCCTGCACCTATGCACAGGCGAATAGAGAGGGGCTGCTGCCAGCACTCCAAAGGTGGGCGAGACACCCCCTACCACTGCCAAGACCACAGCAGAAAGGGGGAGTAGGGATGAGGGCAGCCCAACCACCTCGAGCCCCCAAGTGTCAGAAGGAGACCCACAGCACCCTGCCCAGGAGGGAGAGTCGATGGAGGAGGGGGAACAGCAGGAGAAATGGACGATGGTGACATACAAGAAGCACCATAGGGTCCAGCCCAAAGAGCCGAGGCCAGAAAGGACTGGTAAGTCCAAAAGTAAATCGCAAAAAAAGATCTCTTCCCCTGACTGAAGGCAGCAACCTCTCCTCGTCGGAGGATGAGGTGACCGGGAAGTCCCAACGATGGAGGCAGAAGAAGAAAACGGGAGGAAAAGAGAGAGGCTACGACGATCATTCCGCAGCACCAGGAGACAGAGAGCACAGCAGCGGCCGAGGGGCTCCAGCCCCAGGACATCGGGAGCAGTGCAGTGGTCGAGGGGCTCCAACCCATGGAGACCGGGATCATCGCTGCGGCCAATGAGCTCCAGCTCCGGGTGACCAGGATCATCGTAGCGGCCAATGGGCCCCAGCTCCGGGCGACCGGGAGCAGTGCAACGGCCGATGGGCCCCAGCTCCGGGCAACCGGGAGCATTGCAGCGGCCAATGGGCCCCAGCTCCGGGTGACCGGGAGCATTGCAGAGGCCGTTGGGCCGCAGCTCTCGGTTTCTGGGAGCAGTGAACCAGCCACCGTGACCCAGCTACAGGAGACGGAGGAAGCGGCGCTCAAAAGCCGGTGGAACGAGTAAGTCCCCCCCTGTAAAGTAGATTCACGCAGACACCATTAGATCTTCACTACTTTATTAATCACACATTATTTCCCTAGCTGTACGTGGTCTGTCATGATCACCAGAGAGAGAGCTAGGGGCGTGTAGGTTACAATTATACTAACTGGTGGGGGAGTGGTTAGCATGGACATCGTTACTATAAATTAAAGGTGTATACATATCATCTACATCCTTGTGACTGTCATAGGAACGCTTCTGTATACCGTGTTTCTGGGCAATGCGTTTCCGGTCCAAGGCAGGTTTAAGGACAGAGGGAGACAGGGACTGTTGAGACACCGGGACCGTGGGCCGCTTGACTCGGGACATGAGGCGCTGAGCCGGGGAGCCCAGGGCATGGACGCGGAGATGTTGCGGAGGTTCAGCAGGGCCAGGTAGATGTCGGAGCGGGATAGGCGGCAACGTTCCAACAATCCTTTGGCACTGCGGACCGCGCGCTTGGCCAGTCCGTTGCTCTGCGGGTATTCCGGGCTGCTGGTGTAATGACGAAAGTTCCATCGTTCTGCAAAAGTGCAGAACTCGGCACTGGTGAACTGGCTGCCTTAGTCCGACTACAGGCTGACAGGTGACCCGAAGGTGGCAAAGTGGCGGCGCAACTTCTCGATGACCGCGGAGGAAGAGAGTGAGTGTAGCTGGTCAACTTCAAACCAGCTGGAGTAAGAGTCGACAAGCACCAGGAAGTGCTTTCCATGCCACTCGAAGATGTCGGTTGCCAGCGCAGACCAGGGCAGGTTAGCAGCTGGCTTCTGCAGGAGCGGCTGCCGCTGTTGCTGCGGAGCGAGGCCGTTGCAGGTAGGGCACGCGGAGACTCTATCCCGGAAATAGCGAGGCATGTCAGGCCAGAAGAACTGGCTTTGAGCGATGGAAAGGGTCGCTTCGGCCCCGGGATGGCCACGATGAGCAGTTTCGAAGTATTGTTCTTGGAGTGCTGCGGGCACCCCACCTTGTGCCCCTTCACAATCACACCATCACGCAGCACCAACTCGTCACGAACCAAGAAGTAAGGCGCCGCTGCGGCCGTCAGGGAACAACAGCGGTCTGGCCAGCCCCGCTTGATGATCGCGGCCAGCTGTTGTAGCGAAGCATCAGCCGCCGTGTGCTTGGCCAGGGACTTCAACTGGTTGGAGGGCACGAAATTGACGTTCAGGACTATCAGATCGGACGCGTCGTACGGATGTCGGATTGTGGATGAGAGAGGCGCCCGAGACAGCATGTCAGCAACAAACATGTCCTTGCCCTTGCGATAAACCACTGTGAAAGTGAAGAGGCGTAGCTGGAGCATCATGCGCTGGAGCCGGGAGGAGGCCATGTGTATCGGCTTGTTGAGGATGGTGACCAGAGGCTGGTGGTCCGTTTCGACAGTGAAGCAGGTGCCCAGGATATAGTCCTTGAATTTAGAGCAGGCAAAGACAACAGCCAGCAGCTCCTTTTCAATCTGGGCATAGCATTGTTCAACGGTCGTCATTGTGCGGGATGTGTAGGACACAGGCAGTTGCACCCCGTCATGGATCTGCAGGCAGGCGGCCCCGAGGCCAAACTTAGATGCATAGCATGTGAGAACGATGGGGCGTTGGAGGTCGAAGTACTTCAGCGTTGGCATGCTGATCAGCTTGGATTTGAGGGTGTCAAATGCTTTCTGGTGTTGTGGGAACCAGGCCCAGGCAATGTCCTTTTTCACCAGATCCCTCAGAGGGGCACTCAGTTCACTCAGGTTGGGGATGAACTTCCCCAGGTAGTTGACCATGCTCAGGAAGTGCTGTGGGCCAGGCACGTCAGCCGGTGCAGGCATCCCAGATATTGCAGCCATCTTCTGCGGGTCGGGCTTCAGCCCCGATGCAGTGAAGACATGGTAGGTGACCTCAGGGACCCGGAATCAGCACTTCTTCGGGTTGAGCTTCAGGTTGACTTCTCGGGCCCGCTGCAGCACCTGGCGAAGGTGGTAGTCGTGCTCTGTGACGTTCTTCCCATAAACCAGGATGTCGTCGACAATGATGGCACACGGAAGCCCAGCAAACAGTTGTTCCATGGTCCTTTGGAACACCTCGCTGGCAGAGTTGATCCCAAACAGCATGCGGAGGAAGCAATACCTGCCGAAAGGCGCGCTGAAGGATGTCAGGTGCGAGGATCGCTCGTCTAGAGGTATCTGCCAGAACAAACTCTTGGCATCGAGAACCGAAAACACGGTGGCAGGGCCGACCTGTGCAGCAACATCCTCCACCGTCTGCATGGGATAATGCGGCCGCCTGATGGACAAGTTCAAGCCCTTAGGGTTGATGCAGATCCGTATTTCACTCTTATCTTCCTTCGCAGCGACAACCATAGTAGAGACCCACTGGGTGGAGGCCGTTACTGGCTTCAGGATGCCCGTGGCCACCATCTCGAGAAGAGCAGACTCGACCCTGCCCCTCATGGCGAAGGACACACTGTGTGGAGGATGGATAACCGGCGTGATGTCGGGATTGAGGGCAATCTTGTAGCTGCAGGGCAACTTCCCCAGCTTCGAGTCAAAACAGTCAGGGTATTCGGCCAGTGGGTCCAGGGGTGCCTCTACCATGCGGACATCGCTGTGGAAGCTCACCAATCCGAGGTCCTGGCAGGCCTCCACGCCGAGCAGGGGGTCACATTTACCGTCTAGCAGGAAGAAAGAGAGGGGCCGAGAGGTCTTCAGCACCTTGCAGTGGAGAATGGCCTTCCCCACAGGAACAAGTACGCCACCCCCGTAGGTACGCAAAACAGCACTGTCTGTGGAAACAAGCTCATTATTTCTTATCTTCCTGAACAGGCTTGTTGACATAACATTAGCAGCAGCCCCTGTGTCTACCTTAGCAGAGAAGGCCATGCCATTCACCGTGACTCGGACGGTCGGGTCCGTTATCAGAGCAGGTGCACCTCAGAATGAAAACACACTCAGTTCGCTCTGAGAAGAACCGGAGTCAGACAGGGGGAGTTCATCATGCAAGAGATGGGAACCTGTATCATCACGTGTCAAGTAGCGAGACGGTTCTGCTGTGGCTGTGCAGGGTTCCCACGGGAACGGCATGCCGCCGAGAAATGGTTGGGCTTGTTGCAGAAATTACAGGTTTTCGCCAATGCCGGGCAGACATTAGCTTGGAGCATTGTACTGGCGACCAGCGAAACTGGCTGCGTGGACCACAGGGTCATGTACAGCGGAGGAGACAGCCTCAGCTAAACGAGAGGCATGCAACGCCTCACTGAATGTCAGATCAGGCTTGCGTAGCAGCTCAGAGCGCAGCTTATCATTCCGTAGACCAAAGACCACGATGTCACGGGTCAAAGTCTCAGGGGTCAGGACATGCAGATCACATCGGTGAGCCAGTTGGCGCAGCGCTGCCACGAAATTGTCAATAGATTCCCCAGGGTTTTGGCATCGGGAGAACAGTTTGAAACGTTCTAAGATGTGGTTAGTGGGAAGGTCACACATCACCGTAAATTTAGTAATCAAACATATCGGGTCCTGAATACTCTCGTCTGGTCCGTAGATGAATGACTCCGATCGCTCAAGCGCCTCGGGACCAGCCAGGTTCAGCAGAAGAGAGGCCATGACTGCAGGGGCCACAGCAGGGTGAGCGATTGTAACATAATGCTCAAAGTCACGACGGAAAAACACTCCAGCGATGAGTGATGTCTGCATCAAAGACTAGGATGTCAGGTTTACGACAGGCAGAAGCCATCACGGCACAGGGAGGGAGTACAGGGACTAAGAAAATAAAACTCGATAAACTGGAGACGCAGGAAGGAGAACTTCTGACGCCATGTAAAGTAGATTCACGCTGACACCATTAGATCTTCACTACTTTATTAATCACACATTATTGCCCTAGCTGTACGTGGTCTGTCACGATCACCAGAGAGAGAGCTAGGAGCAATTACAATTATACTAACTGGTGGGGGAGTGGTTAGCATGGACATCATTACTATCAATTAAAGGTGTATACACATATCATCTACATCCCCCAACGACACCTTGGGTTACGCCACCTGAAACCCACCTCATCGAGGATGCCGGCGCTGGGTTCCTGAGCCCAGGAAAGGTGAGGCAATTCACCGAAGCGGTGGGCATGAAGGGACAAGAGAATGGTCAGTAACTAAAGACAATAGAGCTCAAACTGGCATCTTTAAACGTGCGCAGTATAAAGAGCACTGTTAATGCTCTTTATTGAGTGTGTTAATGCCTTATCGTACTTAGCCAAGGTCAAGGCAGATGTGATTTTTCTTCATCATGCAAGAGATGTTCCCATCTCTTGCATGATGAACTCCCCCTGTCTGACCATCGCGACCACCTCCGCTCCTATCGGAGGTGGTCGCGATGGTGGCCCCACGGACTGTCGGTGTGGTTGGGGGGCAATGACTGTCATCACTGAGGTCAGGGAGGTGGTTTGAGGGAGTCTCCTTGTGGTGGATGTTATGTACTGTGGCTCTCCGCTCCGGCTGATTAATGTGTATGCCTCATCCGTGCATAGCGAGCGGCTGGCCGTTCTCCAGCAGCTCACAGTGCTGCTGGCCACGTCCCGGCAACTCGTTCTGGCCGGTGACTTCAACTGCAACATTGATGCGGCTGGACGATCCGGCGGTGCCGACAACAGACTGGACAGCACGTCCAAGTTCCTGATGGAGATGGAACAACTGCTCCTTCTGTGATGGATGTGAGGGAGAAACTTAGAGAGGTGAAGGACCGGCAAGCTCGGCACTTTACCTCTGAATTCTCCAAGATCATCTTCCGATCCAGGGTCCGCCATGTGGAGCAGGATGAGACGTGCTCACGTTTCTTCTTCCATAGGATTCACAGGGGGAGCTCTGTGATGAACAGCCTTAGGGAGGAGGACGGCTCAGTAGCATCCTCGCAGGCGGGACATTTGATTTGATTTTATTACTTGTCATTCGAACCTCAGAGAGGCTCGAACGAAACTCCGTTTCTACAAGCCATACAAACAAGCAAACAGAACAATTCATTAAAAAAATACGCAAACAATTAAATTCACACAAACATCCATCACAGTGGATCTCCTCCTCACTGTGATGGAAGGCAAAGTTCTTCTCTCTCCCCCGCACCATCTCTCTCCCGATGTCGAAGCCCCAGGTGGGCGGTGTTAAGTCCCATGTCCATTGAGGCCGCGCTGGGCGATGTACGGCCCCGCTCCAGGCCCAAAGTCACAAAATTGGAGCCCCCGGCGGGCGCTGGAATGTCCCGCAGCCATAAAAGCCGCGCCGGGCGATGCTCGGTCCCGCTCCGGGTCGTTCCAACCCCGCGACACGGGCTGGAGAAGTTGTGCTGCGGAGTTCTGGAGAGCGGCCCCCCACCCGGACCCGCGAGCCCCCGACACCCCAACAGTCCACTGCCAGCAATCCGCAGCTGGAGCTGGAGCCGGAGCCCCGGAGCTGGAGCCGGAGCCTCGGAGTCAGGCCGGAGCTGGAGCCGGAGCCGGAGCCTCGGAGTCAGGCTGGAGCTGAAGCCGGAGCTGGAGCCCCGGAGTCGGGCCGCAGCCGGAACTGGAGCCCCGGAGTCGGGCCGCAGCGGCCACCCACCACCGCTCCCCACGCTCCGAGGCCGGCCAGCCTCACGATGGTAAGTCCGCAGCTCCGCGACTGGAGCCCCCAGGTCGTCCCGGTCGGAGGCCGCTCCACGGCACCAGGCCCCAACGACAACGGAGACCTGACAAGGAAAAAGTCAGGTCTCCCGTGCAGGGAAGAGATTAAAAATGTTTTCCCCCTCCCACCCCCCCCCATATATACACAGTTAGAAAACAATACAAAAAAAACACAAACAACTACATTTAACTAGACAAAAAACAAAAAAAGACAGTAGGGGCCGCTGCAACGTGAGTCGCGCTGGCCCACAATCATGCTGAGGATCTGCAAATCCTTTTACACAGATTTGTATGACCAAAAGGCCACAGACAGTACCATCTCCCAGAATTTCCTGTCCTCGATCACGGAGATCTTGGAGTTCAGCAAGCGGGAGAGTCTAGACCAACCACTGACCCTAGAGGAGCTGTCTGGCTCCATCCGTTCCTTTGACTCGAATAAAACTCCCGGAAGCGAAGGCTTACCGGCCGAGTTGTATTCGGCTCTGTGGGACTGGATGGGCCCGGACCTGCTAGAAGTGTACAATTACATGCTTCTAGCTGGCAGCATGTCAGACTCCATGAGGAAGGGCAGCTTCACCCTAATCTACAAGCAGAAGGGGGAGATGAAGGATATAAAGAATTGGAGACCATAACATTATTGAATGTAGACTACAAGATCCTGTCTAAGGCCATCGTCAACCGGGTCAAGCATGCCCTGGGACAGGTGATCCACCCAGACCAAACCTGTGCTGTACCTGGCAGGGAAATCTCAGGCAGCCTAGCGCTGCTGAGAGATTACATCGCCTACGTGCAGGACAGACGGGTGGATGCCTGCCTAGTCAGCTTGGACCAGGAGAAGGCCTTCGACAGGATATGGCACACGTAGATGAGGGACATGCTCTCCAAAATGGGTTTTGGGGAGGGAATCAGGAATTGGATCAAACTTCTTTACACCAACATCTGTAGTGATCCAATTCAATGGGTGGGAATCAGACAGTTTCCCTGTAAAGTCTGGAGTCAGGCAGGGTTGCCCTCTCTCTCCTGTCTTGTTTGTCTGCTGTATTGAACCCTTTGCCGAATCCATCAGGAAGGAGGCGAGCATAAGAGGAGTGACATTGCCAGGCAGTGGGGGCATTCAAGTAAAAACCTCCCTGTACATGGACGATGTCGCTGTCTTCTGCTCGGAACCAGGGTCAGTCCGCATACTGATTAGTATCTGCGACCAGTTTGAGTCGGCCACGGGAGCAGGGTGAACCGCAGGAAGAACGAGACCATGCTCTTTGGCAACTGGCCCGACAGATCTTCCATCCCCTTCACCATCAAGCCTGACTTCTTGAAGGTGCTGGGGATCTGGTTCAGGGGGGCTGAGGCGTGTAACAAGAATTGTCTGGAGCGGATAGCCAGGGTGGGGAGGAAGCTGGAGCTGTGGAGGCAATGCTCCCTCTCCATAACGGGTAAAAATTTGGTCATCAGGTGTGAGGTGCTCTCGGGGCTGCTGTACTTGGCGCAAGTGTGGCCTGTCCCTCCCTCCTACGCCACAGGGATCACCCAGGCCGTCTTCCAGTTCATCTGGGGGTCGAGGATAGACCGGGTGCTTCGGGCCACAATGTACAAGTCAGCAGACAACGGGGGTAAAAGCGTGCCCAATGTCGCCCTCACCCTGATGGCCACTTTCGTGTGTGGCTGCATCAGGCGGAGTGTAGAGCCAAGGCACGTGGGCACAAAGTGTCAATACCTGCTGAGGTTCTACCTGTCCCTGGTGTTGCGAAGGATGGGCCTGGCGCAAATGCCTCGCAATGTGCCAGTCAGCTGTACATTGCCGCCCCATCTGTCATCTGTGGAAAGGTTCTTCCAGACCAACACCTTTGACTACATGTCCATTCGGCGGTGGTCAGCACAGAATGTCCTGCAGGGAAAGGACTCGATGGATCTGGTGGTGTGGTTCCCTGAGCAGACTGCGCAGCTTGTCTGGCAAAATGCCTCATCGCCAGAACTCACCAACAAGCACCAAGACCTGGCTTGGCTGACGGTGGGGGGAGCCGTCTAGGGTCTAGGGTCCTTCCACTGCTGGACATGGGGGGCACGGTATGGTGGAGACGCCCCTCAAAATAAGGCAAGGGATCCCACGCCAGGGGGCCACATAAGTGGCACGGGTGGGGGACTGATTTGAGAACTGTATAAACTTGAAAGATTTGTATAGCCTCTGAAAATGTCGGATGATTTTTTTTTTGCACGGTTCATGTACTGTATATGTTTATTACTTGAATAAAGTCTATTTTGAAATATATTTAAAAAAATAAAAAAATTCCACTGAAGATAATCATTGTCATGCAGCTGAATATCATGCTCCCCATCTACATTTGATTCTTCATGCATTCCCATCATCTTCTGCTAGATTCTACCACACACCCTTACGTTAGAGACAATTTATAGTGGCCAATTATCCATATCAATCAACTCGCTTGGAATATAGGAGGAAACTGAATCATCCACAGGAAAGTTGTATGGTCACGGAAAATGTTTGAATCAGAAGCCTGTTTCTGGACTGTAAAGCAGCAGCTTGATTAGTCGAGCAATACAATGGAGAGTGTTGGAGTGCTTTACCATGCTGAATGGCACAGAGGTAGACGAGGGACGAAGGTTGTGAATTGGCACCAGATGCACTGCAGTGGATATTGTTGTTAGTTTTAAAATCTTGCGTCCTGCAATTTTAACTTTACAATTTATGCTAAACCTATTCTTTAACCAACACTCAGATCTTAAAGAGAGTTAGTGCAGCATTTTGTGTCTACCTTTGATTTAAACCAGCGCCTGCAGTTCTTTCCTACCCAGGTCTTAAAGTTATAAAGGAGATCTTCCTACCCATACTTAAATATTGTTATCACCTTAATGGTTTGGAAATGCATTCTGCTGTAATGTATGTTATCCTTCTCAGTGGGAATGATTTGAATGTTCAGATAGGTGCACAGTGCGAGTAAGTGTTTTGATGTCAGTTCCTGTCCATAGTGGCTAAAATTTAAATTTTCTTAAGAAGAAAAAATAATTTTGGAAATTAGGGCTGAAAGGGCTGCTCCCATATTCTAGAGTTGTCTGAAAGGCATTTTCAATGGTTACATTAGTATGATTGAGACTACTGTATATTGTACTGTCGATTGCAGTGTAATTGTCCTAAGGCAATAAAAAAAAAAAAATCTAGGTAGGATTATCACCAAATGTTCTGTGAAATGGATGGTGATATACATACTCGTCTCGATTTGATGGATGGGGATAATCCCTTTGTGCTCCCACAGTAGAGACACAAAATGCTGGAGTAACTCGTCGAGATAGTCATCATCTCTGGAGAGAAGGAATGGGTGACGTTTTGGGTTGAGACCCTTGTTCAGACTGATGTCCGGGGAGAGGGAAATAGATAAGGAAGTGTAAGGTGTGAAAATAGGACAAAGGGAATGGAGATCAAGGAAAATATTTTGAAAGTATGTGTCTTAAACCAAACAGAAATATGACAATTATTTACATACTATCTATGACGTTGATATGAATTTGATCACTGCCAAATTCCAAATTTGCCTTCAAAAGGTGCAAGGAAATTTTTCACTGCCGTAACTATGAGCTAACACTTAAACTCTTTTTTGTAGGTGGAGTTTTGTAAATCATTTGGGGATCCAGGATTGCCCAAACCATGGAGTAAACACTCTCAAAAAAATTCAACTGGAGAAACATCAAAAACGCCAGAGGAACAAGAAGGTCAAAACAAGCAAAAGGTACACAGTAAATGTATTGTAAATGCTCTGCCATTATTATTTGAATACATTTCAAGGAATTTAAAATGTAATAAATCACTGTTCTAAGTGCAATTCAAAAGTACTATTTTAGTTTGAGCATAAAGAATGTTTAATGTATATTATATAAGCATTATATAAGCATTTGACTGGTTTGCTTTTATTATAACATTCTTACCTTCCTGAACAGAATGGCACAGGTTTACTTTATTGCTTTTGTCACTTACAGCTTTGGTCTGAGATTATTTTCTTGTGGTTTGATAAAGGCTTAAGAGGAGTAATCCTGTTCGTAAAAAATAATTAAACTGATGAATGAAAGTGTTTTACTGAGCTAGATTTCTAATGTTTGGGTCAACATCAATTAACAATCTGTGTGGCTGTTCAATTTTATTTGTGTGTGATATTGAGAGGGGCAATAGAATAAACCAGAATGTCAACAATCGTCTGTGGAATTTCTCCAGCAGTTTGTTTTTTTATTCAAGGTTCCAGTATCTGCAGTCTTTTGGACCTCTGAGTTCTCCCAGTTTTTGGGGGGTTAGGTTTCAGCAGCATAAAATAATCACCCTTCAATCCTCAACCATATTTGATAATAATACTTTTTAGAGGTGGTAAAAATTACAAACCAATCGACTTTAGTGACATTGTTGGCAACTCTAGTGTAATATGCCTCAGTTTATAGGACATTAGCAATAATGGAGATAACAAATTAATTTATACATTTTCTGATATTTAAATTTCAATCTATTTAGGAATCATCATCTAATTACGTTTGTTCAGCATCAATTTTTATATTAATATAACTTGTATTGCCACTTCATTTGTCAGCTAAACAAACAAATGTTGTCCTGTGTCAGATGAACAAATTGCAAGAACAAGTCGAGCAAAACAGCTGAAAAGCACTTGAGCTGGCTTGCTTGAGCTCCTACACTTTTGCTTGTTTTTCGCAGCCCGTCTTCAAAATATGATAACTTGAATGACATGGTAATGGATGTCATTAGTGCTCAGCACCTCTGCTCTTTCTGCCTACAAAAAAAGTCATTATTTTTCAGCTAGCTGTAATTCTTGACTTGGTTGTTAAGAGCATGCTCTTTTAAAAGTTATTTCCTAGGGCCCCCTACTCCCTGCAGTCTCCTTCATAATTTACTGACACTTAGATTTCGTAGAGTTTGTTTTCTTTTTGCAGTATTTCCAGGTTGTCCTTATCAAGTGCAAAACTTCATTTTGAAGATATTTCTAATCAAAAACATGTGATGTCATTTGCTTACAGCGCCCTCCATACAATTTGGGACAAAGATTCATCATTTATTTATTTGCCTCTGTACCACAATTTGAGATTTATAATAGAAAAATTCACATGTTCACGGTCAGATTTTAATAAAGGCCATTTTTATACATTTTGGTTTCACCATGTAGAAATCACAGCAGCGTTTATACATAGCCCCCCCATTTCGGGGCACCACAATGTTTGGGACACATGGCTTCACAGGTGTTTGTAATTGCTCAGGTGTGCTTAATTGCCTCTTTAATGCAGATATAAGATATCTCTCAGCACCCAGTCTTTCCTCCAGTCTTTCCATCACATTTGGAAACATTTATCAACATGAGGATCAAATTTGTGCCAATGAAAGTCAAAGAAGCCATTATGAGACTGAGAAACACAAATAAAACTGTTGGAGTCATCAGCCAAACCTTAGGCTTACCAAAATCAACTGTTTGGAACATCATTAAGATGAAAGAGAGCACTGGTGACCTTACTAATCGCAAAGAGACTGGCAGGTCAAGGAAGATCTCCACAGCTGACTACAGAAGAATTCTCTCCATAATAAAGAAAAATTCCCTGATCTGTATGGGTTTCTGATCTCCTACAGATCAGAAACATTCTTCAGGAATCGGGAGTGGATTTGTCAATGACCACTGTCCGCAGAAGACTTCATGAACAGAAATATAGAGGCTACACTACAAGATGCAAACCATTGGTTAGCCACAAAAATAGGATGGCCAGGTTACAGTTTGCCAAGATGTACTTAAAAGAGCAACCACATTTCTGGAAAATGGTCTTGTGAACAAATGAGACGAAGATTAACATATCAGAGTGATGGCAAGAGCAAAGTATGGAGGAGAGAAGGAACTGCCCAAGATCCAAAACATACCACCTCATCTGTGAAACACGGTGATGGGGGTGTTATGGCCTGGGCATGTATGGCTGCTGAAGGTACTGACTAACTTATCGTAATTGAAGATACAACTGTACTCATTCTATACTCATGATTGCGTAGCCGGTCATAGTGCGAACTGCATCATCAAGTTCGCTGACGACACCACTGTTGTGGGACGTATCACTGATGGGGATGAGTCAGAGTATAGAAGAGAGATCGAGCAACTGTCCATATGGTGCCAGCACAACAACCTGGCCCTCAACACCAGCAAAACCAAGGAACTGATTGTGGACTTTGGAAGGAGTAGGGTGGAGACCCACAGTCCTGTTTATATCAATGGGTCGATGGTTGAAAGCGTCAAGAGCTTCAAATTCCTGGGCGTGCACATCTGTGAAGATCTTTCCTGGTCCGAGAACACAAATGCAATTATTAAGAAAGCTCATCAGCGCCTCTACTTGCTGAGAAGATTGCGGAGAGTTGGTTTACGGTATACGGTATTAGGGGTTCAGTATTGATGTGGATAGAGAACTGGCTGGCAAACAGGAAGCAAAGAGTAGGAGTAAACGGGTCCTTTTCACAATGGCAGGCAGTGACTAGTGGGGTACCGCAGGGCTCAGTGCTGGGACCCCAGCTATTTACAATATATATTAATGATCTGGATGAGGGAATTGAAGGCAATATCTCCAAGTTTGCGGATGACACTAAGCTGGGGGGCAGTGTTAGCTGTGAGGAGGATGCTAGGAGACTGCAAGGTGACTTGGATAGGCTGGGTGAGTGGGCAAATGTTTGGCAGATGCAGTATAATGTGGATAAATGTGAGGTTATCCACTTTGGTGGCAAAAACAGGAAAGCAGACTATTATTTAAATGGTGGCCGATTAGGAAAAGGGGAGATGCAGCGAGACCTGGGTGTCATGGTACACCAGTCATTGAAAGTAGGCATGCAGGTGCAGCAGGCAGTGAAAAAAGCGAATGGTATGTTAGCTTTCATAGCAAAAGGATTTGAGTACAGGAGCAGGGAGGTTCTACTTCAGTTGTACAGGGTCTTGGTGAGACCACACCTGGAGTGTTGCGTACAGTTTTGGTCTCCAAATCTGAGGAAGGACATTATTGCCATAGAGGGAGTGCAGAGAAGGTTCACCAGACTGATTCCTGGGATGTCAGGACTGTCTTATGAAGAAAGACTGGATAGACTCGGTTTATACTCTCTGGAATTTAGGAGATTGAGAGGGGATCTTATAGAAACTTACAAAATTCTTAAGGGGTTGGACAGGCTAGATGCAGGAAGATTGTTCCCGATGTTGGGGAAGTCCAGGACAAGGGGTCACAGCTTAAGGATAAGGGGGAAATCCTTTAAGACCGAGATGAGAAAGACTTTTTTCACACAGAGAGTGGTGAGTCTCTGGAACTCTCTGCCACAGAGGGTAGTTGAGGCCAGTTCATTGGCTATATTTAAGAGTGAGTTGGATGTGGCCCTTGTGGCTAAGGGGATCAGAGGGTATGGAGAGAAGGCAGGTACGGGATACTGAGTTGGATGATCAGCCATGATCATATTGAATGGCGGTGCAGGCTCGAAGGGCTGAATGGCCTACTCCTGCACCTAATTTCTATGTTTCTATGTTTGTCAAGGAGGACTCTCTCTAACTTCTACAGGTGCACAGTAGAGAGCTTGCTGACCGGTTGCATCGTGGCTTGTTTCAGCAACTTGAGTGCCCTGGAGAGGAAAAGACTACAAAAAGTAGTAAACACTGCCCAGCCCATCATCGGCTCTGACCTTCCTTCCATCGAGGGGCTCTACCACAGTTGCTGCCTCAAAAAGGCTGGCAGCATCATCAAGGACCCACACCACCCTGGCCACACACTCATCTCCCTGCTACCTTCGGGTAGAAGGTACAGGAGCCTGAGGACTGCAACGACCCGGTTCAGGAATAGCTACCTCCCCCACAGCCATCAGGCTATTAAACCTGGCTCGGACAAAGCTCTGAACATTAATACTACTCCATCTGTTATTTTCACTTTATTAATTTATTAATTAATGCGTGTATTTATGTATATAATTGTAGTCAATGCCTACTATGTTCTGTTGTGCTATGCAAAGAAAGAATTTAATTGTCCTGTCAGGGACACATGACAATAAACTCTTTTGACTCTTTTGACTTGACTTTTGACTTGACTTGAACTGTTGATGGTAGTAACATAATTAATTCTGAAGTGTATAGCTACATCTTATCTGCTCAAGTTCAAACACATGCCTCAAAACACATTGGCTGGCTGTTCATTTTACAGCAAGACAATGATCCCAAATATACTGTTAAAGCAACAAAGGAGTTTTTCAAAGCTAAAAAAATAGTCAATTCGTGAGTGGCCAAGTCAATCACCCGATCTGAACCCAATTGAGCATGTCTTTTATATGCTGAAGAGAAAACTGAAGGGGACTAGCCCCCAAAACAAGCATAAACTAAAGATGGCTGCAATACAGGCCTGGCAGAGCATCCCAGGGAAGACACCCAGAAACTGGTGATATCCATGAATCGCAGACTTCAATTAGTCATTGCATTGAAAGGATATGCAATAAAACACTAAACATGACTACTTTCATCTACATGGCATTGATGTGTCCCAAACATTATGGTTCCCTGAAATGAGGGTACTATGTATAAACATTACTGTAATTTCTACATGGTGAAACCAACATGTATAAAAATGGCATTTTTAAAATCTGACAATGTGCACTTTCATCACATGTGATTTTTTTTTCTATTACAAATCTCAAATTGTGGAGTACAGAGGCAAATAAATAAATGATGGGTCTTAGTCCCAAACATTATGGAGGGCACTGTACCAGCTGCGATACTATTGCAGAATGTCATTGTGAGGTGATGTGATTGATCAACTAGTTTTTGTGCAGTTGTGCGAATTCAACACTTTGAATTAAGTCTACTTAAGTCTGCTGAGAAAGATATTCTGCACTCTTCCTTTGCTCTGCCTATTGTAATATTTGTCCTGCAGCACTCTCAACCAACCAAGTGCTTCCCATTGATGGGTGTGTGTGTGGCAGCCGCAGCAGAAACACAAGGGTTTGTGTCCTGCAATTGGTAGTGGTGTCCCTCTGATAGAGGCATTAGGAGCAGGGCACTGCAAGCAAAAACAAAGGGTTTCTGCTTGCCGGCAGTGGCAGGATGGCATCCTGGATTAAGCAAACCAGGGAGTTGGATATCAAAGGCAACAGAGATTGTTGCAGTGTAACAGATGCCTTGGGAAATAGTTAAATGTTGTTACTCAAAATAGTTGCATTATGAGTTATTTAGAAATTTGGCTGCAGTATAAATAGACTCTTCGGGTTTCGGCCCGAAACGTTGCCTATCTCCTTCGCTCCATAGATGCTGCTGCACCCACTGAGTTTCTCCAGCATTATGTGTACCCTCTGCTTGATGTGATATGATTGAGAATGTGGAAACATTGAGCATAATTTCCAAAACTGTGTTAGAATACTGTTTTACCTTTCGTGTTTTGCATCTTCATTTGAAATTAAGTTGAATGGGAAAAATAACTAAGTTGATGTTAACAATGCACGTGTAAGGTTCAAAACAAATTTCTAGGTATACACGATAATGGTATTGGCAAATTTTGTTGAAGATTGACAAGGTTTGTGTTCATTGTTATTTTTAAAATCTCCATAATTAGTTTATTTCTGGCAGACGCCCTTAAGAATATCAATGCAGTCAGGATAAAATGCCCAATGTGATGGGCGCCATCGACGATAAATATTCACATTGTCTACCGTAATTAGTTATTGCCAATAAATATCCAGTGATATTTGTATCCTATAAATTAGTACATTAATTTTAAAAACAAATTTAACAATCTGCAATCGGAATAGTAGTGCCAGTAATTGGGTCCATGGATGCATGATTATGGGGGAAAAAGACTGAACTAATTCCTTTCGAATAGGAAGGAAGGGCATTTTTTAAATATCTTACTGAATGGGGAGCAGATTTTGAAATCTGAGGTGCAAAAGGACTTGGGAGTGCTGGTGCAGGATTTCCAAAAGGTTAATTTGCAGGTTGAGTCACAAGAAAGCAAATGCAATGCAATCATTCATTTCAAAGGGACTAGAATATTAAAAACACATATGTAATGTTGAGGCTTTATTAGGCACTGGTGAAGCAAGATTTGGATTATTGTGAGCTGTTTTGGGCCCTATATCTGAAGAAGGGTGTGCTGATGTTGGAGAAGGTCTAGAGGACGTTTACAAGCATGGTCTCTGGGATGATTGGGTTAACTTATGAGGAGCGTTTGATGGTTCTGGGCCTGTACGCGCTGCTGTTTAGAAGGATGAATGGAAATCTCATTGTACCCTACCGAATAATGAAGGACCTAGATACAGTGGATGTGGAAAGTTGTGGAAACAATAGAGCAAGCAGTTTATTTTAACTATTAAGGTTTTAGGAATAAACAGAAGGACTAAAAATATTATATTTCAATTGAAAAATGTAAAGCCTGATTCAAATATAAATTTCAATGTTTTCTACATAAGTGTTTTGCTGACATCTTGTGGTAGAGGTTGAGCATTGCGTTATTTCATTATCTGTTTTGGGCGCAAGTTAAGAGCCAGCAAAATGCGTTGAAGGGTTTTTAACTTGTTCAGGTTTTGTGGCTGGGTGAAAAGATTTCCTTTTGCTGTTACAGGATAAGAAAAAGAAACTTGCCATTGAAGAGCTGCAATCTGTGAGTAAAAATTTGAGGTTTTGGAATACATTGGTTTTTCAATCAGTAACATATCTAATAACTCATGCGAGAAATGTGACCTGGCTTATTTTTTTCTAAAGCTGAAGAAAGATAGCAACTTTGAAGAATTTCTTGCTGTACATCAGAAACGTTGCAAAGTTCCAACCTGGACAAATGACACTTTATCTGGAAAGAAGGTAGAGGCAAGAAAAGTAGATGATTATCTAAACTTCGATTCAGATGATTCCGAAGAACTGAGTGAGGAAGATGATATCAAGGGAACAAAAGGTAAACACTTATAGCCTTGCATTGCCGTACAGGTTTATGTATTATAAGAAAAAAAGCGGTGCTGGCACGAAGGGTCGAATGGCCTACTCCTGCATCTATTGTCTAAACAGGTCAGATTTTAGCAGTCAAGTCGAATACGAATTCAACAAACAGTGAAACAAAGTTATTATATGCACACGTATGGTGGAGGACTGGCAGTGTTTCCACTTTGAAGGATATTACCCGAAAGTCGGGAAATACTGGTTGTCTTGGGGTAATTTTAGGGAAATAATTTCGGGAAATTTCAGGACATTTCCTGGCCCGGTAAGCCTTCCCCAACTGCGCATGTGCGACTGACGCCCGAACTGCGCACTTGCGGGGAGACGCGAAGGGGTCCAATCAGGCTCGCAGGATGATTTGCAGAAAAAAAGTATGTACCTGCATATTTATTACCTGCGCAGTTAAGGGAGGCCCGTCAGCCGCGTCACAATTGAAAATGGCACCGGTGACATGGTAGCGATGCAGTCTCCCAGCGCATGCACAGTGGGCCCGATATACGCACATGCGCAGCTGGGGTGGTAATCGCCGATGCGCAGTTGGGGAAGGCTTACCAGGTCGGGAAATACCACCGAATTCCAGGTAATTTGGAATTCTATTTCAGGAAAAAAAAGTTGAGGTGTGGAAGCACTAGGTACTGGTACAATGAAAACCTGGCTTGCACAAGTATCACAGGCATAGTAGGTATGTTACAAAACTTACCTTCAGCGACGCTGCAGTTCTGCCACTGGCTGTGTGTGCGACTTTGGCGCCTTTGAGAGGGGGGCGGGTTTAAAACGCCTGTTGAAGTCGATCTTTGTCAGGCTGTTTAGCTGCTGAAGAAAAATCGATCCAACTTGCATTTTATCAAGTTTTTTAAAAACAGCACTGGATAATTTAATAGCAGGAGTAAAATAAAAATCGTCTTCTAAAGCCGACAACGGGACGGATCTCACGTACGGGACAAAGCAAGGTAAGCCGTTTATTTTTACATATAAACGTGCTTCTTAGGATGCTTTTAATCAAAATTTAATGTTGCGAAAAGGTGATTTAGGCCCCATACGAACCGGCAGTATTTTTCCTGCTGATATGGGGTTTAAATTCATCGCAAACCGCAACGTTCCAAACGATCACGTTCCACAAAATCCCACTCGCAAGATGATTTAAATTGGCCATTAATTTACGAGAATTAAACACTAAATTCCTTCCATTTGGCCTATCAATTCATGACAATGAGATTAAAAAATCATGTTATATTGTGAATTCTTGTGTGAATGTTATTTGGAAACTTAGGCTATTTAAAATGTTAACCTTTTCTTAAGAAATGGATAGACGTTTAGATCTAGTAATTGAGTTTTGTAATTTGCTAAAATTAGGTAACTAACTAATTATATGCTTTAATTTCGGGTCATCCAAGTAAGATTGTTTCATATTTGTTTCAGAATGCTTCAATCTATAGTAACTGAAAATTTCATTGTTCTCTTAATTTTTAAGAAAGTTATGGGCTTTTGACTGTCCTCGATCACAGCTTTTGAGTTAAGTCAAAGGAAAAGCAATAGAGAACAGGATGCTAATTTCAGAGTATGAAAATGACCATAACTTTTTTAATACTGAAGATATGAAAGTGAATTGGGTGTCAAATTAAACTTCTTTTTATGCTTTATCTGATGGGATAAATTGCAGACTTGATTTTTAAAATCTCAAAATGTTGTAACATTGGTACATATAGTCCTAGACAACGAATTAATACCTAAATTGTACAAGACATTATGCAAAAACCACCTGAAAAACGCAATTAGAGAAGTCCATGGTGGTGCAAGAGGTCATGTTCCATTGCCAATGTAGGATAAATTTGTGGAAATACAGTTCACGATTCATATTGACCCAGATTTTGCAGTGTGTTGGTGATAAAACTCAGTATTTGCCATCTTTACTCTACATAACTTACTAACTTTTGATATCTCAACATATGTGTGGGAATGTGGAAATGAGACCAGTTTGTATTTGGGAAGGAGGCTGCACACGGTCATTGGATGCCATAGGAAGAGCTTGGGCTAACTGCCAGAAACCTAAGTTGCAAAATTGCTTTAAATGTCTGCACTAGCTACAAAGATGATCAGTGGCATTCGTTTTCTCATTAAATGGAAAGGAATGGCTATAAAAATCGCAAATAATTTGATAAATTGGAAAGACATCTTAGTCGATTAACACGCTTTAGGAGCATTTTCAAACACCCAGATAAAAACTTGTTAATCTTGTCAAGTAAAGAGTAAAACTTATTTTATAGTGTCTTGGGAATTTTAAGCTGAAACTTAAGTTTTATTCACCGGGTGGCGCTTCGATGGCAGCCTCGCAAACAGTCTCTCTGTCGTTTTCGACTTTTTTTTGTTGTTTTTAGTGTGTTTAAAAAAATTTGTGCTAATGTTCTCCAGTTTGTTTCATGTGGGGGGGGGGGGAGTTTTATTCAATCACTTACCTTGCGAACGATGCCTTACATGGGATCGAAGCGCTAACCGCAGCCTGCGGACTATAACACCAAGGAGCTCGCAGTCTTGGGAGAGACTGAGTCGGGAAGCTCCAAAAGCTGCACGATGCTCGACTAGCTCTGACCTGAGGTAGATCACCAGTGCAGAGGAGCTGAGATTTTCCCCTGATGCAGGAGCTCGATCGCCTCTACGAGGAGGCCTGCCACCGGCTACAGGAGTAAGATCGTCCCGTCAACGGAAGGTAAGAGGCCCCCGACCGCTGGAGGACAAAGAAGGGAAGAGATTGATTTTATTTTTTGCCTTTCATCACAGTGAGGAATGTGGTGGAGTCACTGTGGTGGATGTTTATGTTAACATTTATTTTGTGTGTCTTTTATTAGTATGACTATATGGCAAATCAAATTCCTCGCGTGTTGCAAAACATACTTGTCTAATAAAGTAAGTATGAGTAGGAGTTAATGTTTCTGTTTGGGAAATCTTCGAAGCATTCAATATGTTAGATGATCCAAGATTTTAATTACACCACCAGATAGACAATAGGTGCAGGAGTAGGCCATTCGACCCTTCGAGCCAGCAGCACCATTCATGGCTGATCATCCCCAATCAGTACCCGATTCCTGCCTTCTCCCCATATTCCATTCTCCCCATATCCCCTATCTTTAAGAGCCCTATCTAGCTCTCTCTTGAAAGTATCCAGAGAACCGTCCTCTGAGGCAGAGAATTCCACAGTCTCACAACTTTCTGTGTGAAAAAGTGTTTCCTCATCTCCGTTCTAAATGCCTTGCCCCTTATTCTTAAACTATGGCCCCTGGTTCTGGACTACCCCAACATCGGGAACATGTTTTCTGCCTCTCGCGTGTCCAAACCCATAATAATCTTATATGTTTCAATAAGATCCCCTCTCATCCTAAATTCCAGAGTATACAAGCCCAGCCGCTCCATTCTCACAGCATATGACAGTCCCACCATCGCGGGAATTAACCTTGTTAACCTACGCTGCACTCCCTCAATAGCAGGAATGTCCTTCCTCAAATTAGGGGTCCAAACTGTGCACAATCCTCCCGGTGTGGTCTCACTAGGGCCCTGTACAACTGCAGAAGGACCTCTTTGCCCTATACTCAACTCCTCTTGTTATGAAGACGAACATGCCATTCGCTTTCTTCACTGCCTGCTGACTTGAAATACAGTAAACGCTTTTTATAACAGACCATAAAGGAGGAATGGTGTCTGTTATTGCAAATTGTTCATTATAACCGAGTAAGATTTATCATTGTACAATGATAATTATATGTAGTAGAAACAAACTGCTGCAGTCGTTGGTTAATCGACAAAAGGACACAGTCCTGGAGTAGCAGGTCAGGCAGCATCTCAGGAGAACATGGATAGGTGATGTTTTGGGTCAAGACCCTCATTCAGACACTCGATCCGGAACTGGGCCTGGAATATAGGTGAGATAAAGACCCTGCCCAGGCCTGCTGGGGGAGAGGTGAGGATAGGTGGAGTCAATGGTCTGGGCCTGCAGCCGGATAGAGTGCAGGTAAGGGTTGATGGTAGTGGCGGCGGCAGCTGAGGTTGTAAGCGGCAGTGGAGGCGGTGTGAGCCAGGGGTGATGTCAGCAGCTGGGATTGTAAGCGTAAGAGGAGGCAGTATGAGCAGGGCTGTAAGTGGCAGGGGAGCCGGTGCGAGCGGGGGAGCGGTGTTGGAGGCCGTCTGTACGTCTATCCTCCATAACCAAAATCAATTGAAACTGGTTTACTGGCCGTGACTTTTATTAAACTTATTTTGTCAGTGGTACGCTTTAGGTTGCACTTTTGATATCCTGGTCTATGCAATGAATAACTGCACATCAGAAGCGTGATGTCAGATATTGGAACTGATCCACTCTTTGTCCGCCATGTGTCTTTAGTTATTGTCTCTGATCAGTTCTGTGATGTCATCTTAATCATCTTATTTAACTTATCTGTGAGGGGCAGAAGTATTTATTTTGACTTTGCATACTAAATAAATTGGCATCCTTCTGCAGGGAAGGCAGTGAGCAAGAAATACACTTTACCCCCATGTTGAATGGGAGGATTTATGCTCCTGAATATACTTGATCTTTCGTACTAATAAAGTGGTACTGGTGATGATCTGGAAGCAAGTCACTTGCTCATAATATTTAAACTTCCAGGTGCACAAAAGAAAAGGCTAGAAGATCTTGCAGTGAAGAAAACCGTATCGGACATGGATTATTTAAGATCAAAAGTAGTTAAGACGGAAGAAGTGAATTCTGAAATTAATGAAGGATCTGAGACTGATGAAGAAATTAAGTTATCCTCTGAAGGAAATGCATTATTACACACAATTGATGACAAGAAGGAACAAGATGGAAAACTGGACACATTAGGACAAGAATATAAGAAGAAAGAAGCACTGGAGGTTTGAAAATGTTTCATTTTTTAGATTTTCTGAGTGGTTTAATTTATGTCTGTCCAGGGAAAGTATCGGGGTCACAAAGGTTCTTTCCCCAATTAACTCAGTAATTTAGAATCCCCTGCTCTTCTGAATAGATTGCCTTATTTAAAGATCCTAAATATATACATGATAGTAGAGACGTCACATTAAATTCATTATGATTAAATAGTTCCATAAGATGAAAAGACAGACATTTATCTAGCCAGGTACCACCAATATCTAAGATATGAAAATATTGTTTTTTAATATTTTGTCTATGAATTCTTAAATAAGTAAATTTGTATATGGCTAAGCTTTGTGACTGTACACAGTCATCGAGCCATACAGTGTGGAAACAGGCCCTTTGGCCCAACTTGCCTACCCTGACAACATGTCCCATCTACACTAATCCCAATTGCCAGCAATTGGCCCATCTAAATGACTAAAACTCTTTGTGTCGGCTATGTGTCGCTCTGCTCTGCTTTTTCCTATCTTCTTCCAAAAGCTACGTCACAGCCTACCCATTTTCACATATTCTATTAACATTTTTCCCGTCGAAGTGATAACTTCCCGTCGCATTTCGACCTATATTTCCGAACTTTATTAATGATTTAAAATTTCAAAAAAAGCCAAAAATGCTTTCTCAGTGAGTGTCCAGAAATAATGTCATAATGCCTGTAACAGTGAACCAATCACAATGGACTCTCAAGGGTCTTTACCCCCTACATCTCTGCCCCTCTATCCCCCCCCTTCTCTACCCCCTCCCCTACCCCTGTACCCTCTCTGCTACCCCTACCCTCTCTGCTACCCCCTCCCTCTCTGCTACCCCTCCCTCTCTGCTACCCCTCCCTCTCTGCTACCCCTCCCTCTCTGCTACCCCTCCCTCTCTGCTACCCCTCCCTCTCTGCTACCCCTCCCTCTCTGCTACCCCTCCCTCTCTGCTACCCCTCCCTCTCTGCTACCCCTCCCTCTCTGCCACCCCTCCCTCTCTGCCACCCCTCCCTCTCTGCCCCCCCCTCCCTCTCTGCCCCCCTCCCTCTCTGCCCCCCCCTCCCTCTCTGCCCCCCCCTCCCTCTCTGCCCCCCCCCTCCCTCTCTGCCCCCCCTCCCTCTCTGCCCCCCTCCCTCTCTGCCCCCCCTCCCTCTCTGCCCCCCCTCCCTCTCTGCCCCCCTCCCTCTCTGCCCCCCCTCCCTCTCTGCCCCCCTCCCTCTCTGCCCCCCCTCCCTCTCTGCCCCCCTCCCTCTCTGCCACCCCTCCCTCTCTGCCCACCCCTCCCTCTCTGCCACCCCTCCCTCTCTGCCACCCCTCCCTCTCTGCCACCCCTCCCTCTCTGCCCCCCCTCCCTCTCTGCCCCCCCTCCCTCTCTGCCCCCCCTCCCTCTCTGCCCCCCCTCCCTCTCTGCCCCCCCTCCCTCTCTGCCCCCCCTCCCTCTCTGCCCCCCCCTCCCTCTCTGCCCCCCTCTCCCCCCCCCCCCCCCCTCTATCTTCCCCCCCCCTCCTTCTCAAGGGAGTGGTGAGCATTGGGACCTATGGGTGAGTGGTGGAATATTGCGTTCGGGGACCAGCGTTGGGGGGACCTGACCCAACCGGTCCCACTTGGTCTAGTATTCTCTAAACCTATCCATTAAATTGCAATATAATTTTAATTCCAATATTTTATATCATCAAACTTAAAACTGCCTGACAAATGTAAATATAGAACATGAGTTTATGGTATTGTATTATGACCCGTGCTGTGTGATTATTTTTAGAAACAATACCATAAGAATGAACCTACTACACAGTATACTTTGAAGCTCCGAGGTGCTAACTTTAATGTGAAAGAGGTATGGTTATTTTGTGCTTTGTTTTCTTTTACATTGATTACTTAATCTTTGTGTGACAAATGTACAATTTGAAAATTTACTTTTGAAGTATCAGCAAAAAATTTCTATGTGAAATTGAATACAATCTTAGGTATTTTACGCAGGTGGTGGCAATTGTTTTAACCTTTTTGATGGCATAATGGATAGATATTGATGCAGAATATGTGGTGCATTTTGACCAGGATAATGGAAGCTTTGAACGCTACAATATTTTATATTTGTAAATGTACTACTTGCAAAATGAAATTACTGGTTAGAATAAAATTAGACGTACGAGATAACAAAGAAAAACACAAATAATTTCCAGTGGGCTGATAAATATACAATTAACAGGAGGGAAAAGCAAAGGGGCCGAGATAGAGACAGATAAAATGTAAGAGTAAGAAAGTGGGAGTGTAATAAAGAAAACGATGTTCATATTTTTCATGTGTTTTTTTAAAAAATCTCTTTAGGCACAAATAAGAGAATTCTTTGTTCCTTTGAAACCTGTAGCCATTCGAATCGTCAAAAACGCAAATGGCAATGCTACAGGTCTGTAACCAATTCTTCGCTTTCTCCTTGATCAATAATTTACCTTGGAGAATGATGTACATTTTTGTATCTCTTACAAATATGAAACAAAAGGTTTGATACGTGCTGTATTTTGCATCATTAGAAATCTTACGTAATTCAATATTTATGTGTTCTGTATGAAATGGTAAAGAACACTGTTGTACTCTATGAGCTTATTTTGTGTGGCGTGCACAGCCTAAAGTTGTTGGACAACTTGTTCTATTTGATCTTCCGTTTGTGCACGTCGAGTTGATTGCATTAGTCGAAACTGGGCGGACCACATGAAGGTTGCAATCTTCCACCCCCTCTATGAGCTTATTGCATGGTGATGAATGGCAATTTATCTTGTTGATGCAGGCTTTTCCCAGTTTACACAAACACAAGTTATGAATGTGCCAGCGTAAGAACAAGTTCCCATAATATTATTAAATTCAAAAGTCTGACGTCCATGAACAGCAGAATTAGTTTGTCCCCTATACTTTCAGTAATTGTCTTTCTTACAGTTTTGTTTTTTTGATGCATGTATCACAGTGTTATGGTATCGTTACTATTTCGCTTGGGGCGACAGAATGGTTAAGTGAGTAAGTTTATTGGCCAAGTATTCACATACAAGAAATTTGCCTTGGTGCTCCGCCCACATGTAATAACTCAGAAAACACTAAACATTAATAATAATAAAACATTAATGATAAAACACCATTGATCAAGCATGTGAACCAACAAAATGCCAGATCAAAGGGAGGCTGCATATTTTTGGCTGTTGAGTAGAGCAACTACTAGTGGATAAAAACAGTTTTTATGTCTGGCTGTGGCAACTTTGACAGTCCAGAGTCGCCTTCCAGAGGGAAGTGATTCAAAGAGTTTGTGGCCAGGGTGAGAGGGGTCAGAGATGATCTTGCCCACTCGCTTCCTGGCCTTTGCAGTGTACAGTTCATCAATGGAGGGAAGGTTGCAGCCAATAACCTTCTCTCCTGGTCGGACAATTCGCTGCAGTCTCCAGGTGTCGTGCTTGGTGGCTGAGCCAAACCAGGCCATGATGGAGAAGGTGAGAACAGACTCTACGATGGCCGTGTAGAATTGGACCATCATTGCCTGTGGCAGATTTTGCCTCCTCAGCTGCCGCAGGAAGTACATCCTCTGTTGTGCCTTTTTTACTGTGGAGTCGATGGTAGCCCCCCACTTAGGGTCCTTGGAGATGATGGTTCCCAGGAACTTAAAATACTCCACAGATGTGACTGTGGTGTTGTTGATGGTGAGTGGGGTGAGGGGAGGGGGAGCTCTCCTAAAGTCTACAATCAATTCCACTGTCTTAAGAGCATTGAGCTCCAGGCTGTTGCGATGGCACCAGGACGCCAGCTTGACAATTCCTGTCTGTAGGCAGATTCCTCCCCATCCTGGATCAGTCCAATCAGGGTTGTATCATCCGCAAACTTGAAAAGCTTGACAGAGGTGTCTGTGGAGGTGATAGAGTTGCTGCCTCATAGCGCCAGAGACCCGGGTTCAATCTGGACTTAAGGTGCTGTCTGTACAGAGTTTAGTGTTTAGTTTATTGTCACATGTAACGAGGTACAGGGAAAAGCTTTTGTTTCGTGCTAACCAATCAGTGGAAAGACATTATATGATTACAATAATTGTACGTTCTCCCTGTAACTGCATTAGTTTTTCCGGGTACCCCATTTTCCTCCCACATTCCAAAGACATATAGGTTTGTAGGTTAATTGGTTTCGATAGAATTGTCTAGTGTGTACGGGGTGATTGCTGGTCTGAATACTCAGTGGGCTGAAGGATCACACTGTATCTCTAAAAAAGAAAATCAAGTAATTTTTGTGATTTTTATTTCCCCAAATAGTGGAGAAATCAATTTTGTGAAGACAACCCGTTCATTATGTTTAAAGAGTGTAGAAAGGAACGGCAGATGCTGGTTTATACTGAAGATAGACACAAAAAGCTAGAGTAACTCAGCAGGTCAGACAGCATCTCCAGTGAAAAATAACGGGTTTCCGGTCGAGACCTTTCTGTAGATCAACCATATTAATCTCTGTCAATATAGCCTTCACCACATATTATGCATGATATACATTCCACCATGTATTCCACTCTGGGATTTGAGTAGGACTACAGCCACTGATAACAGCCTGCTCGTTCCTTAGCTTGGTAGTCTGCAAGTAGATGCGATGAGTGTACCAGTACATATTGTCCTGACTGCGTGGGTTTTAATAAATGCTTTGTGGTTCACCTAATACTTTGTAATGGTTTAATTACAAAACATGGTGTCAGAAGATTTGGACCACTTCTCCATTTGAGTTGCCTGATACCGTCTTCCTGCCATGGTTGGTGCCTTTCATAAAGCTGACCCGTTAGTGTTTGATGGTGACCTCGCTGAACGTTGGCGCATCTTTGAAGTAGAATATGGAGTGCTCATCCACGCAGCTCACTGTGATGCACCCGCTGATGTACAAGCTTCCATTCGTAACGTGGCGGGCACAGAAGCCACAATACAGGCACACGATTTCCACTACGCCCCAGCTGAGTTTGATGGTGCGGGTAACGTTGTGAGCCCTGCGGAATCTATCCGAGACCCTTAGAAAGGTCCGACAGCTATGCCAACTGCAAACTAACTTGGTCATGGAGCATCACAGATTCTTTTCACGTAACCAGAAGGAAGACGAACCAGTCAAATCCTACATCAGTGCCCTGAAGAACATACTCTTTGCCCTCAGAACGGTTGCCTCCACACTGGGATGACCCCTGTGGATGGCATCGAAATACGTGTTTTGCAGAGATGCAGGAACAACTACCTTGTGTCCTTTCACCACAATACCATCATCACGCACAGGGTAAAATCGGCAAATCAGGGGTGGTAGAATGTATTGCTTGTCTGGCCATCCGCCTCAGATGCCAGAGGAGAGTGACTGTAGAGTGTCATCTGCAACTGTTTGTGCTGCCAGATCGTCCAGACACGAGGATGGGAGGTAGAAGACCATCATAACAACAAAACCATCATCGTCCGACAGGTGTTTCTTACAGGTGTTGTGTGGAGCCCATGACAGAGCGTCAGCTAAGTGCGTATCCTATCCGTGTTTGTAAACCAGTGTAATGTCATACTTTTGTAATTGCATCGTCATACGTTGAAGGCGTGCAGGGGCGGTGTGTATCAGCTTGTTCAGAATGCAGCTGGTGTTCATTTTCAACAGTGACAGGGTTCCCGAAAATTCAAGTCATTGAATTTCCTGCAGGCAAAGACCACAGCTAGCAGCTCCTTCTCCATCTGTGTGTAGCACTGTTCTGTATCAGTCATGGTGCGGGAGGTATAAGCAATGGGTCTGTGGCCTTTACCATTGTTCTGGAGACGGGCTGCTCCCAGTCTGTATTGGGTCGCAAGTTAAAGTGACAGGTAGTTTGACATTGAATTAAGCAAGTGTTAGAGCTCAGGATATCTGTTGCTTGAGAGTGTCAAACGCCCTCTGCTGGTGTTCATGCCAGGACCAGTCTGTATCTTTGTGAGTCAGTTGCCTTAGTGGGGCTGAGAGTTCACTGAAGTTTGGGATGAACTTTCCCAAGTAGTTTACCATGCCAAGAAACCGTTGCAAGGAGTATGTTCTTTTGGCCTGGAATGGCCGACTTTGTGCGTGGGAAAGTCGAGTCCTATGCAGTGTGCAATAGCCTAGCATCGCACCAAGCCAAACAGCCCCTTCTCTCGCACCCCACATCTGACTTGCCATGGTCTACAGTTGCAACTGACATTTTCGAGGGGCATGGCAATCAGTACCTGGTCCTGGTTGACTTGTAGTCCAGATGGTTTGAGATGGACCTACTCCACAGTCCCACCTCAGCCATGGTTGTTGAAAAGGTGGCATGCCACTTTTCTGTCCACGGGGCTCCCGTCCATCTTCTCTCCAACAATGGCAGCCAATTCACCAATCAGCACGTCAAAAACTTTGCAAAACGCTGGGATTTTCGCCACATCACCAGCAGTCCTGAATACTCGCTGCCAATGGGTTTGGCCGAACGTGCAGTGAGAAGTGCAAAACAAGTGATGGAACGGTCCCATCGGGTCGGTTCCAACGTCTATCTTGACTTGCTTAATCTACGTGATCCGATCATTTCTCGTGATTCGATTCTGGGTTCTCCTGCCCAGCGCCTTATGTCAAGGCAGACTCGCACTACGCTACCTGTAGCTAAACAGATGTTTAACCGCAAATTTTCGCCCCGGCTGTGATCCAGACAAAACTCCAACAGCGACACGATACTCAGAAAAGATACTATGACAAGTCAAGCACACCATCGCCACTGTCAATGGACAGGTTTGATACAATAGGTTTGAGTACAATAACAAAAGGTCTTGCTAAGATGCAGTGCAATGTCGGGGAAAGTAACAACGCAGAGAATTAATGATGATCTTATAAAAAGGCACAGTAGGCTTCTTGATGTACAACTGCCACTTCTATTTCTTATATTTGTTGTTGTGTTGTGGCTGAGGTGATACACCTCAAACAATTGCAACCGCATTACTTTGAACGACTTTTGACTTTAATCAGTGGAGAGCTTTCCTCGTCTTTTCTTGGTATACTATTCATTTAGACTGTTTATGTTGTTGAGCAGATGCTGTCTGATGACTATAAATGTATAAAATGGAGAAGTAATTATCCAGATTAATATTGTGCTGCATTTTATTGACAAGACATGGAAACATTTCTGCATTGATGAATAAATCACCTGTTAAATGGTGTAGCTGCAAAATGGTTTGACCCCATTTAGTGTAGCGAATTCATGCTTCTATTTCATGAAATTGTGTGGATTGAGTTGCACTGGCTAAAAAGTGGTGGAAATTTCAGGATGTGATTGAAGAGTCTTTTTTCCAAAGTGATGTTAGTGAACTAGATAAATCTATCTGACAATCCGATGGTTTCAGCTGTCACTAATTTCTTGGAGTAGCCTTTGATTCCACTTATCTCACTTTACAGTTCAAATTTTCTAGTTGCTTTGACGAGTTTTGAACGTGCTTCATTAGTCAACATCACTTGATTACTGATTTGGCAACTTAATCATAAAGCTACTTTTCCCTTTTGACATGCTACTCATTGGGTTCATTACCTTTAAGTCTAACTCCAGGAATGCTTATTTTATTGGTCTAATGGCTTTATTTGCAAATCCTATCCTTATTCAGTGCTGACACATGGTCACAGCTTATCAGTATTTTGATCTGAACAAATTCCTTTCAGTTTGGAAAAAGATGCTTCCACTGTTTTCAAATTGTTTTCACCACATTTTTAAGAGCAAAAATTTGATCCTATAGGATATTTTGGTTGGCAAACTCATCGGAGTGGTATGGGAAAGATAACCAACAGCGTGAAATTAGCTTTTGTAATTAGACTAAACCCTTCCACTCTATTAAGAAACAAATTAAATACTCATTTTTGGTCATTTATTGTCTTGTTTGCTTCTGTATCATGTGAATATTTCTGTATCATATGAATATTTTGATTCATAGTAACAATTTGAATTAACATAACTCTTTTGAATTTGACAGTGTTTATACTCATCATGTTAAGAAAGTGATGCTACATTTGATAAATAAATTCAGTTTTGTGGAATATATTTCTTCTGCAGGATATGTATTTGTAGATTTCCAATCCAAAGATGATCTTGAAAAGGCTTTGAAGCGAGATAGAGAGTACATGGGTAAGATGTTTTTATAAAGCAGTTACTCTTGTTCTACTGGTTGCACACTGACTTTCTGGCACCCACAATTCCAGTGTCTGTTTTTCTGGACCAACAAGAGTCAAGTGATAATGACATAACAGTACACCCCTGGCCCCTAATGACATTCCTCTCATGTCTCTAAAGCACCATGGTGTGCCAGAGACTTAAACAAAAATGAATATAAAACGTAAACTGAACGTGAATGGAATTATCTGCTGATCCATCCCCGGCTCCCACTGTCACCGGCTGTTTGGAGACCTGGCTTCTGACTCACAATGTGCACCAGTAAGCCTCTCTCATCTGCTGCTGTTTCATGCTGCCAATGCCGTTAGTCTGCATGAGGGAGCCCTTCACCGGTTCACACGGCTGTTGTGGCTTGCATTGTAGCCCCCTCCAGGACGTGCTTTCTTCAGTCCGTTGCCAACGGCAGGATGCGCTCGGTCACTGTGGGGCTTCCTCCCCTCTCATCTGCTGTCACCTACAAGGTGGAGTATGTCGATGACTCCGAGGGACGGAGGAACTGGCGGTGAAGGGAGGTGGGTCGACTGGACAGAGTGACAGGAAAAGCAGGCGGCGATTGTTGAGCAGGGAGCAGATAAAGTCGCCGTCGACAGCAAAAGAACTGCAGCAGGTGAGGGGCTCGCTGGTGCACCTTGCGAATCGGGAGTGCGGTCGGAAAATGGGGCTCTAAACGGTTGGCAGGTAGTTCCATTCACATTCGGTTTACCATGCCATCTGTGGCCACTCAGGGAATTTCAACAGCTCTCGTTATATTGTCGGATTATAGGCGGAAAATCAGTGTTTAACCTGTATAAAAATGTAATGTCTAGAATGGTGTCAAAACTTGTGTAACTCAAAATATTTTCTGCTTTGTTTAAAGGTAGAAGATACGTTGAACTTTTTAGAATGGATAATGCACAACAAACTAAACCAGTTAGAACAGACAACCAAAAATGGCTAAAAAGGGAAAAGAAAGCAGGTGAAGTGGAAGAGGATGTCTCTGAATCAGGAAGATTGTTTGTTCGAAATTTACCATATACCTGTGCAGAGGACGATTTAGAAAAAGTTTTTTCTAAATATGGTAAGTGGCTAATATTATAATATAGAACAGTACAGCTCAGGAACATGCCCTTTGGCCCACAATGTCTGTGCTGAACATGATGCCATTAAACTGATCTCATCTTCAGGTGTTTTTAAATGTCTCCGATTATCATAGCCATTGACAAAGTCTATCAAAGATCATCAGTGTAGCACAGAGGGTGGGACCTGAAGATGGTCTTTGCTCACTGCTCAATACAACTGCAGGTGATCACAGAACTAAGGCCTAAAACAGTTATGTGGCAGAAAATGGTGAGGGGTGCAAGGTAATGGAATGGAAGACAGCATTCTGACCCATTGAATGTATTTGATTTTTTTTTAAAGAAGCTTATTCCCTATTTTATTATGCTCATGACAAAACATTGGTGTTCTGAGTTTTTTGGCTGCCATTTATTATGCAACTTGTTAGCTGCATAAGTGAAGTCTTTAAGCCAGCAAGTAAATATGAAAGGCATATTCCATAAATAGTTGGTGCAAGTACGTTGTGAGTTATATAATTGACTTCCGTGAAGGTGGATGATGACTCGGAACTTAGATTTTTCATAAAAGGCACAAAACCCAGTATTTTCAGCCAATACTGCATCTTGAGAAGTAATACATTTTTTTTTAGAAATGTTACAAGTAATTTTTTTCTGATTTGGTATCAGCTTGAGCCAGGGAATTAAGTCTGATACTATTAAAATAATTGCATAATAATAATAATAATTTATAATGATGCATTCCCATTAATTATCAACAGGTCCATTGTCAGAGATTCATTTTCCTATAGACAATCTAACCAAGACACCAAAGGGATTTGCCTTCATTACATTTATGATACCCGAACATGCAGTCCGGGCCCTTGCTGAATTAGATGGTGATATATTTCAGGTATGTTTGTAGTAAATCAACATGTTTTTAGTTTAATTCAAAATGTAACCCAAGCCATACAACAACATTTAAAGTGATTTAATTCTGTGTTTTGATAAAGACTAAATAATTGAAAAAGATTCCAATCGGGAGAATGCCGTTATTGGCGATTGTACGCTATACCAGATTAAGGTATTATTGCATAAGTAGTAGAAACAAAAAACTACAATTGCTGGTTAATACACAAAAGTACCCAAAGTGCAGGTCAGGTAGCATCTCTGGAGAACATGGATCAGTGGCGCTTCGGGTTGAGACCATTTAGACTCTCAGTCCGGAACTGGTCCTGGAATCCAGGTGAGTTGACGCCCTGGCCTGCTGGCGGCCGTGGGAGAGGCGATGATCGGTGGAATCAATGACCGCGGCCTGTGGGTGGCCGGAATGCATGGATCGGTGGCCAGGCGTGACGACGGACAGTCCAACCTGGAAGTGGCACAAGCCTGGAATTGTGCGGGCAATCGGCATTGTAAGAGGCTGGGAAGCAGTGCAAGCCAGTGGTGGCGCGGGTGGCCATTGGTCTAAGCAGCAGTTGAAGCAGAGAGAGCATCGGGAGCTGTAAGCAACAGGGGAGGCGGTGCAAGCCGGGGAGTGGCATAGGCAGTAAGTGGCAGGGAGGAGGTGTGATCTGGGAGGTGGCATGGGCAGTCATCGAAAGGTCTGTTCATTCTAAAGAGGTCCATTAAAACAAGGGTTTGCTGTAAAATGCATATTTACCCTATTTTGCAGCTTCATCTAGTTTTAGATTTGAGAAAGGGAAAAATGAAAAGTAGTCTTGGAGTGAACATCTACAATATGCATCTAACAAACCGTAACATCTAAAACATTCTGGTTCAGGTCTTCCCAAACTATAGGTTGGGGGGGCTATGTTTAGGATGCAGCAGAAATCTTGTTGCAGAGTCTTTTGGATATGTGTTATTCCAGTACACTGAGACCACTGCATGTGTGGCAAAATGCACATTTCACACCATCTGTATAAAATTCTGTTCTGCATTGGATGTCCAATAGAAGACTAAAGCAGATCTTAAGTCACGAATGAAGGTTTGCTTTATTTAATTAATAGCTTTCATCCTGTCAGGAGCATTTGTCAGGATTTTTCACTACCTGTTATTTTTCTTGCTTAAAGCAGTGGATAAAGTTGGTTTGTCAGAGATCTGTAAGAATGTTCATGTCCTCTCAACCACCAGATAGCATAAAACCCCTGTCTCACGGTGCGAGTTGACCCACGAGTGACCCAGAGTTGTCACTCGCGGTAATCACGTACACTAAACGCAGCGGGAACGTCGGAACTCTTGCGAGCAACTTAGCGACTCGTGGCGCTAACGGCAGGTACCCATGAAACTTGGCAACTCGTGAAAAAAATCAAACATGTTTGATTTTTTCCACAAGTCAAATTTACAGTTCAAGTTAAAAATTGAAACATTTTAAACTCGTTTATAACATGGTGGCCCGTGCGTTTACCTTAAGTGATTCGTGAGTCTACCGTGGGAACTCTTTTAACTCAGCGGGCAGGCAGCATCTCTGGAGAGAAGGAATGGGTGACGGGATGACATTTCCAAATTTCTCCAGCCCCATGTGTTCACTTTTTTCAACTAGCATCTGCCCTTTCTTGTGTATGTCATTATTTGTATCTACAGTGCCTTGTGTCTTGGCAATTCATGATTCACACACACACACACACACAATTCTGGGGTCACGCACACGCACACGCACGCACACACAGCTGGAGTGACTCTCACACACACACAATGCAGGGGTAACTCGCACACACACACATACGCAATGCTGGAGTGACTCTCACACACACACATACGCAATGCTGGAGGAACTCGCACACACACACACAATGCTGGAGTGACACACACACACACACAATGCTGGGGTAACCCGCGCACACACAAACATGCAATGCTGGGGTAACTCGTGCACACACACACACACACACACACACGCACACCACACACACACACACACACACACACACACTGCTAAGGTAACACACACACATGCACACAATGCTGGAGTAACTCTCACACACACACACACACACACACACACACACACACACACACACACACACACACACTGCTAAGGTAACACACACACATGCACACAATGCTGGAGTAACTCACACACACACACACAATGCTGGAGTAACTCTCACACACACACACACACACACACACACACACACACACACACACACACACAGATGCCAAGTGTCCCGGATTCGCCGTATTTTGTCCCGGCGAAATAACCTTTTTACGGTGTTCCGCAGCCAAACATGCTGTTACGGAACACCGCCGCGCCGGTGTTCCTCCCGTGGTGAACGCCGGCGCCATGTGTCCCCGGTTAGCCAGCCCGGCAGCTCGCAGCCACGCCCGGCCCAGAGCCCGGGCGGCGCCGGCCCACGCGATCAGCGGCACTTTGCCGGGCCCTAGTGTCCGCGCCTGCACAGTTGGGGAGGGTTGCCGGGCCCCAGTGTCCGCGCGTGCGCAGTGGGGGAGGGTTGCCGGGCCTGGCGCCATTTCGAGCCACGCCACGCCCGGCCCAGAGCCCGGGCGTCGCCGGCCCGCGCGATCAGCGGCACTTTCTTGCCGGCAGCCGGCCGCTCGCGGCAGCCCCATCACCGGGCCTCCCCCCCCACCCCCACCCAGTGCGCAGGCGCAGACCCACCGGCAACCTTGCCAAGTGCGCATGTGCCGCACCCGCCCGCCGGCAGCCCGCAGATCTGCACCAGTGCGCAGGCGCATAGCCGCCAGCAACAACCCCAAGTGAGTACGTTACGGAGAGAAATGCATTTAACCCCATTTGTTACGGACAAATGGGTTGAATGTTACTGTGAACTAAATTTAGGGTTGGCATCTCTGCGCACACACACACACACACACACACACACACACACACACACGAACAATGCTGGAGTAACTCACACACACACAATTCTGGAGTAACTCAGCGGGACAGGCAGCATCTCCGGAGAGAAGGAATGATGATGTATTGGGTCGGGACCCTTCCTTAGACCACTACCCAGAAATGCTGCCTGTCCCGCTGAGTTACTCCAGCAATTCATCTATCTTTAAACCAGCATCTGGACTTCCTTCCCACATAATAACCAATGAGATTCCCCACTAAACTTCCGTGTCCTCATTGTTCCCCTCTCTGTCTTCCCCAGACCTGTGTATGTGTATATATACTTTGCATGGTTCCTGGGTTGCATACTGCTGGGTAACTCCGTGAAATATCATCCCCCTGCATTTCAAATATAATATTATATATATATATATATATATATAATCTGTGTGTGTGTGTGTGTGTGTCTGCTGTCGGGTCCCGGCGGCCGCTCAAAGTCAGTCACCCGAGCTGCTTCCTTCCTCGGAAGTGGCGGCCAGTTCTGCTGTCCGTGTCCGGAGCGCTGCGGCAGCCACCCAAGCTAATTCACTCCCCGGCCACAATAAAACCATATAGCTATGACAGCACGGAGATAGGCCATCTCGGCCCTTTTACTCCGTGCCGTTTACTTTCACCTAGTCCCATCTACCTGCACTCAGACTGGCGCGTGGCAAGTGGGTTACTGACCCCAATCCCCTCCTTCACAACGCCAGACTCCCCAAATACTATGAACAGAGCTCTCCACCCACCCCGGGAAATACAGTATTTAAAAACATAAAGCACCAAGAAATGCACTTACCACGTTATTGGTTGCTGGAGGGTGCGCATTTTCCCTTTGTAGGTCGTATCAATAGATGCGGCCGCGCTGAAATATCTCAAAGCCACAGGATGGAGATGTCTTTTAACATTGTTGCTTTATTAAAACATACCTTAATTCACGGTTGGCTCAAGAGTAACGGGAGAGAAACTTGGTAACTCGGAGGAGGAACTTGGAACATCGCAGAAATGACATACCCGTGGGAACTCGGTTAAACACTTGAACATAAACTTGAAGTCTCGTACACAACCACGAGTCTTTCACTCGGGGTACCTCGTGGGTCAACTCGCACCGTGAGACAGGGCCATGAATCACACAAGCTCGCAATAAATTCTGTGGCGGTTTATTGAATAAACAAGCTAGTTTGATACATGTGTTACTTAGCAAAAACCATATCCACTGCAGCTTACATTTTCTACTAATGCAAAGGGTTGGGAGTGGTGCAACAAATATTTGGCATGGATTGCTGTATGTAACTACCAATAAATCTTTTCAAATAATCCTCTTGTCCTTATTGAGCAGTTTTTAAACTCTGGAGTTTTTTATATATTTCAAGGAAATGTCCATGATTGTTGTGTTTATTCATATGACTGTGCAGAGCATTTTAAAAACACTGGATGTTGTTTTGAAAGAACCCTGTGGTATGTCCAGAAATGTGTGGCTTTTAAGTTAGACCCAATCAAACTTGGCTATGGTATGTTTGCCTTCACTGTGTTTAAAAGTTAGGAAATCATGATGCAGTTTTATAGGATTTTGATTCAGCCACATTGTGACAGTTCTGATCTCCCCATTACAGGAAGGATGGAGAGGCTTTGTTTTCACTGGAACAGCAGAGGGTGAGGGGAGACCTGATAGAAGTGTACAACATTATGAGAGGCATTGATATATGGTACACAGTCAGAACTTTTTTCCCAGGGTGGAAATATCAAAGACTAGTGGACATAGCTATAAGGTAAAAGGGAGAAAGTTTAAAACAATTTTTTTTTATACAGCGGATGGTGGATGCCTAGTGTGCTGCCTGGGCTGGTAGCGTAGGCTGATACGATAGTGGTGTTTAAAAGGCTTTTAAATGGGTACGTTGAAATGCAGGGAATGGAGGGGTATGGATGATGTGCGGGGAATGGATGAGTATAGATCTTGGCATCGTTTGGCACTGGCTTTATGGGCCTATTCCTATGCTGTACTATATGTTCTATGTTCTGTAACATTTTCTTAAATATAATAATATCGTTCTCATCGTTAGTTACACATTTGTGATAATATTAGTACCTTGGTTTATCAGCGTCTTGTAACACTAGTCTGGTAGCATTTATTAGACTCTTAAACGTATTCTTTTAAAAACATACCCAGTCCTTTACATAATGGAAACGAAAGAATCCTTTATAGGACATGCAAGTAACAATTGGTAAAAAGAGAAATGACCAGATAATTTACTTTCTATTCTATTCAGGGCAGGATGATGCATATTTTGCCATCGATGATAAAAGAGGAGAAAGATGAAAGTGATAGTAACTTAGGTTCCTCTGCATTCAAGAGAAATAAAGCAGCTCAAGAAAAGGCCAGAAGTAACAGGTTGGATATTAGCACATTTACAATTTTAAAGCTTCTGTATCCCCTAATAGTATTTTGGAGACCATTCTCAGGTTGAAATTTTCTTGCCTAATTTTGTAGACCATATCATTGTGGTGCTGTCAAATGGAGCTTATTAATAATTTGGTCAATGCTTTGCCTGGACTACTTTCTTCAGACTGCCTTACAACCTTAACCTAAACATTAAGTATAGAGCTGAATTCCTAATTTGATCTGAATTACTGTCCTCGGCAGCATGTAATTGAGGAGAGCATCAAAGAGCTTGGTGAAGCTGAAATCTGTGGGCATTAAGGGTTCTTTTCAGCCCTGCCATCTTAACCTCAGACCTCACTGCTGGAGTTTCCCATGGCAATGTCTTGGGCCCAACCATCTTCACATTGTTCAACACTAATTTTTTGTATATTTATAAGGTTAAAAGTCAAGATGCTCACTGGTGAAACAATGTTCAGGTCTTTGACTGATTTTAAGAGATAAGAATTCCTTTGGGTTTTTTGAATTTAAATATATCTGTTTTTACATTGGGTATAAATTTGTATTCCTTTTTACTCTAGCTCGCATAACTGGAACACCTTATTTGTTGGAAGTAATGCTGTTGCTGATGCAATAGCAGCAAAGTACAATGCCACCAAAAGCCAAGTGCTAGATCATGTAAGTAATGGAATGAGTCATTTTAACTGATGGTTTACTATATAAAAGTAAAAATATTACAAGACCATTGCATTTTAAAAGTAGGTCTGATTTTTTTTATGGATCAGTTTGTTGCAAAATAAGCCTTTTGTTTTAATTAGGAATGATGTTTGGAGATGTGTAATCAGTTCAGGCACGATGTGACCAGCAACTAGTCTATGATATGAACAGCTGGAATAGTTGATGAGGGTTCTAATGTTTTAATATTGACAATTTGGATTTGTTTGAACCAGAGAATCACTTTCATTCATTTTACATTTTAAAAACATTCTCAGATGAAAGCAGCAATTTGGTTCTTTACTCTTCAGTTTCCTGTTAACTTTTGTCTCATTCACTGTATCCTCACTGATTCAGTAGTAAGAGAATAATGCTAGTACTCCCCTCTTTCTCTTCCTAGGCTCTCCCCAGCCCTTCCCCACATTTATATGAACACATGCTCAATTTTTAGCATGTGGGGGGGGGTGCACTTCAAGGGATCCATTAGTTGTTTATAGGGACATGGATACAAATCTGTTGTTTATTTTTGAAAACAAGTTCAATTATATGCTTCTGGAGTTGCTAATCTCCCCATGCTCATGGTCCCCATCCGCCTGAATTTGCGTGGACAAAATCTGGATCGCTGACTTTGCTTTTACAGACGGTCCTGGAGCCAAGCAGCAAGGCAATGTGTGTTGATGTGGATTGTATGGAACAGCTGACAAAATACAGAAAATCCAGGCAAATGTTTTCTGATGGAGTAAATCTATTATATCACTTGTGTAAATACTGTTGTACATCATAGTTAACGGTATAACTAAAAATCTTCGGAGAAGGAAGTCTAATAATTTGGACTAAACTCTGTTTTGGTCTCTTTGTTTATCATAGATTCTGTGTTATTATTCCAGGATATTTTGAGCATTGGACATTGAAAGAGAATTTACAAGCTTTTTTGGCAATTGGAATCATAGAATCATAGAAAATATTAGGGAATTATTAGGGGCCGAAATATCAGTAAAAGATATTGAGGAATCTATTAATTCTTTAAAAAATGGAAAGGCCACTGGACCAGATGGTTTAAATAGTGAATTTTATTTTAAAAATTCATGACTTCATCTCGCCACGCCTACAGACATTATATACTCAAGCATTCATGCAACAGAAACTCCCAGAAACTTTAAATGAATCAACTATAATACTTATTCCAAAAACGGATAAGGACCTTGAAGATCCAGGTTCATATAGAGCAATTGCTCTATTAAACATCGATCAGAAAATTTTAACCAAAATTTTAGCACACAGATTAAGCTTAGTGATTTATAAATTAATACACCCCGATCAAACTGGGTCTGAGATGATTATTCAACATTATCAGACCTCCCAACTAATAGCTTTTTACACCTTTGGAAACTGCCGCGCTTCATGCCGAGTGCTTTTTGTTTCTTATTTTGCAGGTCATCACTGCTTACAAGGTCTACGTTCTGATCTCGCTGGATCGTGATTTCCCTCCCTTTTGCATTGTAGCTTTTAGCGATTGTATACGCTTGTGCTTGACAAAAACAAATAGACCGAATGAGTTGTTCCGGATTTTTTGCTGCTCTTCATTGTGTCACGGGAGCCAAGAACTATTGTAAACATGCAGGTAAATTCTGTAGGACGAAATATTAACTGTTTAATACAATAATCAAAATCTACGATCCGCTTCAGAAAGTAAACATTGCACTCTTGAAAACTAATCCCAACTAGACCCAACTAATAACTTGTAGTGTCCGCAGGACACTTGTCAGTGTATAATCGAGTCTCTGTGTTCTTTGTGAATAGAAATATAAAACATATTTATTTTAATACATGAATTCTATCTGAATGTTAAAGTAGCGTGACATTTAACAATAGAATTTAGCAAGAGTAAAGAGTCGTATGCTCCTTCAGTAATTTATACCAGACTAGGCTCAGATACTTACAATTTATAAACAAACAGATTTATGCATAACCTTTCTTCGTTTCGCTTGTGGAATTCAAACGTTCTTCCACAACATGGAAACATAGAACAAAGTACAGATGACTTTGTAATGACTGTTTACATAATTTGCATTGTTTTTTATTCTGGTGGGGTAAAAGAGGACATAGATACCCATGAAATAGTAATTATCACTAATTACCATCAAAAAATGAAATGCATTTTGCAATGATGACTGGAACTACACTGAATTGAAATACATTACGTACAATATATTCTGCATCCTTTTGTGCTAAGTATTTGAATAAACCATTAATTACCTCATCTCATATCTTCCAGGTATGTTTCCTTTATTCCCTTGATTGAACTAATTGCCAAGTTTATCAAAGTTTAACAAAGAATTATAAATGTTTCAGCATACATGTTTCACATTTTGGCATTTAAAATACTTCTTCACAATAGAATTTGTGACATTAGGGCGCCGCGACATATTAGATTTTCATTATGAATTTTGACTATCAATGTTGGGAGGTCTGCATTATGTACTCAAATCAAATAGCTAATGAAGACTTAGCAGTCATCTCGCTAGACGCTGAGAAAGCATTCGATCAAATTGAATGGCCCTATTTATTTTTGGTGATGGAAAAATTTAAATTAGGTGAGAAGTTTTGTACATGGGTTAAGCTTTTATATACTAATCCAACAGCCAGAATAATGACCAATCAAATGATATTAAAAAAAATTGATTTATCTAAAGGTTGTAGACAAGGATGCCCGTTACCGTTACTATTCGCCCTTGTTATAGAACCACTAGCAGAAAGAATTCATCCAGAAATATATGGGTATAATACTAAAAATACAGTTAATAAAATTTCTCTATATGCAGATGATGTATTTTTACAAATCCAGAAATTAGTATCCCTAACCTGTTAAATCTTATAACTCAATTTGGTTTATTCTCGGGATATAGAATCAACTGAAAGAAGAGTGAGATTATGCCAATAATGGAACCTAATTTATATATATTGCAACAATCACCTTATAAAATAGTGAATGAAAAATTTAAATACTTAGGAATCTATGTGACCAAGAAATATACTTCTTTATTTAAATCAAATTTCGTGCCTTTACTTAATAAATTGCATAAGAATATTCAATATTGGAAAACGCTTCCTATTTCAATGCTCTGTAAAATTAATGCAATTAAAATGATTTTCCTTCCTCAACTTCTATACCTCTTCCAATCAATTCCAATGTACCTCCCTAAAAATGTCTTTAAAAAATTGACTATCGTAACAAGTTTTATTTGGAATTATAAGAATCACAGAATAAGTAAAAAACACTTATGTGCATCTAAGACGAATGGAGGATTAGTCTTACCAAAGTTGTTATTTTATTTCTGGGCAATGTCAAAAACTTAAATTTCTGGTTGGAAGATATGGATCAACAACCAGACTGGTTAAAGATGGAAAAGGAGGACTGTCTGCCATTTGAAATTGGCCCGATTTTCCTAACCCCTACAAAATTGAATAAAAAGATCTATAGTGAAAATCCAATAATACATAGCGGTATTCGAATTTGGAAACAAATAAAAAAGACATTAAAATTGGATAATTTATCACTTTCGCTCCCTATTGCAATAACCCTATAACCCTTTATTTAAGCCTTCGGTATTGGATAAAGGCTTTACACAATGGAAAAACTATGGAATTAAAAATATGGGACATCTTTATAGAAAAGGTGTGTTCCTCTCGTTTCTGGAGGTACAACAGAATTATGGATTACATTCAAATAATTTATTTAGATATTTACAATTGAAAGATTATGTTAAATCACATACACAAGAATACAGAATTATAGAGCCAGAGATTCTAGATGAATGTTTGAATAAACATCCCAACACAGTCAAATTAATATCATATATTTATAATATTCTGTTAGATAGCGAGAATCCGTCGACGGAATCACATAGACAAGCATGGGAAAATGAATTAGTTCAACCGATAACGAAATATATTTGGGATGAAAGTCTACAACATATACATCAATGTTCGTTAAATGCCAGACATTCTTTAATACAATTTAAAATATTACACAGATTGCATTATTCTAAAACAAAATTAAATAGAATTTTTGCTAATATCTCTCCTATCTGCGATAAATGTCAATACTCTGAGGCTAATTTAACCCATACCTTTGTAAATTGCATAAAAATTAAAGCATTTTGGGTGGATATTTTTAAAATTATTTCCATAGTGGTTAATATTCAACTGGATCCCGATCCTAAATTAATAATATTGGGCATATCTGAACAATACCTAAAACTGACAATGAACCAAAGAAATTTCCTGGATTATAGTATAATAACTGGGAAAAAAACTAATATTAAAATTTTGGAACAACCCTGCATCCCCTACAATTAAAATGTCGGATGTCTTAAATCTGGAAAAAATTAGATTTGTCTTAATTGACAAACCAGAATTATTTATTAGAATATGGTCGCCGTTCATGGATTATTTGAAGGGGTAGAATGGGCCAGTGCTGAGGCTTGACGGAAGCTTGAACCCAGGACTAGACGAATAATTTTGTTTTCTTACCTACGGACCTATCTCCTAAGTTGTATTATGGAAAGTTTATTTTATGTTTTTTGATTTTTTTTTCCTTTATTTTTTTCTATCTATTAAAAAAAATAATAATAATTAGAGTCAATGTTAATATGTAACCGATTTATGTAGACTTCTGCTACATTGGTAGTGGAGTCCTTGGAATCCTGAATATTTAATATGTAACCGTTTAACAAAGTTTGTAATGGTTTGGACTAGGATATGTACATGCCTCTAATAAAAGTTAACTAAAAAAAAAGAAAATAGGTGTAGTAGGCCATTCGGCCCTTCGAGCCTGCACCGCCATTCAATATGATCATGGCTAATCATCCAACTCGGTATCCTGTACCTGCCTTCTCTCCATACCCCCTGATCCCTTTAGCCACAAGGGCCACATCTAACTCTCTCTTAAATATAGCCAAAGAACTGGCCTCAACTACCTTCTGTGGCAGAGAATTCCACAGATTCACCACTCTCTGTGTGAAAAATGATTTTATCATCTCGGTCCTAAAAGACTTCCCCCTTATCCTTAAACTGTGACCCCTTGTTCTGGAATTCCCCAACATCGGGAACAATCTTGCTGCATCTAGCCTGTCCAACCCCTTACGAATTTTGTAAGTCTCTATAAGATCCCCCCCCTCAATCTCCTAAATTCCAACGAGTACAAGCCGAGTCTATCCAGTCTTTCTTCATATGGAAGTCCTGCCATCCCAGGAATCAGTCTGGTGACCCTTCTCTGTACTCCCTCTATGGCAAGTCTGTCTTTCCTCAGATTAGGAGACCAAAATTGTACGCAATACTCCAGGTGTGGCCTCACCAAGACCCTGTACAACTGCAGTAGAACCTCCCTACTCTTGTACTCAAATCCTTTTGCTATGAATGCCAACATACCATTCGCTTTGTTCATAGCCTGCTGCACCTGCATGCCTACTTTCAATGACTGGTGCATCATGACACCCAGGTCTCGTTGCATCTCCCCTTTTCTTAATCGGCCACCATTCAGATAATAGTCTACCTTCCTGTTTTTGCCGCCAAAGTGGATAACCTCACATTTAGCCACATTATACTGCATCTGCCATGCATTTGCCCACTCACCCAACCTATCCAAGTCATCTTGCAGCCTCCTAGCATCCTCCTCACAGCTAACACTGCCCCCCAGCTTTGTGTCATCCGCAAACTTGGAGATGTTGCATTTAATTCCCTCATCCAGATCATTAATATATATTGTATATAGCTGGGGTCCCAGCACTGAGCCTTGTGGTACCCCACTAGTCACTGCCTGCCATTCTGAAAATGTTTGCTAAAAATTAAACGGAGTTGTAAAAAGTAGATCCAATTAGCTGATAGAGTATGTAACAGCATCAAAGCACAAATATAATATAATCTAGCGATGGAAGCAATGGAATGTAGCTAAATAAAAATCTGACAAGCACTGTCAATGAGCACACAGAGCCTGGATTGAATATCAGCTTTCCACTTTAGGTTTAATGGATATAATTTTCCCATTGATGACTTTTGTGCTATTTACAATGCACGTGTTGGGTCTTAAACAAAATTCTCACGACCTGCTGCACATTGATGGCATGTGGGCTTATACCTGCAAAATAAGGACCCATCTGTCCTAACATAATGCCTCAACTTAAACAAAGCATACAGTAAGTATTAATGCACTGAAATTGACCATTCATCCTAACTGTATTCACCTGCTCATACTCTTAAAACTACCTTATTTAAAACTATTAGTTACGAGTCTTAATCATGTTGCATTTGTGCATAATGTTACTTTTATACCCTTTCACATCAATAATTGTTTACTGTCATGTTTCTCAAATGGCCTGATTCTGCATTTTAGTTACATCCCTTTAAAACCCTCTCACGGTGCGAGTTGGCCCACGAGTGACCCCGAGTTTTCACTCGTGGTGATCACATACAATGAACGTAGCGGTAACGTCGGAACTCGCGCGATCAACTTGTTCACTCGTGGCGCTAACGGCAGGTACTCGGGAAACTTGTTAACTCGCGAAAAAAAATCAAACATGTTTGATTTTCTCCACAAATCAAATTAACTGTTCAAGTTAAAAATGGAAACATTTAAACTCGTTGCAATAACGTAATGGCCCGTGCGTTTACCTTAGTGTCTCGTGAGTCTATCGTGGGAACTTTCTTATAATCTGTTCGTTCGCTCGAGTAAAGACTGAACCAAAGATAGTCACAAATGCTGGAGTAATTACATGTGTTTAAGTTACATGTGGCTCCGGGAGGTAAAGATGCTTGAGAAATATAAATGCTGAAATACGCGCGGATCAACGCGGGTTATCCAGAGCTGAAAGTTGCAATGAAATGAGATTGAACAAGACGACTTTGACACGAAAAGCTGGAGTAACTCAGCGGGACAGGCCGCAGGAGAGAAGGAAAAATGCAAAAAAAGTGAAACTGTCGCCAGGAAAATCGAGAACTTCTTGGCTCCCTTCGTCTCGGACCAAAACGCAGCGATCCCCCCTTCTCTGTGTTATGTGTGTCAACATGCATTCATTCCTGAATTCAGAGAAAAAGGCGAATGTATTCCCCCCCCCTCGCCCCCCGAAAACACACCTAATCCACGTTTCCCAAACACCAGTCCGAAGAAGGGTCTCAACCCGAAACATCACCCATCCCTTCTCTCCAGAGATGCTGCCTGTCCCGTGAGTTACTCCAGCTTTTTGTGTCTATTTTTCCCAAACACATTAGAATCAAGAAGCCTTCTCTTGGACTTTATGTATGAGAACTATCTCCACTTTCAGGTTTTTTCTGGAGGAATTAAACCTAATTAAATGTGTGGAACAAACTAAAAATGCAAAACTGGAAATAAAATTAAGTTTGTCTAAATATCAAACGCGTATGCATTGCAATTTGCAGCGGAGACACTGGATAGAAAGTATTCAGTAGCGCGCACACCACACACACATATGTCCTACTTCCCGCTGTTAAGTTACTATTTGCTTTCAGTGTTTTTGTTTTATCTCTTATATTCCAGCTGGAGCTGTATTTTCACCTACTCGCCAACCCCCCCCCTCCCCCGCTCCCCAAATTCGAGAACTTGGAATTCACGAGAACTATTTTGTTTTGGTCTTAAAAAAGAACAACATTTCTAGTTAATCGGTCAACCAGACATCGGCCAACACGGAGGCCTGATTGCTGAAAACAATGTAAACTTGTACCAGACCCCATCATCTTCCTTCTGCCCACCCGCAACCAGAGGTGAGGACAGTACAGAGCTGGTCGGGGGGGGCAGAGGAACAACTACAGGACTATTTGGAGTCTGTAGACTGGGCAATGTTCAAGGACTCGGCAACGGACTTGAATGAATATGCCACAGTCGTTACAGACTTCATTAAGAAATGTGTGGAGGACTGCATCCCTACAAAAACCTTCCGAGTGTTTCCCAATCAGAAAGCTTGGATGAACTCTGAGATCCGCACTCTTCTGAAGACCAGACACCGGGCATTCATGTCTGATGATACAGTGGTCTACACGAAGTCCAGATACGACCTTGGTAAGGCCATCAAAAAGGCCAAAAAGGAGTTCTGCTCCAAACTGGAGGATGAGACAGATGTTCGTCAGCTGTGGCAGGGACTGAATGCAATCACCTCCTACAAGGCGAAACCAGGAGGCAGCTCGGATGTCGGCGATACATCACTTCCTGATGAGCTCAATGCATTTTCCACACGCTTTGATAGGGAGAACACCGATGTGCCTTCCCGAGCCCCCATTCGTTGCGGACCAACTGGCTGGAGTTTTTACGGACATTTTCAACCTGTCACTTCTGAGGTCTGAGAGTCCCACCTGCCTCAAAAGGGCATCAATAATACCGGTGCCCAAGAAGAGCAAGGTGATGTGCCTCAATGACTATCGACCTGTGGCACTAATGCCTGTGGTGATGAAGTACTTTGAGAGGTTGATCATGGCGCAAATCAACTCCTACCTTGACAAAACCTGGACCCACTGCAGTTCGCTTACCGCCACAACAGATCAACGGTGGACGCGATCTCGCTGGCCCTCCACTCCGCTCTGGACCACTTGGACAACAAAAACTCATATGTCAGGCTGTTATTCATTGACTACAGCCCGGCATTTAACACGATCATCCCCTCCAAGCTGGTTACCAAACTCGCAGAACTGGGTCTCTGCGCATCCCTCTGCAATTGGATCCTCGACTTCCTCATTCACAGACCACAGACTGTTCGTATTGGTGGAAATGTCTCGATAACAGGAGCACCTCAAGGCTGCATGCTCAGCCCCCTGCTGTACTCACTCTATACTCATGACTGCGTAGCCGGTCACAGTGCGAACTCCATCATCAAGTTCGCTGACCACACCATTGTAGTGGGACGTATCACTGATGGGGATGAGTCGGAGTTCAGAAGAGAGATCGAGTGACTGTCCATATGGTGCCAGCACAATAACCTGGCCCCCAACACCAGCAAAACCAAGGAACTGATTGTGGACTTTGGAAGGAGTAGGATGGGGACCCACAGTCCTGTTTATATCAATGGGTCGATGGTTGAAAGGGTCAGGAGCTTCAAATTCCTGGGCGTGCACATCTGTGAAGATCTTTCCTGGTCCGAGAACACAGATGCATTTATTAAGAAAGCTCATCAGCGCCTCTACTTCCTGAGAAGATTACGGAGAGTCGGTCTGTCAAGGAGGACTCTCTCTAACTTCTACAGGTGCACAGTAGAGAGCTTGCTGACTGGTTGCATCGTGGCTTGGTTAAACTTGAGTGCCCTGGAGAGGAAAAGACTACAAAAAGTAGTAAACACTGCCCAGTCCATCATCGGCTCTGACCTTCCTTCCATCGAGGGGATCTACCACAGCCGTTGCCTCAAAAAGGCTGGCAGCATCATCAAGGACCCACACCACCCTGGCCACACACTCATCTCCCTGCTACCTTCGGGTAGAAGGTACAGAGCCTGAGAACTGCAACAACCCGGTTCAGGAATAGCTACTTCCCCACCGCCATCAAGCTATTAAACCTGGCTTGGACAAAACTCTGAACATTAATACCCCTCCATTTGTTATTTGCACTTTATTAATTTATTAATTAATGTGTGTATTTAAGTATATAACTGTAGTCAATGCCTACTATGTTCTGATGTGCTATGCAAAGAAAAAATTTCATTGCCCTGTCAGGGACACATGACAATAAACTCTTTTGACTCTTTGACTCTTTGATCATCTTCCTTCCGCCCACCCATAACCACGGAACCACACTTTCAACAGAAACCTTAATATTTAAAGAATATATTATGGGACATTGGATTGTATGAAGAAGGGTCCCGAGCAGAAACGCCGTGTGTGTGTGTGCGTCTGTCTGTGTGTATCTGTGTGTGTGTGTGTGTGTCTGCTGTCGGGTCCCGGCGGCCGCTCAAAGTCAGTCACCTGAGCTGCTTCCTTCCTCGGAAGTGGCGGCCAGTTCTGCTGTCCGTGCCCGGAGCGCTGCGGCAGCCACCCAAGCTAATTCACTCCCCGGCCACAATAAAACCATACAGCAATGACAGCACGGAAACAGGCCATCTCGGCCCTTTTACTCCGTGCCGAACACTACTCACCTTGTCCCATCTACCTGCACTCAGACCGGAGCGTGACAAGTGGGTTACTGACCCCAATCCCCTCCTTCACAACGCCAGACTCCCCAAATACTGTGAACTGAGCTCTCCCCCCACCCCGGGAAATACAGTATTTAAAAACATAAAGCACCAAGAAATGCACTTACCATGTTATTGGTTACTGGAGGGTGCGCATTTTCCCTTTGTAGGTCATATCAATAGATGCGGCCGCGCTGAAATAACTCAAAGCCACAGGATGGAGATGTCTTCTTCAACATTTTGCTTTATTAAAACATACCTTAATTCACGGTTGGCTCAAGAGTAACGGGAGAGGAATTTGGTAACTCGGGAGAGGAATTTGGAGCATCGCAGCAATGACATACCCGTGGGAACTCGGTTAAACACTTGATCATAAACTTGAAGTCTCGTACACAACCACGAGTCTTTCACTCGAGGTCAACTCACACCATGAGACAGGGCCATTATCTTGTCAGTTGGCGTGGGGGGTTGGGGGGGAATCTTTCACCTATCAATTCCTGTCCTGTAAAAATGTTAATAAAATTGCTACAGAATTTGTTTAGCATGTATACAAGCTCAGTTTATGCATCTATGCTAATAATTTAACTCTTGAACTACAACATTTATCTACAAAATATGACATTCTTTCTAGGGTATAGTAACCAAAACTACACCAATTAATCTTCATTCTATCATGGCTATGCATAATTGTAGAAAATTGTCTTCCCATGATATTTATGACCACTGGTAAAAAAAGATGTTTGACCTAATGCTTATCTATTGTTAATTAGTTCAAACTTGAGGTATAAGGCTGATTTGCAAAAATACTATTCTTCAAAGAAACAGATGCTGCTTGCTTTGTTCTTATGCAATGACATTCACAGAAGTGGATTAGTAACGTTATTGTTCAATAAAGTTGAAGTAATTTTCTGTATTGGAACATTAGAGAATCTGGTATCCTGAATCGGTTCTATAAGCTAATGTAATAATGTAAAGAGCTTAATGTAATATTCTTAAATTAAAATTAGATTTGGATAGAGAGAATTAATAGTCTAGTTATTTCAATAATTACTAAATGCCTTGGAAGCTGTTTTGAAAGCACTGCAGTCTACTTCCACAAATATAAGGCAGAAATTCTTCTCTTTCTTATAGAACTTAGTAAGATGTGCAGAACTTGAGATGTGCAGATTTAGGGATGAAGTTTGACGGGCGTATTGCTTGCACTAGATTTGTTGAAGGCAGCTCTTTCAGGTTGACACTGTGGTGTGGCTGGTAGAAATACTGCCTCACAACACCAGCGACCTGTGTTCAATCCTGACCTTGGGTGCTGTCTGTGTGGAGTTTGCACGTTTTCCCTATGATTGTGTCGATTTCCTCCAGGTGCTCTGCTTTGCTCCCTAATCCCAAAGATGTGTGGGTTTGTCGGTTAATTGGCCTCTGTTTTAAAAACAACATGTCCCTCTTGTTTAGGGAGTAGATGGAAAAAATAGGATAACATAGCATTAGTGTGAATGGTTGGCATGGATTCAGTGGGCCGAAGGGCATGTGACCATCCTGTATCTGTAAATTAAACAGAAACTCAATAGTTAAATTCTGTTAAACACGAAGCCCGATTAAATATGTACATCATGCATAAACATTGATGAATGAGATTTTGTAGGTCATGTGTCACAAAGAGAAAGTGTAGATAGTTGGTTTTGAAGGGGGGTAGGAAGGTTCATGCTCGGAGTCAGCATTGTCACAAGTGGCATTGATGAATGGGGCAATGGCAGAGAGTGGACAGTGGGGCAGATGGCTCAATGCTTCTTTAAATGATTGAGAGGAATGGAGTTGTGGTGCGATTGCATTGTGCATAGTCAATGATGTAGTGTTGCCATTGGTTTGATAGATAGGCAGCTGCCCTGGGTTGAAGGCGTAGAAATGGAATTCATTCATGTGGGTGCTGGAGGAATCTGCATTATATGGACCTTGGACTGTGAGAGGTGGGAGCAAACAACAAGAACTGTATTTAAAAAGATGCTCTCGATGAGAAGATTATGACTTTTCAGCAGCAGACGTCCTTTTAGGTAATACTGAAACGGGTGTCTTCTTCCAAGTTAATTCAATGTGAGTGATTTTTGCCATTCATGAGTTCTGAATGTACAAAATAATTTTATTGAAATGATACCAAGATAAGTATTGTACATTGTTTGACATCTCTATTCATGCCACGTGTGTGTGTGTATCATACACATTTGGAGGTTCAGATCAACATTCTGGCGATATTCTGCTTTTTAACCAAAGGACTTATCACATTTGGCTGTCAGGTCTTGGGTAGAGTTCATCCACATATCTTTCAAAGTTCTTGTGTGAAGGAATTTCAAACTAGTAGACTTTACCATGTAAAACTAAAAATAGAAATGCAGATGCAACAGAACAATTGTCAAGATGGGCAAACCAGATAAATATGCCCTGCATCCATTCCAAGATAACCTTGAACCAGCTATCAATGCCCAGCACACATTATCCATGTTTTGATGTGTGTAGAAAGGCACTGCAGATGCTGGTTTATACCAAAGATAGACACAAGGTGTTGGACGGCTTTTTAGGCGACTGCAGGAGACTATGCAGAGACTATGCAGTCGCCACATGTTCGCGGGTGGTTGCTGGGCAGTCGTCTTCATGGTCGTGAGGATTTCCCGCATTCTGGGAACTAGTCGCGGCCTCATTATGGTCGCCGTGAATTTTTCAAATGTTGAAAAATTAGCAGTGACTAGAATGAAGCCGCCATGGAGAGTAGCGAGAATTCTCGAGCCGTAAATGGGTCGGCAGGAGGTCCTAATGGGTTGCCAGGATGTCGAAGGTTCTCGGAGGTTCTTATAGGTTGTAGCTGATGCTGACCGGTGAATTTCATTGGCTCATTGAGGAAAAAAAAGATAAGCAGTAGTTTTCAGAACCAAAGATAACCGACCGGTAATGTTAAATATCCGCCCAGCTTCTCAGCCGTGTATCTCTGGCTTCTTAAACGTTGTCTCCCCCCTTCTCCCTCCCTCTTTTAAAGGACTTACCGTACACTGTGCTTTAGCCGTCTTTTTACAGTGCCAACCTTCCTGTTCATCTGTGTGTCTGTTTCACCTTGACTTTGCACCGTGTGAATTTTTTAGACAGCGCTCCCCCTGCTTGCCCTGTCCCCCGTGTGTGTGTTCCACTCTGACAGTCACTGTTCCAGTTTCCGGTTTTTCAGGTGACTGCCGGCAACTTGACAGTCGCCGGCAGTCTGTTGAAAAATCGCCTGTGGGACAGGCCCATAACTCAGCCGGTCAGGCAGCATCTCTGGAGAAAAAGGATTGGTGATGTATCATGTTGGGACCCTTCTTTCGAGACTGAAGAAGGGTCCCAACCCGAAACGTCCCATCCTTTTCTCCAGAGATGCTGCCTGACCTCGCTGAGTTACTCCAGCACTTTGTGTCTGTCATCCATATTCTGATACTAGATTACCAAAACTAGGACTTGCTTTCAAGTCTCACTATGGCAAGAGATTTTAGGAAGTCAAAATGCTTCAAGGATGTTTACAAGTCACTGGAAAAAATAACATGCTTACTAACTCAAAGATCCTTGGCCAGTGACATTTCAAATAGGAGAAGCACCATTTGGGAATGCATGTAGGTTTTCAAATCTCTACAACGGGCATATGTGGAAAGCAAGTGCAATCAACAGGAGGAGAACACAACATGACAGTCTCACATTAGTCTGAAGAAGGGGTTCGGCCCGACACATTGCCTATTTCGTTTGCTCGATGGATGGTGCCTCACCTGCTGAGTTTCTCCCGCATTTTTGTCTACCTATGACAAAGAACCCACATACTTACCCATTGAGGTAGCACTTGCCCCACCCATGACCAAAAATGGATCCTGGTATGTTGGTGGGGAGGGTTCATCCATGGCCCCAAGAGTATGCCAATGAGGAAATAATCAGCTGGCCAAAGGGGCTGGAAAATTGTACTAATAGCGTGCATTAGTGAGTACGATGTTTACACAAAAAGCTGGAGAAACTCAGCGGGTGCAGCAGCATCTAAGGAGCGAAGGAGATAGGCGACGTTTCGGGTCGAGACCCTTCTTCCCTATCTCCTTCCCTATCTCCTTGGCTCCTTAGATGCTGCTGCACCCGCTGAGTTTCTCCAGCTTTTTGTGTAACCCTCGATTCTCCAGCATCTGCAGTTCCTTCTTTAACAACAGTGAGTACGATGTTTTCGGGTTGTTATCTATTGCGGGTTATACCTCCACTTGAAGCAATTCAGAGAAGATTCATTAGGGTGATTCCTGGCATGAATATATTGTCTGAGGAAAGGTTGAGCAGGTTTGATTTATGATCATTTTAGAGAGAATGAAAATACAAGATACTAGAATTATTGGACAGTGGTTCAGAAAAATGGGTTGCCATTTAACTGAAAGGGGGAAAAAAACTGCAAGTGCTTAAAACCTGGAAAAAAAGAAAGTGCTGGAAAAATGAATACTTAAATTTTGGAAAAAAACAGCAGCCCCCACAATTAAAATGTGGATTCGGGAAATAACTGAGACCTTACATTTGGAAAAAATAAGATTTGTCTTAATTGACAAACCAGAATTATTTGTTAGAATATGGTCTCCATTTATTGAATTCTTGAAAAAGTGAATAGGTTTAACATAAGATCAGCATTGAAGCCTGAGTTTGGATTGGATGAATAGTTACACTTAACATCTCCTGGATCTATCCCCACAAGTTATTTGTAATTTATTTTCGTCGTCTTTTTCTCTTTATTAGATTAAAGTTTTTCCTATCTTTTTCTCTCTTTATCTTTATTCTTTAAAAAAAACAAAAAAAAAATGAAGCTATGTCATTAAATTGTCTATTACTATTATTTGTATACATGCTTCTAATAAAAATATTTATTTTTAAAAAACCTGGGGAAAAAAAAGAAAATGCTGGAAATGTTTAGCAGTTCAGGTGGCATTTGTGGAAAGAGACAGTAAAAATTTACGGTGGACAAGTCTACAATTAATAAATAGTCATCAACTTAAAATATTAAGTATGATACAGGAGATATGAGATGAGGAGGAATCTCTTCTCATAGAATCATGAATCTCTGCCGTTTTGATGTTGTGAGGCCACCTTTTAAAATATATTCAAAATGAGACCGTTCTCAACTATGTTGAAGTCACAAGGTTAAAGAAGGCAAGCAGGTTAGTTTCATTGAGGCCATGGACAATCAGCTATCATTTTATTGAATGGAAAATGGCCCAAGCCTGCTTTTTACTCATGTACTCTAATAATTTAAACTGCTTGTCATGTTTTGAAGGAAGGAAAAGGCAGTGTTGCAGTCCGTATGGCACTCGGTGAGACACAGATTGTTCAAGAGACCAGGCAATTCTTGGTTGATAATGGAGTTAGCTTGGATTCATTCAGTCAGGTAAGACAATCCAAATGCAGCTGACGCCTCGGACACCGTTAATTAATACACTACATTGATTAATGCATTAATGCAGTAACATTAATGTATTTGTTGCACTGTTGACAAAGCATGTGGTAATTAATCTTTTGTCCAGCAGCCCACTTATGTTTTCATTGCTGAAAAAGACCACAGAAATTTTAAGCCAGTCTTCATTTGACAATTTAATTATTTCTATTTCAAGGAAAATGGATAGACCACATATTTTTCTCAATAGGATGTGCTTGCAAATCTGAGGAATAAATTAATTCTGTAATTTTTGTTGTATTTTTGACCTTGTTCAAACTTTTAAAATCAATACAAATTGCTTCACTTGCTAGGTATATTTTTTCCTGATATTCTTTATTGTGTGTGTTCTACATTCTTTATTGTGTGTTCACTGATATTCTTTATTGTGTGTTCACTGTGGGAAAATAACTATTGAAAAAAAAACACTGACATTCTAAATTATGTACAGTCATTCAAGGATTATGTACGTTGACAACAATTTTTGCTAAACAATGTGAATGTTTAACTTATTGGGGGGGGGGGGGGGGGGTGTTGTATCACAGTCATGCTAATGTTTTTTGAGATTTTATAATGTAGATTCTGCAGGATAGAATTTTAGGTGAGAAACTGTTCCAGAATAGGGAATGCTAAATTAATAAATTGAGGCCTTATTTTTTTAAAATAAAAGTAGGATTTTGATCAGGTAAGAGTGTTGTAAAAACAAGCCTGAAGGCTTTGTGTCTCAATGCAAGGAGCATTCGTAATAAGGTGGATGAGTTGAATGTGCAGATAGTTATTAATTAATATGATATAGTTGGGATCACGGAGACATGGCTCCAGGGTGACCAAGGCTGGGAGCTGAACATCCAGGGATATTCAATATTCAGGAGGGATAGACAGAAAGGAAAAGGAGGTGGAGTAGCGTTGCTGGTTAGAGAGGAGATTAACGCAATAGAAAGGAAAGACATTAGCTTGGAGGATGTGGAATCGATATGGGTAGAGCTGCGAAACACTAAGGGGCAGAAAACGCAAGTGGGAGTTGTGTACAGGCCACCTAACAGTAGTAGTGGAGTTGGGGATGGCATCAAACATGAAATTAGAAATGCGTGCAACAAGGGTAAAACAGTTATAATGGGTGTCTTCAATCTACATATAGATTGAATCAAATTGGCAGGGGTGCTGAGGAAGAGGATTTCTTGGAATGTATGCGTTTTCTAAACCAACATGTAGAGGAACCAACGAGAGAGCAGGCTATTCTAGACTGGGTACTGAGTAATGAGGAAGGATTAGTTAGCAGTCTTGTTGTGCGTGGCCCCTTGGGCAAGAGTGACCATAATGTGGTTGAGTTCTTCATTAGGATGGAGAGTGACATAATTAATTCAGAAACAAGGGTTCTAAACTTAAAGAAAGGTAACTTTGCGGGTATGAGACGTGAATTGGCCAAGATAGACTGGCAAGTGATTCTTAAACGGTTGACGGTGGATATGCAATGGAAGGCATTTAAAGACTGCATGGATGAACTACAACAATTGTTCATCCCAGTTTGGCAAAAGAATAAATCAGGGAAGGTAGTGCATTCGTGGATAACAAGGAAAATCAGGGATAGTATAGAACTAAAGATGAAGCATAAAAATTAGCCAGAAAATGCAGTCTACCAGAGGACAGGGAGAAATTCAGAGTCTACCAGAGGAGGACATAGTGCTTAATTAGGAAAGGGAAAATAGATTATGAAAGAAAACTGGCACGGAACATAAAAAAGGACTGCAAAAGTTTTTATAGATATGTGCAGAGAAAAAGATTAGTTAAAACAAATGTAGGTCCCTTGCAGTCAGAAACTGTTGAATTGATCATGGGGAACAAGGACATGGCAGACCAATTGAATAACTACTTTGGTTCTGTCTTCACAAAAGAAGACAAATAATCTGCCAGAAATAGCAGGGGACCGGGGGTCAAATGAGATGGAGGAACTGAGTGAAATCCAGGTTAGCCGGGAAGTGGTGTTAGGTAAATTGAATGGATTACAGGCCGATAAATCCCCAGGGCCAGATAGGCTGCATCCCAGAGTACTTAAGGAAGTAGCCCAAGAAATAGTGATAATTTTTCAGAACTCTTTAGATTCTGGAGTAGTTCCTGAGGATTGGAGGGTACCTAATGTAACTCTACTTTATAAAAAGGGAGGGAGAGAGAAAACGGGGAATTACAGACCAATTAGTCTAACATCGGTAGTGGGGAAAATGCTAGAGTCAGTTATTAAAGATGGGATAGCAGCACATTTGGAACGCGGTGAAATCATTGGACAAAGTCAGCATGGATTTATGAAAGGTAAATTATGTCTGACGAATCTTATAGAATTTTTTGAGGATATAACTAGTAGTGGATAAGGGAGAACCTGTGGATGTGTTATATTTGGACTTTCAGAAGGCTTTCGACAAGGTCCCACATAAGAGATTAGCATACAAACTTAAAGCACATGGTATTGGGGGTTCATTATTGATGTGGATAGAGAACTGGCTGGCAGACAGGAAGCAAAGAGTAGGAGTAAACGGGTCATTTTCAGAATGGCAGGCAGTGACTAGTGGGGTACCACAAGGCTCAGTGCTGGGACCCCAGCTATTTACAATATATATTAATGATCTGGATGAGGGAATTGAATGCAACGTCTCCAAGTTTGCGGATGACACGAAGCTGGGGGGCAGTGTTAGCTGTGAGGAGGATGCTAGGCAGCTGCAAGGTGACTTGGATAGGTTGGGTGAGTGAGCAAATGCATGGCAGATGCAGTATAATGTGGCTAAATGTGAGGTTATCCACTTTGGCGGCAAAAACAGGAGGGTAGATTATTATCTGAATGGTGGCCGATTAGGAAAAGGGGAGATGCAACGAGACCTGGGTGTCATGGTACACCAGTCATTGAAAGTAGGCATGCAGGTGCAGCAGGCTGTGAAGAAAGCGAATGGTATGTTGGCATTCATATCAAAAGGATTTGAGTAGAAGAGCAGGGAGGTTCTACTGCAGTTATACAGGGTCTTGGTGAGGCCACATCTGGAGTATTGTGTACAGTTTTGGTCTCCTAATCTGAGGAAAGACATTCTTGCCATAGAGGGAGTACAGAGAAGGTTCACCAGACTGATTCCTGGGATGGCAGGACTTCCATATGACGAAAGACTGAATAGACTCGGCTTGTACTCGCTGGAATTTAGGAGATTGAGGGGGGATCTTATAGAGACTTTCAAAATTCTTAAGGGGTTGGACAGGGTAGATGCAGGAAGATTGTTCCCGATGTTGGGGAACTCTAGAACAAGGGGTCACAGTTTAAGGATAAGGGGGAAGTCTTTTAGGACCGAGATGAGAAGATCTTTTTTCACACAGAGTGGTGAGTCTGTAGAATTCTCTGCCACAGAAGGTCGTTGAGGCCAGTTCATTGATTATATTTAAGAGGGAGTTAGATGTGGCTCTTGTGGCTAAAGGGAACAGGGGGTATGGAGAGAAGGCAGGTTCAGGATACTGAGTTGGATGATCAGCCATGATCATATTGAATGGCGGTGCAGGCTCGAAGGGCCGAATAGCCTACTCCTGCACCTATTTTCTATGTTTCTATGATTCTAAGACGAGAAGGAGAAAAAATATTTTGAATTGTTATGGAATTCGTATGAATACCTTGGCATTCATTGAAGGTAATTTTAAGTAGACATTTGATTCAGAGGAAGATATGTGGAATATGAAAAGTTAGGTTTAGAATCTGGTAAAAGCCAGTAAAACAATGATGAAATAATACCGTTCTGGTGTAATCAGAATACTAATTGTAAATTCGCAAGATATAAGTGTACAAAAACACTCTCAATAATGTGAATTTATTGTCATGCGGATGAAGAATGGTGAGGCGTAATGTCTTGTGTAGTACACTACAAGTCTACATGTATGATCTCCCATTTGCTCCACCACAGGTTTAATGGAGTTAACTGAGATTATTCAGACCTATTGGGCATAGCCCATGTGAATTCATCATTTTTAATTATGTTTCATGGCAGGAAAATCATACAATTTCCACTTTTCTCTCTCTCTGAATGCTGATTCAGGATTTTGACCATTCCCTGGCTTCTGTAGAGTCTGCTTGATCTGCTGAGTTCTTCCATCAGTTCAATTTATACCGTCACGGGCATTACCTAGATTCTCCCTCTTCCGTTTCAGTTTAGGTTATTGTCACGTGACTGAGGTACAGTGAAAAGCTTTTTGTTGCATGACAACCTGTCAGCAGAAAGACAATACAATTTCAGACATTTCAATCGATTCATTTGCAGTGTATTAAAAACATACTCGTTTACTCACATTTCACATCCTAGTGAAAGATCGTTGACCAGAAACATTAATACTTTCTCTCAGGTGTTGTCTAAACTGGATTTTATCTACACATTTTCTGTTTTTCACCCAACATTTTTAAATGAAGTTGCAAGCAATTTTGTTTTTGGTTGTGATATTTATGATTTGTACCTCTGTAGGCTGCTGGACCAAGAAGTAAAACAGTTATCCTTGTAAAGAATATTCCTGCAGACACCCAAGTGGGTGAGTTGGAGAGTCTATTCAAGAAATATGGAGACGTTGGGCGGGTTTTGGTTCCACCAGCTGGAGTGAGCGCTATTGTGGAGTTCCTTGAGCCTACAGAGGCTAAACAGGCGTTTACAAAACTTGCCTATTCTAAGGTATGCTCTTTGCACGGATCAATACAAATAGAAATGTGTCTTTGTTATTTAGTTCGAAGCAAGATTGCAAGTGAGGGATGAAGGTTCCTGGCAGAATTTTCATATGTCAGTAAATAACAGAAACCAGGTGAAAGATATGAACCTAATTTGTGTTATAAATCCATTTTTTTCAGTTTTATGATTGAAAACGTCTTTCTATTCCTATGCTAGAATTGAAATTAGGTGGACACAAAATGCTGGAGTAACTCAGCGGGACAGGCAGCATCTCTGGAGAGAAGGAATGGGTGACGTTTCGGGTCGAGACCCTTTTTCAGACTAGAATTTAAATTGTCATGTATATCTACTGAGGAATGGATCAAGGGAGAACTTTACTTAAGTTGTCACCTATAGTGTTTTATTTAATACAAGTGTTAAAGTTAACACTTTTTTCCTAAAAGTCTAGAGAAAAGATATTTTGTTTAACAGTTATCCTAAATGTTTGGTTAATAAGAAATAGAAAATTAGTTTGCTGAAATGGTTAGTCTTTATCATCATTCAGTGCATGGATAATTTCAAAATTTACATAACTAAGTATATCTTGATACTGATGACAAATTAGGACATGTTTAGAGAACCAGTACGTCAGATTTCTATGATGGGCAGTGCTGGGAGGACTGATCTAATGCACTTTAATAATTTGTACTTTGAAACAACTGTGAATCAGAAAGATAATACCAAGCTAGTGATCCATACTTAACAGCGAGTATGTTTGCACCATTATGCCTGACATTAGAAACTTGCAGATTGAACAGTTAACTGCCAAATTAACTTTTACATGAATAAATGCCAGATGTTGGTAGGGAAAATAGGCGTCAGCTATACCTTGGGAAATTATTTTAAAAAGCTCGTGGAAGTGCAGTGGGGTCAAGGGATGCAGGTGAGCGAGTCATTAAAAGCCGCACATGAGCAGAGTAAATACAAATTCCGACAAAGTATTGTTTTTTATCGTAGGGTAGAGAATTCAAAACTGGGGATGTAATTTTAAACTTGTGGTATTGTGATCAGGCTGCAGAGAGATTGTGCATATATTTTGTCTGTAGAATGTAAATAAAGCACAAGCAGTGGAGAAAATGTAAAATACGATTTATAAAGATAATTTACAAAAACTCAGTGAAACATTTAACAGATTGGGGTATTTCCTTCAGGAGAAAAATAAGGTAAGACTTAGAATGACATAATCGGAATCTGTAAAATAATAATGGGTTGGGCAGGTATTTGTGGAATGTTTCCATTTAAGGGAGAATCCAAAACTAGGAACTGCAATTACAGGATAGACCCTACTAAGTCCAGAGGGAAATACAAATTAAAAAAAATCTATGTATTTAAAATGTGGAACCAATTACCACGGGGACTGTTTGAAGCAAACGGCTTTGAATACTTTCAAGAAGAAATATATGAGAGAGAAGGAAATTGAAAGATACTCAAGGCTGTGGTAGAGCTGCTAAAATGGGACGAGCTGTTAGGCACATAAACGGCAGCAACAACTAGTTGAGCCAGACATTTATTTCACTTGCATGTGCTGCATTATTTAAAATCACATTTGTCATTTCACCACTCCAGAATATGTTACTGGTGCATACAATATTTTAAAAGTTGTTGATTATCATCAAAATCTTTATTTCCAGACAGGTGACCAGATACGAGCATTCATATATTCAGCTGTTCTTGCTAATAGCAAAATGATAAGTTCCCATGCACCATTTGTAATTTTGTTATTATGGTATTTGCTACCTTGGCATGTAAGCCTTAAAATATTTTGTATTTTGCCTACTAAGGAAACATTAAAAAAAAATTCAAAATACTACCACAGCAAAGGGTTCACCTTGTCATTAAAGTTTGGTTCATTTAATGCTGCTCTCGTAAAATGCCTCTCAAAAATATTTGTGTTTTATACTTAGTTCCAGCATGTTCCTCTTTATCTGGAATGGGCCCCGATGGATGTGTTCTCTACTCCAGTCGCAGAAAAGAAGCAAAGTGATAAAGGTAGCTAAGAAAAATGATGGGATGTTCACAAGTTGCTTGCGAATATCTATAAATCTAGTCACCTCGTAAAGTCCGGGTGGGGGTAGAAATGTGATCTCTATCCTTCCTCTTATTTCACTTTATTCACTCTTTTCTCACACATTTCTCTGTTTTTCAGTCTCTTGCCTTTCTCTTTCACATTTTTTCCCTCTTGCCTTTTTCTCAATCACCTTTTCTAACTTTAGTCTGCATCGACTATCAACCATCCTTTTACTCCGATATAAATTAATTCCATTATTCTCTCCACGTTCTCTTCAACTCTTCTCAGATTCTACCTTATTTACAGTAGCTCATTAATTTACCAAACCAAGCAACTTTGGTATGTGAGAGAAAACCACAGTATCCAGAGGACACCATGTGATTACAGGCAGAATGCAGTCAGCATTCCAGGCCAGGATTGCACCCCAGTTTCTCATATTAGGAGGCAGTGGCTCTATTGGTTTTGCAACTGCGTCATTTCCCATCAGCTCACAATTCTCCAAGCAGTTGTTCTCCCCTTGCCTTGTCTCTCTGCACTTTGAATTTCTAAACTCCACCTTCTCCATTTCCATTTTTCACCTAAAATACTTTTGCATGGTTCTAGTTTGAACAGTAATGACGTTGCCAGGGATGAATTTCTTGGACATAGATTAGATTTTGCAGCTCTGAACCACTGTCTGCAATCACAGCCTATATGGATGTCCCAAACCTGAACTTACCTGGTGCAGATGCAGTGGATGTATCTTGTTGGTCCACAAGCATCCTGGACCTAAAAATAACTTTGCATGAATGTTGCTAGTGAGAGAGCCTGTCAAACGAATCTATGAATGGTGGCATCTGCCATAATTTTGCAAGTAGGTTTTAAAGGCCTCTGACATTTAGGAATATTTTAACACGGGTATATCTGAAATAGATTATATTTTAATTTGTTGAATAATTGAAGTAGCTACAATCACTCAAAGCATGATTAAGTATTAACTTTAAACAACCTGGTGAAGGTTTTGAGAGCCATTTCCTTCAGCCTGATTATGGCAAATTTGAGCCCTGCACCAGGTGATGTGCCCTGACTGACACCGTGCCCATTATCTCTTTAACGGTCAGGATTTTTGCACTTCAGTTGCCATTTGGAACTGTATTTGTTGGCATTAATCAACAAAATCCTGCCAGTAGTAAGCAGGTCCTATCCAATTTCTGAATGTTTGAATAGTACACAGTTTGTACATATGAACCAGAGAAGGGTAGAATGGAGACAGGTGGAATGGATTTTGCTAGTTGCTATAGGCATCTTCTACCATGTGGGAACTTGTTTCTTGGCCACATTTATAACGTGAACTGTTTGGGTTACTAATAGTTCTCAATAACAGAACCCAACCATAACCCGAGGAGGACTATGTATTAAGATAATTAATTCAAAACAAGATTTCATGCAAATACATGCTTGTATTAATTTTTCCACACAGAAAACTCTTACTTATGTTTGGGCAGAAAGTTCAGTGTACACGATTAGCATAATTGTGTAAAAAAAATCATAGGGGTGTATATCATTAATTTTGTAAACTTATTTTAGACTAATTTGTCTAGTTTCAATATAATGTAAATTATGTAATTGTTACAAATCTGTTTACTTGAATGTCTGTCTTTAATCATACTTTTGTGCACAAGGTAAATGAGTCGAGCTTTAAAGTTTTCATAATTGCTGACATAACTTTGGAATAGATCATATCACTTCACATAAAAATATTGCTAAATCAAAAATGACCAGATTTTACTATTTTGAAAGTTAATGACTTGAAGCTCAAAGGTTATTTGAAGCCTAATGAACTAGGTTTCAAAAAGAAAATTGTTTACTATTGATGGTGATTCCCAATAGCCATAATTTTTTAAATTTCAAAAATGAAGCAAGGTGACTGCAATGTTTTGCATTTGAAATGTAATTTCTGAGTTTTGTTCACAGATGATAATCCAGGTTCCCTTTGAAATAAGAGCTTGCCTGTATAATTGTGCATTAAATCCATTAGTGATTTGCAGCTGACTAGAAGTTAAAATTGAGATTTTTATTCAGTGTATACACCCCACCGTACAAAAGGTTGATGTAATTTATCTTGCACAGATGATGTAGCTTTTTCATTAAGTAAAATAAAAAAGTTTAGTTTGGTTAATTTACAAGGAAAACTAGAAACTATGAATTCCTACAATATCAGTGAGCACACAGATGTACTTGTGATGACTTTCTCATTACTCCCTGGAACTTTCAATGGCATACAGTCCTCTTCAGTTAATCCACAGAACATTTGCCTATCAACACAAAACGAAAATAGAAACAAATGATCATCAATTATTCTGTCACCAGTACCTGCACAATTTGAATGAAAGGGGCAGGTCCACAGCAGACCAAAGCATTATTTATGATGCACACTTCTCACCTGGACCAGGAGAATTAGATTAATTTCAGTTTCATCTTTCTCAAAGGAGCTCTCCAACCTCTCGCAAATAACAATATTGCTTTGCACATTATGCTTTGGGGTCATCTTGATTTGAATTGTGAGCATGATTAGCAGCCATGCTCACATCTGCCAAGGCTCTGGAGCGTGGAATTACTTCCTGGCAACCCTCTTCTTTGAAATCTCTCCCTCTGGTTTGTGTAGGTTTATGATCACCTTTGCCATAATAATATTTTCTTTTTAGGGCTCTGCCATTATCAGTTATTCTCCTGATTTAATCTTCTATGAAATTATTTGGATCGTTGCAACAGCAACTTCCTTTTATGTGGCATTCGTTTTATCTTAAAATTTTGCACCATGCTGCACAGGAGTACTATCAGAAAAAAAAACATGACAGTGTTATTAGTTGACCAAGAAGTAGGACAAAACAGTTGCTGTGTTAAAGTATTCTTTAAAGTAACTCTTGTTGATTTAGTTTTGATAGGTTGAAAAGATGTCAACAGAGTTTTGAATTTATGTCCTTGTTTTAATGCTCATATGGCTGTTCTTATAAATATATATTTATAAAAGATACTAGACTAAATGGGACCCGTTGGGTCCGAGTAACACGGGAGGCCTGGTCCCCCAACGCAACCCATTCCCCAATGCAATATTCTATCACTCACCCGTTCCCCCAACGCAACCCTCAATGCATTATTCCACCATTCACCTGTAGCCCTTAACTGCACAGGCGCGGCTGACGGGTTCCCGCTGTAACGCCCCAGAGGGGAAGAGGCTGTAGCGGACTCACAGCGGTCGCTGGTCCGCTGGTCGCTGGCCGTCCTCCACCGAGATCCGATTCTCCGCTTTCCGTTTGGCGACATTTCCCGGGCCGGGCTGTTTCCAGTCTCTCCGAAAATTGTGTCCGGTTGGAAATCTCCGCCAGCCATCCACTGTTCCAGTAGAGATGCGTTGGCGCAGGAAGCGGCGGCCCACCCGCGGAGTGATAGGAGTAAAGTCCAATCCACGCGGCGCTGAACAGCAGGAGAGGAGATCGATCTGCGCATGCGCAGTTTTAAAGATTTTTAAACCTCGCTAATGTTTACATTGGACCACTGATCGGAACAAAACTTGGTGCAATCGCAATGCAGGAGAACGGTGAGTAAGCTATTGCGTAGCGTTTTTGCGCAAATAGAATGACCGCGCAACCAGAAGATAACAAGATCAGAGCTTTAGTTATGTATAGATGACATTGTGAGTTGCTCAACATGGAATGTGCTAACCTGGACAATCAGCTAGAATTATTTTTCATCGTGGAGTTTACATTCTATTATTTCAGAATATTTGGAATTTTCTTTTAAAAATCTATTGCCAGAAATGATGAGCACAAAACTTCTGAAAACTCATTACAACGCATCTTGTTCACTTATGTTCTTTAGTGAAAGAATCCTGTCCTTTCCTGATCTAGCCTTTATGTGATTCCAGATGCTGTGTAGTTGACTCTGCTCCTTCATCAGTTTGAGTGCGATTAAAGATAGGCAAAAAAGTGCTGACGTCTCAAGTGTTATCCAATTTATGCTTTTCACTAATCTTGTTTTTACAGTCTTTTTCCTTCTCACTGTCCTATATAGCTTATATCTGGGTATTGTCTGAGTCTGCCTGTGATACAAGATAAAGATACATTTATTTGTCACATGTAGCAATTGGTACAGTGAAATGTGTGGTCACCATACAGCCATAGGAATAAAAAAGAACACCAACACACAATAGACTCCAACATAAAACATCCCCACACAGCTGAATCCAAATTTCCCACTGAGGGAAGGCACAAAAAGTTCGGTCATCTTCCTCTGATGATCTTTGATGTTTACCCGTGGTCGGGGCCAACCGAGCCCTCCACAGTCTCCGCTACGGGTGACCCGATGTTCAAGCCCGCTCGCCGGGATGATGGAACTCCGACGTCAGACCGGGAGAACAACCTCAGCGACTTGGAGCTTCGAATCGGCCACTTCCTACCGGAGTCCGCGGCTCCCGAAGTCCACAGGCCATGCCGGGCGGAGGCCCCCGGCAAAGGGATCCCAGGACTCCGCGACGCCAATGTCAGCGCCGCCTGCGCTGGAAACTCCACGAACCACAGCACCGCGATGTTGAAGCAGCTGGCCCAACACTCCGGAGCTTCAAACAGCGATCCAGGTAGGCATCGCCAGCTCCGCGATGGATCCAGCACTGCGCTGCCGCTGCTGAAGCTCTGGTCCGGACCCCGGTCCCCGGCAGGAAAGGCCACGCCAATCCAGTTGGTCGGTCGCGAAGTGGGGGGCGAGGACAAGACTCGGAGAATAGTGTCTTTCCTCGCCAGGAAGTGACTGGGAAACGATTTCCCCCTTACCCTACCCCCTTCCCCCACATAGAAAAACTAAAACCTCCAAAACAAACTGTTAAGACAGACTAAAATAAAAAGATAGAAAAAACGGGCAAACTGTAGGCAGAGGCTGCCATCAATGCGGCGCCCCTAGTGATGCTGATGCAAACAAGATTTTCATTGTAATTGGGCATATGCCCATGAACTTGCTTAACAGTTCCTATGAATGAAGTCCAACTTTATTAATTTCTAAACAATCGTTGCAGAACTTCCTTGTGGCTTGGTAATTAATTATACAGCCGCTTCATTGGTAAAATACATTTAGGTAATGTTTTACTGTTCATATTTACCATGTAGATTTTGTTTCTCACAGCAGATTGATTTTTTTTTAAAAAATATTTTAATTTGAGACATTTTGCAGTACGACAAGTTCAGCAGTTGGTAATATATAAACATTTTAAAAATGATAATTCAGTTACATGTAGTAAGCAATTGCATCAATAATGGAATAATTAGAATTGGTCACATTCTGTTGCTAACTATAATTTATATTAATACAATGATCAGGTAAAATAAACTTGTACAAAAGCTGATTTTAAAGCAACAGGAATGAACTAAATATCTTTAAACCATACTAACATTTGTACCTCTGCATTTATTTTTGTGTACGTTCGATGTTAAGATTGCATTTTAATGTTTTTAATGTTCCTTTAAAACCTATCATTTCTGAGTTCATGGTAATTGGAAAACACTTGTAAATGTTTTGTTTTGGATCCAGCTAATGTTTTGCTCTGAGTTCTATTACCTCAGTCAATGCAGCCATTGCTGATGATGATACTTTGCACACCTTTTTAACGATCTACTCATTATTTAATTTTTAAATTGAGCTTCCATGATCTGGTGTAATTAGCAAACGATCACTGTAATTGTACCTATATTGATTAATATTGAGTAAATGAGAAATTCACTTAAACATTCTATACCAGGGGTTCTCAACCAGGGGGGATTTCAGGTTTTCAGTGGGGGAATTGGGACCACAGATTAGCAAACTCAAACTGTTAGAAATAAAGGATTTTCAGTATTATATGCATATTATTTGGAATGCACTTTTTGAGGCAGACAATCTTGGAAAGGGGGGAATGACATTCTGACATATGGTGAAAGGGGTGCATGGGGCAAACAAGGTTGAGAACCACTGTTCTATACCATAAATTCAACTGCAAGAAATGCATTTGCCAATACTTTTATATATTTTGGCTAACATAGAAAACCTAAGGAAAGATTTGCCAAGAAATAGATACTTGTCACTACCAGACAAATTTTATGTTTGGAGCTAATGAGCTATTTTAGGAAAAAAAACACAATAATTTGCATGATCAAATGTAATTTTGTGTTAAATATGCTTTTAATTGCACTATTAACCACGAAAAGGACCTTCGTCTTTTTGAACTATTCATTTGAAAACAATTATATTTAACATTCTCATATCTCATCCCAGGTAGGTATTATGACATAATGTTTTTTCATTTCTTTGACTCTTTTCAGATAGAATCAGAAGTTAAACAAAAATGATAAAATACATGTATTTACATCTCGTTGGGTTCAAATGAGATTAAATCCAAATGCACCTGTAGGGAGAGGAACTGAGTTGGCATTCTGGGTCAGTGGTGCTGCCTGGTCTATGGAGTATTCCCAGCCTTGTGCGTTTTAATTTTAGATTTCCAGCACCTGGAATGTTTTTCTCTTGGACTGAAATTTTACATTCTTTATCAATTTCTGGAGGAATTTGTAATAAAAAAACTATTTGTAATGGAATGTGTATAACCAAGTCCATAAGGATATGCCACTGTAACCTTTAACCTTTTTTTCCCTTTTAATCCAACTTTAGCTTTCTGGTGTTTCAATTTCAGCTACTACATCCACTCGTGAAAGCATTTGTAAACTAAGTTACGTAGTCAAGAAAACACTGCCTTTGTTAAGAAACCCAGAAGCATCAGAAGAATACCTTATGTGAACACCTGAAAAAATATGAGGGGGAGAAAATCGTGTATGTTGTCCAATACAACATCATGCATACTTTACAAGTCCTACATATGATTGTATTGTATTACTGGCAGGCTAATACTAAACCCAGCACTCTTCTTTCTTCTTCAAGGACATGACTCGTTTTGAACTTCCATGTTTTTTTCATACCATGTATAAGGCTGCAACAGTGGCCTTTGGGGGAGGTGAGCCTTGAGCTTTGAGAATGAAAGCAGCAATGCCAATCTGGCTACTAGTCACCAGGGAGCTATTATCTTACTGTGCCGAGACCCAGGCCCTGTGATAATGAACTTCAGGGGAATGCTTAGTGAAGGCTGCAGTTCACTGATAATAGCTTTTGTTGTGCAGGATGTGCTTTGCATGCAGAAAGAGTCAGAATTTTTTAGCTCAAGAATAATGTAACTGCTTTTTGCTTTGCGTGACTGCATTTTATCGTAAAGCCACAGATGGAGGTGCATTTAAATCTTTTTGCTGATGGATTAACTGTCAATGATTTATTAATTTCCCCCGAGTTGACAGAACCTTCCTTACTAAATTTAAGGAGATGAAATATTTAAAATGTTCTTTGGCTTGAAATAAATAGGAGAAATTAAAAATACTTGATTATTCAAGTCAACCTTTTATATCTGCAAATTTGTAACCATATCAATATGTGATGTGCAAATGTGATTTTGATATATGATATATACAACTATGGAGAATATTTGCTTGGGGAAATTCTGGCACTAAGTATTGTTTTACTTTATATATATATATATATATATATATATATATATATATATATATATATATATATATATAATCATATATATATGATTGCACATTCCAGGAATAAATAAAAAAAAAAAAAAAAAACATTATGTTGGCAAATGCCACTGGAAATCATGCATTAAAAATGGGGTATTGACCTATGTACAATTTTATGATTGCAGTGATACCTCATAAGGAATTGATTTAGACAAGTTAATCAACATGCACCATCAGTGATTGAAATATACTTTGAAAAAATACTGATTTATAGCATTGTTCTGGATGATTTTTGCATGTATTATTAACAGGAAGTGCATCTTATTTGAAAACAAACTGAAGTAACCAAAAAAGAATATTCAAAGTGAAAATACCACGATATCTATTGTTTAATGAAATACCAGAATACCTACTGGAAAGCAAAGTTGCCTGCAGGTGCAACAAATAATGAACGTAGCAAATGGACGCTAAGAGGCAAAGCAAAGGAGAGGGACTATAACAGTAGGGAAGTCCTGCTCTGCAGGGCATTAGTGGAACCGCATCTAGAATACTGTCCTGTTCTCATGAAGAGATACAGTGCATTCAGAAAGTATTCAGACCCTTTCACTTTTTCCACATTTTGTTACGTTACAGCCTTATTCTAAAATGGATTAAATTATATTTTTTTATCATCAATCTACACACAATACGCCATTAATAAAAAAGCGAAAACAGGTGTTTAGAAATTTTTGCAAAGTAATTCAAAATAAATAACTGAAATATCACATTTACATAGATATTCAGACCCTTTACTCAGTACTTTGTTGAGACACCTTTGGCAGCGATTGCAGCCTCAAGTCTTCTTGGGTATGACGCTACAAGCTTGGCACACCTGCATTTGGGTAATTTCTCCCATTCTTCTCTGCAGATCCTCTCAAGCTCTCAGGTTGGATGGGGAGTGTCGATGCACAGCTATTTTCAGGTCCCTCCAGAGATGTTCAATCGGGTTCAAGTCCGGGCTCTGGCTGGGCCACTCAAGGACATTCACAGACTTGTACGAAGCCACTCCTGCGTTGTCTTGGCTGTGTGCATTGGGTCCTGGTCCTGTTGGAAGGTGAACCTCCGCCCCAGTCTGAGGTCCAGAACACACATCAAGGATCTCTCTGTACTTTGCTCCGTTCATCTTTCCCTCAATCCTGACTAGTCTCCCAGTTCCTGTCACTGAAAAACATCCCCACAGCATGATGCTGCCACAACCATACTTCACCATTGGAATGGTATTAGCCAGGTGATGAGCGGTACCTGGTTTCCTCCAGACGTGACACTTGGCATTCGGGCCAAAGAGTTAAATCTTAGCTTCATCAGACCAGAGAATCTTGTTTCTCATGCCTTTTGCAAACTCCAAGTGGGCTGTCAAGTGCCTTTTACTGAGGAGTGGCTTTCGTCTGGCCACTCTATCATAAAGGCCTGATTAGCAGAGTGCTGCAGATATAGTTGTCCTTCTGGAAGTTTCTCCCATTTACACATAGGAACTCTGGAGCTCAGTCAGAGTGACCATCGAGTTCTTGGTCGCCTAACTGACCAAGGCACTTCTCCCCTGTTTGGCCAGGTGGCCAGCTCTATGAAGAGTCCTGGTGGTTCCAAAGTTCTTCTATTTAAGAATGACGGAGGCCACTGTGCCCTTTGGGACCTGCAATGCTACCGAAATTATTTTTGTATTCCCCCAATCTGTGTCTCGACACAATCCTGTCACGGAGGTCTGTGGATAATTCCTTCTTCTTCATGGTTTGGTTTTTGCTCTGACATGCACTGTGGGACCTTCTATTGACAGGTGTGTGCCTTCCCAAATCATGTACAATCAGTTTAATTTACCACTGATGGACTCAAATCAAGTTGTAAAAACATCTCAAGGATAATCAATGGTAACAGGATGAACCCAAGCTCAATTTTGAATGTCATAGCAAAGGGTCTGAATACTTATGTAAATGTGATATTTCATTTACTTATTTTGAATTATTTCGCAAAAATTTCTAAAAATCTGTTTCGCTTCTTCATACTGGGGTATTGTGTGTAGATTGATGATTTAAAAAAAAGAAGAATTTAATCAATTTTAAAATAAGGTTGTAACGTAACAAAATGTGGAAAAGGTGAAGGGGTCTGAATACTTCCTGAATGCACTGTATCCACACGTTGAAGGCAGGTCAGAGAAGGTTCACTAGGTTGATTTAGTGATGAAGTTGTATTTGAAGGAAGATTGTGCAAATTTAATCAGTATTCTTTGAATTTTAAAAAGAGTGAGGTGGTCATTGAAGCAAAATTCTGAGGTGATTTGAAAGGGTTGATTCTTAGAGGATGTTAATACTCATGAGACATATAGAACTATAGGGCCTATATTCAGAACAAAGAGTTGCTGATTTAAGATGAGATGAGGAATTTCTTCTCTCAGAGGGTGGTCGGTGTTTGGAATTTGTTGGTATCCCAGGAGCTGTGTTGGAAAATTGTTGAATATATCCAAGGCTAAGAAAGACTAAGATTTGTGGTTTAAAGATCATAGGGAACAAGCAGAAATTTGGAGTGAGGCCAATATCAGATCAGCCATGATTTTACTGAATACCAGATCAGCCCTGAGGGACAACATGGCCTATCTGCTATTTCATATCTGGTTAAAGTCTTAATTAGCCCAACTATTGCCATGGATCACATCCCTCTCAACACACAGCTATGAGTTGGTGATACTGATAGAAAAATATAACATTCTGGAAATATTCAGTAAGTCATGGGCAACTAAGAGGTTTAAGGTTAGTGGAATTTCAAAAGAGCTGAGAAAAGTTATTTCATCAAATATGTTTTAAGTTTAAAAGAAAGCTAAGAAATGGAGAACAATGGGATTTTATTGGTAAGATTGCGAGCAAGAGAGTGGTTGATGCATGTACCAATGATCCTTGCTGAGAAGGAGCTTTGAGAAATTCTAGGTATACTGATACAAATTAAAACAGGAGAAAGAAATGAAGCAAACCAAAATGCTGAAATTTTAAAACACAAACTTGCAAACCAAAAGGCTGCAGATCATGAAAATCTGAAGTAAAAAGAGAGAATGTTAGAAAATATTTAGCAGATTAGGTGGCATCTGCAAAGAGAAGAACATAATTATCTCAGGTTGATAACTTCTAATCAAAACTGTCTAGTTCTTATGCAATGTGCAAAAACTGGTTATCTGAAAGTGACAAATTCACTGTTAAGTCCCGAGGGCTGTAATGTGCCAAGTCTTGTGACTTAGCAAATTACAACCTGAACAGTTTCAGATAACTCCAAATTTGTTTCTCTATATTTCCTGAGGGACTAAATTGTATAACTTCCCTAAATGGGCACAGACAGCAATTTGCACAAACTAGTTATTGAGGGAATGTAATCATTTTAACTTGGATTATATTTCAGAGACAACATGCATTGCTATCGTGTGATAGCCAAAGGCGCCCGGCATTTTGTGAAAGCCTTGAATCTTCACAAAATTGTGAAAATGTATCGGTTAAAATGTGGATTTCCTTATTCAACTGTGGATGGCTGCTGCAAGGTGTTTCAGCTATCTTGAACTCTAGCCAAAAGGAGCCAAGTGTATAAAATTTGTAACACAATGACCTTAGCCACTGGTTGTGTTGCACTTGCTTTTCAATGATACAGGTTTGCAATGACCAATTTCAATGAGGCCATCCTTGCTGAAGGCAAAGACCGTATTCAAGTCTCATCTGTAGTGTGGATAGTTTGAGGTTCTGGTTACATTAGATTGCTCATGTTAAAAATCTGGTCAACATAATCTTAAAGGAAGAGGCCTTAATGCCATGTGTGCACATAATTGATACAAGAAAATTGGCAATGCACTCGGTTAAATATGTATTTGTTAATCTGTAATGGTGAACATGGTAGAAAAGAGAAACTGAGCAGTTTGATAACTTACCTAAATTCATTGGTTTCACCCCGGTCACTCCCTCTTCTCCCCTCTGGCCAGAGGTTCAGAAGTCTGAAAACGCTTACCTCCAGATACAGGGAGTTTCTTCCCAGTTGTTCACCTTCTAGAGAGCGGTCCTGACCTACCATCTAACTCATTGGAGACCATTGGCCTATCTATAATCAGACTTTATTGGACTTCATCTTGCACTATACGTTATTCTCTTTATCCTGTATCTACACTGTGGACGGCTTGATTTTATTTCATGCATAGCCTTTTCATTGACTGGATAGCTTGGAACACATCTCTTTTCACTGTACCTCGGTACACGTGACAATATTAAACCAAACAACTTAAATAAGTCACTGCAGTTCGTAGAATAATAATTGATTCTCACTGCCATAACAAACAATCCTGAAGGAAAATGCTTAACTAATACCTCACTGTCTTATCTAAAAAGATTTGTAAAACATGCAATTCAATTTTTAAGTGTTTTAACCTCTTTGCAATGTTCTCCACCTTATTTGTAACTCAACTAAGCAATTTCTTCAACATAGCATTGATCGTCATTCTAAATATTTTGCATTCGGTTCAGGAATATTCATGGCTGATTTTAACAAGCCATTTGTCTACATGAAGATGCAAGGTGTTTTAGTTGTAAAAAGTAATTAGTACTCAAATGTGACTGTATCTTGGTATGTTGCTGTGCTGCACAAAATCCGGCACAAGAACAGGGTGTTTACCACTTTGTTCCAAACAAGGCAGATATACACTCTACATTTTAACCCATCCATGCCTCATTGAGCACTTCTGAACTCACATTGAAGTCATTTTAACTGGCCTGAGAAAGAATGGCTTCAATTGATACCTGAGACATTTTCTTGATAAAACTTAACTAGCTAACATTAACAGACTAACATTAAAAAAATAGCATCAATCAGCACAGAGATAACGTTTGATTGTGCCAAATTCAGCGTAAGCAGGCAAGTTAAAATTCATAGTCCAGGGTAGTATCTATCAACCAAGTAAAGCTTAACTCTCCTTTGATGGTGTCTCTTGATTATAGAGATTTCAGTGCAGATATTCCAGAATCGTGACCAGCATGCCTTTCTTGTAAATCCAAACTGCAGGTTTAATTTTTCTGATGTTTTTAAGAATTTATTTTCTGTATTCACAGAGGTTTTCTTGCAATTGTGCTTGCTTCAGAAAATGTTCAGTGAATGTTAATATTTTAAAGATACATTTATTTTTCACATAGATTATTTTAGGCCTTTATTTGTTACAAAGAGCCAACCATAATGACCATGAGATAGTTAAGTACATGTTAGAACGTACCTGTCCACATCTGAATAAAGATTATTTTGGGAAATAAAAAAATATGACTTTTAAATGTTATTTTATCTGCCTCAACTATTTCCTCTGGCTTTTGGCAAGTATCCTCCAGGCGTGATTTATTTAATATTGTGCAAGGCTGTCAGAAAGATATTCTGCACACTTGTGCTCATTACTACTGACAAGATTGAACTGCAGTACACAACAATATTTTACCAAATAGTTGACTGTTTCCTATCTAATTTTGTATTAGTCTGTTAAGCAGTTCTTGGCTTTGACAGGTATGGAATGAAAAAGCAAGATTTAAAAAAAAAAAATACTTTATATAACTATGCAAGTTTTGACAGACACATTTTGCCCAGTTCTACAGACATTGCAACGTTCCAACTTCAATTGATAAGTTATTTTGCTCGTAAGGACAAAAATGTAAGGTGGGGTACTTGTTTTGAAGGAATCGACTAAAATGTCAAACATTAGACACTGTAAATCAAGCGGGTCAGCAGAATGAAAAGAGCACTGGTATATACATTCCTTGCCATTTATTTTGGCAAATCATTATTAGATGTTAGCAATAAGAAAATGGCAAATAGAAACTGAGCATGTTTTTCTTATTTTGCAGATGATCAAGATGTACTGGCATCAAATGAAAATGATTCATGTGAGGAAGAGGATGAATGTATTCCAGGATGCACATTATTTGTCAAAAATCTAAATTTTTCAACAGCTGAAGAAACTTTGAAGAAGGTAAGTTTTCTTCTTGGTTCAGAAAGGCTAAGTTAGTGATGCAAATTTTATAGTTATTACAAACGAACTGTGCCAGTTATTGATTCCATTGCCTACAGAATTCCTCTGGCTAATCCTGTGATTAGAAAGCCATTTTGGCAAGAGACAGTAGAGGAACAGGGACTCGCCATAATTGCAAACTTCTCGTTCTCTATAACCAATTGCATTGAAGAATCACTGTTTAGCATGGAAGAGTCTGAACCAGGAAATATTTTTGAAATTTTTAATTTCAGCTTGGTCAGATCATGAATGGGCAGTGAATTTAAGTGGGAAAGAAAAAATCAGTTGAGAGCAAACTGATCAAGAAAGAGGAGGGAGGTATTGGAGATTGTCCGAGTAAATTTGAGTGAAGGATGGAACCAGCCCGTCTCCGACACCTCCCTCCCCTTTCTTGATCTCACAGTCTCCATTGCAGGAAATAGACTATCAACTGACGTCTATTACAAACCCACTGACTCCCACAACAAACACCACTAAGACTCCCAATTCCTCTGCCAATACTGCATCTGTGCCCAAGAATAGGTGTTCCATACGAGGACATGTCCTCGTCTGGAACACCTCATCTTGAGCGCAGATGCGGCGTAGACGGAGGAACTGGGAGTAGGGAATAGTCTTTGTAAGGTCCTCATTCTTTAGGGAGAGGGGACTTCCCCCCCCCCCATCATAGATGAGGCTCTCACTCATGTCTCCTCGGTACCCCGCAGCTTTGCCCTGGCTCCCCCTCCCCCTAGTTGCAACAGAGACAATCCCCCTAGTCCTTGCCTTTCATCCCATCAGCTGTCGCATAAAACACACAATCCTCAAATTTTTGCCACCTCCATTTGGATCCTAACACTAGTTACATCTTCCCATCGCCACCCCTTTCTGCCTTCTGCAGAGACCGTTCCCTCCACAACTCCATGGTTAATTCATCCCTTCCCACTCAAACCTCCCCTCCCTAGGTACTTTCCCCTGCAACCGCAAAAGATACAACACCTATCCCTATACCTCCTCCCTCGACTATCCAGGGCCCCCGACAGTCCTTTCAGGTTGGGCAGAGGTTCACTTGAACCTCCTCCAACCTCATCTACTGTATCCATTGTTGTAAACTCTTATACATAGGCGAGGCAAAAACGTAGACAAGGTGATCATTTTGCTGAACACCTTCGCTCAGTCCGCCTGAACCTACCTGATCTCCCATTTACTAAACATTTTAATTCTCCTGCCCATTCCCACACATACTTTTCTTATCCTAGGTCTCCTCCATTGTTGGAGTGAGGCTAAACGCAGATTGGAAGAACAGCATCTCATATTTCGATTGGGCAGCTTATAGCCCAGGGGTATGAATATTGATTTCTCTAACCTCAAGTAACCCCTCCATTCCCTCTCTCTTTCTCTATCCCTCCCCCATCAAAGTCGCACCAGCTTCTTGTTTTCGACCAACAACCAGCTAACAATGGCCTTTCCTTTATCATTGTTACTATTTCACATATCTTTCATTTATAGTTCTTTATCTCTACATTGTCGTCTATATCTTGTTTTCCCTTATCCCTAACTAGTTGAAGAAGGGTCTCAATCCGAAATGTCATCCATTCCTTCTCTCCAGAGATGCTGCCAGTCTTGCTGAGTTACTCCAGGCTTTTGTGTCTATCTTTGGTTGTCCAACATATGCAGTTCCTTCCTAGATGTTTGTAGGTCAATTCGCTTCTATAAATTGTCCCTAGTGTGTAGGATAGAACTAGTGTATGGATGATCGTTGGTTAGCATGTACTCGGTGGGCTGAAGGGCCTTTTTACACGCTGTGTCTCTAAAGACCTGGTCGGTGGGGGCGCTGCAAGCCGGCAGCCCTGCCAGCAGTGTGTCCATTTTTTCGACTTTTTTTATTTCTTTAATGTGTTTAAATGTATGTTTTTAATGTTTCTCTGTGTGTCTTGTGTGGGGGGGATAAGGGGGAAACCGCTTCCGTCGCCTCCTCCACGGAGAGGTGACTTTTTCCATGTCACCTCCCCCGTGGCCTAACATCGAGGATTGGGCGGCCTTTCCCGGAGATGTGCTCGGGGCTTCAGGAGCAGGCGCAGTGTGGACTCTCGTTGTGGAGCGGGCGAGCCCTCACCAGAGGGGAGCGCTCTGTTCGCTGCCCCGCAGCACCCTGAAGCCGCGGTCTGCAGAGCTCCAGCTGGCGCGGCGTCCGCAGCCTGGGATCCATCGTTGGGGACCCGGGAGAAGAAGAAGCTCCAACCGCCAGCCCGTGGCCCATTTCTACCATGGGCGCGGCAAGGACTTACCATCAGGAGCGGGGTCCCTCGCCGGGTGTACCTGGAGGGGAGCTTCGACTGCCGGCCCTGCGGTCTGCGGTGCTTCCGGCTGCAGCGCAGCGGGAATTTTAAATCTTGGACTGCCGGCCTGCGCCCCACACCAACCTGAAGGCGCGGTCCGGTAGGGAAGCGCCGATTCTGGACTAACCCGGACTTTTTACTTTTTCTACTCATCTGGACGCCCGCAGCAGTAGCTGCGGAGGGTTGAGGTCCCGACCACGGGGGAAAATGGAGGAGGACTGACCAAATTTTGTGCCTTCCACTGAATGCTGTGGTGGATGTTTATGTTAAATTTTTATTGTGTTTTTGTGTGTTCTTTTTCATTGTATCATTGCTGGCAAACTCATTTCACTTGCACTTTATGTGCAAGTGACGAATAAAACTGATTAATTGATTGATTGCTTGATTGAAGTAGAAAAAAAAAAGAACAAATTTTAGTTTAATTAAAAAGGATTGACTGCACAGTTGAATCAGTTTGAAGAAGGGTCCTGACCAAAAATGTCACATATCCCTTACTGGGATCCCGCCTGACTTGCTGAGTTACTCCAATATTTTCTGTCTTCAAATTTTAAAGGTTTATTTTAAGTATGAGTGATTGTTAGGCAGCAATTATGACATGCCATCAAAAATGTACTTGCATAGAAACGGACAAATGTAATCTTTCTCCAATTAATTCAATATAACTTTTCTATAAAAACAACAACTTTGTCCATGTGCTGCTCTAATGTACCAGAGGAGGGTACTCCTTCCAGCAGTAACTGTGCAATGTCAGAACTGGACTATGGGCTGCATAAGTTCAGCAAGTTTGGCATCTGTGTCTGGACTAGATAAGAATGGACATGGAGGACTGTGAGTAGTCATTAAATTCAGTAGAATCAAACCAGCAGGATCAGGACCATCATAAAAAAATGTGCCGCATGTTTTCACTGCCCATTACCACAGATGAGCATTTCCTATAGTAGTATTTTAGTGTTTCTCAATTTCCACACGTACCTTTGTTTTCTCTCCTCCTCTCCTCCCCCTCCCCCCCCCCTCCCCCTCCCCCCCCCCCCCCCCTCCCCATCCCATCTCTCTCTCTCTCTCTCCCTCTCCCTCTCCCTCTCCCTCTCCCTCTCCCTCTCCCTCTCCCTCTCCCTCTCCCTCTCCCTCTCCCTCTCCCTCTCCCTCTCCCTCTCCCTCTCCCTCTCCCTCTCCCTCTCCCTCTCCCTCTCCCTCTCCCTCTCCCTCTCCCTCTCCCTCTCCCTCTCCCTCTCCCTCTCCCTCTCCCTCTCCCTCTCCCTCTCCCTCTCCCTCTCCCTCTCCCTCTCCCTCTCCCTCTCCCTCTCCTCTCCCTCTCCCTCTCCCTCTCCCTCTCCCCCCCCCCCCCCCCCCCCCCCCCCCCTCCTCCCTCCCCCCTCCCCCTCCTCCCTCCTCCCTTCTCCCTTCTCCCTTCTCCCTTCTCCCTTCTCCTCTCTCCTCCCCCTCCCCAGATGGTTTAATGAACAGATTATCACCATCATAACCCTGGCCTCAGCCTATCAGAGAGATTTCTTCTGGTTGGTCTATTTCTCACCAGACATCACTGAAACTTACAGCTGGCTCATTTATTCTTTATCCTAGTTCTGAGAAAGGGCATTTGACCTGAAATGTACATTTATTTTCTCTTTTGACAGATGCTGTCTGACGTCTTCAGTGTTTTCAAATGTTCTGTTTTATATCAGATTTCCAGCACTTGCAATTATTTTAGATTTTCATTAAAAAGTCAAACATTTTGATGAATTCATGGAATCCAATGGTTATTCTGGTTGAACAAAAGCATAGTAGTTAATAGCAAAGGTTGCAGAATGAAGATTTCCTTAACTTTTGGTAGCAGCTTCTAAATAGGAATGAAAATAAAAAAAACCTGCAGATATTGGAAATCTGCAATATCCTTCATAAAACCTCTCCTTAAACTATATTGCAAATGTGGGTGTAGCTTGAGGCTTTTAATACAGTACTCATCTGTTTTAAATCTTTTTAAAATAATAAAGTCACTGTTTGCTTGAGAAAAGGAAATCTTTTTTGCTTTTGTTTAGTGAGAAATTTATGTGGTACTTTATTTAGTGCACCTTTGGTCATTCAATGTGATATCTAAGTTGGTGATAGATATCAAATTCCTATTGTAAGCTTGACTAAATTTGGAAATAAATAAAAGATGTGGGTGTGTAGGTTAGTTAGCCTCCATAAATTGCCCCTAGTGTTTAGAGAGTGGATGTAAAGGTAGAATAACATAGAACTAGTGTGCACAGGTGATGGATGGCCCGCATGGACTCAGTGGGCTGAAGGGCCTGTTACTAGGCTATACCTTTCAATAAAATACGTTGGGCGACTCCGCTTCCAACATTTCTTGAGAGAATTTCAGTTATTTACTATCCTGCAGATAAAGACATTTTTATTCTGTCTTTAAATGTTGTCCCTTTAATTTTATCCCTGTTTCTGGGTACCTCAGCCAAGCGAAGCATCTACCCTGCTAAGCTTGATCAGAATTTTTCAAGTTTCAATGAGATCACCTTTCATTCTTTTCCAAAACTATACTCTATAGGCCCTAAATCGCTATTTATGTAAGAAACATTTTTCAATAGTCTCTAAACTAAAGTGGTGACATAAGAAACTGCAGAGGCTGTAATCTTGAACAAAAAACAAACAGCAGGTGGAACACAGCAGGTCAGGTAGCATCTGTGGAGGGGAATGGATAGACGACGTTTTGGGTCAGTACCCTTCAGACTAAGAATGGTTCCAGCCCAAAACCTTATCTAAACATTCCTCTCAGCAGACCCTGCCAGATCCACTGAGTTCCTTCAGTAGTAGGTGCTCAAAGTGAAAGGGACTTGTTACAGATTTTTTTCCCTCTTTGAAATGTATTTGCGTATTCTGTAGACTAAGATCTGTTATGTGTAATTTATTGAATACAAATGAATATTGTAAATGAATACAAAATCAAAAAGGGAACAAGAGCTTTTTGATATTTCCTAGTGTCATTGTTCAGTAATTATGCAATGTGATATGAAGTAGTAAATTTCCATCAAGTGGAATATTTAAGTATGTTTGAAGTACATAGGATTTGAGAAAGTTCCAAATCCATTTATGATAATATACATCTGCTATCATTTTTGATGTTACTATATTTGAAACCACAAAAATATTGAAGATCAAAACAGAATAATAAATATTTAGTGTTTTGCTGCAATTGTGGCGTCAGCCTAAACACGAGCCACTTATGCACAAACCCTCATCAGGAGATATGAGGGCGGGCACGTGACGTCATGGGCTAGAGGGAGTGTCCTGGTACTTAAGGTCTCTTACCTCGAGACCTAGAGCAGTCAACAGGTAACTGAGCCCGAGAGTACAACCTCGCTCAGCAACAGCAACATTGTAATATGGTTAGCGCACCCACCTAACGTGTCACTACTGAATAAACAACCGTTTGAACCGACCTGACGTCTGGTGCCGCTACACAATGTTTTTTGTATGGATGTGATGACAGAAAAATGTGCTTTTACAAATATCGTCATCCTAAACTAAAGTTTATTTTAACATTTAAAAATAATCTGAGCTCCCAACCAAGCATCTAGGGAACACTTCTGTAGTGTTGACATGTTTCTCTTGTATAATTGTTACTTGAACACAAAATCAATGATGACATTCCAGAGCAGTGCTGTGAATTATGGGCCTGTAAGGATGCCATTTTTCATAAGTGACATTAAACCAAAGTCCCATCTTCCTCCCAAGATGGATGGAAACGATCCCATGACATGAAGAACAGCAGGTGTTCAGGGCAATATTGATCTCAGCCAGCAACGTTGAAAAAAATGTTTGGTCATTATCACATTGCTATTTTTTGTCATATTTTGTCAAATTGATAGAAAACAGAGATTGCACCTTTTAAGAACCTATCGGACCGTAATGGCCTTCTGCAATCATTTGAGTTACAGTATAAATTAAGTTTCTCCCTATGTAGGAAAATTTGATGTGACGTAATGCTAAGGTAGTAAGAGATTTAAATATATGTTCATTTGAAAGTAAAATTTCTAAACAACTGCCCAAGAGTAGTTTATTACCTAATAGATTGTAGAAGGGTCTCTGCCCAAAACATCACCTATTCCTTCTCTCCATAGATGCTGCCTCACTCGCTGAGTTCCTCCAGCATTTTTATCTACTTTCGATTTTTCCAGCAGCTGCAGTTCTTTCTTAAACAAATACAGAGCATAATAACATATACAAGATACAAGATAGTTTATTGTCATGTGTCCCTGATAGGACAATGAAATTCTTGCTTTGCTTCAGCATAGTATTATGTAGAATAATATGTCTAGTTTTGGATTCTGTTGGAGGAGACATTTTTTTTTAAAGTTGCAGCAGCCGGATAGGTGGCATAACGACTGGATCAGATGTACACAGGGAGCGTTAAATATATGAGAGTGGTACATTTAGAAGGTTTGATAACAAGGAATCAGACAAGATTCTGTGGCTGTGAACGAAACTCCAAGGGTGTGTTGCCTCCCCTGGTGCCAGGTTAAGGATGTCTCCAAGCAGTTACAGAACATTCTCAAGGGAACGGATGAGTAGCTGCAAGTCGTTGTACACATTGATAGTAACGACATTAGTAATAAAAATAGTGGAGTCATGCAGAGTAAATATGGAGAGCTAGGTAGAAAGTTAAAAAGCAGGATCTTTTCAAGGGCCGTAATGTCTGGATTTTGCAGTGGGAGTAGGAATAGAAAGACAAGACAGATGGATGAGTGGCAGAGGGAACGGGTCAGGTTCTTTGACCATTGGGATTTCCTCTGGGACAGAAGTGCTCTGAACAACTGGAACATGTTGCTCCTGAATTGGAGGGAGACCAATATTCTGGGAGGGAGACTTGCTCATGCTGCTAGAGAGGGTTTAACCTAGTCCAGCAGAGGACGTGGGACCAAAAGTAATAGTTTTGCTGATGGGCAGGTTGAGACTAATCTAAATGTCAAAGCAAGTAAGTTCAGTTTACAGGACAGCCAGGGGAAAGGCAGGGAACGACAAAGGTTCGAAAGACTAAACTGCATTTATTTCAATGCAAAAAGCCTGATGGGGAAAGCAGATGTATTCAGGTCATAGATTGGTACATGGAGCTGGGATATTATAGTCATAACAGAAGCATAGTTGAGAGTTGGACTGGACTGCCGGTCAGTGTTCGAGGGTACAGCTGAACTCAGTCATACAACATGGAAATACGCTAACAACGTCCCCTCTACACTAGTCCTACCTGCCTGCATTTGGCCCATATCCTCTAACCCTACTCTTTCCAAATACCTGTCCAAATGTTTTTCTAAACGCTGTAACAGTACCTGCCTCATCAACCTCCTCTGGCAACTTGTTTCATATACCCACCACTCTTTGTGTTTTTAAAAAAAAGTTGCTCCTCAATTTCCTATTAACTTTCCCCCCCCTCACCTAAAACCTGTGCCATCTGGTTTTTGATTTGCCTACTCTGGGTAAAAGACTACTGAGTACCCTATCTAATCCTCTCATGATCTTATGTACCTCTAAGATTACCCTTCATTCTCCTGCGCTCCAAGGAATAAAGTCCTAGCCTGCTCAACCTCTACTTATAACTGAGGCCCTCAAGCCCTGGCAATATCCTCATAACTCTTCTTTGTATCCTTTTAAGCTTCATGACGTATTTCCTATAACAAGGTCCGAAACTGAACACCATACCCCAAATGTGGCTTCACCAATGTCTTGCACAACTGTAACATACATCCCACCTTCTATACTCAGTACTCTGATTGATGAAGGCCAATGTGCCGAAAGCCTCTTGACCACCTTATCTACCTGTGACACCACTTTCAATGGTGCTTTTATTGTCACGTGCTGACGCAGTGAAATTCTTTTTTAACCAGTTTAGCTTATTGTCACCCTATCTACCCAGCGTTCCCGTTTTCATCGAACTATGTACTTGAATTAGGTGCCAGAACAATGAATTTCCCGAGTGCAAAGTGAGAAAGATGAAGAGAGATGGATTCCTTCCATCATAATAACAGTAAATATTCTTCCATCTTTGAGGAGAACCTTGTAAGTGCTATGGCAGTAGAAGAAACTTGGATAGAGAGTTTCAGATGGGGGGGAAAAGATGTGCCTGGATCAAGCACGTGCCGTGAGTAATTACTCAGGGTAGGCAGTCAGCCGGCTTTCAAAAAAAAATCTTAAACCACGCATGCGCAGTTGGTTCTCTTGATAAAAAATAAAAAATAAGTAACAATTCAATTTTACCAAGGCTTCTCAATCTCCTTCATTTTTTAATCACTGAATGGGTGGGGGACGGAGGATGAAGGCAGGTGGAGAGATGGTGGGAAAAACGGGAGCACACTGGTATATTGAATCAGTTATCATCTTATTGAATGACAATGCTAATTCAAGGTAGTAATTGGAGGGAGAGTTCCTTTCACAGAGTGTGGAGAGTCTGTGCCAGGGCCTAAAGATGCGGGGAGGGCAGAAGTGTTGAAAAGGAGGAGGGTCAGAGATCATGTCAGACTCACTCACTGCTGCCGCAGCGCTCCGGGCACGGACGGCAGAACTGCCTGCCACTTCCGAGGATAGAAGCAGCTCGGGTGCGAGCGGCCGCCGGGACCCGACAACAGAACCGGCTGCCATTTCAAGCGCCTTCTGCCGGCCCGCTCACCTCTGGCATTGCTCTTCGTCTGAACATCTCTCACCTGCCGCTCGCCGGCTTCGTTCATGTCAACCGCGTCCCGCAAATCCTTACTTTCCCACAGCCAAGTAACCTCAACTGGTCCCGTGAGCGCGCTGTCGGAATTTAAAGATTTGCGGGAAGCCGGCCGGCGAGCAGCAGGTGAGAGATGTTCAGTCGGAGACGCTGCCAGAGGTAACGGGGGCTGAAGTGGCAGGGTCCCGGCGGCAGCTCAAAGTCAGTCACCCGAGCTGCTTCCTTCCTTGGAAGTGGCGGCCAGTTCTGCTGTCCGTGCCCGGAGCGCTGCGGCAGCCACCAAAGCGAATTCACTCCCCGGCCACAATAAAACCATATAGCAGTCTGAAGAAGGGTCTCGACCCGAAACGTCGCGTATCTCCTTCGCTCCTTAGATGCTGCTGCACCCGCTGAGTTTCTCCAGCCTTTTGTGTACCCTAGCAATTACAGCACGGAAACAGGCTATCTCGGCCCTTTTACTCCATGCCGAACACTTACTCTCACCTAGTCCCATTTACCTGCACTCAGACCGGAGCGTGGCAAGTAGGTTACTGACCCCAATCCCCTCCTTCACAATGCCAGACTCCCCAAACACTGTGAACGGAGCTCTCCCCCCACCCCGGGAAATACAGCATTTAAAAACATAAAGCACCAAGAAATGCACTTACCACGTTATTGGTACATTAAGTCCATTCTGTTTCGTGAGATACTATTAAAGTCCTGTTTCCTGAGATACTATTAAAATAATGGCAATCCATATTTGAAAATCCCGCCAAGAAACTCGCGCTGCGCATGCGCATCAGGCTGCTGCGCATGCGCAGTGCTGTAAAGGCAGAATTTCAGCTGCCTTCAGCTCCCCTTGAAACTGACGGCTCAGGCAGCGCTGACGGCACGTGGGCTGCACAGAGCTTTGCGTGTTACAAACGCTGCGGATGAAAGGCACGGAGAATTATGCCTACTTAAGAGATCGATCTCTTACATAGGCATAATTCTCCCATGTCTTTACTATTTATATGTAAGATTTGCCATTTCATAATTTTAGTCAGGGTAGGCAGTGCCTACCCTGACGGCACGTGCTTGGCCTGGATTGTAGAGAATAGTTTTGAGGCAAGCAGATTTAATGATTGGCATTTATCGAATAATTTATCACAAATTGGTCACAGCCCAGGTGAAACAGTACCTTCACTGTTTAAGTCTTGAAATCATAGTAATTAGCAGCATAAAAAGAGGCAACTTTTAAACTGTGATGAGGATTTTTCACCACCACTCTTTCAGGCTGTTCCAGAACTGCCACCATGATGACTCTAATCATCTAATGAGTACTTTTTTTCTCCTTTGCTACAACTAAAATCTGTATCCCTAATTATAGATCCACCCTGTCTTGGCCATTCATAATTTTATAAATCATAATTTAATCTCCCCCGAGTCTGCTAGGAGGAAACAAAAAAAATAGGCTGGAAATTCCTTGTTCTGATTTATTTTGAATTCAATTTCCGACCTGAAGACCTGCCGAGTGCAATTTTTCTACCATCGCCATTTGACTTTACTGTGGGTGCTCAGCTTTGGTGAAGATATTACTGCAAGTTCAATAAAAATAAAATATTATTTTTTTATATATATATATATATATATATATATATATATATATATATATAATTGCCTGAACCGTTATTGTGTAGAATAAATGCCAAATAAATGCCAAACATTCTGAAGGATTTGAGGTTAATGTTTTATGTACACCACTTGTTTTTCTCGTCAGTTGAGCCCTTTACTGCTAACTAATTTTTTTTTTTAAATCATTCTCATAAATAATCTTGCTAGGATGCTTGACATAGTTTTGTCACATTATGTAGCGTTTGCTAAATATATAAATTCATATAAATAAATTCAGAAAGGAAAATGTTGCTGGTAACTGGTTGTCTGTCAGTTGTACATTTGGACACAGCTCCCCCATTCCCTGGTTTAAAACAGCGTGCATGTTCAATATGTTGCTAGCTGCCTGCTCACAACATACAAATGGAATTGTCACTGTCCAGTGCTGTTTAAAATAAGCAACAATGAAAAGTCTAAACGAACTGGGTATTTTTCTTTGTATTCCCTGACCAGTTGTCATGGATATTTTATTTCCTGGTACTGTCTAATATTTCTCAATTTTTTCAAACAAAGGTTATTTTAAATACTAAAAAAGTGTATTTAAAAAGCTGTGGATGTTGGAAATCTGAAATATAAACCTAATGCTGGAAATGCTCAGACTGTGGACCATTTGTGGAGGAAGTAACAAAAGCTAATATCTTCGCTTGATTATCTTTCTTTCAAATCATTGCATGGAATTAAGTGTTCTTTTTAAATTGTTTTCCATTGACGTAACTTGGGCACTCAGTAGTACAACAAGCAAATATTTTATCAGTAAAATGTTGAACAGTGAAATAGGCTTTTTATCTATAGTCTGCATTTATGGGGAATGCCATTTTTTTGCTGATTGAGTGTGCTAATTGCAATCAATTTCAGAATACTTGTTGGATGCTCCAGCTCCAGCTCAGTAATGACAGACATCTGAGAAGTCAGCAAAATAGAACTTTGCAGTCCGTTGAGATTTTAAAGGGGGGGGGGGGGGGGGGCATGGAATACACACTTTTTCTAAGGACCGCTTAAGTGACACGGCAGTAATATTTTCATTATAGGAAGGCACAAACGCCATTTTTATGACCAGTCTGGCTTCTGCTCAGACTGCCACGAAGCAACAATTTGTTAATACTTGTTTAAGATGCAGGAAAAATAACTAGTGATTTTTGGGTGTTTGACAGCATAATTTGCTAAATCATTTTCTAATCAATATCTCTGATTTTAAAATTAGAATATTCAGATGTTTACAATTTTAAGAGGAACTTTCATAAAACAATTATATGTACCACAGATGCTTTTCCAGGAGTGTTGTTCTGGTTCTGAAGAACCACTTTGGTGGCATCAGACCTTATTATTGGGATCTCTTGGTGCATCACAGCTATAAGCATTATCTGTAATTGATTTTCAGAGGCAACTATACAGAATTAAGTATTTTCTATTGCTATACATACTAGAGTATTTGGAGGGGTGTGGGGGGGGGGGGGGGGCGCAGCAGACAGACAGACAGGAAATGTTCAGATTATTAAAATGCACAGGTAGGAACATATTATAAAGCCTGTTGTCAACCTCCATGTAAGTGACGTCCTCTTCGTTTCCATGATCAAAATAGTTTTGACCTCGCAGCAGCACCACAGATCTTTAAAGCTTGAACATTTGCTGTGCCACCTCTCTCATCTGTTATACATTCTATCTCCATACTCGCTATCTATTTACTCTAAATACATTTGAAAATAATGATGATTGAGTTCATGTGATTCTACAAACTTGACTTGTGATAATGAATTCTGAATTTTATGCAAAACTAACGTCTTCACCATATATATATTTTGCCAGTGCTAATGGTTGCCGAGCTGCTCCTCTTTGTCATCTGTCAAATTGCCAACTTTTTTTTCCCCTCTGCAAATCCACAAATTCAGCCTTATACAGAAGAGGAATCGACAAATTGATGCCTATTGTTTGCATATCAAGTTTTTCTTGTCCTGTAATTTCTTTATAAGCCTCAAACACATTCATCACAGCATGCAACAATACAGCTGTCTGAGCTGCGTTTGAACAATACGTGATTTCATCTGCTGCCTGGGAGAAGTACGGTTTTGGCTTGTGTTTTACCGATATTGTGGTGCGGCGATAAGCCCGAAATGAAGGCGAGGAGCCAGGTATTTCAGTAGGAATTTTATTAGTTGTTGTTGTTCTCTTGTCCATTCCCGTGTGAGAGGTTCTATAGTGTAATGGACTTCGGAGAAGCCACAGGAACCTCTCCCCCCCCCCCCCCCTCTTGGAGGCAAAGGGAGGGAGGCGACCTCGCCGCTGAGGCTGGGCAACCAGCATCGGCTGGTCAATGTCCAAATGTGCCGGTTTTAGCCGGTCAATCGACATGGCCTGCAGCTGGCCCCCATGTCCAACACAAAGGTTGTCTGTCCATGCTCAGCACGGAACAGGCCTTCATACGGCCTCTGGAGCGGTGGGCGTCATGGCGCAGGAAAACATAGGGGCAGTCCCGGAAGGCCGATGGCACGTGCGGGTGTAATGTCCCATGGTGGGATGTCTGCCCAGGCGTGAGCCTGCCAACTCGCTCCCGAAGGTGCTGTAGGGTGGATGAGGGCGGTCTCTGTTGCCCCGGCGCCGACGGCACGACCTCCCCGGGCACCGTGAGCAGCGACACGTAAACAAGCTCCGCTGAAGATGAGGCCAAGTCCTCCTGAGACGTAGTTCAGATGCCTAGCAAGACCAACGGCAGTGCGTCCATCCAGTCCGGGCCGGAGAGTCCAACCGGGGGAAATCGGGCACTGCTGGAGTGACGGCCAGCGCGCTGACGTTATCCCAGCGCGTCTGCCGAGGACCTGGGTGTCAGCGAATGAGGTGTCAGTGAACTGCAGGCGGATGTCGGCCGGCAGCAGATGCAGGTAAATATACTCAAACATGAGGCACGGTGTGTGTCCATCCACGAGCGCAACCATCTCACTAAGGAGGCTTGATGGTCGCCGGTCGCCTTGGCCCTCCATATGAAGGAGCCTGGCAGCCCGTTCCATCCGGCTGAGCACGTAAACCTGGAGCAGGAGCTCCTTAAGGCCGAGGTATTTCTTGGCAGCCGGGGGGTCTTCGAGGAACTGAGTGACTTCACCGGGCGTGTCCTGTTCAAGGGCCCCACAGGTAGAAGTAGCGGGTGTCGTCCGCCGTAATGCCCCGCAGCTGGAATTGGGCTTCCGCCTGCTGAAACCAGACGTGAGGCCGGGCAATCCAGAGCGTAGGTAGTTTAACGGAGACCGCGTCGAAAGATAGGGCCCAGTCGGCCTGTGAGGCGGACGGACGGGTGGCTCAGTCTTTTGACTCCATTATAACACCAATGGAGCATCGGGGTCACCAATGTGGTGCAACGATAAGTCCGAAATGAAGACGAGGAGCCTGGTATTTCGGGAGTAAATTTTATTAGTTGTTCTCTTGTCCAGTCGGGTCTGCAAGAGCGCGATCTGTGCCTAAACCCCTGCCCTTTATCTCTGTAGCTAAGGGCCGCCCCCGGACTAGTGCATTCCCGTGCTGAGGAGTTCGATAGTGGAATGGCCCGACCCCGACACAATATAATATTTAATTTCAAGGCACATGAAGCTGGAGAGTTGTTTGATTCCAACAAAGTTCTTGAACCAGGCATTGAACAAAGTTCTGAGTATCTGTTGGTTACAACTTTTTCCATGCCTTAACATGCACCCTTTCATTAAGGGCTTGCCCCACGAGCATGCGACCTGCATGCGGCAAGCGCGGCCAAACTGGAAGCGGGGGCAGCGCGGAGGTCGAGTGATCCCCGTACAGGGCCGGTCACACCAGCATGCGCCTGCATGCGGCGAGCGCGACCAAACTGGCAGCGGAGGTCGGGTGAGTGGAGCGAAGTTGGAACAAAGTCTGCGGTAAGTTCGCAAGGACAGAGAGGGACACAGAGAGAAACACACGGAGGCACATAGAGAGAGGGCCACGGAGGCACACAGAGAGAGGGTCACGGAGGCACACAGAGAGAGGGTCACGGAGGCACACAGAGAGGGTCAAGGAAGCACGACGTCGCGGCGGTGCGTAATGCGTCGAGGCGGCTGCGGGCCGAAAGGCTGTTGCCGCGCAGAATTTTTAAACACTGTCAGTTTTTCGGAGCCCCGCGCGATGTCAGGACCAGCTCTGCACAACTCCATACGGCTCCGGCGATCGAAGTGGGACCGGTCCCGCGAGGCAGGACGGCTCAAGCGACCACGTTAGTTCGCGCTCACCGCATGGAGTCGCATGCTAGTGGGACTGGCCCTTTAGTCTCCACAGCTGAAAATCTTGATAGTTAATGGAGCAATGTTGGAGCTTACCTCTGTGACCGTTTCTGATATTTTCTGCACTTGATAGAAGATATTATGTTGGGCAGAGAACTATCGGCTAGGATTTATCTTGCTGTATTCATGCACTTATCTTGTAAAGTCACCAAGACTCTTAAAATTAAACTGCATTCTTCTTGTTAATTCTATTCAACAACAATATTTTATCTTCCAAGCTGTATCTTGTGTGAATGTTTTTACTTTTTTCCCGCCTAAGCTGTCTACTCAGAACTATAATTCTCTTGGATCTATCTTCTCTCAGACCTTACTGTATGTGATACACTCAGTCAGATAATAATCAACGGCCACATACTTGGATCTCATGGAGCTTCTGAGTTCGGGCATATGTTATAGTCCATGATTTTGCAGTACTCAAAACTCTGCCACATTGGACCCATCAAATAATAATCCTTTCTTCTCATGAACCAACAATGAACAGCCACTGAAGTCAGCCAGACAAAAGTATTCCATAGGTGGAAAATTGCCCATGGATTTAATGAAACCCACCCTGAATCATCCTTTTTGTTTGATACGATGGTAGCATTTAAAGTCAGGAGGTTCCTGCGCATTCCTTACAAAAAAAAAATGAATGGCTCAAATTTGTTTTTCAATGGGCTGTTATTAATAAATTTCTTTTTCATATTAAGAAAAATAAATGAATGTATATTGATGCAGATGAGATATGGATCAGTAGAATCAGGGAAACGAATATCCACAAATAATTCCGAGTTTGAAAGAAAATTAACAATTACACTCCATGACTTGATCAGTTCAGCAGATTGCTTTGCACTTTTTTTATGAAACCTATGAACTTTTTAATGTTATTTTATAGGAAGTGAGCATAGCTGGCATGAGCAACATTTATAGCCTAATCCTAATCCCTCTTGTAATGGTGGCCTCCTGCTAAAGATACTGTACATGTTTTCAAGAGAGTTAGATTTAGCTCTTTGGGCTAAGGGAATCAAGGGATATAGGAAAAAGCCAGAACGAGGTACTGATTTTGGATGATCAGCCATGATCATATTGAATGGCAGTGCTGGCACGAAGGGCTGAATGTTTCTATGTGTCAGGTATTCTGGGAGTTTGAACCTGTGATGTCCAAGGAAATGACGAGTTAGGATGGTGTATGTCCTCGAGAGGAACCCGCAGGTGATAGTGTTGCCTTACATCTATTTTCCTTTCCTTCCAGGTAGTGGTCATTTGGGAGGTGTTGTTGGAATAAATTAGGCAGTTGATTGCAGTGTATTTTGTAAATGGTGCTTATTGTGTCCACACAGTGGAAGAGGAATGTGAAATTATTGGTGTAGTATGTTAATTAAGTTGGCAGTCAGGTAGGTTGATTTGTCCCGCACAATGTTTAGCTTCTTGACTGTTGCGTGGGTTGCATCCATTCAGGCAAGTGAAAATATTCTATCACGATCCTGACTTTTGCCATTTACTCCTGCCTTACTCACTCACTGCAGCATACCTATAACAATTACAGCACGGAGACAGGCCCTCTCGGCCCTTCCAGTCCGTGCCGACCATTTGTTTTCCCCTAGTCCCATCTACCTGCACTCAGACCATACCCCTCCATTCCCTTCACGTCCATATACCTATCCACTTTACTTTTAAATGTTAAAATCGATACCTGGCAGTGTACAGCTGAGTGCATGCAGCCAGCTCCACATTATTTGCAACTTTAGACTTTATTGTGCTTGTGCTTGTGCTTGCAACAATAGTTTATTTCACATATTTATAGGAATATGATTTTAATAATTGTTCATTATTTAATGTGTTTCCTTTCAAGGCATTTAGCAAATGTGGAGCATTAAAAAGTTGCAGCATTTCAAAAAAGAAGAGCAGGACAGGTGAAAAGCTCTTTTGTTTTTCAATTTTCAATGTAGAACATACTGTGAGATCATTTCAATTTAAAGAAATATTTCTATTTATAACCCAGAACTTATCTAAATATCATGAATTGGTAATATATGATTTTGATAATACAATTTTAATAACTGGGCAAATAATATATTTGAGGAAACAAAGTTATGGAATTTGTTTTATGCCTTTGCTTGAAATAGTAACTTTATTTAAAGTGCCAATAATCTACTTTATAAGTATTTGCTGTGATTTGATTTCAACACATGGTTCATTAATTATATATGATAAATTAATTATAATTATATTTTTAAAAACACTATATTCAAGTTAAAGTCAGCTTAAAAGAAATGCATCCCATATTGCTTACGGTCTATCTACTTAGATTCAAAATTAGTTGCTTCCAGTTTGGAAGCATGCTGTGCATGTACACTCTTGTGAATTGCTGCTACTATAAGTACTGCAATTGTTTTAATGTTGACAAGGCTTTAAAAGATTAAAATGGGTGATCCTGGGTTTTGTCAAAAATTATGCCAGTCTCTTCATTATCAAGCATTTGCCAATCGTTCAGCATTTTATATGTTAGTTATTTGTGAGCTATTCTAGTTGTGTGCTATACATACACATATTGGCATTTATCTTGTATAATGCAAAACAATTATTATTTTTTCTTCTTGGATTGCATCTTTGTGACAGTTGAAACCAGCTGGGTTATGCATTTCTCACACTGATCTTGATTATATCGTGCATGGATTGTATGCAGTGTGGAATTGATGATGGTGCAGTTAATGAGCAACTGTGTAGTAAATCTGGTGACCCACAGTTGTGAATAATCGCTTTGAACGGTCTCTGATTTTTTTCCTTTTACAGGTTCCCTTTTGTCAATGGGATATGGCTTTGTGGAATACACAAAACCAGAATATGCCGACAAAGCTCTCAAACTGCTGCAGGTAATCACATTTTCATTGTATTTGTTGAATATTATTTCAAATATAAATTATTTCAAATATCTCCTTTACTTAATACTCTCCTCGTCATTGAGTGTGGACTTTAAAAAAATTCAGTGCCATGGAAATTTATTCAGATTTTAAATTCTTTTTTTTAATGGTATAATTATTATTTTTTGCTGAAAGAATTGTAAATGTGAGATGGTATTTAAACAAACATGCAAGTGAGAATGACTGATGTTGTTAAAAACAAATAATCAATGTGTATCAGACCCTGATAGTTTGATATAGCATTTTATTTTTCTACAATAGTGTAGTGCAGTAGATGTATTGTTCAAAACCTTTTACTTGCCTGAATTGAGAATGCAGAAAGTTGCATGAGTTCAGATTTCCTCAATTGGTGGGATAGGAATAGTGCCTCGTAGTTATCAGTGATTTGTTTTAAATTATGATGTTCAAGCAATTTTGTCAAATAAGTTTTAAACTTATTCTGGATCTCTAGGCGTAGAAGATTTGGTAATATTTCTATAGGCACTTCAATAACATTCAAAGTTTTTTTCATTGTGAATGTGAATTCAGCTGTTGCCTCACCAAATGTAATTGATTGTTGCAATGAACTTTCAGTACACAAGGGAGAACTTGCATTTATATTGCACCTCTGTGTCACAAACCTCTTCTGAATCAAGTCATAGCAAGCAAATTATCACCATTCCTAAACCCATAGACACGAGAAACTGCCGATGCTGGAATCTAGAGCAAAGTAACTCGAGGTAGAAACAAAAAATTGGAGTAACTCAGCAGGACAGGCAGTATATCTGGAGAACGTTTTGAATCAGGTTACTGCAATAAAAAAACAGCACTCTTATCACACAGGTTATTTAAGTGTGTGTATAAACATTATCAAATCTTCCATGCCCAGGGATCCGAGATGTCCTTTTGCTTTAGTAAGTGTGGGTTTTCTCCGTGCTGTTATAAATGGATCCCTCCCCCATGTCTCCTCTGTGACCCACAGTTCTGGTCTTGCTCCCCCTTCCCCCTCCCCCTCCAGACAGAACAAGGAGATAGTTACCTTAGTCCTTGCCTTTCACCCTACCAGCCTCTGCATCCGGCACGTGCCGTCAGGGTAGGCAAAGTAGGTACTGCCTACCCTGACTAAAATTATGACATGGTAATCATTAAATATAAATAGTAAAGACATGGGAGAATTATGCCTATCTAAGAGATCGATCTGCTGTTCGCCGGCTGGCTTCCCACAAATCCTTAAATTCCGACAGCACGCTCAAGGGACCAATTGCGGTTACTCGGCTGTGGGAATTTAAGGATTTACGGGAAGCAACTGACATGTGTGAGGCCGGCGAGCGGCAGGTGAGAGGTGTTCAGACGGAGAGCACTGCCAAAGGTGAGCGGGCCGGCAGAAGGCGCTGAAGTGGCAGCCAGTTCTGCTGTCGGGTCCCGGAGCACTGCAGCAGCGGTGAGTGAGTCTGACATGATCGCCGACGTTCTCCTTCTCAACACTCCTGCCTTCCCCGCATCTTTAACCCCTGGCACAGACTCTCCACACACTGTGAAAGGAACTCTCCCTCCAGTTGGACCCTTGAATTAGTATTGTCGTTCAATAAGATGACAACTGATTCAACATCCCGGTGTGCTCCCGTTTTTCCCACCATCTCGCCACCTGCCCTCATCCTCCGTCCCCCACGCAATTCAGTAATTAAAAAATGAAGGAGATTTAGAAGCCTTGGGCAAATTGAATTGTTACTTATTTGTATTTTTTATTTTTAAGGAGAGAACAATCTGCGCATGCGCGGTTTAAGATTTATTTTTAAAAGCCGCCTGCCTACCTTGAGTAATTACTCACGGCACGTGCCTGCTCTGCATCCCCTTCATTTTCCCGCCTATTACCCTGTGCCCCACATGAATGCACACCAGTTTTTCCCACCATCCTGCTGCTTTTCCCTTCTCTCTTCTCCCCAACCCACCGTCCCCACCTACAGTCCTTAACCTATATCCCACCTGCCTGGCTTTGTCCTGGCCCCATTTTTCTTCCAGTTTTCTCCACCCTACTACAATCAGTCTGAATAAGAGTTCCAGCCTGAAATGTCGCTTATCCATGTCTTCCAGCAGTGCTGTCTGACCCACTAAGTTACTACAGCATTTTTTTTCGTACCCATAACCCATACTTAGTGCAGTGTGTAGCCTGGACGTTAACAGTGTGGTGTAAGAGAAGCATTACTTCTGGTGATATTGTAAATAATTCCTACCCCACAAATGGCGCACATCCTGTCAAAGTCCTGCTTCCAATAACTTTTTTCAAATAATGGAAACATTCACAGGTACCTTAACTGCGACTTTAATAGATTTTATAATTAAAGTTTTTCAAGTAGCTGAAATTAACATCACTTCAATCCTAAAAAGAATTGCCCCATCGCAAATGCAGGAGAATTTAGCATGATGGAGTTTCATCACCGGACTCCACATGGAATATAGCAACAAAATGAACTGACAGATTGAGTATTTATGCTAAAATAATAATTGCACATGATTGCCGTACCTGACTTTATCTTCTGCTGACTGTCATTCATTTGATTGGATATGAATTTATTGTACTGGAGCTGGGGAAAGGCTGGTGCAGTCGTGCGTAGCTGCTTGTGCTTGAGTTATAATGTCGAACTTTATAGATGTTTCATTCATAAAAATGAGTACATCCTCAGTAAGATTATATTCAAACTTCAAGCCCATAAATGCCATTTACTTTGAAAGTTGCCTTATCACCATGTACATATAATAAATTAGCTTCTCATCTTATGCACACTGACTCTTAAATAAATAATGCAAACAAGGTAGCCAGATTTTATTCCAGAAAACATATAGTGCCAAGGAGACTTGTACGTTTATACTCATTAGTACTGAAATGTTAGCATGAGGTAAACTAAACCATGACAGGTAATGCTTAACTTGATTTCTGAACTGTATTTTAAATTTGACAATATTTCAGTCTCCCAATATTGCTGAACGGTTCTTAAAATATCAGTGCAAAGTTTTCACCATAGCTCTCGGGTATTTAAAAATATTTCAACCTCTTAATTCATTTGAATATTTATGGCATTTACCTTTTTGTTCTTAAAACACAGCATACCATGTTGGATGATCACCAACTGGAGTTGAAGCTATCGGACAGAGTTACAAAGTACGTATTTTTATTTTATGGTAGACACAAAATGCTGGAGTAACTCAGCGGGTGAGGCAGCATCTCCGGAGAGAAGGAATGGACGACGTTTCAGGTCGAGACCCTTCTTCAGGTCGAGACCCGAAACGTCACCCATTCCTTCTCTCCAGAGATGCTGCCTCACCCGCTGAGTTACTCCAGCATTTTGTGTCTACCTTCGATTTAAACTAGCATCTGCAGATTATTTTTATTTTATGTTTATTTTGTTTTTTCTGGATCCTTGAATATATTTTGGTGTCATTCAAGAGGAACGGTTTATACAAAATATACTTTGCACCATTCAGTGTTGATCAGTAATTATGAAACAGAATGCAAAGGGTAAGTGAAATGGACTGATATTTTGGCTTTACTTGGAGTGGGTTTCAAAAGTAAGCTTAAATGGTGAATGGTATGCTTTGGGACTACGCAATCTGCAGTGAGAACAATATATTGAACTTGGTTAACATATAATGTTTTAAAAATATTTGCAAACCTTTAAAATTACTATTTTTTTTATTATTGTATCGGAATCTAATTTTCACACACTGTAGCACAGATATTCCTGCAGTGCAAAGACAGGCTATGCAGGTCTTGCTCTTGACATTACATATTTTGCTTAACTGATGTACAGAAAAGCTCTGATAATCCGGCATCCATGGTAGTTTTTTCAGATTCTTGGATGTTACTTTGGATCTTACTTGGATGTTACTCCTAATAATACTTTCCCTTCAATTTTTTGGGTATACTATACAGAGGAATAAAATGTTTTCATTGAAATAAGTTCAAAAGGAACACGAAATATATAACCACTCCAGGCGTAGCTCTGGCTGCTAACTTTTCAACCTTTCTGAGCCCTGGTGTTTGGATTCCAATCCGAACTCCAGCTGTACACTTGGCCCATAGACCTGACCCAGGCCCCAGCCATGCTCTGGGTTCCCAGATCTGGGTACACTTAGCTCACATTCCAGACTATTGACTATGTCAGATGCTAGCCCATCAGGATTTCTGAATTATAGGAGTTTTACTGCAGTATCAGGTAATTGTTAATTGATCTTTGTTTCAACTGCTGTATTTTTTAATGCATTAAGTATTTTTAATGCATTATGCTTTCCTGCCATTTAGCTTTTTGCATACTTTATAACAGTTTGATTATCCTCCGAATATCTTGGAATGTAAATTAGTTTTTACCAGTTTTAAATAAATCAGCAACACTTCAATCTAATCTTGAGACTAGGGTACGGGGCCCTGACTTATTTGGCTTGTACAATCCTAGAAGGAGAATATTTTTGGATCCTTTTGACTGGCTGTTGATCATTAGTGCAATTGAAGGATTGACTAATTAATACGAAGACCAGATTTGACATTCAATATTTATTACCACTGTAAAAAAAAACTCCAGCTAATAAACAACGTTTATAATAAAGATTTGATGGAAGATCTATCCATTTGAAGAAGACTAACTTGACATTCTATTCATAAACAAATACATTGTGTATATGTAATAGATTGATCTGCATTGGTCCCTTGTTGGTACCATGACGAAAACCTTCAAAACCATGTTAAAAAGATGTCAAACTGAAGAAGTAGAGATGAGCAGGCTAATTTTTTTTCAGTTGTAAATAAATCTTTTATTTAACAATGAATGTTAAAATATTTAGGCAATCTCGTTGAAGATTAGATTTGAGATGCGTCTCAATGCATAACTCTGCCATTGCTTCATCAATAACATTTCAATAAAGAAATCAACAGGGAAATATTACTTATCCTTGTCAAGTCTATATCGTAAAGTTACACATGTGAGGCTTGCATTATCTTTTCCATGATTAATGCATGCCACCGTAATAAAACCTGTTGACACCCTCGCTTTATCACTTACTTTGGATTACTTGTTTTTCTTGAAGCTGTTTTAAAGTTGTAGTTCCAATTAAGTTTTTTAAAAAAACCTCTGACAAACAAATGTACAGGCAAGTTTGAATGAAAAAATCACTAGCCATGTTTTCATTCAAATCTTATGCTTTTCATGAAATAATTTAATCACCAATGTCATCTTTCCATGTCTGTAAATATTTAATGTTACTATTCTTTGATTCTTGTTATTTTGTTTATATGGACTATCCAGATTTTTAGCAATGTTTGAAACTAAGGTCTTCTTACATTCAGGCCTGTGAACCCAGCAAGAAAGCTCCAAAAAGCAAAGGATCAGAAGGCCTCCAAAATTCTGATTCGAAATATTCCTTTCCAGGCCAAAGTAAAAGAAATACGGGAACTTTTCAGGTAAGAAATTGTTTTGTGTTGCTGATCATGAAGCTGAAAGTGTATTACACAGGAAAGTTTAGGGACATGACGTTGCGTTTTGAATATTTTCAAAGTTTACAATGTACATAAAATTTGTTAGTTTATACGCAAAGTATTGAATGCAATTGTGGTTGCCACTAAAGAAAAATATGATTTCGCTAGAGAGGGTGCAGAAAACAAATCACTGATGTTGCATATATTGGAGGTCTTGAGTTATCAAGAGGGATTGGTTAGACTGGGTTTGTTTTCCTTGGAGCTGAGAAATGACATGACAAAAGTTTTTAAAATAATGAAAGGCAGAGATGGAGGAGGCAGTCCAAGAAGTCTGAAGGAGGTTCCCGACCTGAAACAACACCAGTCAATTCCCTCCACAGATGCTGCCAGACCCTTTGAGTTCTTCAGGCATTTTGTGTTTTGCTTATCCGTCCTATTTCCGCATGACCCAAAAGTGCACACAATACTATAGTATCTTGTACCGTGCCCTCCATAATGTGTGGGACAAAGACCCATTATTTATTTATTTGCCTCTGTACTCCACAATTTGAGATTTGTAATTAAAAAAATCACGTGGCTAAAGTGCACATTGTCAGATTTTAATAAAGGGTTAAAGAAGGAACTGCAGATGCTGGAGAATCGAGGATACACAAAAGGCTGGAGAAACTCAGCGGGTGCAGCAGCATCTAAGGAGCGAAGGAGATAGGCGACGTTTTGGGTCGAGACCCTTCTTCAGACTTTAATAAAGGCCATTTTTATACATTTTGGTTTCACCATGTAGAAATTACATCAGTGTTTATATATAGTCGCCCCCATTTCAGGGCACCATAATGTTTGGGACACAGCAATGTCATGTAAATGAAAGTAGTCATGTTTAGTATTTTGTTGCATATCCTTTGCATGCCATGACTACTTGAAGTCTGCGATTCATGGACATCACCAGTTGCTGGGTGTCTTCTCTGATGATGGTCTGCCAGGCCTGTATTGCGGCCATCTTTAGCTTATGCTTGTTTTGGGGGCTAGTCCCCTTCAGTTTTCTCTTCTGCATGTAAAAGGCATGCTCAATTGGGTTCAGATCAGGTGATTGACTTGGCCACTCAAGAATTTATCATTTTTTAGTTTTGAAAAACTCCTTTGTTGCTCTAGCAGTATGTTTTTTGATCATTGTCTTGATGTAGAATGAACCGCCGGCCAATGAGTTTTGAGGCATTTGTTTGAACCTGAGCAGATAGGATATGTCTGTACACTTCAGAATTCATTATACTACTACCATCAGCAGTTGTATCATCAATTACGATAAGTGAACCATTACCTTCAGCAGCCATACATGCCCGGGCCATAACACCCCCTCCACTGTGTTTCACAGATGAGATGGTATGCTTTGGATCTTGGGCAGTTCCTTCTCTCCTCCATACTTTGCTCTTGCCATAACTCTGATATAAGTTAATCTTTGTCTCATCTGTCTACAAGACCTTTTTCCAGAACAGTGGTTGCTCTTTTAAGTAATTCTTGGCAAACTAACCAGACCATCCTATTTTTTCAGCTAACCAGTGATTTGCATCTTGCAGTGTAGCCTCTGTATTTCTGATCATGAAGTTTTCAGCGGACAGTGGTCATTGACCAATCCACACCTGACTCCTGAGGAGTGTTTCTGATCTGTCGGACAGGTCTTCATTGACCTGCCAGTCCCTTTGCGATTAGTAAGCTCACCAGTGCTCTCTTTCTTCTTAATGATGTTCCAAACAGTTTATTTTGGTAAGCCCAATATTTGGCTGATGTCTCTAACAGTTTTATTCTTGTTTCTCAGTCTCATAATGGATTGTTTGGCTTTCATTGGCACAACTTTGGTTCTCATGTTGATAAATTGCAATAAAAGTTTCCAAAGGTGATGGAAAGACTGGAGGAAAGGCTAGGTGCTGAAACTCTCTTATACCTGCATTAGATAGGCAATTAAACACACCTGAGCAATTACAAACGTCTGTGAAGCCATGTGTCCCAAACATTATGGTGCCCTGAAATGGGGGGGACTATGTGTAAACACAACTGTAATTTCTACATGGTGAAACCAAAATGTATAAAAATGGCCTTTAATAAAAATCTGACAATGTGCACTTTAACCGCATGTGATTTTTTTTCTATTACATATCTCAAATTGTGGAGTACAGTGGCAAATAAATAAACGCTAGGTCTTTGTCCCAAACATTATGGAGGGCACTGTATATCTGCAACAAAACATCCCAACTTCTATACTCAATATGCTTACTGATGGAGGCCAGCGTGCCAAAAGCCATTTTCACCACTCTGCCTGCCTTTGATGACACTTTCAGGGAATTATATACTTGTTTCCTTCGGTTCTTCTGTTCTACAATTTTCTTCGGGGCTCCCTGTGAAAGCTCTACTTGGGTTTGAGTTCCCAAAATGCTATCCTTGTATTTATCTAAATGAAACTCCATTTGCCATTGCTAAGCCACTTACCCAGTCGCCATAATTCTTGACAACTGCCTTCACCGTCTATAATGACACTTGCTTTACTGTCATCTGCAAACTCATTAATCATTCATTTCACATTCTCACCTAAATCGTTGAAATAGGTTAACATAGTTAAATGTTAACATAGTTGGATAGGTTAACATAGTTAGATGTCACAGTCGGCATGGTACCCAGAAGCTGCCGGTCCACATAGGCATCTGCTTTGCGGACCTGTTTTGAGACAGCATGGGTGATAAACAAGCCAACAATTCTTAGCTAATTTTCCCAATGTCTTTATTCCGATTGGGGCTATGTGCCAAACATAGCACCCGATTAGCACACCACATGGTGAAATCCATTTTTAGGCATGTTACTTTTCCTGCCACGGACTGAGGAAAATTAGGTTGAAAATATCAGACATGTTTAATCACCAGAGGGCACAATAACACTGCAAATTAAATTTAATCAAAATCTGTTTGCTATGTTTATTGCATTGTGGACCTGAAAACTTAAGTCTTGTACAAAGAATGAAATAGATGTTAACCTTGTGTTTAATGCATGGAAGGTCATAATTACCATTTTGTTTCATATTTTCATAATAGTTAATAATTAGGTTAGGTTTCAGTTTCAGTAAGAATTAGAGAATCTGAAACAAATAGAGATTTAACAAACCGAGAGGGCTCTCATTTATAGCGTTCCCAGTTTCGGGCAAAAGAACAAAAAAGTTATGTGCTAGAAATAACATTGCAGAGCACAATATTATTTTGCTCTGCATTGTAGTTTTGGAATAGGCAATCTAATCCCAGAATTGATTGACACCTCTGCATATGGTTTATAAATGGTATCATCCTCCACGTGTATGATATCCTAATGGAGAGGGGGCCTTGGGGAAGCCAGTGGCATGTGATTTATAATGTTTCGGCAATCCTCAGCATGAATAGGCATTTCAGAAACAATTAGGGCTTCAGATACAGGGGCAGGGATATGCTGGAGGATGAAGGCCAGCTCTAATGCTCAAACCTTAGGAATTAGAATAACCTAGATTTTGTAATCCATCTCTCCAAGTTGTTTTGCCTATTAATTTAATAGCAACTTTAGTCTAGATTTGAGGAACCCAACCATTGTAAGGGGGTCTGTCATTGAAGCACATCCTTGGATTTTAAGGATGTTCCATGAATTTCATCCATTTGATCATCACTTGAGATGTACATCGCAGATCCTTTGGAGATTCAGATGAGGGCCGCCTTGATTAGATACTGTGACCCAAGTTTTAAAACTGAACTTCAACATGAACCAGATTTCAAACTTCTCTCCGTATCTCTGCGGATTTAGTTTGTAACATTTAAATATATAGTTGTTAAAGGGAAGGAAAATCATGACAAATTCGCATAACCAACCCAACCTCCCGGTGGCTCAGCACTTCAACTCCCCCTCCCATTCCGTATCTGACCTCTCTGTCCTGGGCCTCCTCCACGGCCAGAGTGAGCAACACCGCAAATTGGATGAACAGCACCTCATATTCCGCTTGGGGAGTCTGCATCCTCTGGGCTTGAACATTGAATTTTCTCAATTCTGTTAACCCTTGCTGTCTCCTCCCCTTCCCACCTCTCCCTCAGCCCTCGGGCTCCTCCTCCTTTTTCCTTTCTTCTCTCCGGCCCCCCCACCTCCCACCAGTCCGAAGAAGGGTTTCGGCCTGAAACGTTGCCTATCTCCTTCACTCCTTAGATGCTGCTGCACCTGCTGAGTTTCTCCAGCCTTTTGTGTACCCTCGATTATCCAGCATCTGCAGTTCCTTCTTTAACACATAAAATTGCTATATGGTTATTTATCTTTTCCAGTATTCTTTCTACTTCTGATATCCTGCCCCACCAACCATTTTTTTAAAACTAAGCTTTGAAGTACTACTGTTAAGCAGATGCTCTATGGCATTACAGGACCACCACCGATTTTCTGGCACCCTAGATTCCAGAGCCTTTCTGGATTATCCATTTTGCCACAATGGAGGTCTCTGAGGAGTCGAACGGTACTGGAACAGTTCACTTAGGCCATCCAAGGATCAAGTTACCGGCTTACAAAGTCAGCCGCTAAGTCGGCTATGAGGACGGATTTGCCGGCTCAGGCCAGGTCGGAATTCCAGACCCCCAGCTGTAGGGAGAAAATTCGACTCACCAATCGGCGGGGAAGTGCTGATGAGGTGAAATCGATTGCCTCAACCGGCCTAAGGTGCCACATTTGTAACTGAAAATTCATCGACACTTTAAAAAGAAATGAGAGCAGTCAAAAGTCGATAATGTTTAATTGTCATAAAGAATCAACAACCGAAAATGAAATTTGTCCTGGCAGCAGCATTACAGGCCTGTAACAAAATACACATGGATAATGTTTAACACTGATGCAAAAATAGTCTAAACTACTTATGCAACCAAAGACGGTCTCTAGATCATAGTTGGGTGGTGTTCAGGAGCCTGATTGCTATTGGGAAGAAGCAATTCTTGAGCCAGATTTTCACGATTTTCGGACTCCTTTCGCACCTTCTATATGGTAGGAGTGAAGTGAGAGCGTGGCCAGGTTAGAGTGGGTCTTTGATGACTATTGACTGCAGTTTTCAGAAGAAAAGTCCATCTTCAATTTTCTTCAGTATCATGCCACTGGTGATGGTATGGGAGCCTTTTCACTGGTTCTTGCACACATATGTGGATATCCAGCAGTCAGGTATTGATAGAATCAGAGGTGACTATATGTGCCTTAGCTGACTATATATGCAGTTTCCAGAAAGAGTAAATGTTTTATCACTCTAGGACGCTGACTGTTTTCCTCCATGCCTGAAACACTTTGTTTCTTGTGAAATTCCTGTGGATATAGTTAATTCATTACTAACTGGCCATATGTTTTGAGATTGCTGGTTTCTATTGATATGCTTCATAACTGTAGATCTGAAAACTGAGCAAATTATCACATGAACACAACTGACAATATTTTATATGACATAAGCGAATACCACACTAATGATACTAGCAAATCAAAGAGCAGGCTGGAGGTGATAATTGCAAATAGAACAAATGTAAATGTAATACCATGATTGAAGAAACTAATTCAAGAAAGGAGACACAGAATGTATAATTTATTATACTACAAGTATAAAAGTAGAGCCATTTTTTAATTGTAATTTACGGGGTGCTGTCGGACTGTAACTGGAATACCGTATACATTTTTGGCCTCTGCATTTAAGGGATGTTTTACTATCAATGGAGGCAATGCAGATAATGTTCAGTAGAGAAGTTCCTTGGATGAAAGGGATGATCTATGAAGAAAGGTTGAACTGATTGGGTCAAAATTGTCACTGGTGATCCTCATAAAATACGACTGGGGAGAAATTAATAATGACAATATTGAGCAATGTTTCCCCTGTGAATCTTAAACTAGGCAGGATCATTTTAGAATAAGGGTCATCCTTCGATAGACCCTTATAGAGATGAGGAGGAATTTCTTTGGAGAAGAATTCTCTGGAATTCTTTACCCCAGTGAGTTATGAGAGCAGAGTCATTGAGAGAAGATAGACATTTTGAAGTACAAGAGAGTTGAGAGTCATTGGAATAGAGTTGGAAGGTGGAGTTGATGCCAATATTGGATTCATCATGACTTTATTGAATAGAGGGGCAGATTCAAGGAACTGATTAACCCACTCTGGATCCTGTTCTTATATTTTGATTTTCTTCTTTCTCTTTTTCTTTTTATTTCCTCGCAATGAATAAATATACCTTGTATACACTGAATCAAATTGGCTGAACAACTTTTGTAAGAACGAACTGCAGATGCTGGTATAAATCGAAGGTAGACACAAAATGCTGGAGAAACTCAACGGGTGAGGCAGCATCTCTGGAGAGGAATGGGCAATGTTTCGGGGACGAAACCCTTCGGCAGACTGACATCAGTCTGAAGAAGGGTCTCGACCCGAAAAGTTGTCCATTCCTTTTCTCCAGAGATGCTGCCTCACCCGCTGAGTTTCTCCAGCATTTTGTGTCTACCTTTGGCTCAACAACGTGATGACGATAATTGTTTATCATTGCCAAGATAAATAAAATATTCTCATCCAAAAGTGCACCAAATTGATTGTTTTTTCACATGCATATTTCTGTTTCAATGTGGTTATCCTAAAGCTATATTCAGGCCTTTAAAATAACAAGACTAGAAAATAAACTAAAATGAACAAATGAAGCAAATTTGTATAATTCATATTTACAATATACACTTTACCTGTTGCATTTGTTCCTTTCCTTGCTTAATTTGATTTTGGTACACATGACAATAACCTAAACTATAGTTGCCATTTAACAGATTTTTATATCTTTGGGATGTGGGAGAAAAACAGCATCTGGGGAAACCCACACAGTCACAGAGAGAGTGCAAATTTCATGCAGCGTAGCTGAGGTCGGGATCAAGCCCAGGTTTCTGGAGCTCAAACTGCTATACCACCCTGCCCCCCTGCACGTGTGTGGTGAGTGTATAAATAAAACTACTGGGCAGTACAGTGGCGCAGAGGTAGAGTCACTGCCTTATGGCAGGAGAGACATAGGTATGATCCTGACTGCGGGTGCTGTCTGTATGGAGGGAGAATGTTCTTCCTGTGGCCGCGTGGGTTTTCTCGGGGTGTACGGATTTCCACCCACATTCCAAAGATGTGCAAGTTTGTTGGTTAATTGGTTCTGTAAATTATCCCTAATGTGTATGATAGAACTAATGTAGGGGTGATTGCTGGCTGTTCGGTGAGCCGAAGAGTCTGTTTCCTCGCTGTATCTCTAAACTAAACAATATCTCATAATTTTATAACCTTTACACAATTCTATTAGGTCTTGGTACTGTATCTCCAAATTCAAGTAAACTGATTTCAAAATAAACTATAACAAGATTATCTCCCAGTCCATCAACATTTGTACTTGCATTTTCAATGATGGTCTTCCCCATTAAAGTAACGTGCAGTTGTGCCGAGGATTTTTTTTTAAAAATAGGCATGTGGTGTATCAGTATGATCGGGCTTGTACCTGCCCATGACAATGACCAGAACATGTTCACAAGTAATTACTCTGTCACTTTGAACAAGACAGTGATCTTTTACTTAATCATTCAAAATTCAGACAATTCTTTAAACATCACTTGCATAATGTTGTGATTTTATTATGATTTTGTTTTCAACAAAATCTGGTAACTTTCTTAACAAGTGTGAAATAACATTATTACTATATTTTAGCCCAATTAATTAAAACATTTGTCTGCAATGCAGGCATATTTCAGTATCTATTAAGAAAATTGAAATGTGGATAAGTAGGTAAATACATACTTGAATAATATTAAACAATTAATTAGAACTATTCCAGAGAATTAGATTTAGTGAAAAGTAAACAGTTGGACTTATTGTAAATTCAGTTCGTTGTTTTAACGTGCAAGGAGAAATTGTCTTCGTTTTTGCAATCCTCCTTCGGTGTTGTGACACCAGTGAGTGTTCTTGTCAATTGTTATAAATATTGGTGTTCTTCGTAAATCTTTTTAGCTTTTTGTTGTAACTCTGCTAAATTATTACAATAGATCACAATATTAACTGTGTTATAGTGTTAATCAGGAATTGATATTTAAGGAAGGAGCCATGGAGCATTTGCAAGAGAGGCAGGGAGCTTTGACTAAGGGCTAGCTATATGAAAGCATTTGAATAAAGCAGCTAGTCACTGTAATCTAGATATCTTAAGTGATTTCAAAAGTAAGCATGCACTTAACAATTACCTTTTAAGAGTTCACCTCTGCACATCTATTTGTCAGGGCAGAGGCCAAAAACTTCTTGGTCATATGATGTGGACATTTCCAAAATTTTGACCAAGACAAAGGTCACATGATATGTTCTTCATGCAGTGTATTGAGTGGCATGGAGCTATTTATGCTATCCTTTAGAGTGTGCTTTAGAATCCATTTTTTTTGGATAGAATACTCGACAGGCTCTTTTCCCCAGTTGAGGAGGGAGAAAATGATTTAAAGTTGCAAATGGGTTGTCAATCAAGTGGGCGCTTGGCTGTCTGATGGTGGAAGCTTCTTGAGTGTTGCATACGTGTACAGAGCGCAAAGGTTCAGCGGAATGGTTGCCATGTCCATGCGAGTCTCACTTACAAAAGGAGCAGCAAATGCAGTAGACAAAGTTTAAAGAGGTGTATCTCTGTCTCATCCTGTAGGACTGTTGGGTCCTTGGGTGGACGTGAAGAAGGATATATACACAAAATGCTGGAGTAACTCAGTAAGACCTGGAGAGAAGGAGATGTAGGGACAGGTGTTACATCTCCTGTAGTTGCAGAGGAAAATACCGAAGGAGGAGGTGGTTGACTGGGAAGGGATGACTGAACCAAGGAGTTGCAGAGGCAGTGGGCCCTGTGGAAAGTGAAAAGGGGTAGAGACGGAAATATGTGACTGGTGTGCGATTGAAAGATGATACTTGTGGCATGCGAGATTTTGGAAGACATCAAATTAAAGTAGGTGATTTCTATCAAGGAAGGAAAAAAGACCAAAAGACATGGGAGCCTAATTCGGCCGGTCAGCCGATTGAGTCTACGTCATTTGATCATGGCTGATCTATTTTCCTTCTCAACCCCATTCTCCTACCTTTCTCCTACCAAATATTGGGTGCAGCTCTTTTTCTTATACTTGTGACAAAATAAGTGCAACAGAGATTCATCAGATTCATTTGTGGACTGGAGGAATAATCCAGTGAAGAGAGAGATCAAGCAGACAGGAACTGTACTCCTTTAGGTTTTGAACAATTTAGTGGTGATTTCATTGAAATGTACAAAATCATTTCAGATCTTGTCTAGGTAAATAAAGGAATTATAATTCCCGTGGCCACAGTATCAAGAATGGGGATCAAAATCTTAAAAGTAAGGTATTGGTTATTCTGGACAAGATGAATACAAATATTTTCACCCGGAGGGTAATGGATCTTTGAAATTCTTTGTCCAAGATGGCCGTGGAGGCTTCATCACTGATTACATTCAAGGTCAAGATTAATACCTTCATATTTTTGGATATTCAGGATATCACAAAGTTACATAAATTAAAGTGAAATGTGAAGTAGCTTACCTTCCCCTTTGAATACCAAATTGTTCCCTACAATTTCCTATTCAAATCGTTGAGGGCTCAGATCCAGGTGGTAATTGCATTGTTACAAAGTCATAGAAGTTATTTTAAGATCCAGTGGAAACTGGCCCTTCTTCCAAAGAGTATTCACCAGCCATCAACCGCCCATTTGCAATAATCCTACATGAATCCTACTTTATGCTGGGGAATCCCACCAGGTACAGGCTCTGCCATTGAATGGTGAAGTACAGCAATAGAATAGACCATTATTTGCCAACAATATTTATCATGGTGTTGTAAAAACTTAATATTTTTGATCATTTTTGAGAATGATGCATGCAAAAGACCAGTATACTATAACAATGGACGTCACAATAAATATCTTCTGCCTTTGCCCTTAATATAAATAATTTTATTACAAGTTCATGTAATTCTAAAACACCCTAATATTGCTGTCAAATTCCTAATTTAAGGATTGTTTGTGTTTTCTAGCTCATTGAAGTTATAGCCACAGTGGAACATAGTCTGGTTCATTAATTATCCATACTCGAAGAATTTATTTGATCATATTGATTGGAAGAATTTTAGTTTTATCTAAGATGACAATCTTCCTCTTGGTACAATCTGAATACCTACTTTTCCCTTGTTTAAGTGGGGATGTAGAAAGAATCCAGGAAACAATATGCCAGTGAGCCTCATGTCAGTGGTAGGGAAACTATTGGCTAGAATTCTTCGAGATATGATTTACTCCCATTCGGAAGAGAAGGGGCTAATTAGGGATAGCCAGCATAGGTTTTTACGCAGCAGGTCGCATCTTACTAACTTAATTGAGTTTTTTGAGGTGATGAAGGAGATTAATGAAGGTAGGGTGTTGTATATATGGATTTTAGAAATGCTTTTGATAAAGTTCCTCATGGTAGGCTGACCCAGAAGATTAAGATGCACGCCGTTCACGGTGACTTAGTCATAGGGATTCGGAACTGGCTTACTCATTGCCATTACCCTAAATTCTTGGGTAGCCTCTCTAAATCCCTCAAAATCTTTCTCCTGGAAAATCCACTTCTTTGACCCAAATTTGGTTCTGTCCACCAATATCTCTGTTTATGGCTCAACATCATATTATGCCTGTCTTCAAACATTTTACTGTGTTGAAAATGTTATATAAATGACAATAAATGTTCTTACAAAAAGGTGTATGTTTATGGTATTGTAATGCACTGTTCATGAACCTAATCAAATCTTATTAAAATATTTTAAGGTCCAGATTTGAGTCCTGGTCTGGCATTTCTGTACCTTGTCCAGTGCTTGTACTCTAAGCTGAGCAATATCAAAGAACAGGAACGCACCTGGCTCTTTCATATTTTTGTGGAAATAATGCTCCAAAGCACTTCCTGTGAAATAGCACTTGACTTCATACTCTATGTAACTCACTTTGCATTCATACCATCTGTTTTTACTCCTTTGGCGTTACGTTATAAAATCACCCTGCTCTATTTATTTAGAAAATCACTCGCATCACAATTTTCTGCCACACAATCCCCCTTTGTGAAAATGGACACTTTATATGTATTTTATGTTTATTTGCATTTACTCACCATGAGAGCACATTTTTATTCTGTTTTCAAATATTTTGTCTGTGACTTGTGAATTCTGTAAGGGTGAATTTCCGTTATCCCGCACTGCCATTACACAGGGCTGCATTGTATATCATTCAATTTAAAAACTACAATGCCATGGGAATTTTTCATTTTCTATTACACTGTAATTAATTGTGCAACCCTAATGCACTATTCAACTTATGATACTGTTGGGGTAAGTGGTGCTGTTGCACATTTGACATGAAAAGGAGTATTAATGCTGCCTGTCAGTTATTGAAGTTAATATTGCCACTCTGAAGACCAATCTTCTTCTCAAGGCTTTCTCCCAGGATTTTAAAGGAATTTATGATAACCTCGCAGATCCCCTAACAAAGGTTCTGCAATTTTCTTCTGATTCAGGAGTGTTTATATCTTTTAAAAAAAATCATTTTTGACAGATGGGTTTCATGTTCTTTATTTCCCAAAAAAGACACAAAGTGTTAGAAAGACACTTGGTATGTCAAAAAATAAAAAATAAAAATAACGAAAGTAACAATTCAATTTGCCCAAGGCTTCCAAATTTCCTCCATTCTGAATTACTGAATGGGTGGAGGGTGACGGCAGGTGGAGAGATGGTGGGAAAAACGGAGCACGCCGGGACAAGTTGAATCAGTTGTGATCTTATTGAATGACAATACTAGTTCAAGGGATCAATTGGGGGGGAAGAGGTCCTTTCACAGCGTGTGCGGAGTCTGGCCCAGGTCAGCATGGGCAGGAGCGTTGAGAATGAGCCACCGCATTGTGGCTTGGAAGGGACCAATTGAGGTTACTTGCGCTGACACAGGAGAAAGCTCCACCGCCCGCTGTCCTGTTATCCATCGGCCGCTGACCCGCTCTTGAGTGGTCCCGTCGCTGTCCAGTCTACATTGAAAGACACAGACCGGGCAGTGAATGCCATACAGTATCACCCAGCGCAGCAAGTGAGGCCATGTCCTGCTTCCGGCGGCAGTCGGAATTTAAGGATTTGTGGGGAGCGGCATAATTCTCCCGTGCCTTTACGATTTATATTTAATAATTACCATTTAATAATTTTAGTCAGGGTAGGCAAGTGCCTACCCTGACGGCATGAACCTGATTGAAAGCTTTAACTTTCAAAGATATACTAACACAGAATGCAAATGGAGAAAAGTAACAGATGTAGATAATATGAAGTTATCAAGTTCATGTTCGCATTTATTTTCACTTAACCAATTAGGGTACAGTGAAATTTGAGTTTACCATGCAGCCATACCAAGTGGAAAGAAACAATACACACTGCCACATAAAATAAAATTTTACATAAACATCCACCACAGTGGAATAAACATTCCTCACTGTGATGGAAGGCAATAAAGTTCAGTCATCTTCTTCCTTCGATCACCCATGGTCGGGGCCTTTGAACCCTCCACACTTGCCGCTACTGACGGTCTGCTGTTCAAGCCCTCGCGTTGGGATGATTGAAACTCCGGCGTCGGGACGGATCGGAACACTCCGCAGCATGGAGCTCCGCTTCATACTGGAGATCGTAGCTTCACGGTGTTAAAGTCCACAGTTAAAGGGCACTGACAGACTGTTGGCGAGGCAACCACCGTGGTGGCGCCACCCGATATCTAGTGAGTAGAATCAAATATAGAAAGAATGGTGGTTGGAAGATACAAGAGTCTGTAGATGGATTATTGAAAAAGAATTGACAAGAAAAAAAAATTGAAGTGTTCACGGTATTCAGAGAAGTGGATAGTTTGGATAACAAGAACTTATGTTGTTTGAACATGAGTGTTTCAGGTCAGAGAATGATAGGGAAAAGAAACAGAAATGTAATTTGAATGACGGCTATAAACCCAGATTAGGCTTCAAATGGTATTAATTGCCTTGCTGCTTCGTGGTAATTCCCATGTTCTAAATCATTCATTGGTCTTGTTTTCACATTGACAAATTTTGACATTCGGATATTAATTTAAAATATTTTTTCCAAATAGCCCTTTAGCTGAAGAGGTACTTGTGAATAAAGCTTCGGTGTGGATTTCAATTTAAATATAGTAAACCCTCGTTTTAACGGACCTCTTTGTAACGGATTTTGATTATAACAAGCGGACCTAACTGCGGCTCCCAGCACCACCCCCAGCTTGCACTGCCACCCCTGCTGCTTACAGTTGCAGCTGCCCACGCCACCCCAGACTCTCACTGACTCCCCTGCTACTTGAAGCCCTGACTGCCCACGCCTCCACTGGCTCGTGTTGTCTCCCCGGCCACAGTCTAAAAGGTGAAAACGGCCAAGAAGTTAATAAAAGCCCAGTCAAAACCAAAATCAGTGGAACCAAAAAGTAATTTAAAAAACACCTTGTACAGACCTGAATCCAATAGTTCTTCTCAGAACTACCCTCTTCTCTCAGGAAAGAGTTGATTCCGACTGAAGTGATCCTGGACTGGGCTCAGGTCGAGGGGGGAGGGGAGGGGGGGTGTACTTTCCATTACTGGATATCCCTTATAATTTGCTGACATTCACTGTACCCATCCATTCCCCAGTGTCTGATATAAAATTCTACGCAGGGAATGGACCGAGCCTCACTCGGACTGGGGAAGTGTTTGGCTTCAGGCTCAAATTAAAGCCATTTCCTTCTCTTGAGATGGTAACATGACGAGAATGTTTATACAATGATAATACCTCACTCTGTTACAGTGGACAATTGACAATAACGGACACCATTCCCACCAGCCCCCCTCCATTGTCTGTCAATATATGAATATTATCTTAGATAGGAAGTGGATATTCTAAATTCACTCAACAAGAGACATATAAAAAAAATAATTAACAAGTGTTGAATGGAAAGCAACCTTTACATTCTTTAAATTTTAACACTTGTTAATATGACATGTACAGACTTCTATATTTTATTCTACATTTAACATATCAATTTCATTAAATGCGATTAACTGTTTACAATTAAATGGATGTGTTAAGGGTCTTAAACACTGACTTTTTATCTGCGATTCTGATTTTAAAGTACCAGTCCACATTTCAGATTTGCTGTCGTGCTTTGAAAGCACTGCTTTCTCTTTTGTGCTTACACTTGTGATCCCTGTGGCTGATGGTGGATTTGTCTTAAAGCTACATGACTAATGCTTTGTTCCTTCATTCTAGCAGTGCCGATTTCATAATGGCAAGCATCTCTTGAAGCCTAACATTTGAATTTTCATTGTATTAAAGGTCACGAAAAGGCTACAGAACAAAGTGGATTTACTGTGTTTGCATCTGTTTTGCAGCTGTTTTGATGTCTCCTTTAACCTCGGCTTCAGCCACCCTTCTCGCATCTCCTATTAGATCTAATAAATCGGTTCTGTCATTACACAGATGTTGCACAGTTTGGGACATTCAGCTTATTTTTGAATGATTGTTCAAGGCGCCGGAGCAGTCATGATAGCTTATGCAGAACATTTTTGCTTAACTTAGATTTCCCTCCTTGAATACTTCATAGGCAGAATTTTGAAAGAGAACGTGCAGTTTCATTTGTGGTTTCCATAATCCCAAATTTGCACACTGTAGTGTTCCAAGAAATGCTGAAGATAAATGCCTGATCATGCTGGGTGCACTTGGTTGGCATTGAATGTAGTTTCAGTTTCTCTGTTCCTTATTATGACGATCATTACTGCAAATTTTGGGCTAATGGTTCATTTTGGTCTAATGTGCAGAATGCAATGTTGAATTGTTAAGTATGAAAAATGTAATTAAAATTGAAAGTATATTGTACATGGGCATGAGAGTATTTATGGCTGTTAAAAATCAGAAAAGGTATAATTAAGGAGGTCCTTATTTTATGAATAATCATTCTAGTGTCCTTTCTTATGTTTGGGTAATTTGCCAGGTGTTTGTTTTGTGTAGACCCAGTAAATTGTGTACTTTGTTTATTTGTAGATCATAGTTGCAATTTTCTATTTAATTTTAAATGTTATATTAAGGTTCTGTGTAATTTATTTTGAATGGAAAGGAATATGTATTTATATATTATCTGATCTGATTGGGTAGTATGCAAAACAATGTTTTTCACTGTACACGTGCCATCAGTACACGTGCCAGCAAAAACTGATCAAATGATCTGTCAGAATTTTCTTTAAGCAGGCAATGTTTTTGTTGGACCTTTGATGCGAGTTAATTTAACTGGTCTGCCAAAGTTCTTGAATGTTGCCTTTCTCTATCAGTCCAGGATAAATTACTTTATCCTTTCCATGAAAACATGCATAGCTGTTTTAAAGATGGGTGTTAGTTGTTAACTAAAAAATGCATTGAGAGTAGTGCATTAAATGTGATCTTCATTAACGGCGTAAAACTATATTGACTAGCTTTTCTTGGGATGGAATATCATTGCACACAAATTTAGTTTCAGTAGGTTACATTTTAAAGTATTTGTCCCAATCGTTACTGCTTTGGCAACAATATATGCGTTAGATGGCAAAAAGTTTTTTGTAAAATATACCAATCTCATCCACAGTAACTTTGCTAGTGCCGCTAATAAGGAAGTAGATTACCGACTTAGATTGTTTTTGAATTGTTTTCTGACCCCAGCATTCCATTAAAAGTGATATTACTCCTGTACTCAACATTTACCAGGACTGCGACATCCAAATTTGGAAATGATTTCAAGTTGTGGAGAATTGGTGGAAATTTTTGCTGAGAACTATGGTGACAGTTGATATGCAATGGGAGTTTGTTTTTACCCAACTGAACCTCTAACATGCGGCCTGGAAGGGGGAGCCTGCCGAGCCAGCCCTAGAGACCAGGAGGATGGAACCTGTGACGACAACAGACACAGCGGGCAACAAGCAAGCCCGCAGAAGAGGAGAGGGAACTGGTCTGAAGCAGGTTCTCAACCTGAAATGTCACCCATTCCTTCTCTGCAGGGATGCTGCCTGTCCTGCTGAGTTACTCCATCTTTTTGTGTCTTATTAGGGAGAACTGGGGTCTGACCTACCACACCCTTGAGATTGGCTGTGGGTGGCACCCCCAGGGAACCAAGGTGGACGTGTGAGGAGAGGGACATTGGTTCACTAATTGATCCAGACGTCCAAGGAAGGCAGTGGGTGAAGGAACATGATAGTCTGGGGCTTGCTTGAAACAGGCAACACTTGTAACAACTAGAGCATGAACTGGGTTTTAAAAATGGCGCCAAAACATGTGCTTGGGTACAGCAATATTCTAATGGATTGTTCATCAGAAAAAAAATCACTGTGTTTGCATTTTGCACATCTGAAAATAAAAGCACTATTGAAGCTCAAGGGGAACAATCAAATAGCTGCCCTGTATCCTCCAACATACTCTACTACCTGAGAAGATTACGGAGAGTTGGTTTGTCAAGGAGGACTCTCTCTAACTTCTACAGGTGCACAGTAGAGAGCATGCTGACCGGTTGCATCGTGGCTTGGTTCGGCAACTTGAGCACCCTGGAGAGGAAAAGACTATAAAAAGTAGTAAACACTGCCCAGTCCATCATCGACTCTGGCCTTCCTTCCATCGAGGGGATTTATCGCAGTCGCTGCCTCAAAAAGGCTGGCAGCATCATCAATGACCCACACCATCCTGGCCGCACACTCATCTCCCTGCTACCTTCAGGTAGAAGGTACAGGAGCCTGAAGACTGCAACGACCAGGTTCAGGAATAACTACTTCCCCACAGCCATCAGGCTATTAAACCTGGCTCGGGCAAACTCTGAACATTAATAACCCATTATCTATTATTTGTATTTTATCAGTTTATTTATTCATGTGTGTATATATATTTATATAATGGTATATGGACACACTGATCTGTGTTGTAGTCTGCCTACTATGTTCTATTGTGCTGAAGCAAAGCAAGAATTTCATTGTCCTATCAGGGACACATGTCAATAAACTCACTTGAACTTGAACTTATAGTTTACAAGCTAAATGTTTATTGCTGCTGGGTCAAAATTCTAGAATTACCTATCTAATAGCAATATGGGATTTCCTTAACTACAAATATTACAGTTGGTTAGCTGGGGATCCTCGGCACCTTTTCAAGGATATTTAGGAATGATCATTTAAAGCTGATTTATCATTAATCTCCACCACTTTTCAGTTACTGTCCCTTTGTTCTTGACCATCTCGGTGCAAATCATGAAAATATGATGCAACCAAATCAAAGTACCAAAAATAAATCTATCCACTTGATACCAACACAAAATGATCTTTCTCTGTTCACTTGTGTTAAATGTTTAGTACCTGGTCAGTGGGTGCTTTTGATTGACCTATTTACAGTGGCTTGCAAAAGTATTCATACCCCTTGAACTTTTCCACATTTTGTCACGTTACAACCACAAACGTAAATGTATTTTATTGGGATTTGATGTGATAGACCAACACAAAGTGGTGCATAATTGTGAAGTGGAAGGAAAATGATACATATTTTCCAAATTTTATTACAAATAAAAAACTGAAAAGTGTGGCGTGCAAAAGTATTCAGCCCCTCTGAGTCAATACTTTGTAGAACCACCTTTCGCTGCAATTACAACTGCAAGTCTTTTGGGGTATGTCTCTACCAGCTTTTCACATCTAGAGACTGAAATGTTTGCCCATTCTTCTTTGCAAAATAGCTCAAGCTCAGTCAGATTGGATGGAGAGTGTCTGTGAACAGCAATTTTCAAGTCTTGCCAGAGATTCTCAATTGGATTTAGGTCTGGACTTTGACTGGGTCATTCTAACACATGAATATGCTTTGTGTTAAACAATTTCATTGTAGCTCTGGCTGTATGTTTAGGGTCATTGTCCTGCTGGAAGGTGAACCTCCGCCCCAGTCTTGTGTCTTTTGCAGACTCTAAAAGGTTTGCTTCCAAGATTGCCCTGTATTTGGCTCCATCCATCTTTCCATCAACTCTGACCAGCTTCCCTGTCCCTGCTGAAGAAAAGCATCCCCACAGCATGATGCTGCCACCACCATGTTTCACAGTGGGGTTGGTGTGTTCAGGGTGATGTGCAGTGTTAGTTTTCTGCCACACATAGCGTTTTGCATTTAGGTAAAAAACTTCAATGTTGGTCTCATCAGACCAGAGCACCTTCCTCCACATGTTTGCTGTGTCCCCCACATGGCTTGTGGCAAACTGCAAACGGGACTTCTCATGGCTTTGTTTCAACAATGGCTTTTTTCTTGCCATTCTTCCATAAAGGCCCGATTTGTGGAGTGCATGACTAATAGTTGGCCTGTGGACAGATTCTCCCACCTGAGCTGTGGATCTTTGCAGCTCCTCCAGAGTTACCATGGGCCTCTTGGCTGCTTCTCTGATCAATGCTCTCCTTGCCCAGCCTGTCAGTTTAGGTGGACGCTAATGTCTTGGTAGGTTTGCAGTTGTGCCATACTCTTTCCATTTTCGGATGATGGATTGAACAGTGCTCCGTGAGATGTTCAAAGCTTGGGATATTTTTTGATAGCCTAACCCTGCTTTAAACTTCTCCACAACTTTATCCCTGACCTGTCTGGTGTGTTCCTTGGGCTTCATGATACTATTTGTTCACTAATGTTCTCTAACAAACCTCTGAGGCCTTCACAGAATAGCTGTATTTATACTCAGATTAGATTACACATAAGTGGACTCTATTTACTAATTAGGTGACTTCTGAAGGCAATTGGCTGCACTGGATTTTATTTAGGGGTATCAGAGTAAAGGGGGCTGAATACTTTTGCACGCCACACTTTTCAGTTTTTTATTTGTAAAAAAATTTGAAAAACATGTATCATGTTCCTTCCACTTCACAATTATGCATCACTTTGTGTTGGTCTATCACATAAAATCCCAATAAAATACATTTATTGTATTTTATTGTGGTTGTAACGTGACGAAATGTGGAAAAGTTCAAGGGGTATGAATACTTTTGCAAGCCACTGTGTATGCAGGTTTCTGTGAATATACTAAGGAGTGTGATTGGCACTGCTGCAATCATGCTCATGAGTTTTGAGCACCGATTTCTGATATGTGCTATGTCAGGGTCAAACTAGCATATGTTCCTCGTGCATTGCACTTGCATTGTGACTGAAGTTTGAGCCTTTAAGTTCTAATTGCTGTTTGCTTTTCATCCCTTTTAAAAAGATCTTTCCATCTTTTGTCTTGAATCACTGACCATATTGCAATATTTCATACCTGTCCCTATCTCTTTATTTCACCAACACAAGACTTTTTGTCAAAACTGCTGAAGTGATTGAAAATAATCTTTAGGATCTTCATTATTAGCGAACAGCAAGGTTTTTCACCTGTGCATCGTACTCAACAGCTATGAACTATTTTATGAATAGTTATGAACTCAACAGCTATGAACTAAATTGTAACGTCAGGTATAGGAGATTAAGTAAAGTTGATAGATGGTTACAGGTAGAAAAATAAAGTTTTGAGGAGGTGATATTGGGGAGGTGTACAGAGACTTGGGCAACAATAATAGCCTTTACATTTTACTTTTATAAAAAAAACTACTTCAGTTACTTGGAGTCAATTTAGGTTAATTTATTGATGTTTCCACAGATCTCTGTTAAATCAGTTACTCAAGCAAGTCTAGAATTTTCCTTATACAAGTGATGTTTGTTTATGTAAATGTTTGACAATGTTATGAATCATTAAAACATTAAAACAGTCTAAAATTTGTTAACATTTACATGCATATTGCATTGCCACCAAATCAACATGTGGTAATGTGCACTGTTTCTAAAGTGAAACAAACTAACATTTTATTTCATTGCCTAGACTTCAGAAATCCCAAATCTGTTCATAACATTTAGCTACAGTGGTTGTTTTGGATACACAGTATAAAAATGTTCTACTGTATTGAATTTGTCAATACGTTTTTCTGTTTCAGTACTTTTGGAGAAATAAAGAGTGTCCGATTGCCTAAGAAAATGGGTGGAACTGGCACACACAGAGGCTTTGGATTTGTTGAGTTTCTCACTAAACAAGAAGCAAAGGTACATTATTCAGTGAGATAATCTAGTTAGGTACAAATCTTCCAGACAATGTGATTTAATTACTGCTTACTTTTGTGACTACAGAATAAATATGTCCTCAGTCTGAAGAAGGGTCTCGACCCGAAACGTCACCCATTCCTTCTCTCCAGAGATGCTGCCTGTCCCGCTGAGTTACTCCAGCTTTTTGTGTCTATGGGCTGGATGTTGCTTGATCTAACCCATTACATTGTTCATCCCTGACATTGGTCCTATAACTAATCATGCCACTTGCAATTGTGGTTTGTTTGGAGTGAGCCAATAGCAACAACTTGGAATTAGACTGGGGTGGGAGATTACAACCTTCACGTGGTCCACCCTGTTTCGACAAATGCAATCAACCCGGCGTGCACAATCAAATAAGATCAAATAGAACAAGTTGTCGACAACTTTAGGCTGTGCACGCCATACGAAAAAGGAAGACTAAGGAATTAGACTACACATCCTGAACCTCACCCGGGTGGCTTTTCACGACTTGCTGCTGCGAATGGTCTTTCCACTGTTATTAAATACCATTGTTGATCAAAAACATTTAAAAATGACCCAAAAAGATTCAAATAATTAATAAAATAATTTAAAGTTAACGTTTAAACTACTACAATTGGATTCATAAACAATTGGGTTCAAAATTAAGTTGGTTGTAGAAGAAAGCGGATAGTTGTGGAGGGATGATATGTTGACCTGAGGTCTGGGACCCATGGTATTCCGCAGTGGTCGGCTCATATATAAATGTAGGTAGGCTGATTACACGAAGATTGGCCGAGTTATGAATAGTGAGGAAGGTTGTCTAAGGATAACACGGTATAAATCAGTTTGAAATATGGACAGAGAAATGGCAGATGGAGTTTAATGTGGACAAGTGAAAGGTGTTACATGTAGTCAAATGTAAGAAGAAAGCGTACACGAAATGGCAGGACCCTTAACAGCATTGATACACAGAGAGATTTCGGCGTGCAAATCCATAGCTCCCAGAAACTGGCAACACAAGTAGGTAGGATGGTGAAAAAAAAGGTATATGGCACACTTGCCTTCATTGAGTATAGTAGTCGGTAAGTTATTTTGCAGTTGTATCAATCTTTAGTTAAGCCATATTTGGAGTATTTTTTGCAGTTCTGGCACCACAAAGATGTGAGACGTTTGATTGACTTTAGATAAAGTATGGAAAAAGTTCATCAATTTGGCTTCGGTAAAATTGTAAATTGTCCCTGGTGCTACAGTAGGGGGGGGTCGCTGGTTGGCGTGTATTTCGTTGGCCCAAGGGCCTGTGTCCGTGCTATCTCTAATCTAACAAACTAAAATTAAAGCTAAAATTTACAGATACTTTATAATCCAGCAAGTTTAGCAATTTTAAATCAATAAACAATAAATGAAAACAAATTAACATCTAAATTTCTGTTCCTTCAATTAGTCCATCTACAGACATATGAATAGAGAGATTATTCCTGCATCAGTAACATTTCAGACAGATTTGCTAGTCAGCAAATACTGGGGAATTGCAGCAACTTGAGGAATTCATGCACAGTTAGGAAAATGATGGTAAAGAACAGTTAGCAAGTGTAATTCTTCTGCATTTGTGCATCAGTGCATGATTGTCCAGAATGTCATCACAAAACCAATGCCAAAGAGTTGTCCCTCCTAGTTACTCAATTTAAATCTCGATTGTTATATAACATATAGGTTTTGGTTAGTTTTAAGATAGGCATCCCTTCTAGATGAATTTGTTATGAACATCTAAGTTAATTTCAGGTTGTTCTTAATATTTGTAAATTCTTGCAATGGATGTGAAGCAGATCCCAGTTTTAGTTTAATGAGGTACTCTGCGAAGATCTGGAGAGTCTGATTACATTGCTGTCAAAGCCAGCTTGAAGCTTGAGCAAAATATCTCCAGATTCAATTTGTTTTTGGTCCCCGTATAGTATTGCGAACAAAAGTGCTTCAAGTAGGCAGTGATTAAACCATTAAGCATCATTCGCTGTGGTCAAAACTGCCTCAAGCAGCTTAACTTGACTAATTTTAAGAAGAGCCTGTTCCAGACAAAAATACTGTTTCATACAACAGTAAATCAAATCCGCCTGTGATAAATTTTAAATGTGAAATATATCATGAATCTAACCCATTTTAACCCTGTCCAAATATTTATCGATGATATGGTTATAAAATGTAGATTGCAGTGTGCCTTTGATCTGTAATAAGCTAATAAAGACTAGATTATAATTTACAACCTAACAAAAAGAACCAATGGGGAAATATAGCATATCATCCTAAACATTTTCCCTATCAAACAATCTCGTTAAAATTGGAATATTACCATGTTATGGATGCGGTGATTGATATCACCATAAAATTAAGTATTGAAGAGTTTAAATCATTACAGACTCAAGAAGATCTTAATAGTAACAGGGAATGTCATCAAAATGTTGTGCTTAATACAACTTTAACTTCCACTCAGTTCCCAATGTTAATGTAAATGTAATGGGAAAAATTTGAAGCACCCCATACTTTGCATGGAACTACTACTGAATTTTCAAGTAGCAGACTGAAGGCTGAAGGGGTTATTGCCGTACTCTGCTATACTCAATTAACATGTCTGTCTAAGTGCCAGCTAATTTGTAGGCAGTCAAGCTTTGAAGTTTGTTCAGCAGATTAGTCATAAATTCTTGGCCCAGATTTTAGTGTAGACTTTTGGTTTCCGTTGTTCTCTACTTAAAAGTTTTCCCTAAAACCCCTTCAGGTGTTGACACTGTTCCCCAAAACCAGTAATTTCCAGGTACCAATGAAATTCTAGATATACAGTGCATTCAGAAAGTATTCAGACCCCTTCACTTTTTTCACATTTTGTTATGTTACAGACTTAGTTTTAAATGGATTGAATTCATTTTTTTAATCTTCAATCTACACACAATACCCAGAATGAAGATGCGATAAACAGGTGTTTAGAAATTTTTGCAAAGTAATTAAAAATAAATAACTGAAATATCACATTTACATAAGTATTCAGACCCTTTGCTATGACACTCTGTGGAGATGGGGAACCTTCCAGAAGGCCAACTATATTTGCAGCACTCCATCAATCAGGCCTTTATGGTAGAGTGGCCGGATGGAAGCCACTCCTCAGTAAAAGGCACGTGACGGCCCGCTTGGAGTTTGCCAAAAGGCATGAGAAACAATATTCTCTGGTTGGATGAAACCAAGATTGAACTCTTTGGCCTGAATGCCAAGCGTCATGTCTGGAGGAAACCAGGCATCGCTCATCACCTGGCCAATACCATACCTACAGTGAAGCATGATGTTGGCAGCATCATGCTGTGGGGATGTTTTTCAGCAGCAGGAACTGGGATACTAGTCAGGATCGAAGGAAAGATGGATGGAGCAAAGTACAGAGAGATCCTATATGTAAACCTGCTTCAGAGTATTCTGGACCTCAGACTGGGTCGGAGGTTCACTTTCCAACAGGACAACGACCCTAAGCCCACAACCAAGACAACACAGGAGTGGCTTTGTGACGAGACTGTGAATGTCCTTGAGTGGCCCAACCAGAGCTCGGACTTGAACCTGATTGAACATCTCTGGAGGGACCTGAAAATAGCTGTGCATTGATGCTCCCCATCCAAACTGATAGAGCTTGAGAGGATTTGCAGAGAAGAATTGGAGAAATTACCCAAATACATGTGTGCTGAGCTTTTAGTGTCAAATCCAAGAAGACTTGAGGCTGTAATCGCTGTCAAAGTTGCCTCAATAAAGTACTGAGTAAAGCATCTGAATACTTATGTAAATGTGATATTTCAGTTATTTATTTTTAATTACTTTGCAAAAATTTCTAAACACCTGTTTTTGCTTTTGTATTTTGCAGTATTGATGATAAAAAATATATATATATAATCCATTTTAGAATAAGGCTGCAACGTAACAAAATGTGGAAAAAGTGAAGGGGTCTGAATACTTTCTGAATGTACTGCATGCTTTTCTAGAGCTTTTCTATTTCATTTCATGCTTTATTTCTTCAGCTTAATGGTGATTTGTCATTTTACATGACCATTTTGTTTCTTTAGCATGTTTGTACCAACATGGTTGAATTTATAGCATGCTTCCTTGCCAATTGTGGAACAAATATTTGTACTATGATAAGACTAAGTAGTTCTGCTCTTGCAGCTGTTTTCCATACTAGTGTTAAACATATTGTATGAAATAGACATAAGTCGGTAGTTTATTTAATTGTTATCATTTGTGAAGTTTCTGGGAATGGGAACAATAGTAATTAGTACAAAATGTATTGATAGGAAGTCAGAAATATCCTTTTTTTCTGCAGAAAGCCTTCAATGCTCTTTGCCATAGTACTCACTTGTATGGTCGACGTTTAGTACTGGAATGGGCTGACTCTGAAGATACATTGGAGGAATTACGTCGAAAAACAGCCGAGCATTACTATGGTAAACAAATTTTGTTGCAAATTAATACTTCCACATGTGAAAATTATTGAGAATTATTTAGAAAGGTATTGTGATTAGTCACACTGTAGGGCATTAATGGAGCGATGTAAGCAGCTTTGTGTCTGCTTCAAGTGTAAGAGAGATGATGTGGTTGAGTTTTTGCTGGTCGGCAGAAGGAGAAAGGAAAGGAAGAGATTTCTCTTGTTAATGGTCCTGGGCGTATTCACTCCTTCTTCCCATCTCTTTTGGCCTTTTGTCTATTTTTCCGTCTTCTGGTTTCCTTCTTCCATTCCTCCCTCCATCTCACACTCCCTCCTTCTCACCTTCCCTCCTTTCCACCCTCCCTCCATGCTTCTCACCCTCTCTCCCTTCTTTTCACCCTCCCTCGCTCCGTTTCATCCTCCCTCCCTCCTTCTCACCCTCCCTCCATCTTGCGTGCCCTCCCACCCTTCCAAAATCAAAATTGGTAGGCGTCAAAATCTTTGATTGTTTCCTGTAAATTTTGACAGCGCAGCACAAGGTAAGATCGGATAGTTGTGTCAAAAAATGATGTACTAGTCAAGGAATATGGGGATGCTATTTGCTATTTATGCTAACAACTATACTCAAAATAAATATTCTATTTCCACTGTTTGACTGTGCTGATAAGCTCTTTGCAATTCTTTCAAACAACGTGAATCTTTATCCTCAAATTGCAAGTGAAGTAAAAATCACACACAAAACTAAAAAACTGTAACTTTAAAGAAATGATTCAATTTATTATTAGCCTGTATTTCTAAATTGCAAATACACCAAATTATCAACACCTGTTATTGTGATACTGTCAAAATGACAGCAGCTTGTTATTTTTTGCTGGATGTATTGCTTAATGTACAGATTCCAAAACTGCTCTCAGTGTGCCAGTCTACTCCGCCAGAGTCTGAGGAGCTGAAATATTGTGAAGTGAATTTAAGGTATTTGCAAATATGTCTTGCTTAAAATATCCTGAAAAAGTTACACTTGATAGATGAGGTCCATGATTGTTTGGTGATGTCCAAAGTCATTATTACTGCTTAGGTAAACACTCAGTCTCCAAAGTAGCTGGGAGCCAAAGGCAATTAATTAATCACCGTTAACATGCACAATTAACACAATTGCAAATTAATGCATTAATCACACACACTAATGAAAAAAAAAATTGCACTATTGAATTTCAACCCAACTAAGTATTTCACAGTATTTCCTGCTCGCATATGGCTTTTCACATTTCCTTTGGGGTCAGGCCATCTCTTCTGCTGATCCAAACTGATATAGTTTTGGTTTTAGAGATATAGCAGGGAAATAGGTCCACCCAGTTCACAACAACCATCGATCGCCCATTCACACACGCCCTATGTTATCCTACTTTCTCATTAGGAGCAATTTTACAGAGGACAATTAACCAACAAACCCATACTTCTTTGGGATGTGAGGCAAAACTGGAGCAGGAAACCCACGCAGTCACAGGGCAAACATGCAGCCTCCACACAGACAACATCTGTGCTCAGGATTGAATGCGGGTCTCTGGCACTGTAAAGGGGCTGTCCCACTGCGGCAACCTAATTCGCAAGTTTAAAAGAGTTTAGGAGAGTTTGAAAAAATGTCATGTTGAAGACCTCCTTCGCCTATGTTGAAGACTAGCTTCGACTACCTTTGATTACCTTCGACTACCCTTGATTACCTACGAATAACATGCCGACCTACTTCGACTAAACCTACGAGTAAAAAAAGTTTCTATTTTTTTCCATGGCGACCTTTTTTTACTCGCGGGCATTTTTCAACATGTTGAAAAATTCGCCGGGACCTAGCTGTGGCCTCGAGTACGCGGGGACTACCCTCGAGCATGAAGGAGAGTTACAATGACCTCCTAAGACCTCGTGTCGACCATGCTGCGAGTATGAGTCGAGGGCAAACTCACCAGAACTTACATCGCTGCAGTGGGACAGCCCCTTAAAAGCACCAGCTCTATCAGCTGCACTGCTGTGCTGCCCTATAAATTAGTTGACGCTTGACTACAACCAGCGCCAAAAGGATAGGCCTTACAAAAGTAATCATCAGATTATTGTGAAGACTATCAATTTGCTACTTACTACCAAATCCCTGACCTTTAAGTTTACTGCAAAATCAATCTATATTGTAATATCTAATACTTTAATTAAATATACCATAATGGCAATAGCCAGAACTGAACGGTTAAAGATGAAAGAGACTGCAGATGCTGGAGTTTGGAGTAATAAGCAATATGCTGGGGGAATTCAATAGGTCGAACAGCATCTGTGAGTTTGAGGAGGTAGAAATTGACATAATTTTGGGTCGAAATCCTGCATCATGACTTGCATGCAGTTGCCTTTCATCAAAAGCCTGCAACAAATGTTTGCAGTCCACTGAACTTAAAACTAACGTGATTGTTTTCAAGGTTCTTTTCCAACCTCTAGAATCTCCATGGAATTTATTTATTTGATACTATATGATATGATTTGATATGTTGAACAACTGCCACTTTCCTGTGCTATCAAGCCAAATGAACTTTTTATATTCCCAACGAACCACAGTATTACACAATATATTTTGGCAAATAAACATCACCAGTATGTTATTGGTAATTTTTATTTGTTCAGGCCTTAATATATGGAATATTCATTTTTTTCATGGCTTCTGATTCTACAGTGTCCTTGTACCTTACCCATTATTCGAGTAAGGAAAATAAGAGATCTTTATGAGGTCTCTCTCTTCCATGTGCATCCATTTATACAAAAAGAAGGGCCATATATCTATGTGAAGAAGGGTTCCGACCCAAAATAGTGTCTGTCCATTTCCTCCACAGATGTTACCTGACCCACTAAGTTCCAATAGCACTTTGTGTTTTATATAATCCAACTTCACCTCTCCATTGAAGCCAAGATCTTCCAACTCCAGCTGAAAATGGAAAACTAATATTATAGACAATAGGTGCAGGAATAAGCCATTCGGCCCTTCGAGCCAGCACCGCCATTCAATGTGATCATGGCTGATCATCCCCAATCAATCCCCGTTCCTGCCTTCTCCCCATATACCCTGACTCTGCTACCTTAAAAGCCCTATCTAGCTCTCTCTTGAAAGTATCCAGAGAACTGGCCTCCACTGCCCTCTGAGGCAGAGAATTCCACTGAGTGACAACTCTCTGTGAGAAAAAGTGTTTCTGCATCTCCATTCTAAATGGCTTACCCCTTAATCTTAAACTGTGGCCCCTGGTTCTGAACTCCCCCAACATTGGGAACATGGTTCCTGCCTCTAGCGTGTCCAAACCCGTAATAATCTTATATGTTTCAATAAGATCCCCTCTCATCTTTCTAAACTCCAGAGTATGCAAGCCCAGCCGCTTCATTCTCTCAGCATATGACAGTCCCGCCATCCCGTGAATTAACCTTGTAAACCTACGCAGCACTCCCTCAATAGCAAGAATGTCCTTCCTCAAATTAGGGGACCAAAACTGCACACAATTTTCCAGGTGCGGTCTCACTAGGGCCCAACTGCAGAAGGTCCTCTTTGCTCCTATACTCAACCCCTCTTGTTATAAAGGCCAACATGCCATTCACTTTCTTCACTGCCTGCTGTACCTGCATGCTTACTTTCATTGACTGATGAACAAGAACTCCCAGATCACATTGTACTTCCCCTTTTTCCAACTTGACATAATTTAGATATTCATCTGCTTTCCTGTTTTAGCTACCAAAGTGGATAACCTCACATTTATCCACCTTAAACTGCATCTGCCATGTAACTGCCCATTCACCCAACCTGTCCAAGTCGTCCTGCATTCTTATCTTGCTTCTCTCAACAATTCCATTGTTACCATTTTGTGCTATTACCTTAATATATGCAGTCTCTATATATTAAATCTCTCTACCAAATCCATCTTCTTCCCACTTCTGAAGATTGCTGATCTTCCAATAACAAAGCTTTTTCTACTCAATTCAGTATTGTCTCTAAAGCCCTAATCAGCATTGGAAATCATACAGTTTGAGATGACCCACATAGTTATCTGCAAAACACAGCACATTCCCAACTCTCTTTCCAACCCTGATTAAGAATGATTTATGGAGCTTTGAACTGATTTTGTGATTCACTCCATGGTTGTTTTGTGTTCACCCTGAGTAATAACTTGGAGTGTTGCACTCCTAAATGCATCCTTTGACCTGAGAGGTGTAACTTTTCTTCTTCTTAGGTGTGTCCTCAGGATTCACATTATCGTTCTTTTCCCATGATTTTGTGGGTTTAGAATTGGCTAATGAGGCTAAAGGGGAAATTAAAATTTTCTGCCACTTGCATAATTCTTTGTGCTTATAATGCATGAATTCAAGGTTCTCCTTACCATTCCCGATGCCCCTTCTCCATTTTGAGTGGTGATGGACCGAAGATCTCCCATTGGCTGTCGCGGATGTTGCAGTTCTTCAGGGAAACTTGTGAGCATCTCCTTGGGCCTTTTTTTCCAAAGTACCTAGTAATCTCCTCTTATGACCAAGCTCCTTCAGTGAATTTGGAAGATTTTGCAGACACAGCATTAGTCCCATTTACAGTCCCTTGCGATGTATGTTATGAAGTCTGAGAAGCATGTAGAAGGGCAGAGTTCACTTTTCGTCTTCATCCACTTGTGACTACTTTCCGGGCACGTGCCGTGAGTAATCAGCCAGAGTAGGCAGTGGCTTTTAAAAATCTTGAAAACCGCGCATGCGCAGATTATTCTCTCCCCGGTGAGCTGTCAGTTGGCTTTTTTTAAATCTTGAAACTGCGCATACGCACATTGTTCCCTCCCCGGTAAACTGCCAGTCGGCATTTTTTTAATCTTGAAAACTGCGCATGCGCACATTGTTCCCTCCCCAGTGAACTGTCATTCGGCTATTTTTAAATCATGGATACCGCGCATGCGCAGATTGTTCTCTCGAATTTTATCATATAATTTGTTTTCAATAGGTCCTATCTCTTAATAAAGTATTTAAAAACATATAGCTCAAAAAAAAATACTTACCATATTGTTTGTGCACAAAATCCATTCTGCAGCAAAAATATCCATAAGGTTGCTTCGTGAAACGCTTCAGGTAATCACTATCCACCGTTGAAAAGCCCGCTAAGTTATACATAGATTACATCTCTCAAAGTCCAAATTAAATAGAATTTTCTCAAATGTGTCTGCAATATGCGATAAGTGTCAACAATTAGAAGCTAATTTAACGCATTCATTTACAAAATGTATAAAAATCAGTAATTTTTGGATAGAGATTTTTAAGATAATCTCAATTGTAGTTAATGCAAAGTTGACTCCAGACTCAAAACTAATTATATTGGGAATACTGGAAACAAATCAGATATTATATGGTTATATGGTTATTAACAACACAACAAATAATTTTTATCGGTTATAGTTTAATAATTGGTAAAAAATTAATACTAAGATTTTGGAAAGGTCCTACTTCCCCCACAACTAAAATGTGGATTACAGAAATGTCGGAGACGTTGCACTTGGAACGATTAAGGCTTGCCCTGATGGACAGGCTGGACCAGTTCAGAGGAATATGGTCTCCATTTATTGAATATTTAAAGGGTTAAGATGGTCCAGTTCAAAACCATGACAGAAGCCTGAATGTATGAATGGATGAAGAATTATAGACAATAGTTCATAAATATATCTCCATTGAAGAATATCTTGTTTAATATTCCACTCAATCAGTTTATCTCTCTTTTTTTTCTTTTCTTTTTCTCTTTTTTATTTCCTACTGCTATAAAATAAAAAAGAAAATTATAGAAGTACAAATAAGATTGACTGTTAATTTTAAAAATATTAAGAATGTATGTGACGTTAATATTTTCTTTTGCTTTAATTGGATTTTATATTTCTTCTTAATATGTAATTACTTCTAATAAAAATATCTTACAAAAAAAAAAAAAAAAGAAAAGCCCGCTAAGAAACTTGCGCATGCGCAGTAGGCTGGTGTGCGTGCGCAACGCAGCACATGCACGTAGTTCACAGTGTAGAGGCAGAGTTTCAGCTGCCTTTACGGACCATTCCCACTGATGGCTTGAAGCAGCGTCAACGGCATTGATCTCTTAGGGAGGCATAATTCTCCCGTGACTTTACTATTTATGACCATTTTATATATGTTTTATATATATTTGATATATATATATATATATATTTATATATAAAATAATTACTATTTTATAATTTTAGTCAGGGTAGGCACTGCCTACCTTGCCTACCCTGACGGCACGTGCCTGCTACTTTCTCAGTTATTATGTCTGTCATGCTAGTACGCTCCATGTAAGCTCTTACTGTTTTCCTCCTTGCTTTATTTGAAAGTCTTCAGTTGCCAACCTCCACGTTGTTCCGTTATTCTTGCTTAGTAATCACTTTATTTGCTCTGCCTTTTCATGTAATCTACACAAATGTAAATGTTGAAATCTGATATGCATATAACATTTATATAATGTTTAGGCTTTCATCTATCTAGTTAACTATTTGCTTTCTTTGAAGGCCAGCCATTAGATCCAATGCAAACTGCCCAATTTGCTACTCGGGAAGGATTTGTTGAGTTTGCATGTTATCATTATTTTTTGGGCAATTATGCACAATGTTCCTGTTGAAGTGTTTAGCACACCATCAAACATGAATACTTTTGTTTCACTGAAATCTTCTTGAATTTATAATTCCGGAAAGGCAGTACTTTAAACTCCAAGAGTTACTCTTGTGTTGCATTCTATTTCCATGAATTCATTGAAGGGCTTTATCATATTTATCATAATCCTCATTCTTTGAGTTCAGCTCCCGCAAATGAATCACTGATTCATGCAGGGTTGTAAACGTGTAGTCCCTGACAACAAAAACTCACTGGAGGGGTTAACTAAGTTGTTGAGGGAATAGGTCAAAGTATCATCAACAGAAAATGTTCACCATGGGGGGCATAACACAAAGGTGATGGAAATAAGGGTTGATGAGAATGGCAGAGATGGATCCTTGGCGTTTCCAGAGATAATAGGATGGGTAAAAGAGTTATTGTTTTGAGATTGATAGATAGGAGTGGAAACAAGCTAAGGTAATTCCTAAAAGTGAGGATGATGGAGTAAATGTGTTGAAGGATGATAATGTAGTTCACTGTCAGAGGCTGCAGAGCAGTCACAGAGGGCAGGAATGAATGATGCTACATGCTGATGTCCTTTGAGATTTTCATAAGCACTATTTTGCTACAAGGGTAATGTCAGTAATCCGATTACAATGAGGGGGATATAGACCAGTGACATGTTCATATTCTTCAGAGGGGGTTGATGATGGTTAATGTTATTATTCATGGATAGTTAGTGATAGAGGGTGGATGTGGTATATTTCTCTTAGCTATTGAAGAAAATGCTGCTTTAAAATTAGTATGTTGCAACTACCTTCAGAATCCAAGGCACTTGGTTCCTTATTGCAACACTGTTCTCCTTGTTGGCAGCTTCAATTGAAGATAACTACCATAATAAGCAGTCTTGTGTTTGATTATGATCTGATTGTGTTTTCACTGATTATGTGAAATTCTATTCTCAACTAGTTTAAAGAATAGAATGCCTTTTATTGTCATTCAAACAGCTTGGTATGAACGAAATTTCATTCCAACAGCCTTAACATTACAAAAAAAAACCAAGACCTACACTTAACACAATTTACACAAACATCCATCACAGTGAATCTCCAACACCTCCTCACTGTGATAGAAGGCAAAAGTCTTATCTCTTCCCTTTGTTCTTCTCCCGCGGTCCAGCAGTCCAACTGAGGTGACTGGGGCTCCCGATGTTAAAGCCCCCGGCAGGCGATGGTAAGTCCCGCGGCCGTTTAAGCCGCGCCGGGCGATGTTAGGCCCCGCTCAGAGTCATTTAAACCCCGCGATTCTGGCGGGAGAAGTTGCCGTTACGGGAGCTATGAAAAGCGGCCTCCCACCAGGGACCTGCCAGCTCCCGATGTACCTGTCCACCTGGCCTTCGGCCGGAAGCTCCGAAGTCGGGATGGAGCCGTGCGCCACCACTTCCCGTTCCGAAGTCGGCCAGCTCCGCGATGACTGGAACCCTCAGGTTGGTTCCGGTTGGAGGCCGCCGCTGGCTCCACGATGTTAGGCACAACGACATCGGAGACCTGACAGGGAAAATGTCGGGTCCCCGTACAGCGAAGAGATTAAACGGTTTCTCTTCAATGGAAAACATTCATCTTCCACAGTGGGAAAGTCTTATCAGAATGATATAGGTCTTTGGTTAGACTACTTGGATAATTAGAAACTGTTTTGATGTCCTTAATAAAGTGTAAAATTGCCTTAGAAGCAATGCAATAAAGTTTTATTATATTGATTCTTCGGGAGAAGTAATTGTCTTATGAGGGAAGGTTGAACAGATGAGTCAAAATGCTTCATGGAATTGAGAAGAATAGAAAAAGCTCTCATTGTACTGTAAAGGTCCCCTGAAGGACCACATCTAGTTAGATGCTAATTAGTTAGAGGATTAGTTAAAGACGATTATCCCCCTGCTGATGGAATCCAGACAAGGAGAAAAAGTGGGATAAAAAACTAAAACTGGGATGAAGAGGAATTTGTTTATTTTGCTGATTGTGATTTTTTATAATTTTACTGTCACAGAGAATTATGGTTGCAGAATCATTAAATAATGCTGCTAATTTTGGATTTGTGGATTTAAGGCGTTTTGGTGATCCATTCAGGAAAATGGAGATGAAGTCTAAAATCAGTTGATCAATTAAATAACTGCATCTCTGAAGTGACTTGAGGGACCTTGTACCTGCTTCTGCATAAGTTTGTGTTCTTACAGGATAAAGGACAATGCATTTGCAGTACAATAGACTAAGTGGGTCCAGTCACATGGGAGGCCTGGTCCCCCCCAAAACAACCCATTCCCCAATGCAATATTCCACCATTCACCTGTTCCCCCAACGTAACCCGTTCCGCCAAAGCAATATTCCACCACACAGGAGAGGGGGAGTGGGTGTATGGGGGAGGGGGATGTTGGGGGGGGGGGGTATGGGTATGGGGAGGGGGGTATGGGGGGGGGGGTGGGGGGCTCGCACTCTGCTCACCCCGCACCTTCAGCTTTCGGCCTCACGCAGCAGATCCCGGTCCTACTCATCAGCTTCCGACTGGTGCTGGTCGCTGCAGAAGCAGCCTGCGAGCCCACCATCTTACCCAGATACGTCACCGTGACCTGGCCAAACTCACACTTCCCCTCCGCTAGTCGACAAAATACCTCCTTCAGATGACCGATGTGCTCGATCCAAGACCTGGAGCACACAACTAAATCATCAAGGTATGCCTCACAGAAGGACAATACCTTGTTCACTGGCCGTTGGAAGGTTGCCGGCGCATTGCGCATCCCAAATTACCGTGTACTGAAGAAAGTTATCAGGCGTAATGAACGCTGAGATCTCCCTCACCCGCCTAGTCAAAGGAACTTGCCAATACCCTTTTAGCAAGTCCAACTTAGACACAAAAGATGCACTACCCACATGATCCACACAATCCTCCATCCGTGGAAGAGGACTTAGTTACACCATTCACCTTCCGAAAGTCCGTGCAAAACCTGTCCTTCCCATTAACCTTCGTAGCAAGTAGACACGGAGAACTCCACGGACTACAACTAGGTTCAGCAATTGCATGCTGCAGCATATAGTCAACCTGACCTCTTAGACGTTGATGCTTGTCAGGGTTGACCTGATACGGATGCTGTTTAATTGGCGCAGCACCGGCCACGTCAATGTCATGCTGCAGCACAGACGTTTGAGAAGGCACATCCGAGAACAGTGACCCATTTGACCCCACCAAAGCAAGCAGATCATCCCGCTGACTTCCAGACAAATGAGACAACCGCAAGGGAAGCGACTCCAAAGCTTCAGAGTTGCACAGCTTTCCCTGTGTCACTGCCACCGACAACCGTGCCTCACCCACATCACCACCCGTGTCAGGGGGCAGCACTACTACAGCCAAAACCGGCTTAGACAAAACCGAAGGACACAGCTTCTCCCCATCAACCTGTACATGCTCTTGCTCATGATACTGCTTCAGCATGTTGATATGACAGAGCTGAGTCTTACGCCTCCGATCAGGGGTACCAATAACGTAATCCCTTGCACCAACCTTCTTAACCACCTAATAGGGACCACTATACCGAGCCTGCAGACTGGAACCAGGAATAGGCAACAACACCAGGACTTTGTCACCTGGAGAAAAATTCCTACTAGAAGCCTTCCTGTTGAACCAGCCCTTCATCCTAGACTGAGCAGAAGCAAGATTACCCATTGCCAGTTTGCATGCCCTCCGCAGTCTAGACCTTTTAAAGTACAGACGTGGTCTAAAATACTACGTTTTGAATTCTCCTGCAACCATTTCTCCTTCAGGACCCTCAACGAACCACGAACAGTATGCGTGAACACCAGGTCAGCAGGACTGAACCCTAAAGACTCCTGCACGACCTCACGCACGGCAAACATAACGAGATGAACCCCCTCATCCCAGTCTTTTTCAAATTCCAGGCAGTAAGTCCTCAACATGGATTTCAAAGTCTGGTGAAACCGCTCGAGAGCTCCCTGGCTCTCAGGATGATACACACTGCAGTAACAATGCTCATTATCCAACAACTTCATTACCTGACCAAAAACGTTTGACATGAAGTTTGAACCTTGGTCGCTCTGCACAACCTTGGGCAAACCGAACAACGAAAAAAACTTAGTGAGAGACTTCACAATGGCAGGGGCAGTAATGTTACACAAAGCGACGACCTCCGGAAAGCGGGTAGACGCACACATAATTGTCAATAAAAACTTGTTGCCCCCCCCCTTGTCCGAGGTAGAGGACCCACACAATCAACTAGAATCCGTTCAAACGGCTCCCCGACCACAAGGATTGGATATAAAGACGCAGGAACAATCGATTGGTTTGGCTTTCCTGCCACCTGGCAAATGTGACAACACCTGCAGTGCTGCTTCACGTCCTTTTTCAACCCTGGCCAAAAAAAATTCCGTAAGATACGGTCATACGTCTCATTGACCCCCAAATGTCCACCCAGAGGTCCATCATGAGTCAAACAGAGTATCTCGTCCCTCTACCGACGAGGTATCACAATCTGATCTACCACGCTCCAATCATCATGCCCTGACATATCCAAGGGAGACCACTCTCGCATCAGTAAGCCATTCCTCAGAAAATACCCCTTTGCTGTGGAATCCATATCCCCCTCGGGTACCGCGCAGTCGAACAGGTCCGATAAACCTTGATCACTCTTTTGCTCCTTAACCAGCCGGTCCCGTGACAGCGACACCGACACATTTTCAGACAAGACCCCATCTTGAGATGTAGAAACACCCTTCATAACACAGGATCCATTATCCTGATCCCCAAAAATGCTCTCACTCAGGTCCACTACATCTTCAAACTTTGCCTGGCTCTTAGCCATAGCCCTTGTGACAGCACAAGCTGTGAAGACCGTCGGATGCTGCATAGCCAATATATCAGGACTCTGCACCCTCGGAACAGCCGTCACCTCAGGAGTAATTAAAATTCTACCTCCTGCCAAGTCATTCCCCAAAATCACAGAAACTCCCGCAACGGGAAAACACGGCCGTAACCCAACAATTACCCGGAATGAAACCAACTCGGACTCGAGACTCACGGTATGCAAAGGCACTACCATGTCCTCCAACCCGAATCCTACCACAGGGACACTGGACCCAACCGATGACTCCCCAGAAAACGGCAGTACACTATCCGATATAAAGGACTGAGTAGCACCAGTATCACACAAGATGGATAGTGGAACTCTATGATCCCCATTCTCTAGAGAAACAAAACCTTTCGTGATGAACGCAGAATAATTGCTACACTCATCAGACGCAGGCATCCCAGGAACCACAGGTGCTCTTTGTGTACCCACCAAAGCCATAGGCTTTGCATTTATCCTTTGCAGGACGGGACACAACTTTAAGATGTGCCCACTCCCTTTACAATAGTAGCACACAGGCCCTTCCTTGGTCCTGAAATCTCTGTCAACCTTATCAGCTCGGACCTCCCCCTGTATCAATGAGCTGACACTTGCAGGCACAGAAACAGCTTTGGCACTGCCACCGGCGACGTTTAAACGGCTATGCACCAAAACTATAGGATTGCCCAACAAACTCAGTTTTATGAGTCAATACATACTCATCTGCTAACACCGCGGCTTTAGACACCTCCGTCACTCTGTGCTCATTAAGGTAAGTAGCAACCCTGTAAATGAAAACTTTACAAGCTCTTAAGTGTGCAACATCTTTTAATGATAGCACTGGGTATTACATACACCTTCAAGCATTTGACCGGCTACATTTTCCTACTGAGGGGAAGGCGTTGTGATTGATGTTAACTGGGCGGGGTTAATGGGAGTGAGGTAACTATATTATTGGTTGCATATAAACCATCTACATCCTTCCCCTTAGAAATCAAAAAACAGATTGTTGTCACGACAACCGAATTAAACAGCAGAATTAAACGAAATCGCCGTAGCGAACAGGCGGCTTACTGATCCTGCCCGAGCGCGTACGGATGTCTCCCCCTCCCCCCGAAAGAGCAGAAGAAGCAGGAGGACGCAAGGCAGCCGGGGAACCAGGGAAGGGCATTGGGGTGGGAGAAACGGGAGAGGGAGAACCGCGACCGGCAACAGGGGACCCGCGCAGAGGGGAACGAGGCGCCCGCGACGGGGACCGAGGCATGCAGGGAACACCAGCCGGGGCGGCAGCCGGCTGCTGATAGGAGAGTGGAGGGGCATAGGGCCCAGGGGGCTGCGGCTGTGGCTCATTAACCGCAAGCAGGTGTTGTCGGCTTCTTCGGTAGATGGAACCCTCACTGTCGACCAGATACGAACGAGGTGAGTCGGCCACCCCAACCACGGTGGCCAGACGGTAGTGACCACTGGCGGTCTGCAATCGAACAACCTGTCCGGGCAACAGAGGATCGAGTGGTCTGCACGACCGATCGTGGGAACGCCGCTCGCTGGCTGTCATGTTTCTCTTGAATTCGCCTCTGCACGGAGGCGGGCTCCAGCACCCGAGGTTTCAGCTGGCGCTGGGCAATCGGGACGGTGGATCTGGTAGTTCTGGACATCAGACGCTGAGCAGGTGACCCCATGGCCGGATCCCTGGAAACATTCCTGAGGTTCGGGAGATCCAAATACAAATCAGAATTGGATAGTCGCGCCTGTTCCATCAGAAGCTTGGCGCTGCGGACGGCCCGTTCTGCAAGGCCGTTGCTCTGTGGGTACTCTGGGCTGCTGGTGAAATGCACGAAGTTCCACTTGTCGGCAAAGCTTTTGAATTCTCGGCTTGTAAACTGCCTGCCGTTGTCAGTCTGCAGCCTGACCGGGGTCCCAAAAGTGGAGAAGTGTTTCCGCAGCTTGCGGATCACCATCTCCGACGTGAGGGATGTCAGCAAATCCACTTCGAACCAGTTGGAGTACGAGTCGACCAGGACAAGGTAGTGGTTACCACGCCACTCGAATATGTCGGCAGCCAGCGAGGACCAGGCCAAAGCAGGGGCGGGCTGTTGCAGCAGGGGCTGTCGCTGCTGGTGTGGCGCAAGACTGTTGCACGTGGAGCAGGCAGAAACTCGGTCTCGGATATATTTGGCCATTCCAGGCCAATAGAATTGGCACTGAGCGTGGGCGAGTGTTGCATCGACCCCAGGGTGTCCGCTGTGGGCTGCACAAAAGTAAAAGTCAAACAGGGAGGACGGGACCACAACTTTATGTCCCTTGACGATAACGCCATCCTGGAGCACCAGTTCGTCGCGGACCAGGAAGAAAGGCTGTGTTTCAGATGGTGCGGCGGAGCGCTTTGTTGGCCACCCTGCTTTAATCACCGATGCAAGCTGCTGCAAAACCGGATCGGCAGCGGTGTGCTCGGCCAAAACCTGTAGCTGCTTGGTGGGAATAAAGTTAACGCCCAGTACGAGCAAGTCCTCTGTTTCGTAGGGGTGGCGAGCGCAGGAGGTACGCGGGGCTCGCGACAGGGTGTCCGCAATGTGCATCTTGGTGCCCTTCTTGTAGATTATGTCAAAGTCGAAACGCTGGAGCTGCAGCATCATACGCTGCAGCCTGGCAGGGGCAGCGTGAATCGGCTTGTTCAGGATTGTCACCAGTGGCTGGTGGTCGGTTTCGACCGTAAATCTGCTGCCGAACAGGAAGTCTCTGAACTTGGAGCAGGCGAACACCACCGCGAGCAGCTCTTTCTCGATCTGAGCGTACCGCTGCTCGGTGTCCGTCATGGTGCGGGAGGCATAGGAGACAGGATGCAGCGATCCATCGACAGACTGAAGGCAGGCCGCACCCAGGCCGAACTTGGAAGCGTCACAGGTGACGGTGATGGGGCGACTCGCGTCGAAGAACCGCAACGTCGGAGTGCTAATCAGTTTCGACTTGAGGCGGTCAAAGGCCTGCTGGTGATATGGGAGCCAGGCCCAGGCGATATCCTTTTTTGTCAGCTGCCGCAGGGGAGCACTCAGCTCACTGAGGTTTGGTATAAACTTGCCAAGGTAGTTCACCATGCCCAAGAATCGTTGTAGACCTGGCACGTCGGTGGGGGCTGCCATTTCGGAGATGGCAGCTGCCTTCAAGGGGTCGGGCTTTAGTCCGTTAGGGGTGAAAACATGTCCAACATACGTGACCTCTGAGACACGAAACCGGCACTTCTTGGGATTCAGCTTCAGGTGCGACCGTCGCGCGCGATCCAGGACGCGGCGGAGGTTCAGGTCGTGCTCGGCAATGTCCTTCCCATAAACCAGGATATCATCCACGATGATGGCACATGGCAGGTCCGCGAATAATTGCTCCATCGTCCGCTGGAACACCTCGCTAGCAGAATTGATGCCGAATGGCATTCGCAGGAACTTGAATCTGCCGAACGGTGTGGCGAAGGTCGTCAGGTCAGAAGACGCTTTGTCCAACGGGATCTGCCAAAACGAGTTCTTAGCGTCTAGGACCGAAAAGATGGTGGCTTGCCCGACCTTTGCCGCCACATCCTCAACAGACCGCATGGGGTAATGTGGTCGCCTGATGGCAAGGTTTAAGTCCTTCGGGTTGATACACACGCGTATCTCGTTCTTGTCTTTCTTAATCGTGGCAACCATGGTGGAGACCCAATCGGTGGGCTCGCTAACTGCTACTAGCACCCCCTTTTCGACCATCTCGTTGAGCATCGCTTCGACCTTGTCCTTCATGGCGTGAGACACCCTGTGAGGTGCGCGGACCACGGGTTGTATATTTGGGTCAATGGAAATATGGTATGACACTGGTAACTTCCCCAGGTCATCATCGAACAGGTCCTGGTATTCAGCAACCGGGTCAAACGACAGTTGTACTTTGTGGACCGTGCGGTCAAAGGAGACCAGGCCAAGATCCTGGCACGCACGGTTGCCCAACAGGGTTACACAGTCAGAGTTCAAAACATAGAAAACCAGGTTTCTTGTGGCCTTTTGCAGCACGCAAGTTAAAGTGGCCCTCCCCGCAGGCCTTAGAATCTCTCCACCATAGGCGTGCAGGGTAGCATCGTCAACAACCAGAGGCTCATTATTCCTTATCTTGTTGAAAAGATTCATGGACAAAACATTGACTTTCGCGCCAGTATCTAATTTGGCAGAGAAGGTTACGCCATTGACGGTCACAGGTACGGAGGGATCATCCAGTTGCCAGTTACTAAAATGTATGCCAGTTACTAAAATGTCTCTAGTGAGCTGGTCTGTCATGTCGCCAAAACGGCACCGCTGGGCGAGATGACGCAAATCAGCAATAAAACATTCAACAGGTTCATCAGGCAACTGTCTCCTTGTAAAAAACCGTGCCCTCTCTAGAATGCGGTTCGAGGGCAGGTCACAAATCTCCCTGAACTTACGTAGCAGGCAAGCGGGGTCGTCAGCAGACTCTGCAGGAGTAATCACCTCATCATCGACGCCCAGGACCGCTGGAGCGTAGGTGAAAGTTCTGGCTCTCTTCATGGCATCAGGTCCGACAAGGTTGAGTAGGAAGGGAAGCTTTAAGGGAGTCAGGATCAGCGCGGTGTGCGACGTTGACAAAGTGTGTGAAATCAAATTCAAACGTGGCCCAGCGCTCAGAGATGTCAGCATCAAAGACAAGCTGCTCGGGCTTTCTGCAAGAGGACGCCATGGCCAGAGAGATCAAAAGCACAAAAAACACAAATCAAAAAAAAGAAATAAAAACCGATAAACAGGAGACGCAAGTATCTTCCAGCTTTGACACCATGTAAATGAAAACTTTACAAGCTCTTAAGTGTGCAACATCTTTTAATGATAGCACTGGGTATTACATACACCTTCAAGCACCGGCTATATTTTCCTACTGAGGGGAAGGCGTTGTGATTGATGTTAACTGGGCGGGGTTAATGGGAGTGAGGTAACTATATTATTGGTTGCATATAAACCATCTACAAACCCTTTCAGGGAGACAGTTCTTAAAGTCTTCCATAATCATCAAGGCCCGCAGCAGCTCAAAATCCTTCACTCCTTGAGAATAGCACCACCTGTCAAAAGTGCCTCCTTCTTCCAAGCAAACTCCACATAAGTCTGACTATCAAACTTCCTAAAGCGCCGGAACTTCTGCCGGTACGCCTCTGGAACTAATTCATAAGCCCTTAATACCGTAGACTTCACACACTCATAGTCCCGACTGTTGTCAACAGATAAAGACGAGTACACCTCCTGTGCTTTACCCACAAGGACACTCTGCAATAGCAAGGACGACATGTCCCTGGGCCACTTCAAGGACGAAGCCGTCCGTTCAAACACTGCGAAATACTTGTCCACATCCTTCTTATTAAACGGGGGAACCAGGCGGATGTTCTTGCTCATATCAAACTCCCGTTCCCTAGAAGAAACTCGGGAAGCATTCAATTCCTTCTCCTGCAGCTCAAGGTGTTTCATTTCAAGCTCTGATTGGAGCATGAGCTCTTTCTCTCTCATTTCAAGCTCTTTCTCTCTTAAGGCCCCCTCCTCCTTTTTCATTTCAAGCTCTAACTCCTTCATTCGAATGAGATCCCCCATTTCCTGACCAGACTGTGTAGAAGATAGAGGACTGTCGGCACCAGCAGGCAATACCCCATTCCTCACCAACACAGACCGTAACTCCGACTTTATAGCCCCTTTCTTCAAATGCTTATCAATAGGCACCTTATAGGTCTCTGCCAGCATACACAAATGCTCCTTGGTACATTTATCAAACAACTCCCGAGTAGGAACCTCAGTAAATTCCTGCACTTTAAACTCCATATCAAATGTAGGACCAAACCACCAGCCAAACCCTGGTCACAAATGTTACCCAAATGGAAGAGGAAAAAAAATCTCCTCACAATACAGACTTTCTCAGTCACCAGAAGCCTACCAAAAAAAAAAACCCAAAACTGACTAGGGTCCTCAAAGCTTAGGACGAGTCCCCATTTTGTTATGACTCCCGAATGCAGGTACTTCAGAGCCGCGTAACATAGTCAAAAACTAGGCTCAAGTTCAAGAAAATAGTATTTTATTTAGTTAAAACCCAAACCTGATTCAAACAACCCAGTCAAGGATAAGAATAAACTAATAAACAAAGATAACAGTGCTCCAGCTAGCCTCGCAATGGGCCGTCAAACTAGAGTCTCTAACCTGCCTAAATGGAAGTAACCCTGAAACAAAATACACAAAAACCCTTAGGTCTGCCCTTATCCATCCCAATTCAATATTAATTGACAAATGTAGGTAATAATACACAAAGTTCTATGCCATGTGGCCAGGCCTCCTGCAGCTCACACCAGCATCCTGCTCACGAGTCAGGGTCGACGAAGAGAGAGAGAGTTCTGGGAGACTCCTGGTATTTAAGCTTTTGATGAGTCACCCGTCACCTGACGCAGCTTGGCCAATCGGGTACAGGAGCCCTTAACCCCTTGATTCCTGACTCCCAGCCACGGGGCCTGCACTCAGGAGAGAAACAAAAGAGTTAAGTACATAGCATTTACGGGGGGGGGTTTGGTGGGGGGGGGGGGGGGGGGTTTGGTGGGGGGGGTTTGGGGGGGGGGGGTGGTAGGGGTAGTAGGGGTAGTACCTAACAGGTTTAAGGCGTTTTGGTGATCCATTAAATAACTGCATCTCTGAAGTGACTTGAGGGACCTTGTACCTGCTTCTGCATAAGTTTGTGTTCTTACAGGATAAAGGACAATGCATTTGCAGTACAATAGCCTAAGTGGGTCCCAGTCACACGGGAGGCCAGCACAACACAACCCATTCCCCAACGCAATATTCCACCATTCACCTGTTCCCCCAACGCAACCCGTTCTGCCAAAGCAATATTCCACCACACAGGAGGGGGGTGTGGGGGAGGGGGATGTGGGGGTGGGGATGGGAGGGGGGAAGGGGTGGGGGGGGACGGGTGGCGGCTCGCACTCTGCTCACCCCGCACCTTCAGCTTTCGGCCTCACGCAGCAGATCCTGGTCCTACTCAGCAGCTTCCGGCTGGTGCTGGTCATTGCAGAAGCAGCCCGCAAGCCGCTGACTCTCCGCAAGCTGCTCAACACACTGCGCCCCTTCAGCTTTTTATTCTCCTCGCCGCGTTATTGATAGCGGGTTCCGAAAGGGTCGTTTTTTACGATTTTTAAACCTTCATAACTTTTGTACTATTTCATCGATCGGAACAAAACTTATTTGACTTGCAGTAGAGGAGAATGGTGGGTAAGGTGGCGAAAAATCGTAGCGTTATGGGGGATCGATTTTTGCGCAAATTTAATTACAATGCAGACTGGAAGTGGTCAAGATGAGTTTTAGTAATAGGATGGATAGATAGATAGATAGATAGATAGATAGATAGATAGATAGATAGAGTGGCTCTTCTGAAAATGCAGAAATAGTTTCAAGTGAAGGTGAAAGAAATCCTGGCATGTGAGTAAACCTGCTATTTAACATGCCCGGTGGGTACAGCAAGGTGAATTATAATGCTACGTTTGCAGAATGTTGTAGATGGAAAGACTACACATAAAGTCTGAATTCACTTTTAGAACAAACTTCTTTAATACAAATTGGCCAACAGCGAAGTTATTCATCCTTGAACAATTGGTCTTCAATCCAAAGAGTCCATTGTTTTTAATCATTTTTATCTAGTTTGCCCCGTTCTCCTGACCCAGCGTGCACTGTGAACCAGGAGCTAAACTTTTTTTTGCACAGTTTTAGCGTTTCGTGTGCTACATAAGCCGTGTGCGGTTCTGTTTCCCGTGAGTCTGAGATAGGGGTTTGTCTGGGTAAATAGTCTTGAGATCACTTTCGTTTTTTTAGCCTGCAGCTTATGGCTGAAGTCAGTATTAACTCATTCCAACCAGACTTCGAGATCTATCGATTCAGCCTTGTACGCACCCTGCTGTTTCCGTTACCAAATGGAATCCATACAGTGTCAGGTAACCGTGACATTAACAGGCGACATCTTCAAAATTCCCATTCCAACTATAATGCAAGTATAGCAAAGAACCACAGGAATTACTATCATGAAAGACCTGAAGGTCAGGAGTTGTTCAACCTTTAAGAAACAAGATTTACCGCGATATTATGAGTGCATCAAGTAGTTTATGCAATTTGATTTCCATGCTAAATCTTAATCATGAAAGAAGATACAATTGGTTTAAATGTGTGTATGGTCCGTGTATTCGTTATCGCATGTTATCAAAACTGGAAGTTTGGGTAATCGAGTAAGAAATCTTCATTGATAGACAATGATGTTTTGTGGGGAACTAAATAGGAGAGCTGCATATTGTGACTGTGGATCCACTTCTATAATTTCTGATGTATGATTAGACACCTGTATTTTTCTTTTACCCTTTATGTATTACATAACAATAGTGATTCAAGCTTTCAGTCTTTAGACTCCAGGGAGTCTGATGGTTGCCACGAGGAAATTTTGTGAAGGCAGAGCTAAATTACTATTGACTTGTTCTTGTGGTTTACTGCCAACATTTCAGTCCTTTGCTGCCAACAGTCATCTGCAGTCTCCTGCCAGGTGAAATCTGGAAATGATTGTGGAAGGCTGCTGTTGCTCGCAGCATTGATCAAAGTATTAACACACAAGATTAAAAAATTATACAACCAGGCACTGAAAAGTTAGTGGGAATGAGAAAAAATTAAAAATGCAGCAGAGGAGGAAGTTGGACATGATTGTTTATTCCAAAGGAGAAAGCACTATTTCTCATCCCCGTGCAATATATTATATATTTAATAATGTGAATTTTCATGAAAGAGAGCATGGTCTGTGCAGCAGAACAGAAAATGTCAGAAGTCCATGTCAAGCAACATTTGACAAACCATGTTGTGCTGATAATTCCATGGCTGTACCATGGAGAAATATTTAGCTCTCTGTTGGTTAATCTGACTTCCCACTTTGTCTGAACTCTGGGAGTGGAATGAAGTAATGCAGAACTGAGAAGCTTGATTTACACTGTTTTTAATCACCCTTCAGTTTTATATGCATAGTGAGATCCCATTCATTTGGGGTCATTGAATTGGAGTAAAAACATTGATGCAAGTAAGAACTCAAGTGAGTTTTTATTTTACTCAATCTCTATAATTGAACTGTATTTTTGTGGAAATATGTTAATTTTTTTCCATATTTTCTTTACTTAAATCTCTCTCTTATCCTTTATCGGCTGATTGTCAAAGACAAGGGTGCCACGTTGGCACAGCTGTAGAGATGCTGCCTTACAGCGGCAGGGACCCAGGTTCGATCCTGAGCATGGGTGTTCTCCATATGGAATTTGTACGTTCCCCCTGTGACCTGCATGGGTTTTCCCCGGGTGCTCCAGTTTCTTCCCACACTCCAAAGACGTGCAGGTTTGTAGGTTAATTGGCTTTGGTGAAAAATTGTACATTGTCCCGTGTGCGTGTGACCGTGCTAATGTATGGGGGTAGCTGGTTGGTGCAGACTCGGCGGGCCAATGGTCCTATTTCCACGCTGTATCTCTAAACTAAACTAAAACCTCTTGGAAATGGTTAAAACCTTTGACAGAGGTCCAGCATCTCCAGTTTCGCTTTCTTGAGTCCATCACCTGAGGACACTTTTCCACTTACAGACTGCTTTGCTTCACGGAACATTCATATCAGTGTGGCCTGGAGTTCATTCTGACCTGCAGAGCTGCAGATGGTTAGTTCAGATGCTGGACCTATACTGTAGGGATGAGTACAAAAACTGTCAAGATTGGCATGATGCCCATTGCTTAAAGAAAATGACCAGCAGATTATTAATCTGTTCCAGCCACAGATCCAGCCTGACTTGCTAAATGTTTTCTGCATTTTATATTTCTTTTCTGTGTTCTGTACCAGCAATATTTTGCTTTTTCACTGTTGTGTGTACTAAGAAATGGTTGCATCTATTCACTGGTGTATGTAATAGTATATATATATATATATATATATATGTGTGTGTGTGTGTGTGTGTGTGTGTGTGTGTGAAAAGTATTGCGTGTAGCACAGATTTCGTGTTGGACATTATTGTTTTCTTTCTCTTGTCTCATCTCTGTCCCCATGCTAAAGATTCAAAACCATAAGAAATTTGAGCAGTGTACCAGAATCTCCATGAGCCTATTTCACCATTCGATAAAATTATGGTCATTCCTCTACCTCGAGTTTGCATAGCTTTCTGATGTTTCTCCCCCTTACCCTTGATTCCCTTTTCCATGCATCTTGGCCTTGAATGTACTCAACATTCAAGTTTCCATATTTCTCTGCAACAGAGAGTTCCAAAGATTCAGTCTGAATGAATCTCTCAATCTCAATACTTCTATACACTCCATCAAGAGGAAGCAATGGTAGTCAATCCCAGATCTTGAATTTTTCCAATGAAATGTCCAATTATTGTAGTCCCTAATTAGTATGGAGTCAGCCTGCTCAGTTTCACATTGGTTCCAAGTTGAGGAACTCGTCCAAAATCAGAAGACCGATGCTAACATTACAATGACTCTATTCTTCATTCATTTTGTGGAGACCACAACAATATTCCATACGCCAGGTGTGATAGCCCAGTGCTTACGTGGATCTTGGACAAGCAGCAATCAACGAGAAGCAGGGAGAAGAGCTTATTGGCTTAAACCCGTGGGAAAGGTGAGTCAGAGGGGGAAAAACAGTTTAGAAAGAGCACCAAAAAGCCAGTGTTCTCCCAGTGCTTACGTGGAGTTTGGACAAGCAGCAATCAAACAGAACCAGGGAGAAGAGCTTATTGGCTGAAACTCGTGGGAAAGGTGAGTAAGTCACAGGGGAAATTTGGTTTGTAAATTGGTAAAGTAGGCAATTTATCAGTCAATATAAGCAAGGCTGCTCTAGGGGAGCGGCAGTGAGGGAGCGGTCTTGTGAGTAAAGTGTGAGTCTTTGGCTCGAGAGTCCCCGGCGAGGAGGCTGAGGAGTGGAGGCTACGCAAAAATCTGGAGAGGACGGGATGCGGTGAACACATGACTGGACAGATGAGACAGTGTGATGCTTGCATAATGTGGGAACCCAGGGACGCAGATGGAGCTTCTGGCTGCTACAACTGTGGCAAGTGCATCCAGCATCAGCTCCTGAAGGACCGTGTTGGGGCACTGGAGTAGCAGTTGCATGGCGTCGGGGCCATCCGGGAAAATGAGAGTTTCCTGGACAGGACCTCCAGTGAGGTTGTCACGCCGAGGATACGGGAACAACGAAGGTGTGTGACTGAGAGAAAGGGTGGTAACCGAGGAGTGCAGGAGACCCAGGTGGCTGTGCCTAATGAAAATAGGTACGCCCTCTTGGGAACTGTCGGGGGAGATGATGCTTCCAGTCTGAACAGCGGACTGACAATGATGTTGTGGGAATTACTGAAACATGGCTACAAGAGGGCCAGGGCTGGGAACTGAATATCCAAGTGTATACCTCCTATCGAAAAGACAGACAGGTGGGCAGAGGGGGTGGGGTAGCTCTGTTGGTGAGGCATGAAATTCAGTCATTTGCAAGGGGTGACATTAAAAGGAGATGTGGAGTCAGTATGGATAGAACTAAGGAATTGTAAGGGTTAAAATAACCTAATGGGACTTATCTACTGGCCCCCAAAGCCTGGACATAGGGTGCCAGTTGAACCAGGAATTAAGATTGGCATGTAGCAAAAGTAATGTTATGGTTGTTATGGGAGATTTCAACATGCAGGTAGACTGGGAAAATCAGGTTGGTACTGGACCCCAAGAAAGGGACTTTGTGGAGTGCCTTTGTGATGGATTCTTAGAGCAGCTTGTATTGGAGCCTACCAGGGAGAACGCAATTCTGGATTTAGTGTTATGTTACGAACCGGATTTGATAACGGAACTTGAGGTTAATGAGCCATTAGGAGGTAGTGACCATAATATGGTCAGGTTTAATCTACAATTGGAGAGGGAGAAGGGTAGATCGGATGTGTCAGTGTTCCAGGTATAAAGGGGACTATGGGGCCATGAGGGAGGAGCTGGCCAAAGTTGACTGGAAAGATACCCTAGCAGGGATAACAGTGGAACAACAATGGCAGGTATTTCTAGGAATAATGTAGAAGGTGCAGGATCAGTTCATTCCTAGGAGGAAGAAAGATTCCAAGGGGAATAAGGGGCAACCATGGCTGACAAGGGATGTCGGGGACAGTATAAAAATAAAAGAGAATAAGTACAACATAGCAAAGATGAGCGGGAAGCAAGTTTAAAGAGCAACAGAAGATAACTAAAAAGACAATATGGGGAGAAAAGATGAAGTACGAAGGTAAGCTAGCCAAGAATATAAAGGAGGATAGTAAAAGCTTCTTTAGGTATGTGAAGACGAAACAATTAGTTAAGACCAAAGATGGACCCTTGAAGACCAAAAAAGGTGAATTTATTATGGGGAACAAGGTAATGGCAGATGAGTTGAACAGGTACTTTGGATCCGTCTTCACTAAGGAGGACACAAACAATCTTCCTGATATAGTAGTGGCCAGAGGATCTGGGGTGACAGAGGAACTGAAGGAAATCCACATTAGGCAGGAAATGGTGTTGGGTACACTGATGGGACTGAAGGCTGATAAATCGCCAGGGCCTGATTGTCTGCATCCCAGGGTACTTAAGGAAGTGGCTCTAGAAATCGTGGATGCATTGGTGATAATTTTCCAATGTTCTATAGACTCAGGATCAGTTCCTGTGGATTGGAGCGTAGCTAATGGTATCCCACTTTTTAAGAAAGGCGGGAGAGAGAACCCAGGGAATTATAGACCAGTTAGTCTGACATTGGTGGTGGGGAAGATGCGGGAGTCAATTATAAAAGATGAAATAGCCGCTCATTTGGATAGCAGTAACAGGATCGGTCCGAGTCAGCATGGATTTACGAAGGGGAAATCTTCAGGAATTTTTTGAGGATGTAACTAGGAAAATGGACAAGGGAGAGCCAGTGGGTGTAGTGTACCTGGACTTTCAGAAAGCATTTTTTAAAGGTCTCATATAGGAGATTAGTGGGCAAAATGAGGGCACATGGTATTGGGGGTAGAGTGCTGACATGGATAGAAAATTGGTTGGCAGACAGGAAACAAAGAGTAGGGATTAACGGGTCCCTTTCAGAATGGCAGGCAGTGACTAGTGGGGTACCGCAAGGCTCGTGCTGGGACCGCAGCTATTTACAATATACATCAATGATTTGGATGAAGGGATTCAAAGTAACATTAGCAAATTTGCAGATGACACAAAGCTGGGTGGCAGTGTGAACTGTGAGGAGGATGCTATGAGAATGCAGGGTTACTTGGACTGGTTGGGGAAGTGGGCAGATGCATGCCAGATGAAGTTTAATGTGGATAAATGTGAGGTTATCCACTTTGGAATCAAAAACAGGAAGGCAGATTACTATCTAAATGGTGTCGAGTTGGGAAAAGGGGAAGTGCAATGGGTTCTGGGGGCCTTGTTCATCAGTCCATGGAAGTAAGCATGCAGGTACAGCAGGCTGTGAGGAAAGCGAATGGCATGTTGGCCTTTATAACAAGAGGAGTCAACTATAGGAGCAAGTAGGTCAGTCTGCAGTAGACTAGTGACACCGCACCTGGAGTATTGTGTGCAGTTTTGGTCCCCTAATTTGAGGAAGGACATTCTTGCTATTGAGGGAGTGCAGCGTAGGTTTACAAGGTTAATTCCCGGGATGGCGGGACTGTCGTATGCTGAGAGAATGGAGCGGCTGGGCTTGTACACTCTGGAGTTTAGAAGGATGAGAGGGGATCTTATTGAAACATATAAGATTGTTAAGGAGTAGACAGACTGAAGAAGGGTCTCGACCCGAAACGTCGCCTATCTCCTTCGCTCCTTAGATGCTGCTGCACCCGCTGAGTTTCTCCAGCTTTTTGTGTACCCTAAGATTGTTAAGGGTTTGGACACACTAGAGGCAGGATACATGTTCCTGATTTTGGGGGAGTTCAGAACCAGGGGCCACAGTTTAAAAATAAGGGGGAAGCCATTTAGAACGGAGACGAGGAAACATTTTTTCTCACAGAGAGTTGTGAGTCTGTGGAAATCTCTGCCTCAAAGGGCGGTGGAGGCCGGTTCTCTGGATACTTTCAAGAGAGTGCTAGATAGGGCTCTTAAAGATAGCGGAGTGAGGGGATATGGGGAGAAGGCAGGAACGGGATACTGATTGGGAATGATCAGCCATGATCACATTGAATGGCGGTGCTGGCTCGAAGGACCGAATGGCCTACTCCTGCACCTATTGTCTATTGTCTATCTCACCAAAGCCCTGTGTATTGGCAATTTCTTAACTTTCCAATGTCCAACTTATGATTGCCATTGCTACTCGGGATGTAGAAGAGATGGCTATAATATACTAACAGTAACTAACTTAAGCATAAATGGCTCCTACACCCTGTAAAGTTCCTGGAAATCTAACTTATTCCGCTGTTCCCACACCCTTATCACAAAAGTCCATTTACCATTTGTCTCGATTAATGCTTATTAGACTACCATTAATTTGTTTGTTTCAAGTGCAAAGACCCCAGTGTCTTCATCTGTCTCAGACCTGAAGACTCGAGGAACTGCATATGCTGGTTTACCAAAAAAAACAATGTTGGAGTAACTCAGTGGGTCAGGCTGCATCTCTAGATGGACAAGCAGGAAGAGACCTGACCCAAAGCATAACCTCCAGAGATAGTGCCTGACCCGCTGAGTTAAACTGAGAAAAACTTTGTGTTTTTCTTTGGATATTGACCAGAAATGTTGACTGGTGCATCGAAGGCTGAGGGGAGACCTGATATAAGTTTATAAAATTCTAAGCAGCGTAGGTAGAGTTGACGGTCTGAATCATTTCCCCAGAATGGAAATGTCAAATATTAGAGGGCATGGAATGAAGGTGAGAGGGGGAAGTTTTAAAGGAGTTGTATGAAAAAAAAATTTATACGGAAAGTGAAGGACACCTGAAACGTGCTGCGTGGGGATGTGAAAGAGGGAGAGGTGTATTGCTGGAATCAGATATGATTGTAATGTTTAAGAGCCATTTAGACAGACACGTGACAGGCAGGGAACAGAGGGATATGGATCATGCGCTGGCAGATGGATTTGGGCATTGCGGTCGGCATAGACTGATGCCAAAGTGCTTGCCCTTGTGCTGTAATGTTCTTTGTTCACTTTCCACAGATGCTGCTTGACTGGCTGAGTTCTTACAACATTTCTGTTTTTGTTTCAGTTGACAGCATGTGCAGTTTTATTTGTTTCCCAATATAAATCAAATATTGTCATTAGGATATGAAAGCCATGTGAAGATTTATTTTTGCATGTATCTTAGGGATGAAATCATACAGTGTTGCATACATTTGCATGATACATTTACATCATTCTCTATTGACCTTGACACCTGATTCATCAGTTGCACATTTAAAAAAATCTTTCATTGGCATGTTTCTTTGCTCATTCATTCTTTCAGTTCTGAATACAGTGACATCTTAATGTCAGCTTAGACTTTTGAAAATATTGCAAAAAAAGGACTCCCAGCAGCAAAGCAGATATTAACTGGAAAGTGAATCTCTTTGAATTAATACTTAAGTAACCCAGAGAGTGCAACTAGAAATCTGTGTTGTGCCAGTCGGAACTGATCAGTGCCAAGAGTAGATATGAAAGTCAATAAAATAGATGACACCTTTGTATTCTGCCTTACTACTTGATGTATTTACGTTTGCGTATGTATGTGTTGATATATACATGTATCTGCTTGAATATTATGTTGATGATTTGGATAAATATGTGTATGCACGCAATTCAATTCTCAAGTCAAGTCAAGAGAGTTTATTGTCATGTGTCCCTGACAGGACAATGAAATTCATAGATCGATTCAGTGTTTCATTAAGTAAAACTGAAACTCTTGGCTAAGAAGAATCATTCCGTGATGGGCACAATTTGAGTTAAGCTTTTCCTGTATTCGCAATTCTCAAAAATGCAAAGTAATTTTAGATGGTAAAAGTATGAAATAAAAACAGAAACTGATAGAAATAGGGAAGAGCGGGTACCATCTGCAGAGAGGACCTGCTGCACATTTCTATGATTTTTAGTTTTAATTTCAGTTTTCAGGCTTTATCCTTGTAAGTTATGTGGTTCACATCCTCCCAATTTCTTTAAGCAGGTTTGCCTTCCATGCCTCTACCACCACTTAAGTTCAAAACCCACCCCCCACACTTGAGTGATGTTTCTCTCTTTAAATCCCCTTTAGCCATTCTTTCACATTTATCTCTTATCTATTTTATCTATGTCACATAGCTAAGAGGTCAAAAAATAGGGAAGACAGATAAAAGTAAAAAAGTTGAAAGCAATCACACTATCTCAGCTCCTCCATGATTTCATGTACTTCAGTTAAATGTTCCTACTGCCCTCTTCATTCTGAGAAAAAAAAAACCTCACCCAATTCACTTAAAAACTGGAATTCTTTAACTCTGGAAACATCTTGAAAAACTCCTTTTTACATGATGCCATGACGAGATTCCTGTAGTAAGGTGATTATAACTGTACACAATAGTCAACAATAGCCATGCTACTGTTCCAGTATAACATCTTTGCCCTTGAATTTTAAAAGGGATTTATATTTATTTATCGTGTTAACTTTTTGAATATGCACTCCACGATCTCTCCCCTTAAACTGTTTGAAATCCTACCCTTTCCTTTTTGGTGAATAGTAATAATTGTGTGTGCAGTTGTATTAAAAGGAAGATAATTAGTCATTAATATTGATTCTCAAAACATTTCCATATGTCAGGTTTTAATTCATGAAAAGTTTGTTAATGTGGATTGAAGAATTATACAATTTCCTGAAGACTATGTAGGCTAGGAAATTAGATCCAAAAACTCAGCTATCTTCTCTGTGTAAAATTGCTAGATGATGCACAGCTTATTAACTGAGAAGTAACCAGTTTTGAGTGTGGCCCGATTATCAAATGTTACATAGAAAATAGATGCAGGAGTAGGCCATTCAGTCCTTCAAGCCAGCACCATCATTCAATATGTTCATGGCTGATCATCCAAAATCAGTACCCAGTTCCTGCTTTCTCCTCATATCCATTCATTTCATTAGTCCTAAGAGCTATATATGTTGATTCACCATTCATAAAGGAGGTTAGTAGGTTGAGCTTATCTGTTGTCTGTGAAAGTATACCTCATCATAAATCCCTATTTTTCCTGAGAGCTGAGTGTAAATTGGAAAATACAAGCACGTCCCTTTCCTAACAATGCCTTTTCATTACTTTCCTACCCATTTGTCGTCTACTCATTTAAATTTTTTAAAAAAGGTCCATCCCACCAAACCAGTCTGACTACAAATTATGCTTTTGAAAATATGGGATGAAAGATAAACATAATTTGCTCTTACTATATGAATCCTTATGCCTTGTCTGTGTGATAGAGCAGATGAAATGTACTTGTTCACCCATTAACAATTTATTTCTGCAGGGATTCAACCACGACTGAAGCAGTATAATTCCCATACAACTGGTAGAAATAGCCAGCATTGCTTTTTATTGCATGTACACAAGACTGCTTTTGGAAAATTAAGCACAATGCAGTTCTTTTTGGAACATAATGAATATTTTGCCTGTGATCATCTCAGTTGAGTTTTGTTCCCCAATATTCAAACCATCACAATGCTTGTTTATATGTGACTCTGCTAAAATTAATGCTTTTTTTGGGCAGGTCAATTGAATTTGTATTCATTCATGGAATTTGGCTATATCTGGACAATCAAAGGATTTTTATTGTTATAAAAAGTTCAGCATTTTCCATACACAACATTTTTCTGAATGAAAATCGTATTGGATTAAAAAAAAACTAAAATTAGATCATTTGTGATTTACCACAGCTTTTTACCAGTATTGCACAAGGTTCCACTTAAAATAATCATTGGTTTAATATTTTAATTAGTATTTAATTGTTTTGATTTATTAGTTATTACAGCAACCTTTTTGAAATGTTTAAAAATGTTATGTTATTACAGAGGCACTAAGACTTAGTCGGAAGGCAGCCTTGCCTTTTTGTAAAGGCTGTCAAGGAAGTTTATTGGTGGTTCTTTAACTAAGTGTCAGTTTAGGCCTTCTTTCAGTGGACATCTTCCAGGGGGGGGGGGGTCCATCTTGTTCAATCCTTTGCATCCAACCCAGATAAATGTGAGTGAGTGAGTGAGCCTAATCTTACTCAATTCAGTTTTTTAGTTTGTACTAGAGTCCAAAGATGTTAGCCCCTGTGGCAGCCCTACAATCAGACGGTTGTTAGAATATACAACTTTTTTCTTAGTTCCTTCAAAAATGATTTAGTAGTAGCTATTTATTGCCAGAACAAAAATTCTTTTTGATGTGTGTTCCCCAGGCAAATTGTTCAGATTTTATTCATCGTTACTTTCCAGTGTTGCAGTGCAAGTGATAAACCTGCCTGATAAGTGCTAGAAGTGAGCGTGATTGTCATGGCAAATAGCAGTGATACGGTACTGCAGCGACTTCCAGTTATTTATAGACATATATTCAAATATTGCATTAGCATAGACAGTGTTGCCATTTAGTCATCTGAAATATTTGCAAGTGAATATTAAATAGCCTCTGGTTAATGTGTATAATAAAGTTAAAAAAGGATGATCTTATTGCCGTCACGTGGCCTGGCTTGTGTCTACCTGCTTTGAGATTTCCATGTGTCTCATGCATGATATTGACTTTATCATTCAGTGCAGTTCCACAGCTTTAGGATTATTTTCTTTACAAAATAATATTTTATTACCAAAAACATGACGACTAAAAAGTGAGGAATTGTATGAGACATTACAAAGCTAGATTAATTCTGTATTTTTGACATAAATTGATGATTCATACTTGTGCTATTATTCAGAACTGGTATAAAGCTTTGTGGCCGAAAATACGTTTTAAATTCTTTAAGTTACAGTTGCTAATGCAACATAGCTTACATACATAGCTGCTTATAGCATTACATTTAGGACAATTATTTTATTCTCAAAATTAATTTTAAACTGGAGAAGGTGTAAATTTTTGCACCTTTCTTGCTCCCTTGGTGTTTTCACCTGGAAAGAAAATGAAGCTCTGTTCCTTGCTTATTAGTATATTGCAATTCACAGTACCCTGACCAGGGAGAAATGAGTTCTCACTAGGTTATTTTGCCAACAGCAAATCTGATGCACTGTTGATCTGATGATGTGTATTTCTTTCATCTGGAGAACTGTATTAACAGCAAGATTTGATGAGGCCCCAAACGGAGAAAATAAAATGTGTTGCCCGCGGGGTTTCAATTGCTTTTTAGTTACAGCCATGTAATCTGAAATATTGTGAAACATGAACCAGTTTAATGTTTTTACTCACTTTATAAGCAGGAGCAATTTTAAATGGTAAAATTATAACAATAACTTATTTATGATTTACATTTATTCAGGAACAGTATGGTTCTTTACAATGATTTCAATGTTAAATGAAGGAGAAGATGCAGTATTTCTAAGCATTCAGATTAATTATTCTGTAGTTTTGTAAATATAACTTGAATAGTTCAACGGGTCTGATAGAGAATGCAGCCAATAAAGGTTAAGAATAAATTGCATGACATTTCGTGTCAAACAATAAGAGATTTTTTATACTCAACTGCCAATTATGTAACACCTTTAAAATTGAAAAATATTCTAAGGTGTATAATATAGTTTAAGCATGAATCTGTTTATGCATTATTTTTTGCAATGCTTTGGAACTAATTTTAACGTATTTAGAATAGTACGTTTTCAGATTTGTTTGATTAGAAGCAGTTTTTTAAAGTAGGATTCCATCTTATTTATCCCTGAATTATCCCAACTGTACCATATCCATCACTTTCTGAGCATATTCTTTCGCATTTTAGATAATTTCCAAAGCCCGGTATCAAGATCAGCTGCCATTGATTCTGCAATTGTTTATTGGTACACCAGTTAGTGATTCAGCATAACGACTCCAGAGACTGGTTCAATCCTTGACTTGGTTATTGTCCTTGTGACCACGTTGATTTCCTCATACATGCCTGAAGGTTATTGAGATACTGTAAATTGCTCCTAGTGATTAATTCCCTAAGAATCAGAAAGGAGTGGTGGAGATGGGGGATGGAGGTTGGTGGTAATGTAAAAGGAATAACATAAAATTAATGTAGGTGGGTGCCTTATGCCAATGTGGGAATGGTGTACTGAAGTGCCTGTTGCTGTATTGTATAACTCCTGGACTTAAATATTATTTTAAGTCTCCAGCATATGTAATCATTTAGATCTTTCTTTTGTTAACAGCAACACCCGCTTTAGAATATTTTATTTATTTCCTATGTGTAGGATCCTACCTAATAGTGAATTTCCATGTTTTTGTTTCTGTCACTGGAGTTTGAGCTAAGCTTTTATTTGGGATGGTGTGCTTGCTTTATTCAGATCAATGATTTCCCAATAATTTATATGATCTTCTCTAGATATGCAAGAAAATAAAGTTGCTTGGGATCAAATTGTTTGTGATATCATACAAGCAAATGTAGAATATTTGTTGAGCGAGGCTGTAAAGTAATCTTTAAGATCTTTAGGCTCTTTTATCTAACATGGAACATGACTACAATCTGAAATTGGAGGGGTGGAACAAATATAGTACATTTTATCTTGTGATTAATTTAGGACCAAATTTTGGCTCTGCATTGAAATATTTCTATTTGATTAAAAATAACTTTTTGGTTGATATTAATATTGCATTGTCTTCTGAAACATTACCCAGCTACATTATTTTACATAATTTTATTTAAACATGAAATCTATAAGAATTTGTATTTATATGTAAATGTGCTTTTGTGAATACTTGTGTTTGATGGTCAGTTCTGTCCATCTTTTACTTATTTCCTTTTATGTTTCACCAGTTTAATTCTAAATAGATGAAAATGTAATTTAGTTTTGAGATACAGCATGGAAACAGACCCTTCGGAACCCCATGTTCTCGCCGCCCATTGGTCACCCATACACTAGCACTATCCCACACAAGGGACAATTTACAGAAGCCAATTAACCTACAAACCTGCACGTCTTTGGGATATGGGAGGAACCCAGAGAAAACCCACACAGTCACAGGGAGAACATACAAACTCTGTACATTCACCACCCGTAGTCAGAATCAAACCTGGGTCTCTGGCGCTGTAAGGCATCAACTCTACCGCTGCAACACCGTGCAGTCCCACTATTGATTTATCTCCTGTCATCTTCATGTTATTATATTTTTGCTATGTGTAAGTAGGTATTTCAAAAGTTTTTGTACACCAGGTTATACACCACTTGTCTTGGAAATACTACGGAACGCTAAATTATATCACAAACATTCTCTGAAAATGGCACGCTCTGTAAAACAAATGTGACGACTGAGAAAACATAAACTGCTAGAAACACAGTGGATTATGCAGCATCCATGGAGTGAGAAGCAGAGCTATTTTTGAGGCTGGTGACCTGTCAAAAGGCTATTTGGCTAATTAAATCCACATGAACAAGTTATTTTGGCCTTTACTGTCCTGACTCCATACTTTATGTAAAATAAAGCTCCTTTCTCCATCATACCTGGGAACAAAAGTTCAAAGTCAATATCTATAATAAGCAGTCTTTCACAATAGCCAGTCTGATTTATTTTATTACATTGATACATTCATGTTCAATGCAGTCTAAATGTTCAATGAAAATTTAATTTAATCTATGAAACTTGATGAATGGTGAATTGTGAGATCTTTTCTGGTGTGTGCTTGAATGTACAATAAGGGATTTTTGACACTTGGGAAAGCACAAATCTGTTATTCATGAGCTGACTCCATTGTGTCAAATCTAGCCTTCTAATAAATTAGAAGTAATAACTTGCATATTATATAGCGACCTCATTCTTTAGCTGGAGATATGGAGTACATAAGAAAATAGGACTAGGTGTCGGCTACTGAACCCCTGAGCACACCATTCAATATGGTCATGGCTGGATTCCCCAAGCCTTGTTGAACAAGACATGAGAATTAAGGGACAGAAGTTTAGGGGTAACGTGAGGGGGAACTTCTTTACTCAGAGGGTGGTGGCTGTGTGGAATGAGCTTCCAGCAGAGGTGGTGGAGGCAGGATCGATTTCAACATTTAAAAGTAAAGTGGATAGGTATATGGACGTGAAGGGAATGGAGGGGTGTGGTCTGAGTGCAGGTAGATGGGACTAGGGGAAAACAAATGGTCGGCACGGACTGGAAGGGCCGAGAGGGCCTGTCTCCGTGCTGTAATTGTTATATGGTTATATGGTTGTCTCCTCTTTTTTTATTCTCTGTTACCTAATCATCATCCATACTCCACGTGGAAACGTTCCTCTATATCTTAGCTTTAAATTACTGCCCCTAATCTAACATCAAGATTGTCAAGCGGAAACATACCGACCTATTTCCTTTCGTGCCCCCAAGTGATCCTATGTCTTTTAGTAAGATCACCTGACTGAAAGTAAGCCCATACATATGCCCGCACCTATCATTTGGCATATCCTGGGCATAAGGTGAGTGGATGTACATCTGTGAAACGTAAGTGGGAACTACTGCATGCCTTCATCCTTGCTGGCTATGGCTTGCTGATTCAGCCTCCATGTGGAGTCCGCTGGTGAGCCCAATCATGCTGTGAATCCAGCATTTCATTGCCTACCTAAGCCAGATCTGATAAAGGATCAAAAATCCTTTCATTCCAAATGAGATTCCAAACCTGTAAGTTAGGAGCAGAAAGGCAAGTAAATTCAATTACTTATTCCATAGTTATTTTACTTTAATTCATTTATGTTAATTATTTCTTGTCTAATATGATATGAATTAATGTGATTTTTTTTACAGCAATTTCAATAGCTTTTATATGTCTCTGATTACATGAATGCAAACAGTCTCACCATTTGTTATTAAGAGTTGAATTCATGTTGAGGGACATTTTTTTAATGAATTGGCTGTGCAGCATGAATTGGCTCTTGTATCTACATTTGTTCATCTCATAAAGACTTTTACACAAACAGAAAAATCTTCAACTGTTACATTTCCTGATGGAAGTGGTTACTTTCAGTTTTGTGAAAACCAAGCTCTCAAAGCAGTGCTTGTATTATGTTGGAACATAATTACATGTCCATATAATAACTGAAGGTTTCCCTATACTGAATTGGTAATGTTGATATTCAGCTTAAACAAATGATGTGAACTTTGGCTTTAAAATCACAACCTTATTCCATTGCTTTTTCATTGTAGTGTGCTTTGTTTATGCTTAGATAAGCTTATTGTCAGAAACAAAATGTAATTGAGATGTCATCATTTTATTTTGCTTCAAAACTATATCTGCAATGTACTTAAGTATCGAATGATTAGGTCGGCAATTTCCCTAAATTTTATAATATGTGTTCCAAAAATAGAATCTTGATTTAAAGAAAAATCTGTCATGTGATTGTTTGGTTAGTGGTTGATCAAGCAGTCAATTTGGGTTTTGTGCCAATAACGTTTCACTTGTATTTCTGAGTTTCTAAAGCTGAAGAAATTATTTTGAGTAAAAAGATTCAATTAAAAAATCACAAGATTTTCATATTAAAATCAAACCATTTTTTCTCATTTGTAGTCTTCGAGAACTTCATTTGTGCTATAGCTTTAAAATCTTTGGAATACATGTTTAATATGAATTATAGCAGTACTTGTCAAATGAAAGTGTTTATAACAATAATGCACTAACAGATAATGGATTCCATACTTCAGAAAAGTATAGCTGCACTGAAAGAAAGATTCTTAGTCTGGGATTGAATGACGGTAATAAAGGCTCAGCATAATCGATAACTTCTGTGTACAAAAAGAGAATTGGCACTTAGCTATGCTAGTACATTCAAAATTCAGTTAATGGATTCACATGCCCAAAATCTCGACATGAAAGTACAGGTTGTCTGCTATTACGCAGATTACTGTGTGGAAGTTACATGGAAACTTTGTTTTTCCAGGACAGCTTTTTTTCTGCTAGCCAATTTACAAAGTGACGTTCAAATGGTTCTCTAGTTCCCAATCAAAATCACAGTATAAGATTCAAGATTCAAGATGGGTTTATTGTCGCATGTACCATAAGTGCAGTGAAATTCGAGTTAGCATACGACCACACCAAGTGAAAAGCAGTAAGGCACACAGAAAAGCAGTAAGTCAACCACATTAAAAATAAAATTGAACATAAACACCCACCACAGCGGCTCCCCACATTCCGCACTGTGATGGAAAGCAATAAAGTCCAATCTCTCCCTCTTTCTTCTCCGCGGTCGGGGCTGTTGAACCATCCGTGGTCGGGGCCATCAAAGCTCCTGCAGCCAGCAAACCGAAGCCCTCGCATCGGCGTGATGGAACTCCCTCGTCGGGGCGGTTGAAACTCACCACGGCTTGCAGCCCCGACTCTGTCTCTAACCAGGGACCGTGATGTTGAAACCTGGCTCCAAGATGTTAAAGTCCACAGGGCTCTTCACAGTCGATATCCAGCAAGTGGATCACAGCTCCACGATGGGAAGTCCGCGTCGCGCCTGCGTTGAAGCGCTGATAGGTCTCCAGGAAAGGCTGCGCCGCTCCACGATCTTAGGCCGCAATGGGGGAGGGAGGACACAGAAAAGATTGAAAAAAGTTTACCCCAAACCCCCCACCTCTCACAAAACAAACCAAGAAACATTAAAACATACTTTTAACACATAGTTAAAATAACAAAACAAAGAAAAGGCAGACAGACCGTTGGCTAGGCAGCCATTGTCGGCGCCCCCTGGTGTATAACCAATTAGACCTGTGTAATATAATAGTGTAGACACAAAATGTTGGAGTAACTCAGCGGAACAGACTGATGTAATAGTGTCCCCTATTCATCAATTGTGCTGCATCTAATTCGCATTCGAGCATTCAGTTTGAGTTTGCCAATCGTCAAGAGTGTTTAATTGTGAAATGTACCGAAATTGAACTTTGAAATTCTTAATTGCAGCAGCACAACTGAGTTTGTAAACACAGTACTCAATAAATAACATAAGAAAGGAAAAAATAACAAAAGATAATTAATCACAAATAATAAAAAATATATACAAATATGTAAAACATAGCAATGTCCGAAGTCCCTAGGGCAACCGAAACAATTTGTAGTTCTAAGTTTAGTTGTACTTTGTAGTGTTGCATAGCTTGATGGTTATTAGGAAGAAACTGTTCCTGAATCTGGACATCACAATTTTCAGACACCTATATCGGATTCCCAGCGGTGGGAGTGAAATAAGAGCGAAAATATGAAATCCAATAATAAGTTTATTTTATATTTCAAATATAATAAGTTTCAAAAGCTGCAAACATCATTCACTGATAAAAAATAACTTAGCTGCTACTTTTATTGGAGGAGGTCATTTAAAATTGACAAGCAATCACATATACTATTAATCATGCAATGTTACTCTATTAAACAAATCTAACATATAGCCTTTAATATTTTTAGCATACTGTAACAAAAAAAACTTCATAGATATATTTTTAACTTTTTTTAATCTTCATGGATAATGATTTTGTAATTGCAAGTCTGAAACTCTAGCCCCTGACTTATTTTTCTTTTTAAAAAACGTTTTTTCATAAAATGACATTTCTTAGGAATATAACATCGCATAATCAAAGAACTACCTGTAGATTGAAAGTTGATGAAATTGACTGATTGCAAGCCAGTTCTTTTGTATTTGATTTGTATTTATATTTATATTCATAAATGTGGCACAACATTTACGCACAACTTGCATTTATGTCACAACTTTACTGTGGAAAATATCTCAGGTACTTAAAATGCATGTCAGGTTGTTGGAGGAGATTAGCGAGCAAATAATGGGGAAAGTTAAGTTATACAAATAATAACATCAATAAAAGTTACAATGCCAGGTGGACAAAAAAAACATTTTTTAATTTTATAATTAAATGGGATAGGAAAAGCAATCTTTAGGCGCTCAACTAAAGGACAGCATGTCCTAGAAACACTTTAGATCCTTTACCACTGGAAATAAAATATGGGGTTTTCTCCAAATGGATATCTCATTTTAATTTGAACCACCCTGCCATCGGCTTGTGATCAAAGTATCAAATGTGTAGAGCATGATCCTCGGATTTTACAGAATGCTGATTGATTACTGGAAGCATAAACATTAATAAGATTGTAACTGAAAAAAACACAAATAATATTATTTAAAATCAAATCTAGTACATTTTATGCTTCAGCTGAGTATTTTATAATCAAAATTTGAATTTTTGTTTTATAAAAACATTTTAAAATATTTGTGTGAACCCTGGAAGTTGTAGAACAAATAGATTGGGTGGTAAAGATGACATACAGGAAGCAAGCTTTTCTTAGCTGGGACATAGAATACAAAATATTATGGCACAGCTTTAAAATAAACACTGATGAAGCGAAGCCATAGCTGGGATATTATGCGTAGTTTTGGTTGTCACAGAAAGGGTGTGACGCTACATCTTGAAGAAATGAGATTCCTCCTACTAGACAAAATAGACCAATTCTTAAAGACTTGGTCTCCTTTTATCAACTGTTTACAAGCATATGGTGCAACATAACATAACCTTAGAAATTAAATTGTTCAAAACCGGGTGACGGATGGGTAAAAATACGAAATAGGTATACCTCTCCTGTTTCTACTCGCTTGTCTATCTATTACGACACTCTTTATTTCCCTTTTTCTTTCACTGTTCTTTTATTATTAAATTAAAAACACTAAGTTGTACAAGAATGGTAATGTGTATGTATGTATTAGGTACATAGGTACCACACTACTGTACTTTAAAAAAAAAAGAAAGAAAGAAAGAAAGAAAGGATGTGATTGTCTTGAAGGTGTAATGCAGATTCACTAGCTGTTGCCTGGGATGGAGTTTCTCAGACATGAGGAGAGGCTCGATTGACTTGAGTTTATTTTAAGGGAATAAAAGGACACATTTTTCATCTGGAGGCTGGGTGGAGTTTGGAATGTACTGCCTGACAACATTATGAATGCAGACTTTAACAATATTTCATAAATATCTAGATGTGCGATTGAATCATCAAGGCATCCAAAGGTTATGGACCAAGTTCTGTTAAATAGTAGGATTGGTGCAGATGGATACTTGATGGTCGTGGACAGGGTAGACTGATGTGTTTTGTTTAATAATTACAACTTGTATAAATGAAGTTACTTGTGTGATTAAGAAGTTTGCTAATCTTCAATTGCGGTTTGGTATAGCGTTAACATCTCGGTTACATCTTAAACAACGCAGGTTTTTAGAATATTTGATAGCAAATCTATTTCATAATTGTTATTTATTTCTTGGTCAGTCCTTGATTGCAATGGATAAAGCTACAGAATGTAGCCTGTAGAAGCTTGCTGAATCGCAAGCAAATACAACCGTGCTTTTATCTGGAACAATGCATTTTCTGAAATCCAGAAATTGCTGTCATTTTTTGTGCCAAATATGAAGAGCTAAATCCAAACCAATGAGCTGTTGCTAGCATAAGTCCTCTACACACTGTCCCCCCAGGATATTGGTACCTGTGGAATAAAGAGCTCTTCTGACAGATACAGAAAATTTCCACATTTCCAGTCCTTTTTATTTTCATCTGTTTAACCAGTACAGGTTTTGTCCATTGAGCTCAGGATAAAGAATGAAGCCATAAAACATATTTTTGTTCTGCTATTAGCTGCAAAACATATTTCCTGTTTATACTTTGCCCTTGAGAAACAATGGGAGAATATCAATGTAATCACTGCCGTTCCATATGTATGGTGCCTGGCTTTTGTCTATAAACGGGTCAAATGACGAGTGTTCTACAATCCCTCCTTTAATTTGCATTTACTCCATAACATTTTTTGTACAATATATTTCATAACGTCAAACTATTTGGCTATTTGAGCCTCTGGAAGTGAGCATAGGGTGTTAAGTAATAGTTTCTGAAAGACTATTTTCCTGTTATAGTTTGTCATTATGGCGATATGTCATTGGTTTAGTGTTCATGTGCAATCGATTTTCCACATTCTGATATGTTGTAATTGGATTACTAACCATTATATCCAGTTGCCAGAAGGTTTCACTTATGGTAAGTGTTGAATACATTTGTACTTCTTCAAAAAAATAATAAAATAGTCTTAGTTATTTGTGGCTTGCCTGCTCATTGTCACTCGACCATCCTGCTGCATTTGCATTTTCCACCTTTTGTTTTGAGAATTTAGGTGTTTCATTCTATTATGTTGCTCTCCATGGGGTTTTCTTAACATGCTGGTTCTACAACCTGAGACCAATCTTGTTCAAACGTACTGAATTTCTTCATGCTAATTCTTAGTCTCCTAGGGTTGTAATTGGACCACAAGTGAGACGTGGTATTTATACATAGTTTTGATTGCTTTAGTATTTCGAGGCCACTTGACGTGTCCACCATACGTAGAAGTAATTTTGTCTGGAAAATAATATTTTTACCAAAAGCTTTACTACTGTTAATATAACAAATTTGACATAAACCCTCTAATATTAGTTTACACTGAACATAAATTATGGAAAATTCATCAGAAGCCCCAGGAAGAATATTTGCATCGTTCCTTGCTGATAACTATTCTCAGTAGATGCATTCCAGATGCAGGCAGTTTACAAAATGAGGGTAGATTGAGGTATGTGTCAGAATGGATAACCTCTTATTGTTCATCTTCAACTCTAAAACAATGAATAGACATTAGGGTGAGATATAAAAACTGTGTGGTGTAATCCAGTCATCACCTTCAGAACTAGATTTGTTATTGTAATGATTATATTATAAAGTATGTATTATCCCAGGAGTTTTAGTTACAGTCCCTTTGAGTGAAAGTAAGAGTCTTAATACAGTTTGAATATACATATTTATAGGAAGATGAGGTTAGGGTAGATGGTAAGCAGGCTTAATGGAATTAATGGTTGATTCCTATTTAATATATTTTTAAGAGGCAGAGAGAATTAAAGAGAAAAATAATGTACCTTTGGTCATAGCCTTGCCAATCAAGATTATTCTCATTTCATTTTCATTACATCCACGGCATTAAAATGATACACCAAATCTTTGTACTATGATTCCAAGGCATTGCTTATCCTTGTCCAGTGTTGAAAGAGTTATAGGTTAATGTAGTTAAACATATGAAAGAACAGGTCTTTTGTATTTGGTCTCTGCCATAAACTCTCCCTTTGTTTTGATTCTACTCCTTGGCAAGCTAACTCAGATGTTCTAATCTTGGTATCCTGGTTGACCATATGATTTCCATTGCATAGATTCCTTTCTCCACTTCAGCATTATCACCAGCCTCCACCTTTGCCTAAGCCAATTAATACTGAAGCATTCATTCTCCGAGTTTGTGCCTTTGATGGTTTATCTTCAATCCTCCAAATAATTCCTAGAAATATGCACAAAAATAGTGACAGTGTATCGCTAATCTTGAGTATAAATGATCAAGCACCCCACTTTTATAAGCAATTGTTTTTGCTGTAACTCTCTATTGCTCATTAACTAAATTCTGATTCTCACTTTAAGCATCACTTTATTAGAGTACCTCCCCTGTGGGTGACAGCTCAGAAAATACCAGTTCCCATGAAGATGCTGGAAGTGATATTTTACATTTGATACTCCTAAGGAGAAGTTAAAATACCACACCAAAGCATATATTTAATCACTGATGCTCATTACTACCGTTTTATGCTGGTACCAGCATTCAACGTGGCCCTATATATTTTTTTTCTCTATTTCCAGGATCTGGGTTTTATGCTTTTTGCACTTAACAGGATATGCTAATCAGATTTGCAGAACATTTCATAGGTTTCTGTCGGCAAGTTTCTCAGAAAGATTTGTGTAATTACCCAAGTACGTTTTTGGCAGTGCCGATGCCAGTAATTCAATTAGTTTTCTGTCTTTGCCTCCTATTCACAATTTTTTTTCCTCGTGTCATTGTTCTATATTTGAGAAGGGTGTTGCTGCTCAATGTCACTTTCCTATGTTCAGCTCTATAAGTTGCTACAGTATGAGGATCACAGCCTCCAGCCAACTTTGCACGTTGCTTTGCTTTAAAAAAAAGTAGCTTGCCTTTTACAGCTAGGAGATGAGCTCTGTCAGCAATACCTATGGGCATGGGAATAGCTGATGTGATGTTTTTGTTTGGCAGCAAGCTTGGTTTGAGACCGATTAAGTTGCTCCTGTTATGGGTCAAACTTCTGCAAATTGTGTGTGAATAGCATGTTAATTTCCAAAGTTTTTTTTCTAATAACTATGATCAACGACTTAGCATTGCCCTGTTTTTATAATTTATCTTGATATGTGTTCAAATTATGGAATGCAGAGGGTGACTAATATGTCCTCTGTCAATTCATACAATAAATATTGCACTTTAAACAGGCACATCCACTGATCATATTTACTTACGAACATATTTATAGTTTGTCTTTGCAATAGGCAAGAAGCCACACAAAAATATCTAATGTATACTACATTTCAACTTCATTGACTTGCTTTATATGAAAAATCTATATTTCTTTAGCTTCTCTTTGTAAGATTGGTTGCAGTACATCATTGCTACTTGAAAAGATCTATCCAATTCCATTGGCACTGCTTGGATAAACAACCCACAAATACAACCCAACAAGTTAATTTTCAGTATAGCTTTTACTACATTTTATTGTATAATCTAGTTGTGCGAGGCATATCTTTTCATTCCTCTTAAATTCCATTGGACAGATTAATCCCTAAAGCATCTTAAGATGGTGACTAAATTTTATTTTATAAGTGTATTGAGCTTGTTCTTGTTGCACGGTTGCACTCTTAACTATCAGCCAGTCACTGCTTCACACTCAAGTGTGAGCACAAATATAACCATTCACTTTCACCAATTAAACATCGGAATGAACAAGCCTTTGGATTTTGACCAGAAGTTCCAGGAACTTGCTACTAATTCTATCTCCCTCTCCAGCCATCCAATTGTGTAATTGGATGCTCATTTTGATGTTCAAAGCTTCAGCCTGCTTTTTGATCCTTAAGTGAGATTGTAAACCCACTTCTTTCCATTCTAAAAACTGCCTATTTTCACCTCCGTAACATTTCCCTTGCACATTTGTATAACATATAACTTTATACTCCCTGAACACTTCATCTCACCTTGGTGTTGCAGTGCATATGTTCTGCCTTATTTTTCTCCTTCATCCCTGCAAATGTTAGCTTACTAGCACCTTATCCATCACTACCATAGATGTAAAATTCCTATTAGTGTATTCAAATCCACTCATAACCAAAGGGATTTGATCCTTATTTTTTCTCGAGCCTTGAAATCCCCCAAAGTCAAAACAACATTTTCCTGAATTCTGCCTATTTGTAAATGTGTATTGTAAATTGTAAATTCATGACTTCATCCATTTGAGTTCGGACACTGTAATTTGTATCCCGTGTCCTTTCACTATTCTGTTTCCCACTCAAGGCTATCTCTAAATGTAATGCTTCTTATTTTCAGTGATCCCAATGAAGTGTTACATTAACCAGAAGTAATACTAGAGGATGTAATTAAGTGTAGAAAATAATACTGGGGTAATTTTAACTTGATTTTCCAAAAGCCTTTGAAAAAGTCCCTCAATATAGACAAATGATATGGAGAACAATACAGAACAGGAGCAGACCTTACGCCCATGATATCTCTACCAAACATGATAATCTGATCTAATTTGATCTGCCTATGCTTGATCCATATCCCTCCATTCTCTGTATATCCATGTACCTATCAAAAAGTCTCTTAAATGCCACTATCATATTTGTTGCATCACTGCCCCGGAAGTGCAATTCAGTCACCTACCCATTCTGCAAAAACAAAACTTTCTCCATTCACCTTCTTTAAACAATCCCGCTCTCACTCTAAAGCTATGACTTCACATTTCACATTTCACATTTCCACCCGAGGGAAAAGATTCTGACTTTAACTTATCTATGCGACACTTCATAATTTTATAAACTTCTTGTAAATAAGCAATTCACAAACTTAAAGTGTGCAACATCTTTTAATGATAGCGCAGGGTATTACATACATCCTCAAGCACTGGCTACATTCTTCTACTGAACTGTACACAGGAAGGGGAAGGCGTTATGATTGATGTTAACTAGGCGGGGTTAATGGTACTGAGGTAACTGTTATTGGTTGCATATATAAACCATCTACATCCTTCCCCTTAGAAAATCAAAACAGATTGTTGTCACAACAACAGAATTAAACAGCAGAATTAAACAAAATCGCCATGACGAACAGATGGCTTACTAATCCGGCTCGAGCGCGTACGGATGTCTCCCCCTTCCCCCGAAAGAGCAGAAGAAACAGGAGGACACGAGGCAGCTTGGGAACCAAGGAAGGGCAGTGGGGGGAGAGTGAGAACCGCGACCGGCAACAGGGGACCCGCGCAGAGGGGAACCGGGCGCTCAATATGGGGATCGAGGCATGCAGGGAACACTGGCTGGGACGGCAGCCGGCTGCTGGTATGAGAGTGGTGGGGCATAGGGCCCCGGGGGCTGCGGCTTCGGCTCATTAACCGCAAGCAGGTGTTGTCGGCTTCTTCGGTAGATGGTACCCTCATAGTCGACCAGATACGAACGAGGTGAGTCGGCCACCCCAACCACGGTAGCCAGACGGAAGTGACCACCGTTGGTCTGCTACCGAACAACCTGTCCAGGCAACAGAGGATCGAGTGGTCTGCACGACCGATCGTGGGAACGCCGCTGGCTGTCATGTTTCTCTTGCATGCGCCTCTGCATGGAGGCAGGCTCCAGCACCCGAGTGGGTGGTGCTGGGCAATCGGGATGGTAGATCTGGTTGTTCTGGACATCAGATGCTGAGCAGGTTACCCAATCGCCGGATCCCTGGAAACATTCCTGAGGTTCAGGAGATCCAAATACAAATCAGAATTGGACAGTCTCGCCTGTTCCATCAGAAGCTTGGCGCTGCGGACGGCCCGTTCTGCAAGGCCGTTGCTCTGTGGGTACTCTGGGCTGCTGGTGAAATGCACGAAATTCCACTTGTCGGTAAAACTTTTGAATTCTCGGCTGGTAAACTGCCTGCCGTTGTCAGTCTGCAGCCTGACAGGGGACCCAAAAATGGAGAAGTGTTTCCGCAGCTTTCGGATCACCATCTCCGACGTGAGGGATGTCAGTAAATCCACTTCGAACCAGTTTGAGTACGAGTCGACCAGGACAAGGTAGTGGTTATCACGCCACTCGAAGACGTCGGCAGCCAACGAGGACCAGGCCAAGGCAGGGGCAGGCTGTTGCAGCAGGGGCTGTCGCTGCTGGTGTGGAGCAAGACTGCTGCACGTGGAGCAGGCAGAAACGGTCTCGGATATATTTGGCCATTCCAGGCCAGTAGAATTGGCACTGAGCGTGGGCGAGTGTTGCATCGACCCCAGGGTGTCCGCTATGGGCTGCGCAATAGTAAAAGTCAAACAGGGAGGACGGGACTACAACTTGGAGCTGCAGCATCATACGCTGCAGCGTGAATCGGCTTGTTCTGGATTGTCACCAGTGGCTGGTGGTCAGTTTCGACCGTAAATCTGCTGCTAAACAGGAAGTCTGAACTTGGAGCAGGCGAACACCACCGCAAGCAGCTCCTTCTCGATCTGAGCGTACCGCTGCTCAGTGTCCGTCATGGTGCGGGAGGCATAGGAGACAGGATGTAACGATCCATCGACAGACTGAAGGCAAGCCGCACCCAGACCGAACTTGGAAGCGTCACAGGTGACAGTGATGGGGCGACTCACGTCGAAGAACCGCAACATCGGAGTGTTAATCAGTTTCGACTTGAGGCAGTCAAAGGCCTGCTGGTGATGTGGGAGCCAGACCCAGGCCATATCCTTTTATTGTCAGCCGCCGCAGGGGAGCACTCAGCTCACTGAGGTTTGGTACAAACTTCCCAAGTTAGTTCACCATGCCCAAGAATCGTTGTAGACCTGGCACGTCGGTGGGGGCTGCCATCTTGGAGGTGGCAGCTGCCTTCAAGGGGTCGGGTTTTAGTCCGTTAGAGGTGAAAACGTGTCCAACATACGTGACTTCTGAGACACGAAACCGGCACTTCTTAGGATTCAGCTTCAGGTTGGCCTTCCGCAACCGATCCAGGAAGCGGCAGAGGTTCAGGTCGTGCTCGGCAATGTCCTTCCCATAAACCAGGATATCATTCACGATGATGGCACATAGCAGGTCCGAGAATATCTGCTCCATCGTTCACTGGAACACCTCGCTAGCGGAATTGATGCCGAATGGCATTCGCAGGAACTTGAATCTGCCAAACGGTGTGGTGAAGGTCGTCAGTTCAGAAGACGCTTTGTCCAACGGGATCTGCCAAAACGAGTTCTTAGCGTCTAGGACCGAAAAGATGATGGCTTGCCCCACCTGAGCCGCCACGTCCTCAACAGACCGCATGGGGTAGTGTGGTCGCCTGATGGCAAGGTTTAAGTCCTTCAGGTTGATACACACATGTATTTCGTTCTTGTCTTTCTTTATCGTGGCAACCATGGTGCAGACCCAATCGGTGGGCTCGCTAACCGCTTCTAGCACCCCCTTTTCGACCATGTTGTTAAGCATCACCTCGACCCTGTCTTTCATGACGTGAGACACCCTGTGAGGTGCGCGGACCATAGGTTGTATATTTGGGTCAATGGAAATATGGTATGTCAGTGGTAACTTTCCCAGGTCATCGTTGAACAGGTCCTAGTATTCTGTAGCCGAGTTAAACGACAGTTGCACTTTGTGGACCGTGCGGTCGAAGGACACCAGGCCAAGATCTTGGCACGCACGGTTGCCCAGCAGGGTTCCACAGTCAGAGTTCAAAACATAGAACACCAGGTTTCTCGCGGCCTTTTGCAGCACGCAAGTTAAAGTGGCCCTCCCCGCAGGCCTTAGAATTTCTCCACCATAGGCGTGCAGGGTAGCATTGTCAGCAACCAGGGGCTCATTATTCCTTATCTTGTTGAAAAGATTTATTGACAAAGCGTTGACCTTCGCACCTGTGTCGAACTTTGCAAGGAAGGTTACATCATTGACAGTCACAGATATGGAGGGATCAGAACGTTGGCCGGGTGCCTGGAGGAGGGTGAACACATTCGAATCCTCGGGAGAATTAATTGGATCTGCATCATAGGATTCAGCTATGTTGGGCTGTGAGTCGTAACAGACATCAGGTGGTCTCAACATGTTTAGACTGGGTCTGGAAATCTGTACCTGTCTCCCACGGGAACGGAATGAACTACAGGCGGCAGAGAAGTGATTCAGTTTTTTACAAAAGTTACAGGCCTTGCCATAGGCGGGGCACATCGACAGTCTGTGGTGCATGTAATTACAGTTTGGGCACCTTTTTGGGGGCACTTCACCAGGACCTGGGTTGGCACTCGGCAGAAAAGCATTGTTTTCCATCCGAGGCTGTGGTCTCCTAAACCCAGCCAGGTTGACAGATTTATTGCCCGAGTCCCGGTGGTCATATGGCAATACAACGACCTCAGACAATCTGTAGGCATGCATGGCTTTTCCCAACGTTAGATCCGGATCCCTTAGAAGCTCACATCGCAGCTTCTGGTCACGCATGCCAGTTACTAAAATGTCTCTAGTGAGCTGGTCTGTCATGTCACCAAAACGGCACCGCTGGGCAAGAGAGCGCAAATCAGCAATAAAACATTCAACAGGTTCATCCGGCAACTGTTTCCTTGTAAAGAACCGTGCCCTCTCTAGAATGTGGTTCGAGGGCAGGTCACAAATCTCATTGAACTTATGTAGCAGGCAAGCGGGGTCACTGGCAGATTCTGCAGGAGTAGTCACCACGTTGTTGTCGTCCAGGACCACTGGAGCGTAGGTGAAAGTTCTGGCTCTCTTCATGGCATCAGGTCCGACAAGGTTGAGTAGGAGGGAAGCTTTAAGGGAGTCAGGATCAGCGCGGTGTGCGACGTTGACAAAGTGTGTGAAATCAAATTCAAACGTGGCCCAGCGCTCAGAGATGTCAGCATCAAAGACAAGCTGCGCGGGCTTTCTGCAAGAGGACGCCATGGTCAGAGAGATTAAGCACAAAAAGGCACAAATCAAAAAAAAGAAATAAAACCCGATAGACAGGAGAAGCAAGTGTCTTCCAGCTTCTGACACCATGTAAATAAGCAATTCACAAACTCTTAAAGTGAGCAACATCTTTTAATGATAGCGCAGGGTATTACATACACCATCAGGCACTGGCTACATTCTTCTACTGAACTGTACCCAGGAAGGGGAAGGCGTTATGATTAATGTTAACTAGGCGGGGTTAATGGTACTGAGGTAACTATGTTATTGGTTGCATATATAAACCATCTACACTTCTATCAGGTTTCCCCTCAACCTTTGACACTCCAGAGAGTCCCAGTCCCGGCAACCCCAGTCCAGTCTCTCCTTATAGCTAATCCCCTCTAATCCAGCAGCATCCTGGTAAACTTCTTCTGTATATATATGTATGTAGCCTGCTTGTGTATACTACTCTTATAACAAATGTAAAGCACTTTGGTCAATGAGAGTTGTTTTTTAAATGTGCTATATAAATAAATGTGACGACTTGACTTGACTTCTGCATTCTCTCAGGTCTCCGCATCCTGCTTGTACTGAGGCAACCAGAATTGCACACAATACTCCAAATGCGACCTAACTGCAGTTTTATAAAGCTTTATCATGACCAGATTGTTATAAAGCTGCAATGTAAATCAGAGATGATGAATTGCAAAGACAGAAATTAGAGAGTGGCTGTAAAAGGTGATTGTTTGCAGTAGAGGAATGTGGATAATGGTAGACAAGGATTGGTGGTGGGACCACTGCTTTTCAAATGTACATACATCTAGAATCAAAATACCTAAATTTGTAATTATATCAAATTTGGATTATTAGGGGTGTGTGGATGTTTTGGTTAGCCAGTATTAAGAAGGATTACAGTAATTTACAAGCGGACATTAATAAATATGCAGAATGGAAAAATAATTGTTAAATTGTATTTCAACATTGATAATGCAAGATGAAACAATTTGGCCAGAAGAATAGTGAGGTGTTTTTTTTACTTTGTAGCTGTGAGTCAAGGAGGGGTAGATCAACAAAAGGATTTTGGAGTGTAAATGCACAAGTCTTTAAACGCTGTAACATAGACGAGCAAGCCCAGTAAAAACACCTAACCCTTGTTTCTAAAGGGCCAGAATTGAAAGGTAGGGAAGTTTTTCAAACCCACATTAAGCTGCACTTAAAATATTGACTCCAATTATAGTTCCCATACAATATAAATAATAGAGGCAAAGGAGTAGATGGGGAGATGAATTCAAAAGATGGCATTGGAGGTACATGTGGGGAAGGATAAACAGACTAGATTTCTTACGAGACCCTTCTTCCGATGGGGGTCGCGACTTGAAACATCACCCATTCCTTCTCTCCAGGGATGCTGCCTGTCCCGCTGAGTTACTCCAGTATTTTGTGTCTACCTTCCGTGTAAACCAGCATCTGCAATTCCTTCTTACACTTGCACTGAAATCCCTCTGTACTTCAATGCTCCTCATGGTCCTCTCATTTATCATATACTCTACCCTCGCATTTGACCTCCCAATGTTCAATACCTCAGCTTATTCCGATTAAATTCTACCTGTCCACATTTCCAACTGATTGATTTCCTGTTGAATCCTTTGACAACCCTTCTTGCTGACCACCATACATATTTTTGAGTAAGAAGGAACTGCAGTTGCTGGTTTAAACTGAAGATAGATACAAAAATCTGGAGTAACTCAGCGGGTCTGGCAGAGAAGAGAATGGAATGAAGAGAAGGAATGGGTGACGTTTTGGGTGGAGACCTTTCTTCAGACATTGTTGTGTCGTCTGTTAACTTACTAAATCAGACTACCTACATTTTTGTCCAAATTATTTATGTATATCACTAACACCAGAAGTCTCAGGACTGATCGATGCTCATTGACACCACCATGTCAGGACAGCACCCCTTTACCACTACCTACTGCTTCTGTGGCCAGGCCAGTTTTGAAACAAATCTACCAAGTCCTCATGGATGCCATGTGTCTTATTTTTTTGGATCAGACTACCACAGGGGTCCTTATCTGAAGCTTTACTGAAGTCCATGTAAACAACATCCATTGTACTACTCTCATCAATCAGCTCCTCAAAAAACGAAATCAGATTTATAAGACATCATCTACATTGCAAAAGTCATTCTATAGGTCTATGCTTTTACAGATACAAATAGTCCTATGCCAAGAATCTTCTCCAACAATTAACGTACCACTGATGCCCAAGGCTCAACGGATTCCAATTTCCTGACGTGTCTCTCCTTCCTTCCTTACATTAGCTATTCTCCAGCCTCTGATTAAAAAAGATACAAAGATCTCTGTCAAGGCTCTAGCAATCTCCTCCCCCCTCCCACCCCCGCCCCACCTCTCTATAACATGGGATAGACCCCATCGGGTTGCGTCCTGGGGACTCAACTATGTTATCATTCTTCAAGAGACTCGGCACCATATCCTTCTTAATATCCACATGCCCTACAATATTAGTATATCCCCCCCCCCCCCCCCCCACCCCCCGATCTTGCTATAACCACGTCCTTTTCCAGTACAGATTTAGTACATTGACAATTTCCACTGGCTCTAGGCATATATTCCGTCCATCGTCTCTCCCTAGTGACCTTGTTTTTAATGTATGGATAAAATGCCTTAAGATTCCCTTTACTCCTATTCACCAAGGACATTTCATGGCCCATTTTAACCCACCTTATTTCCTGTTTTAAGTGCTCTCCTGCCTTTTTTGTATTCAAGCCAAACTCGGTTTCCTAAACCGTACAAATGCTTCCTTTGTCTTTTTGACTAAATGTGCAACATCTCTCGTAATCAAAATAACCTTGCCAATCAACATTTCTCTTCTTCTCATTGCTCCTGAATTCTGACCACATGGCCTTTCAGTGACTCTCACATATCTGATGTGGACTTACCCAATAGGTGCTCTTAATGTACTCTTCCCAACTCCTGCCTAATGCTGTTGTAAGTAGCCTTTACCCAATTTAGCACTTTTTACCTTGCGGCACTTATCCTAGTCCATAACCACATAAAAGATTAGGGTTATCATTACTGTACCAGAGAAGGTATTTCTGTACATAAATAGAGCTATGAGATAGTCAAGAGAGAATGCAGTAGAAATTTATTTACGCACAGAATAGTAAGAAAGTAGAATTATATACACAAATCTTTTTGCTGGATTTCAGCAGAATCGTTGTCAGTAGAAAAATGCATGCACAGATCGATGTTTTATTCTATGCTTTTAAAGTCTTCATTGATAATATTTTTGAGAGTACCACCTTAACATTCTTTTGATTACTGTTGCACATTACTTCCAGTAAAGCTGTGTACTTAATTTGCAGATCGGTTGTATTGAGTGGGTCAGAATCAAATTCTTATGAAGTGCTCAATGTTTTAACCTGCACTTCAAATTACCTAAGGTAGACACAAAATGCTGGAGAAACACAGCGGGTGAGGCAGCATTTATGGAGAAATGGAATTGGTGATGTTTTGTGTCAAAACCCTCTTATCTTCTCAGAATATAATAACAGTTACAAAGTAGTAATATATTTAAAAAAATCAAATGTAGCTTGGAGAATTATTCAGAGTTCAATTTAAGTTAGAGATAAAGCATGGTACAGGCCTTATGGACCACCGGGTCCGCACCGGCCAGCGATCACCCCATACACTAATGCTATCCTACACACGGTAGGGACAATTTACAATTATATTAAGCCAATTAACCTACAAACCTGTATGTGTTTGGATTGTGGGGGGAAACCGGAGATCCCAGAGAAAACCCACGCAGCTCACGGGGAGAATGTACAAATTACATACGGACAAGCACCCACAGTCAGGATCGAACCCGGGTCTCTGGCACTGTAAGGCATCAAAGATACCGCTGCGCCACCGTGCTTCCCCGATATTTAGATGAAGCAGTGCAAAACCGTTCCCAAATGGAATCATTGGTACCCGGGGCGGGGCCGAGCGTCGCCCGGCGCGGCTTTGATGGCTGCGGGACATACCGGCGCCCGCCGGGGGCTCCAACTTTGTGACTTTGGGCCTGGAGCGGGGCCGTGCATCACCCGGCGCGGCCTCAATGGACATGGGACTTAACACCGCCCGCCTGGGGCTTTGACATCGGGAGAGAGATGGTGCAGGGGAGAGAGAAGAACTTTGCCTTCCATCACAGTGAGGAGAAGATCCACTGTGATGGATGTTTGTGTGAATTTAATTGTTTGCGTGTTTTTTTATGAATTGTTCTGTTTGTTTGTTTGTATGGCTTGTAGAAACGGAGTTTCATTCGAGCCTCTCTGAGGTTCGAATGACAAGTAATAAAATCAAATCAAATCAAACCCACTTTGCCAACTGTGGGACAGCAAAGAACTAAAAATTATGAAAATCCAAACATCCTAACGTGTATTTTATCCAAACTTAAAATGTTTAATGTAGCATGTTGAGTAAAATTAAGTGGTCTTGATACTTTTTAAAGCAATATTATTTTAAAATAATTCATTTCCAGCAGCAGCATTAACCATTTGCACAATATAGTGATAAGTCTGTGATGGGCTACTAATAAAATGGCCTGTAGATCTCCAGGCAGAGTAAAATACGAAGTGCTTTATGGTTAAACTAACAAAATGATTGCAGCTCAGCAGGAAACATCGACTTAGGAAGGTTAAAGAAATATATGATCCTCTTAGTTGCCTTTGTCGCATTAGAAAGATAATTGGAAGAGAAGAATTAGGGCAACAGATAAAAAAGAAGCAGCACCCTGGGCATTGTGCAACAAATTTGCATTCTTCCATATTAATTGAAAATGCATTATTAGCTGCAATCACAAAACCAAAATGCATTTTTTTCAAAGCTGTAATTTATACTTCATTGATGTTTTCTAACATTTGCACTATTTATCATCATTCTGCTGCAGCTTAAGTCATAAATGATTTAAAAAAAACTTATTTACACATTTAGCAGCAAAGCAAATACTGTAAAACACTGTTGTTTATCAGACTACGGTTCATATGTTGTGTTTTCTCTAGTTAACTTTCAGTGATTAAATGTAGGTTTCTTATTTAATTAAACCACTGACATCTACTGTAGTTTTTACATCTGTTGAATTTTTAATTGGATCACAGGAAATTATATTTTAAAATCTGTAAAATTAGTCTCAAAGCTGATTTAGCGCAATAGGCCAGAGAGGATTAAAACATTGTTTATAAGTAAATGTGCAAATACAATATATGATCATGTCAGTCGTGCTGTATTTGAAATTTATGAAATCAGTTTAAGTGGCAGCAATCAAGGTTTGATCACCATTATCTCATGCTTCTACATTCAATTTCAATAATGGCATTCCATTACATGAGTGGTTTCTATGTGGCCTGTTCAAGTGGAGCTGGATTTTAGCTCTAAGGGAACCTCTACAAGAAGAAAAGAGAGGAGGTCTATAGGAGATCATTAATAGTAATATATGTAAATTCAACCATCAATTGTGTTAAGAAGTGGTCTTAGACATGCAGCAAATAGTATTGCCATGTTGCAGTGCCTGAAATTCCCCTCATGTTACACCTTTTCATCTTACTTGAATGCACCATCATTTGCTGCTGCTTATCAGGATGTTTTTTTTTAAAAATTGGCAATGACCTTTATTGGCTCCTGGAGTGAGGGAACAGTTAAGAATCAACCACACTAGTGGGTCTGGGGTTCCATATGGGCCAGATTGTGTACGGGTGGAAGATTTCCGATAGTGAAGAACATTAGAGAACCAGATCAGTGTTTCACCAATTCAATAATTCATGATAACCGTTACAGAAATGTTCTTTAAATCTAGATTTGTTTAATTACTTGAATTTAAATGTCACAGCTGGCATGGTAGGATTTGATCTTGTGTCTCTGGATCAGTCGTCCAGAATGCTACTTGCTAGTTCAACGATTTAACTGCTGTGTCACAGTACTCATGTTTGTACAAAACTCCTGTGCAAAGGCTCTGAACCATTTTGCACAGTGTACCATATCAATGGAACCAGCAGGATGAGGGCACATTGAATAGTCATACTTCAGGACATTGTGAACAGTGACTTCATGCCAATCGTGTGCTATTGAGTCAATTGTCACATCTGTCATGTGATTGATCTCCTCTACTCAAGGAGCCAGTATCTCATGTACCCCTGCCCGTGAGCTGGATCTTCCAATTGTTTGCCGGCACAATATGCAGTCAAGAAACTGCCTGCCGCAGTTCCTACTTTGTTCAGTAGGTGGACCCCTCGGTGCATTCCTTTCTGTGTTCATCAGCCCTTGCCGATGATGATGTAGTCACTTCCTTTGTTTCACACTCGAGAGACGATAGTTCCCATCAAAGATCCTATAGGATCTTTGGTTCCCATACATACAGTACCCTTGCTTGGAATGGGAAGTGACCTCAACAGCTCCCCAAACACAACTAAAGAAGAGAGCTAAGCGATATCACCAAGGTTTTTCATGTTGGTTGGCCAAGTGGAAATTAGGTCTACCTTGTTGGCAGTTACTTTTAGGTAAACAATGATATTCGCCAAATTTGTTTCCTCCCAAATAGTCCAACATTCAAAGAACCCCAGACTGAACAAAAGACGCTGGGAAAGGCAAGGGTCTAAATCAGCTCGGGGCCTCCTACCTTTCAGTCATTCAAGTCAAATTGAATTTATTGTTACATACACAAGTTTGAGTTTAATGTCACTTTCTACAAGTCATAGATGTAGCCATTGGCATTTGCAGAGGCCCCTACTATGCCTGTCTTTTGTTGGTTTCATTGAACTCTCCTCGTTCCAAATGTACTCTGGCACCATTCCCCAAATTCTTCTCTGCTACATCGGCATATACATCCGTGCAGGACTTGTTGATCAAATCAACTTCACCACAATCTTCCACCCTGCCCTCTGTTTCCCTTGGATTACCTTTGGCATCCCTTTCCATTTTCTCATTCTCTCTGTCTCTATCACAGGGTACAGTGTATTAACTATCATCTACTACAACCCCACTGACTACCACAACTACCTTGACTACACAGTGTTGGACTGGGCTACATCCACAACACTGCAATTTCTAGTTGTGTGGGGCAGAGCTATTGCCAAATCAAACTGATGCATCCTGGTAGGATGTTTCCTACTGTAAAAGTAGGTAAGAGTTCTTGGAGATACGTTGAACTTTCTTCCTCTACTGAGGAAGTTGGAATGTCGTTGTACTTTGTTGGCCGTAGCTTCAACGTGGTTGGTCCAGGACAAATTGTTAGTATTTGAAGCTCTTGACCATCTTGAAACTCTTGACCATCTCCACTTTGGCGCCATGATGCTCACTGGGGCATGTACACCACCTCGTTTCCTGAAGTCAGCAACTTCCTCCTTCATCTTGCTGACATTGAGGGAGAGGTTGGCGTGGCACCGTGTTACTTAGTTCTCAATCTCCTTCCTGTACTTTGTCTCGTAGTTGTTTGAGATGTGGCCCGCAACACGGTGTCATCTGCAAAGTTGTACATGGATTTAGAGCAGAATTTGACTGCAAAATGTATAGGAAACATCCTTGAGAATTATCATGAAGGATGTTTTGTCACCTATCTTCACTGAATGTGATCAATGGATTAAGAAGTCAATGATTCAGTGGCAGAGGGAGGTGCTGATTCCAAGTGTTTGGAGATGAATATGGAGATGTTTGGTTGGGATTATGTTGGTGAAGTCAGACCTTTTGTCATTAATAGCGATCTGATGTAAGTGCCCTTGTTAACCAGATGTTCCAGCTATGAGTGTAGGGCCAGGGACATGGTTTGGAGATGAGTTTGAAGAAGGGTCTTGACCTAAAATGGCACCCATTCCTTCTATCCAGAGATGCTGCCTGTTGCGCTGAGTTACTCCAACATTTTGTGTCGGCCAGGGAGAAGATGTCTTCCATGAACCTGTAGCCACAGTCGGCAAGCTACAGTAGAACAAGGCTGTATGTCGGGCAGATGCCATTGTGTGTCATGAACAGCCTCTCAAAGCACATCATGGTGGTAAATGTCAAAGCCCTTCGACAGTAGTCATCAAGACACACCACCTTGCCCCTCTGTAGCACGGGGATGGTATTGATCTTCTTAAAGCAAGAGGGAACCTGAGAATGGAGTAGGAAGAGGTTAAAGATGTTATAAATCCTCCTACCATTTGGTTCCCGGCAGGTCCTGTGAACACGGCTGTGGACTCCAACAGAGCTACTTAGCTTCCATGGCTTCATTCTTGTGTAGACCGATCTGACATCTGCGACAATAACCATGGGAACAGGTGCAACCAAGACTGTTGGAATAGATAACATAATTCCACCGACCTTCGGTTCAAAGCAAGCGTAGAATGCATTGTGACTATCTTTCAGTACACCCCAGAAATATTTTTACATAAAACGTGACAAATATTCTGCTCAATTCTATCCCCATTCATTATTTCATCAGTTCTATCCTCAATCTATGCTCAGATTTCATGTGCCAAGCTGAATATTAAAATTGGTTCTCCATTATTCTCTTCTGAAATTAATTTACATAGTGTTTTATCATTTTCTAGAATGGCAGTTTTTTACTCAATTCTAATTAATTTTGCATTTCTGTTTGGGAAAATATCTTAAACATTCCAATCTCCATAAAGGCGCAGCTAAAGTGCGAGTGCAGAAATGAAATTAGAAGCCTTTGGAGCCACTTTCACCCAGAAAAGCTGTATGGATCATCCGTCTCTGCGTTCTTTTGAGACTTTCTCCACAACAAATGCCAGCCTTAAGCCAGCTCCATACATGGTATCAGGAAATGTTCGGGTGCATTGGATATCGCAAAGTCTGTGAACCTTGACATTGACCTGACTGTGGTGATGAAGGTCATGTGCTCTGGAAGAGCATCAGTTCTATCCAGGTCGGAAATAATTTATAACATCTCTAACTGGAAAAAGGAAAGTTGCCCAGACTTGTCCTCAAATTACAGGACACATAATTCCAGGCAATTTCTGCTGCATTAATATATTCTTACTCACTGGCAAATTGTGGGAAGAATTGCAAAATAACAATCAGCTATTATTCACCAGGAACTTGCTCAAGTTTGTTTTCCCCCAGCATCACCCTGCTGCAGATTTAATTGCAGGATTTATTCTCAAACTCAGTCGAGAAAAATCCTAAGATGTTCTTAATTAAAGGAAAGGAGGATAAAAGGCCTCTCTCACGGTGCGAGTTAACTCACGAGTGACCCCGAGTTTTCACTCGCGGTAATCACGTACAATTAACGTAGTGGGAACGTCGGAACTTGCGCGCGCAACTTAGCGACTTGTGGCGCTAACGGCAGGTACCCGTGAAACTCGTGAAAAAATGTTTAAGGTTTTCCACGAGTCACATTTACTGTTCAAGTAAAAAATTTAAACATTTAAACTCGTTGTAATAACGTAGTAGCCTGTGCGTTAGTGACTCGTGAGTCTACCGTGGGCACTCTTTAACTCAGTGGACAGTCAGCATCTCTGGAGAGAAGGAATGGGTGACGGGATGACATTTCCAAATTTCTCCAGCCCCATGTGTTCACCTTTTGTCAACCAGCATCTGCCCTCTTTTGTGTATGACATTATTTGTATCCGTGGCAGTTGGTTGTCGCTCCCTTCAGTTTCCCAGGGGGTTGGGACGGGACTGGAGTTGGGAGGGAAAGGTGGGGGGGGGGGGGGGGGGGGTAGTGTTTCACTAAATGTTTTTAAAAACCTTTAAGTTATAGATTATGGACAATTTTAAGTTGAGTATGGACAAATCCAATGAACCACACTACATTATTCTTGAATAGATAACTTTGAATTTGTGATTTTTAAAAAAGGAACCAACATCTACAGTGCCTTGTGTCTTGGCAATTCATGATTCTCCACGCTGGGCAGAGAATGGGATTTGTAAGCAGCTAACTTCATTCTAAAACTTGGAATGTCACATTGGCGGCACAGCAGTAGAGTTGCTGCCTCAGTGCCAGAGACCCGAGTTCAATCCTGACGACTGGTGCTGTCCGTACAGAGTTTGCACGTTCTCCCAGTGACCATGTAGATTTTTTCCGGATGCTCCAGTTTCCTCCCACATTCCAAAGACATGCAGGTTTGTATGTTAATTGTTGTCTGTAAATTGCCCCGCAGTGTGTAGGATAGAACTAGTGTCCGGGTGATTGTGGTCAGCATGGGCTCGGTGGGCCGAAGGGCCTGTTTCCACACTGTATCTAAACTAAACTAAAGGCCCTGAAGAAGAGTCCCGACCCGAAACGTCAACTAACCATTTTCTCCAGAGATGCTGCCCGACCCGTTGAGTTATTCCAACACTTTGTGACCTTTTGTGATAAGTTAATTCTTCAACCCTTTCTCGAGGAATGGGAATTAGGGGAAGCAGTAGGAAATATGTTGCTTGGCATTTAAAATAAATAGATTAGTCAGTACAGTAATTATTAAGTCAAAGGTACAGTTATGTAAGTGCAACTGAGGTAAAAGTGAGGAGAGGGGTGGGGTAACCAGTGGAACAAATGTATAATTAGCCGAACTGGAAAACGAGCAGAACGACTGGACGAGGGTTTGTTTGATGCCCAACACAAAATGCTGGAGTAACTTGGCGGGTCAGGCAGCAACTCTGGAGAGAAGGAATAGGTGGCTTTTCGGGTTGAGGTCCTTCTTCAGAAGACTAGCCCTTATCCGAAACGTCACCTATCCACGTTCTCCAGAGATGTTACCTGGCCCGCGTTGTTACTCCAGGTTGTTGCGTCTGCCTTCCGTCTAAAGTCTTGGGATCGTCGCCGACGTGAAGACGGTACGAAGCCCCCACGCCCTGTGCACACCCCCCCCCACCTCAACCTCCCTCCACCTCAACTTACGCCTGGGCACCAAAGCAGCTCAGGAAGCGAACCCTGAGCTCTGTCTCCCAACAATCTGATGTGCAACTGATGTGAAAGAACAGCGGCTGCGGCCGGCCGGCACCCAGCATGGACTTCTCACACCCTCGCACACTTACTTTCATTCACGGTTGGCTCAAGATTAACGGGAGAGGAACTTGGTAACTCGGGAGAGGAACTTGGAACATTGCAGAAATGACATACCCGTGGGAACTCGGTTAAACACTTGAACATAAACTTGAAATCTCGTGCATAACGAGTCTGTTTTTTTTTCTTTCACTTGGGGTCACCCGTGGGTGGACTCGCACCATGAGAAAGGGCTTTAAATAAGAAACAGTATGCCCTACCAGAAGGCACAATGGCAGTTTGAGTTTGAAGGCCTGGAAGTCATATATGTTCCCAGTGAATTCTTTCCGTCTGTCTTAACAGTAGAAAGGGATGATGATGACATTAAGAAGAAATAATGTGAAGTAATAGAAAGGATAAAAAAGAGAGAACATATGCAAGGAGTTCCGTTTTTTTAAGAGGTGAAAAATCACACCCCAGATCCCTAAAATAAGCAAGAGGGGAAATAGCAATGTTTTTTACTACAATTTTTCAATGTTCTGTAGTTTCAGGCAGAGTTGCAGAGATTGGAAGGCTGCTGATGTGTTACTATAGTTTAAGAAGGGTGGAAAAGATAGACCTTGTAATTACAAGCCATTCAATCTGACATTGGTAGCGGGCAAATTGTTGAAAAAAATCCAAGGGACTGTATAAATCAGAATTTAGACAGGCACAGGTTATCAAGAGCAGTCAGTGTGGATTTGTTAGGGGAAATTCATATCTGACTAACTTAATTGATTTTTTTTAGGACATAACAAGGAACATTGATGAGGATAAAGCTTTGAACTAATGTACACAGTTCTGACAACAGCATTTATTCGAATTCTCAGTAAGGTATACGAGTATCCAAGGGAAAGTGGCAAGTTTGTGCAAATCATATGTGTATGATCAACAGGAGGGTTAGAGACTGAAGAGCAATGAGACTTCATCCGACTCGGTACTAGGGCTCCTTGTTTTTCATAATTGATTTGGACATAAATGGAAGGGCCACAATTAAGAAGTTCAAAATAATCCTAAAATTTAAACTGATTGAGAGTGGGGGAAAAAGTTATGAACTATAAGAGGATAACAATGGAGTAGTTACATTACTTCTCATTTCTCTGGATTGAAATGTATCAGGGAGGGGAAAAGGGGAAGAGAATATGTGAAAATCAATCATGCAGGGAACTTGGTGAGCTTCTTCACAAACCCCTGAAGATAGCAGGACAGGTAGAAAAGGTAGTGATAGGCCATTTGCCTCAATTGGCTGAAACATAGAAGTCAAGACCAGGGAGCTCATGCGAGTACAGTATAAAGCATTGAACATCTGTTAAAGTACTGTGCTCATTTTGGATCACCACTCCACACAAAGGTTATGAAAGCACAAAAAAAGCCTGTGGATCCTGAATTGCAAAATCAGACTTTGAAGACTTTTGTCAGGGCTTGAAAATTACGGATACGAGTTAAGAAAGCCCAGGTTAGGATGTTTGCATTGGGGAAAACAGGAGACGGAGTGACAGTTTGAATTATTTAAGATTATGGACGGCCTAAATATGGTGAACAGAAGGGGATTACTTCTCTGGATAGAGATGCATCAGAAACCAGAAGGTTTGGGGGTTTAAGTTAATTTTAAAAGGGAAGTTGAAGAAATTGAATGGTGGCTGACTTGACTTTACTGTCTGAAAACACAAAAGAAGGAGAAGCCCTTGCCACATTTCAAAAGTGTCTGTATGAACACCTGAAGAGCCATAGTCTGCAGTATCGTGGATCAGGCATACATCAAGTGGGATTCACCCATTATCCATTTTTTGGTGGCATGGACATGACGGGCTGAATGACCACCGCCTGCGTCATAAATTTGTTGTATTATTCTGTACTAACTGGATGAAAAAGGGCATCAAGCACGTTCGAACTTGCACATCTCCAATTGTTATACTATTACTGTTGACTACTGTTATTTAAATGGCTCAGAATCTAGGACCATAGGAAACCTTCCACTCTAAGTGTTGCAGGATGGTGGGTTATTATACATTTCTCAAAAGTAACCAGTAATTGCCATTAAATCCAGCGACATTTGTGTCCCAAGTATAAGGAAAATAATCCTTTATGAAATTTGGTGCAGTTTGCTTCCTCCATCAGCTAAGACTCATTATTGCAGCACAGCTTCTATCCTTGCATAATCTGTCTTCCATGACTTGTATAAAGACAACTATGTGGATTGTTTCATTTTTGCACTATCCCTAATAGTTGATGACCCAAGTGGTCAGATACCATGTCTAAAGACTCGACTGTCTAATTATTTCACAATTTAGAAAATTGTGCACTTTATCATTTTAGGTTCAAATAGGTTGATTTTTACCTTGGCTTTAATTGACATACATTTACCATAATTTTGCTTGATTGCTTTATTTGTTAATAGCACTGCTCTTTCCATTCTTCCATCTGCAGAGCTTGCAATCCTGCTAATCCTTGTATCATTAGCAAACTATGATATATGGCTTTCTGGTCCATAAACATTTGGTTGTTTATAAATGTGCAGTACTGTTGGCCCAATGCTCGGAATATACCAGTATTTATAATTAAAAAGTGAACATATCAAATTTGTTTCCATTTTTTTCCCCCTCTGATTTCCATGATGTTTCTTCACCTAGTCAAAGTTTTGTTTTCATTACACTTTAACGTTGGCTAGCAGTCTTATGATGGACTCTTTCAAATGTCTTCTGGTGTTCTATATGAAACAACAGAAACCATTCCCCTGTCGACAATTGCCACTTCTTCAAAAAAAAATCAATCGGTTGTGTTAATCGTGACCTTCTATTAACAATTCGATGCGGACTCTCACCAAATTTTAAAGTGTTCAGTCCTTAATTATTGACTCTGGTAATTTCCCAGCCATGGATGTTAGGCTGTCCTAATGACTGAGTCTCCACTTCCTATTTACTCCTCATTTTGTCGTCTTAATTGAAATGGGCCTCTCTTAATCACCATGGCTACACCTCCCTTGACCATTTTCCTTTACCTTGACCTTATAATCTGGTACATTTAGTTCCCTGTCCTTATTATCATGCAGCCATGTATTTTGAATGCCTAACATGTGTTATGCGCTAAATTAATTTGTGCTTGCTCTTCTGAAAGACAGAAATACTTTACCATGTAATATGCCAATGTCTATTGTTTAAAAATGAACTGCAGAAGCTGGAAAGTCGAAGGCAGACAAAAATGCTGGACAAACTCAGCGAGTGAGGCAGCATCTATGGAGCGAAGGAAATAGGCGACGTTTCGGGGCGAGAAGGATCTCGACCCGAAACGTCGCCTATTTCCTTCGCTCCATAGATGCTGCCTCACCCGCTCAGTTTCTCCAGCATTTTGGTCTACCTGCCAATGTCTATTGGTGTTTGTAAATACTTGTATGTATGTAGTGGCGAGTCAGAGCATATGCTATCAATGTTGTCTATGTCAATAGCATCTTCCAGTTACATTATGCCCTTAATATAATCAAAATATCACAAAATGCTTTGCCGTAATATAAGACACAAAACTGATGGTGAATGATTTATGGTATGAGGGTGGAAAACCAAGCAGCAGACCTTAAGGAACGTCCTTAATAGATGTAAAGAAACATAAATTTCCAGATCTTGAGACTATCAGCAGGACACTAATCAATATTGTCTGAACAATCAGACTGCATTTCTGAGTATTGGAGATGGGTTAGTGATAAATTTATGGTTAATTTGTTGTGCTTAATTGTTTCAAGCTTGCAATTTGTGACCATTACTGTTAAATATTTTACTATGATTAATTGTTAGCTATGTTTATTTATTTTGTTTCTTAATCTAATGATAAGAAGAATTACACCATTTTTGGCACAATCGGATTTGAGATATTAAGAATTGAGAAGACAATTTTACAGCGTTGTGCATTGAGAACCAATAGGGGATAATGTGAGGTTTGGGTTTATTACTGTCAAGTGTACCAAGGTACAGTGAAAAACGTTGTTTTGCATTCTATCCAAACAGATCAAATGTGAATACATAAATTCAATCACGTTAAACTCAAGTACAATAGATTGACTACAAAAGTTTGGGTAGAAGGAAAGATTGATATTCATCACTCTTCAGGAAGTTGCCTAACAAATGACTGTTGATTGTTTATTTTAAATGTCATTGTTTTCCTATTTTATTAGGCAGTTTCCAGAATGAGAGTGGCCCCAATAATCTGTTATTAAGAAGTTGACAGGAAGTGAAGCCTGTTTTTTCCTACTTTGCTAGTTGAACTCTTATGACATTGTAAAAGAGAAATTGGTGCCAAATCTAGTTTTTAAATCAAGTTCATTTAGAGGTTCTTTTCAAAAGAGTTTTTAATAAAAAATGGCTGACTTTCAAAAGAATGGGAAATCTCATTAATTCTTAATTTTAATCATTGTCATATTTTTAACGCTGATTTTAAATGTGTGCTAGGAGAAACCCTGCAGTGTACTAATGTGTTTGTAGCGAGCCTCACAGCAAAAGACTGTGCTTGGAACCACAGCAAAATAAATTGTGTTGTCCAGGGCCCCAGCAAGTGTGATGCGAGGGCAGTTGAATGTACACCTATAAATCAGACACGTGATAATGCAGAAACCCTAGAGTCTGATTTATGATGTTTAAACAAATACTGTTCAAGCTGTAAGTTAGACTAGACCAAGTGGGACCCGTTGGGCCCCGTTCCCCCAATGCAATATTCCACCACTCACCCATAGCCCATTTCCTCTCATCCCCCAGCACTCCCTCCCCCTCCTCTTCACCCTCCCTCTTCTTTCCCCTCTCCTCCTCCCCTCCTCCACTCCCTCCCTCACCTCTCCCTTCCTCTCCTTTTCCTTACGCACAGTCACTCCCTCCCTCCATAACCTTTCTCCATTTCCTCCTCTCTATCTCCCTGCTCCCCTATCCCACTCCCCCACTAAGTAAGTAAGTAAGTTTATTGGCCAAGTATTCACATACAAGGAATTTGCCTTGGTGCTCCACCCACAAGTAACAACATGACATGCAGTGACAGTTACGAATGACTCAGAGACAACTAAACATTAATAATAATAAAACATTAATGATAAATAAACATTAATTAATAAACATTGATCAAGCATGTGAACCAACAAAAAACAATAGATTAAAGGGAGGCTGCAGATTTTTGGCTGTTGAGGAGAGGAACTACTCATGGATAAAAACTGTTTTTATGTCTGGCTGTGGCAGCTTTGACAGTCGCCTTGTTCACAATGTTTAATTAAACACAATGTTTAAATAACATTTCTCCACCTCCCCTCCCTGCCTCTCCTTACAACAATGTAACAAATCTCTCATTGCACTGGGAGTCCTGTCTCCCTTCCCCCACTGCCTCTCTCTCCTTACAACAATGTAACAAATCTCTAATTGCTCTGGGTTTCTGTCATTTGGTAACATTATTTTAAAGTGAAAAGTTTGATTTTTTTTAAGAAAAGTTGATTTTTTTTTAAATTTAAAATGTGAATAACGTGTAAAATATAACATCAGTCTGAATGAATGCTGCTGTGTTTTTTAAAACGGATGTTTTTTTAATGTAAATAAGATCCCATTGTGATATTGTGGAGTGGAACACTGCTGATGGGCAGTTTATGTTGATCAGATCCCATTGTGATGTCATACGCTGCTAACTGCCAGTGCAAAAGAAAGATTTTTATCAAACTGGATTTTGTAAAGTTTAAAATGTGAATAATGTAAAATATACCTTCAATCTGAAAGAAACCTGATAAAAACACACCACAGGACATAGGTTAGTAAGATTAGCCAAACATTGTACCGCTATTGTGTACCGTTTTGGCGTAGTTCCGGGAGCACACTGCACAGACAGACAGACATAGAAACAAACAAGATGAGAGTTTTCCTAATTTATATATAGATAACCCCTATCAGAAATCTGATCGTCTTTCTGGTTCCATAATTAAATGCCCAAGATTTTACGAAATTAGATGAAATGTCTTTATATTCTAGATTATAGTTTTGGTGTCTATAAATGCAGATCATAGCTGATTGTTGTACTGTGTTTAAATATTCTGTTGTGCTGCAGCAAGTAAGAATTCCATTGCCTATCTGGGACATATGACAATAAAATACTCTTGACTTGACTCTTGACTAATCCAATGATTCTTGACAGTCAATATTACCCAAAATAAATTTGACTTTTTGACAACCCCTGTATGTGAAAGGGCATAAAATTAAAACTGCTAAAATGGTTACTGCCACTTCCCATGTTAATATCCATTGTTAACTTTTCATCACCCTTTTCTTACTCATTCTGAGTAGCTAGAAGCTACAAATTAAAAAGATAATGTGTGATAACATTGTAAATTATACAATAGATTATATTACTAGACTCCAACTAGCATATAACACACAGTTAAGTAACACTCTGTTACAGTTTCAATAATAATTTGATGAACAAGGCATTTAATTAATTACAAATATCTATTTTTGATTACTTTGTCCAATTGTATAGATGTCTTGAGTATCAAAACATTGTACAAACCGTTGAATTTTCATTAACATTTGCTATCCATTTTGCTCCATATGTTCTTTCCTAATTTTCATCCTTTTTTTATACTTACCTTTGCTATCTTTAAAATTGTTTACTACATCTTTATTCATACCGTTGAGTTAAATTGTGCTGCATTCAAAATCCGTTGTAATCACTGAAACATTAAATTTTCATCAAAGATTGCACACCATAAGATTCATTACCATATGGCATAGGAGCAGAATTAGGCTTTTCAGCCCATCAACTCTGCTCTGCCATTCAATTATGGCTGATCTGATTTTCCCTCTCAATCCCATGCCCCTATCTTCTCCCATAACCTTTGACATTTTCACTAATCAAGAATCTAGCAATCTCTGCTTTAAAATACCAAATATCTTGGCCTCTACAGCCATCTGTGCTAATGAATTCCACAGATTCACCACCCTCTGGTTAAAGAAATTCCTCCTTTTGTCCATTCTTTTATTCTGAGGAAGTGAGTTTGGTTGTAGACTCTCCCATTACTGGAAACATCTTTTCCCCAGACACTCTATATCACTCTCTGAAAGTCCACCAGGCCTTTCATTATCCGGTAGATTTCAATGAGATGCTCTCCACATCCTTCTAAATTCCACGAGTACAGACCCAAAGTCATCAAATGTTCCTCAATGTTAACTCAATCATCTACTAGAACCTCTTCTGAACCCCCTCCAAAGCCAGCACATGCTTCCTCAGATATTGTGGCCAAATGGCTCACAATATTCCAAATGTGGCATCACCAGCGTCTGATAAAAGCCTCAGCATTACATCCTTGCCTTTATATTTTAGTCTCCTCGAACTGAATGCTAGCATTGCATTTGCTTTCCTTATCGCTGACTCAACCTACAAATTAACCTGTTGGGAATCCTGCACAAGCACTCCCAAGTCCCTTTGCACCTCCAATTTCTGAATTCTCTCTGTATTTAGAAAGTAGTTTATGCCTTTACTCCTAGTACTAAAGTGCATGACCACACACTTTGCAACACTGTATTCCATCTGCCATCTCTTTACCCACTCTCTCAACCTGTCCAATTCCTTCTGCAGCCTCCCTACTTCCTCAACACTACCTGGCCCTCCACATATCTTTGTATCATCCGCGGACTTGGCCACTAAGCCATCAGTAATTATTTGTGCGTGAACAAGATAAAAACAATTCCCAGCATGTGACATGCAATAACTGTGGTCTTTTAAGAATTTAACTTTTAAAGATAGGAACACATTGTTAATCCAAATTATATATCTTTACGTAATTCCCTATCTTTAAACAATTATTGTTACCTGAATAAATTAAGAAAACCTCTTTTTAAATGGAAATCACATCTGATCATCCTTTCTCTAAAATAAAACCTACATCTACTTCAAAACCCTGCCTGTTTCTATTAGTGAACTTTTTATTCTGTATCAAAAAAGTAGCTAATTCTGATTAAATCTTTCTCAAGCTGTACTGTCTGCCTCACTTCTGAGAAAAGGTTCCTTTAGCAGCAGTACATGCTGGAAATTGCTTTTATCTTGTTCACGCACACATAATTACTGACTGCTTGCAAGAATAGTATTGCTAGTTGGTTTTGGATGCTGGAACTGGAAGGTTTGTATTAAAAACTGAATACAGCATCCATTGCATCAAATGAATTAGGAGAGAAGGCAAGCCATAAATGGAAACATAAGATTAAGAATAATATGTCTATACAGTTCCTGCATTTTAGTTAGCATTGACCTTGTGTCTCATTTAATAAAAACTTAATGATTTATTGGGGTTAAAAAAAAGTTGGGCATGATTTGTGCATCATATTATCAGCATGCAGCATTATGTGTATTGTTCTTATGTGCATGTATACATCAATTTGTGTGCAATATTTTACCTTTTAAGGTAGTGGCTTATTTACTTATTTTAGAAATTCAGTTATTATCAAATAAAGGAAAATGAATTTATTCATAATTTGTGTTTATTAATTGGAAGTGTAACAACTGGGGAAACTAAATGCCATTTATAAATGATCTGAATCTTTTTAAGATTCTTCACAATGTTATTCCAAATAAGATGTTGTGATGGTTGTCTGTAATTAATTACAAAAGTGCCTGCATAATTTTACAATTTAAAAATAGGAGCATCATAACCAATTAATACCTTTATCTTGAGAATTTCTCAAAAATGACCCGCATACTGAAGCTGCTCTTGAACAATGAGAAACCTAGTTGTATGTATTTAATTTTCATTTCTTTCCTTCACCTTAAAATTTAAATCTATCATTGTGCCCTAGCATTAATAGCCATTGGTTTAATCAGTTGCTCATCTGCAGGAGCATGCCAGTCTATTGTTGGTGTTAATGATGTAAATGATAGACAGTTCATGCTTTGCTGCTTACTGTTCTGTTTCTAGGCATCCCACTATTACTACTCCCCAAATCCAATTTCCCAGCCTATTGTATGGATGGCCTATTTATTACTGCTGAGCAAATGAGATTCAAGAAATGGGGGTGTGGGGGCTAATCAAATTTAATTATTGCATATTGATTGTCTTCAAATTCATATCTTCTATTAAATTCTCTTTATTCTTTCTGTGTGTTCATTCACAATAGATTCACCAAATAAGAAGAAACGGGTCGAAATCCTGGATGAAATTATGGATGATGTGGAAGGAGAAGATTAATCACCATTTATCCTTTTGAAAGTAGGTATAGTTTTATTCTATATTTTATTTCAAAATCATTCTGCAGTTGCATAGAGTGCATATAATTTGAAGTAAATGTTCACTCTTCGACATTAAAATGACTTTTTGCTATATTGTGTACTTAAGACTAGATTTATAAATGCAACATTAAGCAATTTGTCTTTTTTTAAGGATGGAGGTGTAGAATTTGGCCTGCACTAGTTTGGTTATAACTCCCACAGAAATGACAAAAACTGGCCTTTGAAGCTTTTAGAGTTAACTTGCTACTAAAGCTGGTGAAGAAGTAATAAGTAGTAATAATAATAGTAATAATATATAATAATTTTTGATGTTTTGCTAATGGGCCATAACTTGCTAATGCTGGGCATTCAGTGACATCTGCCATTAGTTATATTTATTTTTGCACGTTGAGGTTTTTAAATTCTTGGATGGCAGATGCTAAAAGTGCAGGTGTTACTGGCTGCATATCCTGTACGGTCAGATTTATAAAATTGGAAAATGAATAGCACAACACCAAAAAAGGTGCAAATGATTTGTGTAAATTCAATGCCGAATCAGGTACAGAAAATAAAAGTAAGGGAAATATAGAGTTAACAGAGCGTGAAAAAACGCTTACCAGGAATAATTATGTTTAAATTGTATTGAGCATAAATCTGCCTTTTCATACAAATCATGGTTAATTTTCAGCACCAAAACAAAAAATAACTATAGCTTGTTACTGCTTGATTCTGTTGTTATTAAGGGTACTGAGCCTGGAATGGACCAAACATGACTATGGTGAACTTATTTTATATCTAGCTTGCCTTTAGAGGAACTTAATTCCTTCAGGAATAACCCAAACAGCAAGATTCCTTTTACACAAAACTAATGGTGCAGCAACAGAACTTTAATAGCAGCTTTGTTTTCTTTTTGTTTAACTACACATCTGTTCCTTGCCTGAAGTTGTAGCATTCGCAAATAGAGTAGCTGGTGCCATTACCCATGCTGTTATTTTGACGGGAATATTCAACTGTTAACAGTGCATTTTTGAAAAGAAAAATGACCATCTACTCTTTTGGGATCGAAAACTGTTTAAAATAAATGAAAATAATTGGTGCCAGTGACAACAACTAGAGTATACAGTAAAGTTATTGTAATGTAATTGATGGGCATAAGCATAGTGCCTTGTCAATTTGTAAAAAAATATTGAAGGTATTGAATATCTGAAATAAGAACAGAAAATGCTGGAAATAATCTGCGGCACAGACAGGATTTGTTGACTATATAATTATATGTTTACAGCATGATATGATATGCACTGATATTTTGAATTGGATTATAGCAATGGTCCAGAATTTCCAGGGTCCGCACTTGCCATTCTGTCGACTTGTAGGTTTGTGCTTATCCAGAGAAGATCTTCTAATGATTAAATTGGTTCATAAAGCAAGCTTTGACTAGACCATCCCGTGTAAATGTACATGGGCTTGCCAGTTTTCAAAATTGTGAGAGTGTGAATATTTGCGGATATCTCCAAAGACAAACTAGTATGCATTTCCATTCTACCATTGCAGTTAATTTGAAGATAAAATGGACAAATATGTCATGGGTTTTTTTATGATTGAAACATTTGCTTAGTTCTCTTTTATTTTTAAACAAACATAACTACTGCTAGTAGGCACTATATACTGTTTTACTTCAGCACTAGAAAAAACGGTATTTGATCTTTCCTGCGGAGTGGTCTGCACAATTAGAAGAATTGATGGTTTGTCACATCAGGAAATATGTCTGGCATAAAATAGTAAGATTAAACGAGAACTTACCAATTTGAAGTTTGATCGTTATTTTATGAGGAGTAACGATGAGGGATTACGTGAAGAAGCCCCGCCTGGCGCATGATCGGCATACTTCAAAGCACGGCATGAAAAACACAGAACCAAATAGCCGGAGTAAGATAGTAAGGCTCAACATAGACTAGAACTACCAGATGATCATTTATTTTATGAGGGTTGGGAGCGGAGGGCACGTAATCCCTCATCATTACTCCTCATAAAATAACGATCAAACTTCAAACTTGGTAAGTTCTCGTTTAATCTTACTATTTTACTTTGGAGTCACGTGAGTGACTACATGAAGATTTTGTAGCTCTGTTTTTTATGTCGTAGATTCATTCCATACGACAATCTGGCTAAGTCAACACAGTAGTGAGTAAATAATATATCTTTTAAAACATTGCTTCAGTTATGTAATAAGTCTTTTAATGATAAAAGAACAAAAGTGATAACCCCTTTATCCCAGGGGAAAGTTTACAATAAACTGATAAAGGTATAAAGTGATACCATAAATCGATAATGTAAATCGATAGTAAAATAAAGCAAAGAATCACAGAGAACCCAATACTGCGTGTCCAAAGCCTGGCACCGTGAGAACAGGTTTATCGTAGAACTTTGAAAAAGTTTCTACTTTACACCACCCTGTGGCCTCTAAAAATTTGATCAAGCGGCGTGTCCTGTACCTTCGCCTCGGATGTAGCTGCTGCCCTGGTGGAGTGAGATTTAAACACATCAGTGTCTACTCCTGCTAAATCCAAAACCTGTTTTAACCATCTAGAAATGGTTTGTACTGATACTTTTGTATGTGGTTTTTTGTGCGTAATCAATAACGCTGTCTCACCATCCCGAAGACTCTCGGTTACTTCAATATATTGAGTCAAGTGTCTAACTACACATAGTGTTTGATCAACAGGGTAAGATTTAAACATTACTTTTGTTCCAGTTTTCCCTGGTCTGCTTTGTCTGATTAGATCATAAACATAAAACACAATGTTATCTGAAGCCATATGCATGCAATCTAAACGCAACATTTGCAATGTTTGTACTCTTTGTGCTGACACTAATGCCATTAACATAACGACTTTAAATGTTAACTTCTGTAAAGACATTGACGTGATTGGAGTCCATTGCCTAAGGAAAGTAAGCACAATGCTGACATCCCAAATTTCTGTATACCTTGGTTTGGGGGGATTTCTATTAAAAATCCCTTTCATAAACCTGGAATTAATGGATGAGACCCGATTGATTCACAGTCAGAAATTTGTCCTAAATAGGACGATAAAGCACTACGAGCACTATTAATGGCACTATAGCTTAAGTGCTGATCAAAATGCAACCCCGCAAGGAACTCCAATACACTTGATATGTTCACAGTATGATAAGATATATTTGACTGTCTAAAAAAAACTTCCCATTTCTTTATATGCAACATATATTGTTTTTTAGTGCTATCTCGCCAAGCCGAAGCTATAACATCCATGGTCCTATCGGACAGTCCAAGCCCTTGCAGTGGTCTGGTCAAAACCTGCAGATTAACAAATTCATATGATCATGTAATGGATGAATTTCTTTTGTTACTGGTTGCACCAACAAATCACTGCAGCTAGGAATTGTCATGAATGGTTCCCTAATCATTTTAAGCATCAATGGGAACTATGCCTGCGTAGGCCAATTTGGAACCACCAATAAACCTGTGGCAGAATCTTGCTCTATTTTCATAAGACATTGCCTAGCCAGGCAGAATGGGGGAAACGCATAAAAGAACATATTCCCCCAATGTAGTAAGAATGCATTTACTGCTACTGCTGCTGGATCGGGTTCCCAGGACACGTATTTTGGCAATTGGTGATTTAATCTAGACGCAAACAGATTAATGTCTGGTAAGTCTGAAGAAGGGTGTCGACCCAAAACGTCGCCTATCTCCTTTGCTCCTTAGATGCTGCTGCACCCGCTGAGTTTCTCCAGCCTTTTGTGTACCCGCAAACAGATCAATGTCTGGTAATCCATACCGATTGACAATGTTATTGAAAACTTGTGGATTTAACATCCATTCCGTATTGTCTTTAAATTTCTTTGATCTGTTGTCTGCCACAACGTTGTCTTTACCTGGGAGATAAATTGCCGAAAGCCAAATTTTATTATCAATACACCAATGCCATATCTGATTAACCAGACAATCACATGATAATGATCCTACACCACCCATGTGATTAATATATGCAACAGCTGTGGTATTGTCTACTTGTAATTGGACATGCAAATCCGTCATAGTAGAACAATACGCTTTTAATCCATAAAATGCCCCCAACAACTCCAAATAATTTATACGATATTTTTGGAGAAACAATTCCTCTTGGACAGTCCATCTGCCCCCACAGCTGGTGGAATTATCCGTAGCCCCCCCCCCCCCATCCGAGAGCACTTGCATCAGTTTGTAAAAACACTACAGGCTGCTGTACTAAAATGTTTTTAGCAGCTTGTGGAACATTCTCAATCCACCACTGTAACTCTGATAAAGCCTCCCTTGGTAATTGCATGGGCCTATCAAAATGGCCTGCTCGCTTCTTTAATGCTTGTGCTTTTGCTCTTTGGAGATTTTGGTAATGTCGTGGACCAAATTCCACTGCAGGAAATGCTGCTACTAACTTACCAATAACTTTTGCTACTTCTCGGATGGAGGGATAAGGTTTGTGAATAAGGCAATAACATGCACTTGTAATATCAATAATTTTGTCTATTGGTAAAGTTACTAACATGGTAACTGAATTAATCACGAACCCCAAATATTCAATTGTTTGGGATGGCTGTAGTTTAGATTTTGTTGGATGGATCAGGAACCCTAACCTTTTAAACAGGCTTGTAGTTGCTTCAACTGATTTTTCAGCTGACTCCTGATTAGTACTGACAATTAAAATGCCATCCAGATAAGCCATAACAATGTGTTTTTGTGCCCTTAGCTGTGCAAGTGCTGATTTCAACAACTTTGCGAACATCTTAGGAGCTGAGCTTAATCCATTAGGTAATGCTTTATATTGCCACAGCTGTCCCATCCAACTAAATTTTAAGTACCTTCGAAAATGACGATGAATAGTAAGATTAAACGAGAACTTACCAGTTCGAAGTTTGATCGTTATTTTATGAGGAGTAACGATGAGGGATTACGTGAAGAAGCCCCGCCTGGCGCTGGAACGGCATACTTCAAAGCAGCGGCATGAAAAACACAGAACATAATAGCCGGAGTAAGATAGTAAGGCTCAACCTAGATTTAGAACTACCAGATGATCATTTATTTTATGACGGTCGGGAGTGGAGGGCACGTAATCCCTCATCGTTACTCATAAAATAACGATCAAACTTCGAACTGGTAAGTTCTCGTTTAATCTTACTATTTTACTTCGGAGTCACGTGAGTGACTACGTGAAGAGTTTGAAGCTTTCTGTGTTTTTCATGTCGTAGAATTTATTCCATACGACAGTCCGGCTCATTCAACACAGTAACGAGCGAATAACACATTTTTCCCCAAACATTGGCTCAAGTTATGTGATAAATTATTTCACATTATAAAGAATAAAAGTAATGCCCTTTCCATTGAAAGGCAAGTTTATCACAAAATATCAATTGATATATATATTTTGATGATATGACAAAGCAACAATTATAGAGAACTCAACACTTCGTGTCCAAACCTGACACCATGACTGGTTCCTTTTACTTTAACATTAATTTGCACCCTCCTGCGGCCTTGCATCTTTGCTCGAGCGGCTCATCCCGTGCCATTCCTGTGAATGTATCTACCTCATTAATAGAGTGATTTTCCACCTTTCAGTGTCTAGTTCCACTGAATGTATCCAATTTCTAACCATCTAGAATACATTCCTCTAGAACCATCAGTTTTTACTGAACCTAATGTGGTTTTTGTGTGTAATAAGTAGTGCTGTCTCATTATCACAGACTCTTACCTACTTCAACATATTTCATCAATGTTCACACACACACACACACACAACTTAAGGCCGACAGGATACGCTTATAGGTTTACCTTGGTTTCAGCTCTTCTTGGTGTGCTTTGTTTGGTAAATTCATAAACATATATGATGATGTAATCTGTATCCACATGCAATTATAACGTAATATTTGCAATGTTTGCACTCTTATATTGATACTAAAGTCATCAGCATTATTATTTTCAATGTTAACTTTTTTTTTTTTTTTTGAATCATTGATAAAATTAGAGTCCATTGCCTAAGGCAATTCAGGACTATTTATCTCCCGACATATATTACAATTTTGGACAGATTATATATATATTTATATTAATATCCACATATATATCCCTTTGCATATCGGGATATTATGAATGCACCTGATAACTTCTTGGTTAGTATATTGTCCGTTAATAGGACGGTAACACTCTGAGCCCTATTATTGGCTCTATCAATTAGATACTCAGATATGATAAAATAACTTTACTGTATACACAGACTTCCAATTTCTTATAACAAAATATTGTTTTTTAAAACTTATTTCTGCAAATTGCAGGTATAACACTTATTTTATACATAATTATTTTATTGTTATGTTGTTATATTAGTTAAACATTCCTAGACTTCTTTGACCATCAAACTGTTGTAATGGTCTGGTCAACCTGCAGATAGTCAAATTCATATTTTCATGTCATGGATGCCTTTGTACAACAATAATTACTGCAGGGTTACACAAAACTGGAGAACCCAGCGGGTGCAGCAGCATCCAAGGAGCGAAAGGAGACAGGCAACGCCCCGGGTCGAGACCCTTCCTCAGACTTTAATAAATTACTGCAACTATGAATCATCACAAGTGGTTCAACATCACTTAATATTAATTAAACCATGAAGGATCCGTATTGGGCCACCAAAATGCCTCTGGCAGTGTCCTGCTACATTTTCATCAGACACTGCCCTATCAACAAAATGAGGAACACAAAAGAACATCTTTTCCTCATGTAATTGAGAGAGAAAGCATCCACCTTTCCTGTACTTGGTTTACCCACAAGAACATTTGAAAGATCGGTGATTTAATCTGTATGCAACAAGATTAATCGTAAGTAATCCATATTAATGACAATGTGTTTTCCTCCCTAAATTTGTTGTCTCCGATACCATTGTCTCTTCCTTAGAGATAAACAGCTGGACTAAAACTTTAGAATATGCCACATCTGTTTACTCAGATAATCCCATGATTATTATTTGACTTATCTTGTGTGTTTTAACATATGCCACAGCCGTGGTATTGTTCACCTTGATATGACATGGACACTTCCATAATAAAACAATCGATATTTAATCCATAACTCCTTATACTTCAATAATTAATACAAATGTTTGGAAAAAATTTTAGGACAATCCATTTATGCTCACCTGGTATTATTGTCCGCAGTCGCAACAAGAGACGTATCACCAAACATTCACAGAAGCTGTACATCATCTGTAACACTTGCTTCAGTTTGCAACAGCTGTTAATCTTATAGTTGAAGCAGCTTGTGAACCTTTTTTATATTACTTTAATAATGATAACGTATCATTTGATATTTGCATAAGCCTCTCACAAAGGCATACATATTCTTATAAGCTTCTGTATTCCTTCTTTTGGAGCTTTATTTACTCTTTACCTAACCTAATGGAGGGACAAAGTATGTCAACAACAATGAGACATATTTGTATCATGGAACAATTTTCCCCCTCTTATGGTGCTGAATTACTCCTAAATTCAGAATAGTAATTTATGAATATTTTATTAATGCCTAAGCATACGCTTTATGTAATGGGTCAGGTCCTTGCCATCCAACAGATTTGTAATTGCAGCACTAATTTGCAGCTGACTCTTATAACCTTCCAATTTAAATGTAATCAAGGTAAAACCCATGATCATGACCTCATTAGTGCAAGTGCTGATCTTTTATCAGCATAATTGTTCTTCCAGTATTCTGTTTAACAGCCTTGAACTGGTTTAATCCTTTGGACAAAGTTTTAACTTGCGCAGCTTGACCCATTTTAATTAATTTCAAGCACCTGTAATATTGATTAACAATTTGTTAATAGCAACTGTATTTCAATGTTCAAGATGTTTCCATTTTAATAAAATGTTCTTACACTGTGAAAGTGTATATAAAATGATGTTTTGTATGGTTTATACCATCAAATCTTTACACTGAGGTAATTTTATAATATATATGTACGTACCCCTTCTTTATTGGAGTTACTTTTGAGTGCAAACCTAAAATCAATTTTTAAGGTTTTCTTATACAGGTGAACCAATCCTTTCTTAGTTATATTAAATTAATGATCATAATACACCTGTAATCCCCCACAATTGGAGATTTCATGAATTTATTTTGTAACAAGATGTTTGCACCTCTTCAACGTACTTCAAGCCTTCTTTCCCCATTATATGGGTTTGGATAAGGCTATGTTGGATTATACCACTTCTGCCTTGGTTTTGATCCATTATCAAATCATTCTTTGGATCATAGTTTTTCCCCCAAAGTTTAAAGATCTTTGCCTTTGTTTTGATCCATTATCAAATCTTTCATTGGATCATAGTTTTTCCCCCAAAGTTTAAAGATCAGTAGTCTGTTCTTTTGTAATCAATATCTTTGATTTATCATAAGGCAGGTTTATTCCATAATAATCAGGAGTTTAACATAACCTGATTTGTATTAATCTGCAAATCTAGAGTGCAGATTTGGTAATTAATATTATATATTTCTTCCCATTGAGCTCCACAAACTGATGGCAATTTATTTTATTTTTAAAATATTAGTTATTTGCACAACGTTTTATTTTATTTATTTATTTATTTATTTTTTCTTTTCTTTTCTTTTTGAATAGTACCAGTTTGAAATACTTTGAAATTGTATTTCCTTATATCTCATATAATTTGAGACATGGATATCATAAACGGATTCACCGGTGATATCTTTATAAAACATAAAGTTTTATCATATTCCGCTGTTTCATTCATTACAGCTTTGGTGAGTTTTTAGTTTCCATGTTTACTTTCATGTCCTCACTCATTATTTGTTCTGCTGTTTTAACCATAACAGCTTTTAGTGAGAAACCAACTAATTTTGGTTCCCATGGTAATTTTCCATGGCCTCACTTCTTAGTCAGGTGTTGTGCATTCACCTGTGTGTGTGTATATATATATATATATATATATATATATATATATATATATATATATATATATATATATATATATATTGGTGCTGTGGTGGGTACTTCATGACCAGCCACCACTATCAGTGCATTTTTAGGGTCAGTTTTTCCATTTTATTTTTCACTGCCCTTGTTTCTCCTGAGTTTTTTCCCCTCAAGGAGACTACCTTCAGAAATATCTGAGGTAGATATTCCCACCATATTTCATCATTTTTTTTTTTCTCTTTATATGTGAAACCCCCTTAGGGTAGGTTAGGGAATATTTCCATAATTTTCCGTCTGAAGGCCTTTATTAACTTTTTTAAATTATGGCCTTTCTGACTTATTTAAAATTCCCCCCCCTGCCAAAAGTTTATGGAGCATCTAAAACTCCCTAACGTAATTTTAACGGTCACCAGTATCGGAACCGGCTCCGTAATTTATCTCCCGTCCCGATCGCTGGGTATTCCCCCGGGACGTTCTTTTTTTAAACTCCGTTGTTTTATACAGAGTATTTCTGTTCTATTTTAATCTTTTATTTTATTTTTGTTTTTAAATTCATTTTAAATCCTGGTTCAATACACCAGGCACGGAGTTTTCCAGACCCTAAAAGTTTTTCAACTGCACTTACCTGCCGGTTCCGTACCTTACCGCTGTCGACGAGCTAGCCTCTGCAGCTCTTGCTTCTGCCGTCAGCGTCGGCGTAATGCCGTTCCAGCGCCAGGCGGGGCTTCTTCACGTAGTCACTCACGTGACTCCAAAGTAAAATTGGTACTGAATAATACGCATCCTTTAAATCTATAGCACCCATGTAACAACCTGGTGATAACAACTGTCTTGCAGTGTTGAATGTATCCACCTTAAAATGTTTATACTGGACAAATGTATTAAAGTGTGTAAGGTCCAGAATGATTCTACAACCACCATCTTTTTTAGGTCTTTAAAATATATTTGATACAAATTGCTGCAGATGCTTAACAGTTTTCTCAATAACTCCTTTTTTTATTACAATTTGTTTACTTCCTCTTTAATTTCAGCTTTATCAAGTGCAGAGAACATCAAAACACGATTAGGTTTATTCTGTACCGGTGGATCAGTACCTTCTACAAATTTTATTGTAGCTCCTGATACAGTATCTAATATATACCGGTCAGATGTAATACAGTCCCATTCATCATAAAACAATTGTAATCTACCACCAATTGGAGGTTCATCCAAAGATTCTTCTGTGATAGAATAAAGTTTTTGTACCTCTCCAAACGTACGTGCTGGTCTCCTTCTCCCCACATATGGGTGAGCATTAGGCTGTGCTGGATGGTAATACTTCTTTGCCATACTCCTGCCTCTGCTTGTTCCAGTTCCAAAATCAAATCCCCTTCTTATCGCACCGTACCTTCTTTGGCCAAAGATGAAGGGTCTCATGAGGCTAATAGATCTTGCCTCTTCATCCATCTCTTTGATTTGTTTGGGCAGGTTTTCTCCGAACAAAAACCCAGGAGTTTGAACATTACTTGTTCTGCACAGCCCTGCAAATCTAGTGTGCAAAATGGGCCGAATCGCATTTTCCTCATACAATTGAGCTCAAAAATGAATTGCAGAATAAACCCAACATATCTTTTTAAAGTTTGGTCATTGCAGAACCTTCCACTTGCTTCCGAAAAGCAGTGATCCCAGCTGAAATAAGTTTGAGGATTCTTTGAAAACTTATTTCCTGTGCCCTTATAACTGACGACATTAGCGTCCAAATAGTCGGATTACCATAGGTACCCTTAGTGAGGCACAATTTACCGGTGTTTATATAAATCTGCTGTTTCAACCATAACAGCTCTTGAAGCTGGTGAGATACCAAGTAATTAATGTTGGCAGCCAGGTTTCCTTCCATGGCCTCACCACTTCCTTCAGGTATAGCAAAGCTTCTTGCCACATCAGGCACACCTGGTTTCATCTTTTATATTGTGGTGGGTACTCATGACCAACATCACCTCTTTCAGGATCTGTCTCTTGCAGCCCTGGTACTCCTGAGACTTCATCAAAGGAGACTTCCTCCAGCCCAATTTCTGGGCCTGGATTATCAAATTCCCAATTTGGCATAATGCCATATTCTTGAAATGCAAACCCCTCAGGGCCTGTAAGGGAATATTCTGGGTTCTTGGACCCTTGGTTGACAATAGTCTGGAGAATTTCCTGCATACGTTCCATTTTTAGCCACATGGCTTTTCTATCCGGAGGACTTTCATTATCAGAGTCATCAGAAACCACGGGCCTCACGGATTTCTTTTTACTTTACTTTGGCACAGGAATTTCCTCCGTAGCTTCTGTTAGTGGAGTAATTATAGGCTCACTAACGGGTATAACCACGGCCACCGGTATCGGAACTGGCTCCGCACTAATCTCATGTCCCGACTGTTTATCGTCTCCCCGGGACACTCGGTTAACCTGCGGTGATTTTTTTCCATTTTTATTTTAAACTCCTCCTGGCTCTGCATGCCAGCGTAATGGAGTTTGAAACACGCCCTGTAAGTAAATTAAATGTACTTACCTGCGGGCCTGTTCCTTACCGCTGGTGGAGCTGCGCTCTGCAGCTCTTTGCCTACCGACAGCGTCGACGTAATGCCGATCATGCGCCAGGCGGGGCTTCTTCATGTAGTCACTCACGTGACTCCGAAGCAAAATCAATATTCAACTGAAGTTTAGCCTGTACCTGATTCTATAAAATAATTCAAATGAAATTAGAATTATTTTCCTGCAATAAGGATTTATTAAAAAATATAGATAATGAATGACCCCATCTAATCAATGAATATGCCAAACTTGCATGTGTTTGCAAACTTGTCTTCTCGCTGTATATGTTTGTGCCATGCATACATCATCCATCTCACATAGAACAAATATAGACTCTTCAGCCCACAAGATAGACACAAAATGCTGGAGTAACTCAGCCGACAAGTCTGTGCCGAAATATGAAGTCAAGACCAACTCTTATATCCATGCATATAATTCATATCCCTCCACTCCCTGCACAGTCATGTACCTATCCACCAGTCTCTTAAATACAACTATCGTATCTGCCTCCGCCACCACACCTAGCAGCGCATCCCAGGTACCCAGCTCCCTCTGGGTAAAAATACTTGCTCCGCACATCTTCTTTAAACTTTACCCTTCTCACTTTATAGCTGTGCCCTCTAATAATTGATATTTACAGTATTTCAGCATGCCATGTTTTTCCTATTGTCATTTTTAATGTAGTTGTCTTAGACATAGTTGTTGCCAGTTCCTGATCCCCAATTCCAAAATATTTGCATTGCATTATATTATCTGGATGCTTTTCACAAACCTTATATTGTATTTTGGAAAATAAAATGTCAGTACATTTTTCAGATTTGATTTATTTATATTAAGTAGCAACTAAACGTAATCCTTAAAAGGCCAGTTGGTCCTTGGTAGGAACTGCTGCCCATGGCAGCCACATACATTGCCTATTCTCATGAACTTGTACAGATGCAGAAACCCAAATCCCGTGGTGCAGGTGTGCAGAACTGCAATGCCCTGAGCACTGGCAAGGACTTGAATAAAATAGAGGGAAAATATGGGTGGGCCAGAAAAAGCTCTGGTGCATTTCTCCTTGGGAAGCCTATCAGCTGGCCTATCTACCTGTCAAAGTTTCTCAGTAGCTTTGAAGTTTGCTTCTACTTGAATTAAATAATTAAAATATTTTAAAGTTATTATTTTTCAAATGAAGGACAAAAATTAAAAAATTTAAGACTTTCAAATAATTAACATTATGAAACAAAACAAATAATTACAAAAATGTAGCACTATAACCTAGGCTTCTTCTTAGCAATGCTGGTAATCACCATACAAGCAATTGGTTGGTGCTCTGCTCATATACCAGGTCCGACCTGGCAGATTCACCAGTGCAAATGTTGAGGTATCTAAACAAGATGTTTCGTGGCTGGTGGAGTTCATGAGGTGCCCAGCAGCAGCAGCAAGCTTACTGACATCATGTTAAGCAGTACCATTAGTTCCATGCAGTCATGCTGGTAATTCCTGGCAGAATTCAGGCCAAGATTATTGAGCGGGGAACATAAAATTTAGCAAAAGGAATATGTAAGGGAAAACTGTGATGCAGGTATGGAATGTAAAATAAACCCAAAATAGATTCAGAGGCAAAAAATAATTTATTTGCTTAAATTTAAAGATTAATTTTTATTCAAGCTACTCCTTCACTGGGGAAGTCCAGAACAAGGGGTCACAGTTTAAGGATAAGGAGGAAGTCTTGTAGGACCGAGATGAGAAAAACATTTTTCACACAGAGAGTGGTGAATCTCTGGAATTCTCTGCCACAGAAGGTAGTTGAGGCCAGTTCATTGGCTATATTTAAGAGGGAGTTGGATGTGGCTAAGGGGATCAGGGGGTATGGACAGAAGGCAGGTGCGGGATACTGAGTTGGATGATCAGCCATGATCACATTGAATGGCGGTGCAGGCTCGAAGGACCGAATGGTCAACTCCTGCACCTACTTTCTATGTTTCGCATTTGAAAAAAGCTCACTTAATTACTTTCTTTTAAAAATCATTAATCATTCTTTATATCAGTGCAATATTGGACTCTATCTTACACTAAACATTATTCCCTTTGTCCTGTATCTGTACACAATGGACAGCTTGATTGTATTTATGGTCTTTTCGCTGACTGGATAGCACACAACAAAAAAAGCTTTTCACTGTACCTTGGTACAGGTAATAATAACGTAAACTAGCAAGTACTAGCTATTGATTATTCAATAGAAAACTGAACTTGTACAGCATTCTTTCTATAGACACCAATCATGCAAAATGTAACTTTGCCCAGAGCAGATCACACAGCCATTCATTTCTAGATGAAATTAGGCCAACCGTGAAACTGGGATGTACTTTTATATGCTGCTCGGTCCGTGCTGACTACTACTGGTATCAGACGCTCACTGATGATGTCACACGTCTTGTCGATGTGATTTGGAATACAAAGTTTGACGCTACAATCATATTGCAACATCTGAATCGACCAGAAATAATACGTTGAAATATTTTATTGCTATTTGGCTGACATCCCAAAGCCTGACTCGGCAATTTCAAAACTGATGGAAGACAGTTTGGACACCGTAGCTGGGAGTACACCTTGATGACCAGTCAGAAGAAGGGTCCTGACCTGAAACATTACCTGTCCATGTTCTCCAGAGATATTGTCTGACCCGCTGATGCTGCCTGGAGCACTTTGTGTTTTTGTTTTGTAAACGAGTATCTGCAGTTCCTCATTTCCTTGATGACAGGGATGGTTTTCTCAGACATTTATTTCCTGAGATGCTCTTAGCAATGACACTCCTAACAGTGCTCCTTTTGAGACTATGGTCATGACTGGCTACTTCTGGAGGTTCAGGGTAATCAATGAATATTCGCTCCCACAGAATTCTCAGTGGAACCACATCGTACCAGCCCTCTGGGCAACAATACATTAGCAGGTCAGGTTTTCCAAGGCTGTCATCAATGAAATGAGATATTCTGCAAGAACACGTTGGCTATGCATTCACACCTGGCAGGTGTCGTTCGTGGAGCTCAAGATCTTAATAAGTGGTTGCCTTGGATCTCTACCACATCTTCCAATTTGCTGCTTACTGGCAAAATGTTTTATTGTACCTTGGTACACATGGCTATAAAATACCAATACTGTTATGTCAGAGAGGTTATCTATTATTTCATCTATTTCCTTTTCCATGAGGGAAAGAAGGTGGCCTGAGTCTTTTCCTCTCTTTGTCTGGTAATCTCATCCTGTAACAGAGATGATGATACAAAAGTTAGTGATTTTGCAGATAGTGAAGATGGTTGTGAATTATTGCAGCAGGATCTGGATTGATTCGCCAGTTTGGGCAGAGAAATGGTTGATGGAATTTAAAACAAGGAAGTGTGAGGTGTTGCCTTTTGGTGTGTTGAACACACCAACCTACACAGTACCTACATTTAGGTACTGGTTGGTGTGCAGGACCTACACAGTAAATGGTAGGCGACTGGGTAGTGTTGTAGATCAGAGGGATCTAAGAGTACAGGTGCATGGTTCCTTGAAGGTCTAGTCGCAGGTAGTGGTCAAAAAGGCTTTTGGCATTTTGTCCTTCATCGGGCAGAATATTGAGTAGAGAAGTTGGGAAGTTATGTTGCAGTTGTATAAGACATTGGTGAGACCGCATTTAGAATACTGTGTTCAGTTCTGGGTACCATGTTATACGAAATATATTGTCAAGCTTGAAAGGGTTCAGATAAGATTTACAAGGATGTTGCCAGGACTAGAGGGTGTGAGCTATAGGGAGAGGTTGAGTAGGCTGGGTCTCTACTCCATGAAGCACAGGAGGATGAGGAGGGATCTTATAAAGGTGTACAAAATCATGAGAGGAATAGATGGACAGAGTCTTTTGCCCAGAGTAGGGGAGTCGAGGACCAGAGGACATAGGTTCAAGATGAAGGGGAAAAGAAAAGGAATCCGAGGGGTACCTTTTTCACACAAATGGTGGTGGGTGTATGGAACAAGCTGCCAGAGGAGGTAATTGAGGCTGGGACTTTCCCATTGGTTAAGAAACAGATATACAGGTACATGGATAGGACAGGTTTGGAGGGATATGGACCAAACGCAGGCAAGTGGGATGTAGCTGGGACATTTTTGGCCAGTGTGGGCAAGTTGGGCTGAAGGGCCTGTTTCCATACTGTATCACTCTATAACTCCATACAAATAGATTGTCTATTTCAGGAGCTTGGTGTATATCATGCCTCCCAGCGAGCTGCTGCGGCGCCGCCTCCCGTTGAGCCGCGTAGCAGCCAAGGCCGGAGCCACCGCGGGTCGGGGGCGGCGAGGCCGAAGACTACACGATCGGCGAGGCCAGAGGCCCCGCGATGCAGAGTCGGCGAGGTCAGAGCCCGCAACCAAAAGAACCTGGGTCGGCGGAGCCCGCGGCCAAGGTCGGACGCCGCAAATCGACAGAGCCATTTGGCTGGGGCATGGGTCAGCACCACGGAGCATCCAGAGAGGACCCGACAGCATTAGTGGAAAGATGCCGGGATGATGGCGCCGACCGACGGACGAGACGGACCACGTTGAGTGAGGACGCCACTGCTGAGGGAAGGAATAATGGAGGATCTGGAGTGGGGGGGGGACCGTGTTTATCTTGTCACTTTGTCAGCGTCCTATGGTGACTACTGTGGGTAAGCAAGCAAAGAATTTCACTGTGACTTGTCACATGTGATAATAAAGCATTCATTCATAGATCAGAACTGTTGACTGAATTTAACCTGGACTTCAATCCTGAGATTTGCTTAGAAAAGGGCACTAAAATTGATCCACTCATCCTGCTTGCAAATTCGGAGAGTCGGATTAATTTGTCTCTTGTATTTTGAGTTGCTTGCTTTAAGTGGTCCAGGTGTCAGGAAGGTAGGGATCGTCGCTGTCCGATAGATTGAGGGTTTATGTTTGTTTTAGGGTTTGTATTTTCAAACCTAATTTTTCTTAGATGGCCAAAGGTTGTACGGGTGCATTAAAGTAAATTGTTAATGTGTACAGCCATAAAGACACTCACTGTTGATGTGTACAGCCATAAAGACTCTTATTATGAACCTGGAGGTTTTCATTATAGTTTCATGGAGCTGCTTGTGGTGGATCACATGAGGAATCTCCTCATTGTGAAGGTAGAGTTTCCAAAAAAACTCATTACTCCTTTATCTTTAAGGAAACCAGACTACCAGATGAGCGGCGCAGTGGTAGCGTTACTGCCGTACAGCGCTAGATCCGATCCTAACTACGGGTGCTGTCTGTACGGAGTTTGTACATTCTCCCTGTGACTGCGTGGGTTTCCTCTGGGTACTCCAGTTTCCACCCACACTTCCGGGTTGGTAGGTTAATTGGCTTCAGTAAGAATTGTAAACTCCCTGGTATGTAGGATAGTATTAGTGTACAGGGTGATCAATAGTCGGTGCGGACTCGGTGGGCCGAAGTGCCGCTTTCCTCCCTGTATCTGTAAGCTAAAATAAACTAAACTGAAGATTTTCAGCACCCAGCACTATGGGCAGCATGGACCCTGGGTATAAGACTACCTTCTACATCTGGTACTACCAGGCACGTGCCGTCAGGGTAGGCAAGGTAGGCACTGCCTATCCTGACTAAAATTATAACGTAGTAATTACTAAATATAAATAGTAAAGGCATGGGAGAAATATGCCTATCTAAGAGATCGATCTTTTAGGTAGACCTAATTCTCCGTGCCTTTCATTCGCAGCGCTTGTAACAAGGGGAGCTCTGTGCAGCCCACATGCCGTCAGCGCTGCTTCAAGCCATCAATGACAAACGAGCTGAAGGCAGCAGAAATTCTGCCTTTGCAGCACTGCGCATGCGCAGCAGCTTACTGCGCATGCGCAGAGCTGATTTCTTGGCGGGGTTTTCAAATATGGAATGGCATTATTTTAAGTCTATCTTAGGAAACGGAGAGAAAAATGGAGCTCGTGTACCAATGATGTGGTAAGTTCATTTGTTGGTGATGTTTTTAAATACCGTATTTCCCGGGGTGTGGGGCTGGGGGGAGAGCTCCTTTCATAGCATTTGGGGAGTCTGGCCCAGGGTTAAGTTGCGGGGAGGGCACGAATGTTGTGAAGGAGGGGTCGGGAGCATGCCACTTGCGACGCTCCTTGCACGGAGGCGTGCCAAACCTCTCTCCTGCCGCTCGCTGGCCTCACTCATGTCCTTAAATTCCGACAGCACGTTTGAGGTTACTCGGCTGTTGGAATTTAAGGATTTGCAGGAAGCGGCTGACATGAGCGAGCGGCAGGTGAGAGGTGTTCAGAGGGTGAGCACTGCCAGAAGTGAGCGGACAGGCAGAGGGAGCTGAAGTGGCGGCCAGTTCTGCTGTCGCGTCCCGGCGGCCGCTCGCAGCTTCCCGAGCTGCTTCTATCCCCGCTACAATGCGTGGCATCGCGCCCGGAGAGCTGCGGTAGCGGTGAGTGAGTGAGTTACTGCCGTTATCCCCGACCCCCTCCTCCTCAACACTCCTGCTCTCCCCGCAACTTTACCCCTGGCACAGATTCTCCACACGCTGTGAAAGGAACTCTCCACCCAATTGGTCCCTTGAACAAGTGTTGTCTTTCAATAAGATAACAACTGATTCAACTTTTCCCTGTACTCCCGTTTTTCCCACCATCTCTCCACCTGCCATCAATCTTCACCACCCACCCATTCAGTAATTCAGAATAAAGGAGACTAGGAAGCCTTGTGTAAATTGAATTGTTACTGGTTTATTTTTTATTTTTACGGAGAGAATGCGCATGCGCGGTTTAATTTTTTTTTTAATCCGACTGAGTGCCTACCCTAAGTAATTACTCACGGCACGTGCCTGGGTACTACCCACACCAGCATGTTTTTCAACTACAACAGTTGAGTTCAGATACAATGAGACTCCTACATATCAATATAGTCCACTTGATATCCTTGAGATAGGATTGTGGTGTCTACATCGTTCTTGGGACGCCCTGCAGTACTGTGAGAACAACTACAGAGACTTCATTGTTGGGTGCATCATGCCACTCAGTCTTGAAAATTGTGAACAGTAGACAATGCCAGAGGAAGAGCAGCAAGGAGCACTGGAACTTGAAAACCCATAGGGGCAAGAAGAACAAAAGGAAACACCCTACAAGGCTGATGGCCCTAGAAAGTATCCACAATTTCATAGCCAAATCAAAGAAAAGATTGCCAGCACAAGCAACAAAGGAGTAAAAATGGGAAGGTTCTCCGAAAGAGCTTCCAAAATCATACAACCCAATGCAATCCAGTTATTGCTACCAAAATAGTATACCGATAATCAGGTGGTGAGTCCAAATAGCTCTAACTTCTGCACCTATTTTGAATGTAACACATGAGTCATTGAGTCCCTGTTTCATGACTTAAATTGCTGCATCTTTGTGCTGCTTTATGATTGGTACCTTGCGTAAAGAACTGGGATCAATGTATAAACTATGTTTCCAGTAAAATGCTCTCCACACTGCAAGTGTCAAGAATGTGTGGAGAACATATATCTTGTGAGGGCATCATTTTCCATTGTGATGATTCCCACTGCTGGGGACGATTGCAAGAATCACTGCCTGCCAGGTGACCTTGGCAGATCTCCTGGTCCTGCTGGCATTCCTTGGACCTTCCCCTGGCATACATCTCATGGATTTGCATATTACCTTGAGTCAATGTGCATTGTTTCTCCCTTTCTTGCAGCCTCCCTGTTCTCCTTGGCAGCCATAAATATCTGTGGTTGTGGTGAGGTGTGTGCCCTCAAGGACTGGCTATCTTCAATGATTGCTGCACAGTGAAATGTTGAACGCTCTATATATTGAATGAAGCCCCATCCAGAATCATGTAATTTCAACTCTTGTTTCTGGATGTACAACAACGTTGCACACTGAAATTTGTGTGTATGGGAAGGTGTTTGCTGAGGTCACTAAAGCAATTTTAGGGCCTCCACAACAGATGCAGTCCAATTTCTAGGCATGCACTCATTCTCTTGCTATTTCTTGTCACACAATAAGCGAGTTCGGTATTCCAAAAAACGCAAAGAATCATGGGATTTGTCAAAGGTCATTCGTGATAAAGAAAAAGTGAACAAAGCACTGGCTGTATAAACTGTATAAATTGTTAAGTATTCAACCAATGAATTAATCTATAATTCTGTCAAAATAACAGACAGGCATCTTTTATGAACATTAATTCGATCTAATTTCTATCTCACTTCACAAACCCACCCGGCCCATCGGGGAATGGGTTCCTCTGGAGTTGGAGCAGAGTTGAGCTGGATTTAGGGCTGGCTGTAAGCCTGGGGCCACCACTGCTCCAGGCCGGTGTCCCGTCACCCCGGACATCTCTAGCCGCCCCCGGACAGGTGATGGGACACTCTGGAGGGGGCGGGGATGATAATGAGACTCTGCTCACAAATTAGCCTCCTGGGGTTATGTAGGAGAGGGGTGCGTGGTTCACCCTGTATAATAACAGAGCCACTGGATAAGGCGAAAGGTGCAGCTGACAGTCCCCGGCTCATCGGAGAACGGGTTCTTCGGTAGCTGAAGCAGAGTTGCGCTGGAGTTAGCGCTTCTCCGCGCTGGCTGTAAGTCCGGGGCCGCCACTGCTCTAGGCTAGTGTTCCGTCACTCCGGACAACTCCGGCTGCCCCTGGACAGGGATGGGACACTCAGGAGAGGATGGGGACGGTGGTGAGGCTCACAAATCTGCCTCCTAGGGGTTTGCAGAAGAGGGTGCATGGTATCTGGTCCCACAATTTGGTCCCAGACAACTTTCCTTCCTCCCTTCAATCCCACCTGTTCCTGTGTCCTCTGATGACTTACCTTTACCGAGTTAGATTAATTTGGTTTCAGGACAGCACGGAAACAAGCCCTTTGGCCCACCAAGTCCACGCCGATCACCCATTCGCACTTGTTCTACATTATCTAACTCCAGTAACAATTCAACAGCACTACCGGAGACCCGGGTTCGATCCTGACTACCAATGAAACGCAGGTCTGCATACACGCAGCAGCTCAGCTGCCGAGTATGTGTATCTCGAGTGACCTATAACCTGAGCATGCGCATTTGAAATACCAAACTTGCTTATTCCACCAACCTTGTGGCCATTTTCACAGAAATTTTCTGGAAGAACATCAGTTTTTCTTCAAATCAATAATCACATCTATAGCTGGTTTCCATCACACACAAATTATACCTGTGCATTAATACACTCAATATTGCCACTCACGTTTTTCATGAATCTATCTGCAGTCACAAAAACTGTGGTGCTGATGAAGTAATAATAAATTAATTTAATTTTATTGTAAAATATATTCGAGTCTTGACTTGAGACACAAGAACCAAAACAGTTAAGATTTCAATTACATGAAGGAAAAATTTAATTTTCATAAAAATACTTAATTGCAGCATTTTTTTTAAATGCAAAGGCAGTTTGCAAAAGTGACAAAGTGTGATAAGAGGCCTTTGACATGCATCAACCTAGGTTTTTGAAACTGACCTGTCAATCTAGGGTTTCAGTACAGGTCTCATGGTAGAACAATGAAAAAGTGGTGTAGATTTACACTTGTTGTGCAGCGAAAGAAATGCTCCCACATTTATTTTGTCCCTGCACACCACACCACCATTTCAATCCGCTGTGGGTTTCAGTTTTATGTGGTGTTAAACTTTGTTGGAAATTTTCAGTCTCCGGTTCAATAAGAAAATGATTTGAACATAAGAGTAAGAGATGTTGTTGGTCTTGCCAATGTTGAGAAGTTGACACCTGGAACAGCTGATACAGTAGATGAGGTCAGAGGAGGTGCAAGTGAACCTCTGCTTCACCTGGAAAGACTTAGAGGCCTTGGATGGAGTCGAGGGGGGAGGTAAAGGGACAGGTGTTGCATCTCCTGTGGTTGCAGGGAAAGTACTTCTGTCAAGATAGTCCGCCATTGGACTTCCCAAGGAGTTCAGCAACGCAGATCTGTTTATTGAAATTCCCCAGCATTTGCTCAGGTGGATCAATTCCCAAATCCTGCAATAAGTTAGACCAGGAATGTAGGGCCATAGAGAAGAAAGGAAAGGCTGTTTTTTTTTTAAAGTAGACATTAGTTATTTTTTTATTGTGAGGCAGAACAGCTGCCATTTCACTAATAGTCAAGATAAGGGTGTTCACACAAATGTGATAAGCTCTGAAATCTCAAGTTTCCTGAAAGGTGCTGACCACTGATTTCCAATAGCTAGAATGGTAAACTCCCATAATGTGTCAGTAGTTATATTATGGTAGTTTTGATATTGGATTGTTCCTATCAGACCTACCCTATATGTCCTACCCAGACCTATTTCAGTATTTCTATGCTTGAATCTTTCTCATGCTATGATAAGTAATGTTATTTACATTCTGAAGGTCCCACATCGAGTGCTGTATCACCAGCAGGACTGGAATCAGCTTTTTTGAGATTGTTGCCTTAAAAAATAAACCAGTAGAAATGTGACCACCAGTTCCAGCATAATCTTGGCTTTAATTTGGTGTTAAGTGGCCTACCTGTTCTTCTCTCATAAAAGGCACTCCCGGTAAACTTTCACTGCCAAGTTCAATAAAAAGAAAGCTAGATGGACACAAGCAGGAGTATGTTATTCAGTCTCTTGTGTCTATGTCATTGTTCAGTTTGATCTTGGCTGCTCTGCAGGTTAACTTCTCCACATTATTTTATAATCTTGCCGAGCAATTTATTAGACCAGACCTTGCCAATAAAGTTTGATGATTCTGTTTTGCTGATGCCTGTAGTTGTCAGCGAGCAGGGGCAGTTAGTTGCTGACAGAAAATTCCACTGAATATTCGGCCATCATACCATATACATAATTCTGATGTGCCAGCATATTTTGGGACTCGAGCATAAATGCAGAAGTTCTAAACTTTCCAACTAAGCTCTGCCAATCGTTTCCTGGCTGCATGCCATCACTGTTCCTTGCAGGGAGTTTGACAATAGGGCAGAAGCTTGCACTACTTCCTATCACTTATACTGTTCGTAGACCCTGTGCCTAGATAGACTTGGAGCAGGAGCGTTAAGTTCATTTATTTGAATAGTGATTGTCAAATATGAGTAAAAATGTGAATTGTTATAATTTTTAATTATTTGTACTTTTCCTGTTTTTAATGATTTAAGTGTCTTTTAGTTTGTTTATTTTTCGATTGTTAATACATTTTGAATGCTTTTGATTGTCACAAGGCATTAACTGCCTCAACTTTGGTGGCAAGATTTTTATTGGAAACTTGACCTCAAATTGCCTCGTGCAAATGGCCCCCGGCAAACTTTGACGGAAGACCAACTTGGACGTGAAGATTTGCTTTCTGTCAAAACTAGCATTGTATTTAATTTAGAAACATAAATGTGAAGAAACTAATTTTACATGATTAAAATCTTATAAACAATTATTAAAACTACATGAAATAATTTAAAAGCTAACCCAAAGCACACTAAGTAAATCAAAACAATTTACTTTCCCTTTTGCCCTATTATCTGCAGAGCTTGAATACCCGTTTGAAATCAACCTGGTAATTCTCCAATGCAATCCTTGGAGATTGTCAGATGGGGAGTCCTACAGCAACCCAACAAATCTGCTATAATGTTTAAACTCGAGGGACTTCCTCCGTAACCACGAGGTTCAAACCAGCTGCTTCCAATGGTCCGTAAGACAAAATTGGGCCATTTGGCCCGTCAAGTCTTCGCCGCCATTCCATCATGGCTGATCTATTTTTCCCACAATCCCATTCTTTTGCCTTCTCCCTGTAACGTTTGATAGATTTATTAATACCTGCTTTAAAAATACCCAATGACTTGGCCTCCACCGCCGTCTGTGGCAAGGAATTCCACCGATTCACCACCCTCTGGTTGAAGAAATTCTTTCTTATCTTCATTCTAAAGGTTTGTCGATTTATTCTAAGGCTGTGCCCTCTGATCCTTCATGGGAGGCCTTGTTCTGCATCGCCTGATTATGCCAGTTCAATGCCGTGTTACCATTCAGGATTTGGGCACTTGTCCATATCTGGACCAGAGATGTCAGTCTTCAGATCTGTAGAGAATGAGATCAGGGAATGAGCAAGCTCAGTGAAACCTTGGACTACCTGTGGGTTTCTGCAGGCTAATTAATCGAAATGAATGCAGGAATGTTGAAAGGAAACTTAACTATGATTTCAACTTTAATTGTATTTTAGGAAGTCGCTTCAATCAATAATATTGCGCATAGTACAATGAAATGCGTTTTTTTTCTAAATGCAACTACAAGTACATTACAGTTGTAAAAAAAAATCACACCTGTAATTCCTTGTTCTTAAAGAATTCATGTGGAGAAATAGAATGAAATCACTGAGTAACCTCCGTATACGAAAGGAAATTGATCACGTGACAGAATCTAATGAGTCACTTAAACCTTTTTTGTTAAGCTGTTAATGAGTATTAGGATGTACAGTCCATATAATGTTATATCTAACAATGGAATCTGTTTCTGCTCAGTTCAAAATCTCTGGATGGTTTATTTTTATACATTTGTGGATTTTTTAAAAATATGTTGTGGCTGGAATTTCTGTACTGAAAGCAATTTGCTCTCTTGCCATAAACACACTGTTGGGCCCTAGGAGTCGGATGGGCTTCTTTTAAAGTTATACCCTCATGAGTATTAGGGATGTGGATTCTACTTATTGTACAGCAAGCTTGTTTGCACCCTCGCTGTTTTAGAAATGGCTGCATTTGCTTTCAAATGTGGATCCTCTATATACTAAACTCATCGGTACACTTGAATAAAATAAGTGTTCATTATTCAATGGCTCATGCTCATACTTATATATTTTCATAGATAATGCAGAGTAATTACTCATTCATGACAAATGGTCCTCTGCATATTTAAAAAGAATGGTGAAAATACACCTACAAAAGTGAGGCAATTAAAAAAGAGATGTGAGAATTCATGAATTATTTTGCATTTTAAGTCATTCTGAACAAGCTGTAAGAGTATGGTTCAACTCTGCTTGAAAAATACATTTAAGGTTACTGAATTTTGAAAGGTGTTAGTAGAGTTAATTTAAATTTGTCATAATTTAAGGACACAAACTTGAACTTGTTTTAAGTATTTAAGCATTTGTTTATTAATCTACATTCATTTAATCAGTTTCTTTAAAATATTGGATTTTGGCATTACAAGACTGATGTGAATAACTAGTTAAGCTCATTAAAATTGTACTGCATTTCTGGAGCAGAATTTCTTGCTGCAACTATACTTTTGGATGATGACATTTGCTGGGGATTTTTTTTAAACAATTCATTCTTTGTGAAACATCTGTGAATGCTGACAGGGAATCGCAGCACTTCACACATGAATTCGTTTTGAATTGCAGTGACTATTAGTAGGCAAAGGTAGAGTCTTGATATGGCAGCAAACTCCAGCAAACAGCAACCTCTTATCAATATTGGAAATGACCTATAGGCAGGCTATTTGACTTCTCTTACAGCGACGGAATTGAATGATTGAAAAATGACACAAGATTCATTAACTATAAAATAGATTTTAAGAAAACTCAAGTTGAAAAGACATTTAATTACATACCAGCAGTAGCAAAAAGCACCTCCAAAACACATCTCTGTATTTTAACTTTATTAAAATACAGAAAAATGCTAAACTCCGAAGGATCAGCATATCTCTCAATCAAGCATTTTCTCACCTTTTCCTATTACCTACTTCCCACACACTCCATATTTTTGTCTGATTGCACCTCTGTAAACCATCATTGGATTTATGCGTGTTGTGAATTCATTTACCAAAAACAAAGACATCCATCAGTAAATCATTATCAAATAAAAAATACTGATGAGCAAATGTCAATATTATATGTATTTGCTTGCAGCTTAATTATTTACATGAGTTGATATCACAATTTCAACATTTAAAAATAAATGGCCACAATATTCAGTTTGAGACGTGGATTAGAATCTTTTTATGGATATGTGGCTCTTGTGTGGAGTATGTTTTCTCCATTGTTTTTGTAAGGAGGCTCCCAGATTACCTCCATTATTTTAAATTATTGACCTTCCACAGTAACATATTGGCATAGTTCTTTAGAAAACATGGTACACCATCGATTTAATCCTAAAGGCAGTGAGTTCCTGATCTCATCCATGTTGCTGTGAAAATGTAAAAGACAGATGCCAGGCTTTTCTTCACAGGGAAATATGTCAAAGAGGGCACTCTATTTAGCTTGGTTTTATTAACCTATTGGCAGATAGAGCAACACTGAAGCTGGTGAATTGAGGGAGTACATGGCCTACACATAGAACCAATGTAAGTTTTCCCTTAAAATATCACATCTCAGCAATAACGTTATTAGCAATTGAGTATTACAAAAACATTTGAAGACACGATATTCAAACATAATGGAAACTAATGAAGCACCATGCTCAGTCTTAACTCTCTCTGGTACATTGGTCCTTCATTGTCACTCAGAAGTTGGAAATAGTTTTCTGTGAAGGAAAGTAGATCAGCCAGAACCAAACGTGGGAAAAGGAACAATTGAAGTAATGGTCCAAGAAGATATAAAGAAATGGAAAACGCTCGATGAATAATCAATAAATTACATGTATGAACAAAATTAAATACTTTTCCAAAAAGATCTAGAGAACAAGCTGGATATTTGCATCGATCCACGTCACAACTGTTAAGTGCAAAGTAATATTGAGAATTATATTTTTAAGCAGTTTATTATTTGTAATAAAATGAGCTGCCAGAGGAAGCTATAGAAGGGATACAATTACGACTTTCAAAAGTCATTTGAACAAGCATATGGATAGGAAGGTCGATATCCCTCTATGTAGAGAGGAAGATGGGCCAAATGCAGGCATATCCCATAATGCCAACTTGGTCGGCATGGGCAAGTTGGGCCGAAGAGCCTGTTTCCATACTGTATAGCTCTAAGATTCTAATGAAAATTATAATATTTTCACATGGCTTGTGAAACTAACATTTTCTCGATCTCTTTATCCTAACTCTTCTGGAAAAACGTTATGCAATGTGTTGCAATACGGATAAGGCTTCTCCTGTAGGTGCTGCAATGTTATTTACATAGTCTTTGACCCACACAGACTTTTTTTTTGCATAATACATTTGATGTACTGTAGCTTTAGGATATGTCAGTTTAGTCTGGTTTCATTTGACCTGGAAAGGGAAAATGCAGTTACCCTATTAATGGAGATGTCAATTTGAAATGAGCATCATTAATTTGTGATAAGGAATTGTGGTTGCTATCACAAATACTCTATTTTGCTTTTCGCAGCTAATTACGTGTTCAAATTTGATGCCGTGTAAGAGAACTTAGTATCATGCCAAACAACAGATGTGTTAGTGAGCCACTTAAAATAACATGTTGTAAGCTTCTTGTCATGTAGATAATGATCCTGGTCTTAGGGCGAGGGTCTGTTTACCAACATTAAGATGTGTTTACTGCTCTCATGTTTTTGAGGTGATGTTGATGATTGTAAAGGATGAATGTGGCGGTAGATTCAACCCTGCTTCTCCTGGTGATGAGCGGCATGCTTCAAAATCCACATCGGTATAATAATGTGCATTTTTTTTAAATGTAGCTTGTTTCAAATTTGGCCCCTGTAATAAATACCCTTGTACTTCAAAAGCAGGCTTCATAGCTGAAGGCTATGTTGTGAAGTTACTTAGAATTCAGCCGTTAGATCTGTTCTCTGATGGCTGAGCGTGATTGACACTTACAAATTACCCAGCTGAAAGTGTTGAGTCTTTGACCCCGGAGTAACATCTTCAGTGCGGCTGAGATTTCCCAGCATTTTGTCATCTAATTACTGCAAATCCCTTGAAAATTCACTTGATGGTGAATTTTTAATGCGGGGCAATTTCAATGTGATGCATAGTGCAGATGGTCACAGTCGTAGTTTGTAAAATATGATTCAAATAAAATACAGTTTTTCTGTTTTATACCCTTTATTATACTGATTCTGCTTTCTCCACTTGCTTTTCTAAACAAAAATCGTAAGATAATGCGTTTAGTAATAATGAAAAATGCTACACTAGTGTAACGAGTGTGTAAAGTTATCTGTCACTTCTCTCATCATTCTATTTACTGCTTTTAAGATTTCTGTGGTATCTTACAAAATATTGTTTGGTATGTAGGATGTCTATTTAAAACAGACCTCCTGCAAACTCTTTATAGATGTTTACAGCTGCTACACTTAAAAATAATAAATAACCAAATGTGCAAATAATCACAAATCAAACATGTGAAATTTGGAAGAGAAATGCACACATATTACTGGGTGGATGCAACGTTCCAAATGTCCTTGAGGAAAAGGGGAAGAAAGAAATGAAGCATTGTTAGATTGGAATCAGGTAAAATGTTAAGCTGTTAGTTATGTTACAGTTTGTACGGTATTCTTAAATGATATAATGGTTACGGGTTAATCCTATTTTACAAGAACAACCTGTTTTCAGATTGCCGCTCGGCTACTTGGTGATGGGCTGGGACATTTATAAATTCAGCTAACTTATTTTTAAAAAGTACCTTCTTATGCCAATTTTGAAAATACATTGCTTGCACCAAATTTCCACTTCAACTAATCAGGTAAGAAATATTAGTGTTGTAAATTTAACACAAGAAATTTCTTGTTTTTGTTTGTGATTGACTTTCTCTTTTAAATGTAAACACTCTTATTCCACAAAATAATTCCATAGGTTGGAATTGACATGTGTTAAAAAATATTTGGCTATGATGTGAATTAAAAAGATTTTGCCTATTTAGTTGACAAAAAAAAAATCGGTTTGTTTTAGTTTCGCTGATTTTTGAGCAGGTCCTAGTAGGTGTAGAAGGGATGAGAATATCTGGAGTGTACACAAGTACTCTATAAATAGGGAAGAAGGATTGTTTGTATGCGAGTTTATAGGTATGCATAATTAGCAGTGAAGAATTATGTCATAGATCAGTCAAGTATAAGTGACATTCATGGATGGTTACAATACATCCATACTTTGGGAACTTTTTGTATTTTGCTGACAATAACAAAAAGCTACTTGATGAAAGTTGGTACATTATTGGATAGATGTAAATATTAGTTTCTTTACTGGTCCCTCATTTAGAGGCCACTAGACTGCTGCATTGACTCTACATGAAAATGTAGTTGTGATACCAAGTAATAATGCTGAAAAATCTTTACTTTCTATTTCGCACATCATCCATTTCACTCGTTTTCAACCTTCAGCAAAATCATTTGCACTCTTTTGTCTGTTTGTCTTTTCCTCCCACTCAGTATTAGATGTTTGGATATCTCCAAGAAAAGACTGTAAATCAATATATATGCCCTTCCTTGGTTAATGTTGTTGACATGATGTATGCAATAATTGGATGACTAAAATACTGTGAAATATGGGCATACTTCCAATGAGAACACCACAAAGATACAAAATTACATGAGGTATTAAACTTCAGAAAAAATGCTCTTGGTGTAATAATATTCTTAAATCTTCAGTTCATCATTTGGGTGTGTACAACGTGCAAATAGGAAACGGGTACTGATGAGGTCCAATGATGTACCATGGATATTGTTTAATTGAATATCATGTTTCAGATTGTAAACAAGATATGATAATATATCAAGATACTACAAATGCATTGGTAGCCAAATTTACTTATCTCAAAAATCGAGAAGAAATTAAACAAGCAGTAATAGCTCGGATTAATATGGTTTGTTGTTAAAGCCCATGAATACAAACAAAATACACGAAGCATGAAAAGCCTACACTACTGGAAATAAAAATCTATAAAGTTGAAGGTAAAATGGAATCCATGCTTGTTCTTTTTTTGCATTTTCTGCAGGGAGTGGAATTTTTTTTCCCCCACTTCGGTCAGGTTTATATCTGTTCATTATTATGTCAAAGAACTAAGTTACTTTATGACTACAACATAAACATGAGCAGCAAAGCAATGCTTGCACATCAATTTCCTTACTTCTCACTTTTATTTGGTTGGAGAAGGCTGCCAGCTGTATAACCTTATCGCAAATATGATTCCTTTCGAAAATAGGACAGGAATGTTAAATCTATATAGGGACACAAGGAACTGCAGATGCTAGAATCTTGAGCAAAGTACAACACCTGCGTAATTCAGTGATTCAGCAGCATCTGTGGAGGACATGATCGGTGACGTTTCGGGTCAGAATCCTTCAGACCATCTCCAAAGAAGCGTTATGACCCGAAATGTTGCCTATCCAAATCCTTCATAGATGCTACCTGAGTTACTCCAGTGCTTTGCGTTATGCTCTGTTTTATATATAGTTGAAAATTCTATACTGTCTAAAACAGCTGCAGCCTCAATTTTAGAATTCCTACATTAAATATACTATTCTTGGATTTCAAGGGTTTAATTCTAACCTGACCTTGGGCATTTCTAAAATAAGTACCAAACACTTGGAGTATTATAACATTGTTTATGGTCACTTTTATATTCCAGGAAAATAATGTATATATGTATAATAATATCACTTTTTACTATTTCATATTTTCTCTGTTTGATTTAAAACATACTTAATTCAAACCAAAAAATTAAGTTCGATTTCATAATTTATAAAATTAATTATTTAAGCATGTTATATTAACAATACTTTCTAGTGTTGAATAGTGTGCCATGCATACTGTGCTGCTCAACCTGTTTCTATATTAAAGTTGGGCATGTACTATTAAAATTAGCATAAGCCTGATGAAATGAAAAGATGTCAGTTCTATAGCAAGCTCCTCTGATGATGAGGGTTGAAATTCTGTGAATATGAATTCCCTCTGGATCTTGCAAGGTAGAAGATTTTAATTTTCACCCTCGAGACAGACTGTCTGATGGCACTTTTTTCAAATGGTAATTTCTCAGTTTGTAGCTAGAAATCACCCAGGCTTGTCTGGCTGATGCGTATGAAGGGAATTGGAGAGGATGATTTTCAAGGGCTTCGTTCTCACCTGTCAGTCCTTGCTGCAAGGGAGAATCAGAAAAAATGATTTGGGTTTGACGTTAGGGGTGAAAAAGCAAGGGTCAAAATGGAAAGGATGCAATCATGGTGCGGTGTGGAGGTGGTTGTGAACACATTGAGCATTGTTGCTGAAATGTTAAGAACACTTCATTGTGTTTGAGTGCTGATTGATCATTCTTTTACTTGACATTAGTCCTGCTGGGGGACACCAGTGAGTGTACTAATTTTCTGTTTGAAATACAGACTGTCTTGAATGCGCAGACAAAGACTAACAGTTCGATTATTGAATTTCTGACAACAGAAATGAGAATAGCTGGCAATGAACATTATAGACTCAAATAAAATAATATACTGATGTAGCAAATTAGTGAGTTATTTTTGAAGTCCTTAAAGGGATAAAATGCTTTGTAAATTCCTGATTTTTAAAATGTACTCGGAATATTCTGAAAAAGATCCGGGATAAGTTGGCAGTTGCCGTTCTCTGTCCCACTGTTATATTTATGATTGATATATTTATTTTATATCATTAGATTATAGAATTTTTACTCATGAAAACATTCAGTAGTTTATGATTTTGCAAGTTACCGCCTGGTGCATTTTATAGTATTTTTATTCTTTACGTATTAATCTAAAAAACTTTTGCACGAAAATATTTGGCTTCTGATTGTAATTTTGAGGTATCATACTTGATCTTTACATCACAAGAATCATTGTAGTTTGGCTGCTTGTGCTTGCCAAGAATTATATTTTTCGCCACATGTGCCTGGATCATGCTTTGAGATCTCCCTTGGTTATTGTTTTAGAATCTGACACATTTTATAACTCCAACCGTAAAAGTGTTAATTTCAATATTTCCTGTCTAAACCATTTCTATCCAGACACATTATCTGCTGGGGTATTCCACAATTTAATGATTAAGATTATATTTGAATCAAATTGTCTACTTAACTTCAGCCACATTATATCCATAAAACAGATATAATCTGAATGATATGAACTGGAAATAAATGTGCATATGGATCACGGAGTAATATTCTTCTACAATGCACAGATAATACCAACTAAAAATAATGTTTTCCTTTTTTGTTTTCTACCATTACTCTGACTTGGTTAAACTTTTGCCTGTGGCAATCATTGTTCTGTCAACTACGGTTGCATTTGAAATAATATTGATCCTTTTAACTTACCAGTGTTTCAGTTGTTTAACATATTCTGTTCTACATATTCTGCTGTGCTGCTGCAAGTAAGAATTTCATTGTTCTGTGTGGAACATATGACAATAAAACACTCTTGACTCTTAACTACATGCGCATAAATGTGCATGTGCATCTGACTATTTGAATCCACAAATATAAAGTTTTGTGATCCAGCATTTAGATTGGCAAAATAATTATATTAGAACTATAAATAAAGAACTAAGTTGTTTCACTCTGACAGTAATATGGCTCATTAAAGTTTAGCTTGTATAGAATGAAAAGTCTCAAAAATGGTCCAAGAATGTTCTCACTTTAAAACAATATTTCTATGTATTGACACGTGGGAGGATTTTGGAGTATTACGTTTTATGCTTATTCAGACTCTTAAGCCCATCCTGCAATTTAGTTGTCCCATAACAGTTTTGCTGAAGCAGGAAAAGAATAAAACCAGTTGCATTACTAGGTAAATATCACCCAACCCACTCAGTTTTGAAAGGCCCTCTTCATAAACATCAGGTGTCTAAATTAGGAGTGCTACCGATTAGTCGAACAACAGTCTGACATGGTTGTACTCACAGAATCATCCCATAAAAACATGCTGGACTCCTCCCAGAACTTGGGCTGACCTATCCCACAACTAAGACACATCAGCTGGTGGGAATAGAAATGTATAGTCGTGGAAGTCCAAAACAAGAACACGAGATCCCAAGAGTCACACGGCATTAGGCAGACATGAGTAAGGGAAACTTCTGATTACCACCTACATCCTCTGTCAACTGATGTATCGGTACACTTCTATGTTAAACAACACATAGAAGAGGTGCTGATGACTGGAAAATATATTTCCAACCTTTTGACAATGTTTCTCTCTGGCCTTTCAGGTATTCATTGTAATCATACCCTTTTGCCAGCCTCACCTGTTCCAATGCAAAGTAAATATTTACCAGAGAGAAGCTAGTTTCTATATTTTGGGAATATTTTGCTGCATTGGAGGAGTAGTTTAAGATTGAATAACACTGATGACTGGGCACTCTGTCCTATTTCATTTTTTCTCGAACAGTGGCATCTCCTAATCCACTCACTTTTGAAAGGCCCTCCTCATCAACATTAGGTGTCTAAATTGGGAGTCGACCAGATATGTCAAACAAAAGTCTGACACGGTCAAACAGCATTCTGCTCTTGGGTTAATCTCCACCCCAGTTCAAACATGATATCTATGAAGCGCACTGGATCATCAGCAGCAGGTAGAAATATTCACGGCCACAGTTAACTTCACCCTTTGGATCAACTGATTGAGGACTGCAAAAGGACTGGTAACTTTTTTTTTAAATGAGTTACGAACCTGGTGTAACTGCAACAAAAGGATTATGGGAGCACTAAACAGCATGCAATAAACTAAGCTAAGCGATCCACAATAATTATCAGATTTAAACCTCTGCAGATCTGCCACATTTGGCCATGAATATTAGTGGACATTAAACAGCTAACAAAAGAAGACCTCGGAAAATCATCATCCTCAAAGCGAACAGGACCAGCAATGTTCGGCTTGAAGTTCCCAGTGCAAGATCTATCGTGGAAATCCTCCTGAGATACTCACAATTGCAGAAGCCAGACCTCAGCCAATTTGACTTGCAGCACCTGAAAGAATAAATTGTTGAGAGTGTTCAATGCAGCAAAGTGTCTGGGACCAGATTACATCTCAACTGTAGCACTGAAGATTATACTACAGGACAAGCCGTGCTTCTGTCAAAGCTGTATCAGTACTAACACCGATAACCAACTGTCAACATAGAAAATTGCCCAGGTATGTCCTGTTCATAAAAAGCAGGACAATCAAATCTTGCTGATTACCATCCAGCTAGTCTACCCTCAATCACCAACAGTGATGGAAAATGTCATTGATAAAGCTGTCACGGGCCACATACCTTTCCATATCCTGTTTGTGATGCCCAGTTTGCATACCTGACATCATCACATCCTTGATCCAAACAGCTGAGTGCCAGAGATAAAGTAGGAGCATTATTGCCTTTGATATCAAGGCAGCATGAAGGAGCAGTGGTAAAAACTGAAGTCAGTGGGCATCCATGTGATAACGCATCATTCAAAGGACTCAAGGGTGAATAGATGTTGGTTTTGAAGGTCAATCATTGTTGACCAAGTATCACTACAGAAGTTCCTCAAGACAGACTCCTGGCCTATGCATCTTCAACAACAATAATGATCATCATCCATCACAAGGGGATATTTGATGATGGCACAATATTGAATTTCCTGTGCAGTACCTCACCAAATGTGGCAATAAGAAGGGTCTTGACTCAACATCACCTATCACCTGCTGAATTACTCCAGCGATTTGGGTCTATCTTTGGTTCAGGCAAGTGCCGTGAGTAATTACTCAGGGTAGGCCCTGAGTCCGCTAAAAAAATATTAAACCGCGCATGCGCAGATTGTTTGCTCCCATTAAATAAATAAATAAACAAAAAACAGTGACATTTCAATTTGCCCAAGGCTTCCTAGTCCTAGACCAATTGGGGGAACAGTTCCTTTCACAGCGTGTGGAGAGTCTGTGTAAGGGGTAAAGTTGTGGGGAGGGCACGAGTGTTGACAAGGAGGGTATCGGGGATAATGGCAGAAAGTTACTCACCGCTGCCGCAGCTCTCCGGGCATGAAGCCCCCGCACTGTAGCTGGGGATAGAAGCAGCTCGGGGATCTACGAGCTGCCGCCGGGACCCGACAGCAGAACTGGCCGCCACTTCAGTGCCTTCTGCCGGCCCGCTCACCTCTGGCAGTGCTCTCCGTCGGAACACCTGTCACCTGCCGTTCGCCGACTTCGCTCATGTCAGCGGCTTCCTGCAAATCCTTAAATTCCCACAGCTGAGTAACCTCAATCGCGCTTTCGGAATTTAAGGACATGAGTGAGGCCAGCGAGCGGCAGGAGAGTGGTTTGTAGACAGAGAGCTGCCAGAGGTGAGCGGGGACCGGCAGAAGGAGCTAAGGCGGCCGCTCAGCCACCCGAGCTACTTCTCTTCCCCCCCCCCGGCCTCAATGTGGTGGCATTCCAAGCCTCTGTGCAAGGAGCGTTGCAAGTGGCATTATCCCAATCCCCTCATTCATAACATTCGTGCCCTCCCCGCAACCTTACCCCGGGCCAGACTCCCCAAACACCGTGAAAGGAGCTCTCTCCGCCCCCCCCCCCCCCCACACCCCGGGAAATACAGTATTTAAAAACATAAGCACAAAATGTACTTACCACATTATTGGTACACAAGGCCCATTCTTTGTTACCTAACATACACTTAAAATATTGACAAACCATATTTGAAAACCCCGCCAAGAAACTTGCTCTGCGCATGCGCAGTAGACCGATGCACATGCGCAGTGCTGCAAAGGCAGACTTTCTGCTGCCTTGAACCCCGCTTGTCATTGACAGCTTCAGGCAGCGCTGATGGCACGTGGGTTGCACAGAGCGTCCCGTGTTACAAGCGCTGCGGATGAAAGGCATGGAGAATTATGCCTACCTAAGAGATCGATCTCTTACATAGGCATAATTCTCCCATGCCTTTACTATTTATATTTAGTTATTACCATGTTATAATTTTAGTCAGGGTAGGCAGTGCCTACCTTGCCTACCCTGGCGGCACATGCCTGCTTTGGTTACAACCAGCAACTGCAGTTCCTTCCTACACAATACATGTCTTTGTTTAGTAAGACCCCTGGCCTGATGTGTGGCTACAGAAAGGTCAGGCGATAACTATCTGCAACAAGAGGAAGTCTAATGACCTGTCGTTGATATTTAGTGATATTATTATTGATGAACCCCCTACCCTCTGCATCCTGAAGGTCACCATTGACCCAAAACTCATATGGACCAGGCTATAATGTTGTGGCTATAAGGGTAGGTCTGTAGCCAAGCATCTGTGGGTGAATGAATCAACTCCTGACATGTCAAAATCTTTCCAGACTCTGCAGGGCAATGAAAATAAAATGAAACTAAAAAATGATGAAAACGCTCAGCAGGTCAGACAGCATCTGCGGAAAGAAAAATGTTAGCGGAATCTTTTTCACCTTTATCTTCACGAATGAAGTAAGTTAATGTGCATTTGGAAAAGGAAACTAAAATGGCTCTTACAAAGCTTGCCTTCCTTAATATATCTTCATTGATCCTCCTAATGACTTCATATCAGTTAAAGTACTGTTCAAATAAATGATGGGTCAATAATGGCACTGAGGTGGAATAAAATTATTACGACTCCCAGAATGTTCCCTGTCTATAGAGGGGGGGGTAAATAGTTATTAGGATGAATGTTCCTGCATTTTTTAGGGTACGATCAGTGAACTTGGCGTGGTCCGGGGATTGGATCAGGTTTGTTCTTGATTTCTGTTACATGTGCAATCACAATCCAAGTCATGAATACACATTTAATATGAGCAGTGCTTTTCATTTAAAAGAAAATAATACTTGTAATTATATAGAAGTGTATTGCATTCTCTACAAACCATGGTCAGTTATTGACCATGGGTCTCCTCATTTTGAAATGAGCAGGTATGGCAATACCTCACAAAAACTAAATTAAATTAATGGTTAACGGCACGATTTATTTTGATGGTTCTAACTAAGGAAAAAAATCTGGCCCAATCAAACACATGTTCTAGTCATTTGCCATTGAAACAAGCACCTCTGACTGTATAGCATACCCTCATTGCAACACTGCTTCAGCCTAAATTAGGCATTCATAAATAGCAAGTCCAAAGTCTTTGTACGGTCATATCTTATCTGCATGCTATAGAGGAGATTGGTTTCACTGACAGCTTCTTTTGCAGCAGAATTCAGAACTATTCATTTTTGAAATGCTAGAAGATTTATAATAATGCAACAGGCATTGTAAAATTGGTGGCACAGTGAACTGATGCATCAAGAGCTTTGGATTCTTCAATAAGTTCATGATCAATTAAACCTGCGTTATTTAGGGGAACATCCAAAATAAACATACATATACTATGAAATAAAGCCAAACTGGTGATTTTTCAGTTTTGAACAGTTTTGAACTTGGATGCTTTAAAAGGACAAGCCCAGTCATTTGTGTCGATATAGTAGGACTTGAAAGTTTTAACATTGAATTAAAAACTGTCCAAAAGTTCTTGTTCATTTTAACAGACATATAATACAAAAAAATAAAAAGATGAAAGTACCAATATTGTTTAAATTGATAATGTAGGTGCAAAAGAAGGAGACATGAAAGCTGCAATGCTGGAATTTGGTGCAAAAACAAACTATTGAAATCAGCCTGAAGAAGGGTCCTGACCTAAAATATCACATATCCATGCTCACCAGGGAGACTGCCTGACCTACTAAGATATTCCAGCATTTTTTGTCTTTTCTGTTGGAGGAACTCAGCTGGTAAGGCAGCATTTGTGGAGGGTAAGACACAGTTGATGTTTTAGGTTGAGAAATTTATTCTAGATTAAATATAGAAGCATTTGTTCTGTTTAAATCTAACCATACCTGCGATCAACTGCTACAGAAACCCAAATCCATGTCATCATTTCAACACCTGACAATGTGAATAGCTGGCCTTCCTCATTCAAAACTCTGCTGCAGGTGTTCAAAGTTGCACTGAATTCTATTTACCGGCTTCCCGCGTGATAACATGATTTAAATTGGCTACCTGTTATGTAATGTATCAAGTTTAAAATTTACACAAATCTAGCCATTGCCCACCTCCACCTGCTGATCTCCATCACCTCATCCAGGTTTGTAATGCTCTGAAATATCTCCATTCTTGCAGTTCTGGCCCACTAACCGACCTGGAGTTTAACCACTCTATCAATAATGACTGTTCCTTTTAACTTGCCAGGCTGTGAGCTCCAAAATTCCCTCGCTAATCCCTCTGCCAACAGCTGCTTAAAGCCAATATCTTGGAAAAAGGTTTTGTCATTGTACAACAGTGCAACTAAATTAGCGCTCACGCAACAATTTCCTGATTAAAAAAGAATTTTGACTTTTATGTTAAAAGAATGGAAGATGTGTGGCTACTGCCAGCAAGAACATATTTAAAAATGCACAGAAAATTAGAACAGTAACCATATAACATACTGTGAAACACACAAGTCAAAGATAATTATCACAGTTAGAATGCCTCCTTGCTAGAGACTCTGGTTTAATCCTGACCTCAATTGCTGTCTGTGAGGAGTTTGTACGTTCTCTCTGACTGCTTGGATTTCCTCCCACATCTCAAAGGTATGTGGGTTTGTAGGTTAATTGGACTCTTTAAATCGCTCCTAGAGTGTGCATGAAGTGAGTGCTAAAATGGGATAACTTAGAACTAGTATGAACGGGAGATCAATAATCGGCATGGACTTGGTGGACCAAAGGGCCTGTTTCCATGTTTTGTCCTTTAACCAATCAGTCAATGGCATTTTATTTTTAAAGGGCAGAACTATTGGGGCAATGTAACTGAATGGCATTAAATCTTTTCACAGTTGATGGTTTCAATTAGTTTTACTTTCACCATTCCCCCAGCTGGGGTACTTACTGTATGCTCTTAAGTTGGTGTGTAAAACAAAAGTGCCATGTTACTTGCATATGCCTGTTAGATTAAATCTGTTGGAAATAATTCCACCAGAATAAATAGTTTCTCTTCATGTCAAAAGCTTCTAGTCAACCTCCCTTTAACTATTTCTATGCTAAAGAGAGCAATCCGTTTACCCCGAGTCCATCATCTCAGTTATCAATCTAATAAATCTCTGCATCCTTTGAGATTTGGATAGGCATCGGTATATATTTGTTTGCCTTCTGCCCATTGAATCTACGCCGACCATTGATCACCTGTTCACACTTGTTCAATGTTATCCCACTTTCTCATCCACTCTCTATACACTAAGGACAATTTACAAAAGGCAATTAATCTACACCTTTGGAATGTGGGTGGAAACAGTAGTGCCTGGAGGAAACCCATGTGGTCACAGGGAGAAGGTACAAATTCCACACAAACAGAGGTCAGGGTTGAATGCGATTTTCTGACACCGAGGCAGCAGCTCCACCAACTGCACCACTGTGCCACTAATAACGAGCAAAATTTGCAGTTGAAATGTGTGTATGTGTCTTTGTGTGTTGGGTAAGTGACCAGGGGGAGATATGGGATCAGAATGCATTTGGAGCAAGGCTTATACATATTCCTAAATATTTGGCTTTAATTTCCTTTTTACAGCTCTTCCTGCTTGCTTTGTATAAAGCTTTGTTTTTTTTTTCAACAAGAAACTAATGCATACAATTATGAATGTAATACAAATAATAGTGCAATTATATGGATGTAAATGGACATTAAAAGAGAGCTTTATATAAAGTAAGAGCTGTAAAAAGGAAAATTAAGACAAATATTCCAAGACACCTTGGAAAGTAGATTAAGGGTAAAGTGGGTTATTTAAAGACAAATGCAGATGGTATTAGAATGGATTCAGTGGACAGAGGTGAATGAATGGCACCAACCATTCATTACTATCAATCTTTCTATCCATGCTTTACTCTAGATCCTATTATGATGGGAAGAACATTTTGGCATGGTGCTCACTACATGATATCTATGAACAGAGCTAGTGATTTTGTGATTCTTCAACCAGACTGAATTTTGTTTTTAGATGAGATTCATAGCAAGAGAAAGTCAGAGTGGGAGAAGTAAGATGTAAGAAGATAACAAACAAAAAGCATATTTTGTCCTACAAAATCTCCAGCAATAATTTAAATCTGAAGAAATTACTTTCCACAGCAGTTAAGTGTTTGACAGGTTGTGTGGAGGTGATGATCTATAATGGCACCAAACATGTTTGCCTACCAAGTTTCGTAGGTCTATAAAGGAACATGGTAACTTTATACTGATCTATGTCTCTTGTGGAAATACCAGAATAGCAAGGCCTCTGGAGGAGTATGGTACTTTCTAATTTCCGCATTTAACTGTGCATGTATGGTTAATAAAAGCATTTATTCAATTTATGCTTTCAATATCAGTTGTAATTTTAGTGCAAAATCCAGGATATTATAATTGAAAGTCAATTACTGGCAAGCTCTCTACATATTTTCTTTGCATTGATCTTCAGAATGAACTAAAAGGATAAAATACCGCTGAGGGAGGAAAAATAAAACAAAAGACCAACATTCGATTTTAAAGTTCAAAGGGGAAATACTGAGATGGGCCATCCTCTAGGACCCAGGACCCAACACCATCATCACCTATCCCATACCATTATTAGATATTAAAAGATGACAGAATTGTAAATGCTCAACTCAAGGTTGCTAAGTGATCTTAATTTGAAATTCATCCTTTAGTTCATTTGGCAACATTACTCCATTGTTTAAAAGTGAGAGAGTGATTAAATTGAGAAATTATAGACCTATTAGCCTAATGCCCATTGTGACAACGTTACTTGCCTGTCAGGAGCAAACTGAGCACTCCAACAAATAAGAATTGATCAGTGAGAGCTAGCATAAATTTATAAAGTGTGTCAATCTAATTGAAATTTTTTATCCGGTTAATGTGTTAAATCAAAAAAGACTGTTGATACTGTTTATATTCAATGCAAGGGATTCTATTCAAGACATAATGGTTTCACTCAATAAAATGATAGGAAAAGAATTGCAACATGGAATTGGAAGCAATTCCATGAAATTAAGTAGTAGAAATAATTGAATATATTCTCCATTCGACAGGATGTCACCAGTGCCGTCCCTTCGAGATCTATAGCATTTGTATGGAGAAGGAATTAAGAACTGTATATCCAAATTTACTGATAACTTTGTTAAAGTTAAAAGGATTAGATGAAAGCATCCAGTTGTAAAAAGATACGTGCGGATTAAAAGAGTAGTTAGTATTCTGGCAAATTGTAGGTAGATGCAACAAAGTCTACTTCGTAGTCAAAAAGGATGCATCAGATTATTTTGAAAAGAGCAAAAAGTAACTGAACGTGTTAAGAATCCATGGTGATATTGTGGAAAAATATATTGGACTGGTTCCAGAAACTGCAGATCATCAGGCTTCAATTCAAAAACAGGCAAGGGTAGAAATCTTCAGCAGGTGAGACAGCATTGGTGGAATGAAAAACAGAGTTAGAATTTCAGATAACATTCCATTATTTCTTCCCAAATCTTTAGAAGCTACCTCTAGCGACACTGATGTGTAATGTAATCACATTCGTGGAGAGAAAAATGGGTGGCAATGGCAAATTCTGTTTGAGTGAATAAAGGCAAATATCAGTTCATGCCTATTTCAGTGTAACCAATGATTAAAAAAAATTAAAATCTGCTTCAACATTTACAAACAGAATTTAACCCATTCCTGTGTATTTTATTCTGGACAATTTTGAGCTTTAACTTGAGATGAGCTAGACTTTTTCTGAGTCCAGTTCATTATAAACTCTGAATAGGAAACTATTCATGAGAAATGTGATGATAAGGTGCAGGTTTGTCCATTTGCCTTATAAGCTTCATGCTACAGATCGTTGTAGATAGATGCTCCCACATAGAGAGATCCTGGAGAAAAGTGAGGTGAAAGATTGTCCTGGATCACTTGTGTTGAGCAAACTGCTGAACATCACGATACCGATGGGAAGAGTATGCACAACACACACTCTTTCATTGGTAATTGAAAGTTAATTAATTTGTTCTTTAATGAAAGTGTAATTCCAAGCTGGATCAAGATTAAGGTGAGCTGGAACATTAGCAGGAATGGCAGCGTGTGAACACTCCCTTCTCCCTGGTTGATACTTTGAAAATCACCACCCCTGTGCCTATCTACAAAACAGCTATGCCATTGTTTCATGAAATACTGTACAATCAAGGCAGTGAAAATGCGAAAAAGGAGAATGATTTCTGTTAAAACATTCACGTAGTTAAAGCCAAACACCAATATATCTTTGTGATTGCAGTCAGCTGACTACCACCTGAACTTTAAGGAACGAAGAAATAGCCGCAACACTTGCAATGCTGCTAACAGTCCAGTAGATGGCACTGTTCTAATGTTAAACAATAATCTATTTACTACCAACTTTTTTTTCCCCTCAATCTTTATGCAAGAAAAAACTTTCATAGTAGCATGAAACACAAATTCTACATTTGTTAGAGGTGCCGTTGTGACTGCATCAGTTGTCGAACCTCTTGTGTATTTTTTAAACTGAACAGACAGCTATTTTCATCACCTATGAAACTGTCTCTCCTCTGTTTAAAATCCTTTGTTTCTCTTTACACCTTGCCCACAGATTTCTGTAGAGAGGTTCACTGATACACTCAATGGGTACGTGTAGAGACTTGAGTCTGACAGCTCATTGCCTAAGACTACATTTTGAACATAATTCTGAACATACATCCCTCTGGATAAGCCGCTGGCTGTTCCAGAACCTCAAATGTTCTTGCAGCTCTGAGTCTGAGATACCAGTGTGAATGCTGTCCATCGTCCCACTGTTAGACGTAGAGTCAATGTCATTTTATCATATTTAATATTTCCTAGCAATCGAAGCCTTTACTTGATGTTAAATATTACAAATTTAGAACTAAATTTACAAACCAAACAGCTTTGTAAATTTCACATTGAAATGATCAAAATCTGCTATTTATCCAGAAAGTTTATTCATATATAGAAGAGATAAGTTTATGTTTACCGGGTACTTTTCTGACCTTATTGATTTCTTGGGGGACGGGGAGTACAGTGGAAGCAGTGGCTGTGATTTATTTAAATTTTCAGAAGGTTTCCAATAAGATTCCACACATGAGGTTGAACAATACGGTGTGTACATATAGAATCGGGTGGGGGGTGTAGGAAGTATATGCAGGTGCTGATTTAAAACGAAGATAGATATAAAAAAACGAGTAATGCAGTGGGTCAAGCGGCATCGCTGGAAAAATAAATAGGTGATGTTTTAGGTCGAGGCCCTTCTTCAGACTTAGAGTCAGGGGCAGAGCCTTTGCAATTTTCCGATCCTCCGGGACCATTTATGACTGGTGATTCTTGAAAGATCACTACTAATGTCTCCAAAATCTTTGAAGCTACCTCTGTCAGAACCTTGGGGTGCAGTCCAATTAGCATTGTAGTAAACAGACTGGAAAATGAAAAAGTGTTTTGTAACTAGTGCAAGATTGAGAAATGTGGACTTCAAGGTCCAAAAGCAATTAGGAAGCAAATGGTGTTGCCTATTATTAGGAGGGGCTTTGTGTTGCCAAATGAAAATGCGTTACTGCAGTTATACAAGACCATGGTGATTCAGCATGCATGCAGTCTTGAGGTATGCAAAACCTCCTCCACGATAATTCTCAGCAATGGCCTGTCTCGAAGGCTGCCTCGCTCCATACTATACTTCCCTTACATTCTAGATTATGTGGCCAAATCTGCTCCAACTCCATTTACAAGTTTGCAGGTGACACCGCCATAATGGCTCAGAATCCGAACAAAAACGAGACAGTAGAGGAAGAAGATGGAGAGAGCCTAGTAGCATGGTGTCAAATAAACAAAATCTCTCTCAATGTCAGCAGAACAAATTAGTTGGTCATCAACTTCAGGAACCGAGGTGAAATCATACCACAGCCTCCATTAATGGTCCTGAAGTGGATATGATCGAGGGCTTCCAGTTTCCAGGTCTATTCATCGCCAATAAGTATCACCAATAATTTGGCCTAGTCCAACCACTTTAATAATACGACCATAATAGTGCATTTAAACGCCTTTATTTCCTCAGAAGATTAAGGAAATCTGGCATGTTCCCAATGACTCTTACCTATTTCTACAAATGCACCATAAGAAAGCATACTATTGGGATGCATCACAGCTTGTTATAGCAAGAAACTGCACCAAGCTATGGATGTAACCCAGTCCTTCACAGCTTTCTCCCCACAACCACCTCCTTCAATTCCAACTATACTTTACGTTGAGTCCGAAAGTAACTAACATTATCAAGAACTACTCATACCTTGGCCATTCTCTCCTTTTCCCTCTTCTGTCAGACAGAAGATACGAAAATATGAAGGCATGTACCACAAGATTCATGAACAGCTTCTTCCCTGCTGTTATTTGATTTTGAAAGGACCTCATATGCTAAAAATCATCATACAATATACTTCATTATGCCCCTTGTGTTTTATTTTTTAATCTGCACTTTCTCTCTAGCTGTAATGCTATATTCTGCATTCTACCTGTTTTCTCTTTTGTACTTCCTGAGGTACTCGTGTATGGTGTGATCTGCATGCATAGCACGCAAAACACCATTTTTCACTATTAGCTTAGTCCATATGACAACAATAAACCAATACCAAATGTTTTGTTGGTGTGTTGGGAATGAGATAGGCAAAGAGGCTTGATCATGCTGACTATTCCCATAACTCTGGCATCCAGCCTGTTATGCTGTTCCCAGCCTTCTACACGTGCAATGAAATGGCAGCTCGGCCATTTGATAGATTCAGAAGACTATATTGGTCAGTTTTCCCACACTGCTGTACTGAAATAAAACAGTGACAGGTCCAATCTTTCTGGGATTGCTCAGTATTTCATTGAAGACACTCCCTCAATCCTACGCCAGGATAAAGATGTAGATGGAGGTTTTAATTGTTTTCAGTTATTTTTTCTGATGTTGGTTAATGTATAAAAAATCGATCAGAGCACTGAATATACTGCCCTCTTCTTTTATGTCCATCTAAACAAATCTTTACCAATTAAGGTGAACTTTTAATTCTAAATTAACACAAAATGTACGTGCTATTTCCAGATGTTCAATCAAACCTCAAGCACAATTTGAAAACAGTTTTTAGTAATAAAGCAAGTTAAAGCTTTGGCACATTGGTGAGTGAGTGAAAAATAAAAGGATATAAATAAAAGGATAAAATGATATAAATAAAAGGATATAAATAAAAGGATAAAGATAAAATGATCTTTAATAATTTATCAGTCAACCTTTGAGAAGGCACCAGTCTTCTAAGTTAGCTATTTGTCAAGTAGCAAGTGCAGGTTATCTTCCAAACAGGTTCAAATCAGAAGGATGCCTGTGATTGTGGTTTTAGATCTTCCTGATTGTTGAAGAACTAGAGCCAGTGAAGGTCTAAAGAGATTTAGGATCCATTAAGACAATTCAGTAAAATGTCATTGTTGAATGTAGAGCAGGGCCATTGGAACACTGACCTTCATATCAACTGGGTTGGAGCAGAAGGGAGCAAAAGCACAGCCAAACAATTAAACTGCACCCAAGGAACCATGAGCAATATTGAGAAGCCCTTCTTAGAAATATATATTTCTTGGAGGGAATGCAATATTGATTTACCTACATGTTATCTGGATTCCAAGGGTAATTTATCCTGATCAAAGATGGAAGAAGACAGGATAGTATTCCCTGGTTTTTACGTTGATAGATGATTTGATTGAAGTTTTCAAACTATAAAATGAACCAAAGGGGTGGATTAAAATTATATTTTCATACATAGGAGCGTCTAGCATTGGAAAATGTTGATGGAATACTTTTAAACATTCAAACGTTACACATTTTATAACTTGTCAATGACACAAAACTTGCAGTGTTGTGAACTGCAAAGAGAATAGCAATGAATAGCGACAACTTAAAAACAAGCCAGTGGAATGGGCAGAATAAATGCAGCTCTGTGCAGAAAATTCTGAGGTAATATATGTTGGTAGGAACAACGAGGGGAGGCAATACAGGATCAAGGATACTTTTCTGAAAGTGGTCCAGAGCAGAGCGACCGAGGGGTATGATGCATAATTAATTGCAAATGACCTGGCAGGTTGAGTCAGTGTCTCATAAGATATAAACTATTTACATTTTTTATCAACAGAATAACACAAAGAGAATTAAAGCAGGGACATCATGCCAACCCTTTATAAAACACCGACCCTGACTCAACATAAATACTGTGTCCAGTTCTGGTTGACTTCAATTTGAAGGAACTAGTGAGGGTCCAAAAACAATTTACAAAAATGGTCTTGAGATGAGGGACTAGATACAAGGATAGATCGGTGTTGCTGAGACTTATTTACATAAAAGCGGAAGAGAGATCAGATGTTTGGGTTTGCACAGTGGGAAGCTGTTCTCCTTAGATGAGGGATCTACAACTAGAGGTCACAGGTAAAAATAAATAAAGGGGAAGGGAATAAAATGACAGAAAGAAAAACCGTTTCGACACAGCATGCCCTTGGCATCTGGAATGCACTGCCTGCAGATTTGGTGGCGGCAATTCCATTATGGCATTAAATAGGGAATTAGATAAGTAAATGATGATGAAAGCTCACAAGGTTGCAGAGAATGGGCCAGAGGTTTGAGTTATGGTATTGCTCTGCTCGAGAGCCAGCATATTCATGATGGGCTAAAGCATTCAGTGGCTTTAAAAGTGTCTATTATGACTGCCTTAAACCTGACAGTGCAAGAGAAATGCCTGATATCACATCCTTGGGCATCCACGTGTATTGAAGAAGGAAGTTTTAACACCCACATGGCAAGGGTATTCTGCATGCCACTTTTTAAAATATTTTATTCTAAACATTTTATAATTTACCATTAATAAAATCTGATAATAATTGGTGCTTCATATAGACAATATATATAGACAATCATGGGGAAACTAATTAGGTCAAATTATCAGACCAGAAGTATGGGATGAAAGTTTACAACACATACACCACTGTTTGTTAAATGCTAGACACTCTCTTATACAATTTAAAATATTACATAGACTACATTACTCAAAATCTAAACTACATAACATTTTTCCAAATGTATCTGCTATATGCGATAAATGTCAGCACTTAGAAGCTAATCTGACACACTCATTTACAAATTGTGTAAAAATTACAAAATTTTGGATAGAAATATTTAGGATAATTTCGAAAGTTGTTAATATGAACCTGATATTTGACTGGTACTGGGAATACTGGAAACAGATCAATTAATAACAATGAATCAAATATTTTTTTATTGATTATAGTTTAATAATTGGGAAAAAATTAATATTAAAATTCTGGAAAGGTCCTACATCCTCCACAATCAGAATGTGGAATACAGAAATGTCGGAGACACTCCATCTGGAAAGATTGAGGCTTGTCCTAATGGACAGGTTGGATCATTTCAGAGGGATATGGTCTCCATATATTGAATATCTACAGGGTCAAAGTGGCTCGGTGCGAGAGCCTGACTGAGGCCTGAATAATAGAATGGATGAAGAATTACGTATAATAAATCATGGATATATCTCCAACGATGGATAACTTTTTAATACTCCATTCACTTCCTTATTTTCTATATTATTTTTCTCTATCTTTTCTTACTTAATAAAAAAAAATGTATAGAAATATAAAGTCTTAAATGTTAATATTAATATTAATAATATTATGAATGTATGTAAGAAGTATTTTCTATTATATGTATTTACAACTAATAAAAAATATTCATCAAAAAATAATTGGTGCTTCCTAAAGAATGGAGAGTAAGCAGTATAAATCATATCTTATCCCCGGCATTGGCACGAAACTTGCTTGAAACCCAAATGTATCCCTCATTTTATCCGGTATTTCACAAACCTCGAATAACTATTTTAATATCCTGTTTGGTCAACTTCACTGTTATTATAATTAGGCTCAAAGATCTCTTAGAAATATGTTTGAATGTGCTGATGGAAAAGAAAACAAGTTTTTTTTTCTGTGCCGTGATTGTTGTAGTCCCTATTCTATAATTTGGCAAGGCATGTTGGCCTTGATATTATTAAAGGGCAGGAGCCCTTAAATGACACTACATATGCTTGCAAAGCTCTCTTTGCAGCGACATGAATTAAGAAATTGAAGTCTTGACCTTCCAAAAGGAGATGCAGTTTAACTCTACTCCCTTTACATCACTTCTTTGTGAAAGTCCAATGAATCTCTGTCCGGGAGGTCTTGAAAGGAATTTACTGTTTTTATTTTTTTTTTAAAGGTCAGCATTATTTATGACATATCTGACAACAAATTTAGACATGCACAGTTAAATGTGGAGATCCAGAATTTCTGACCTAACATGTGCTACTCATCCAGAATCTACATTAAAATAAACTTCACTCTATATATAGCTTAATCTTCAGATCCACTCATGCGTCATACAAGTTGTAGATTTTGGCAAAATCTGTCCCCAGAAACTTAAGTCTTACCCATTTCAGTCCAGTTATCCTTTTTAACAGCATAATCAACCTTAATTACAGCCAATCACAATATCCTTTTCTGAAAATTAACTTTTGCATGTGTGAAGACTCATTCTTTCAGCTTTTAACTGTTGTTGGACATTTGAAAAAAATCTATCTGTGTACTTTCTGCCTTTGCTCTTTCTATGTGATTAAGATCACTCTTCCAACTTTCTCTGCATTGATCATTAATAGTTTTATGTGACTCTTAAACAAATGTGCATTTGCTTCCCCTTTTAGCACACACACTAGAGCCGTGTGGATATCTTGCTTGCAGTAGTATTATGTACAAGCTTAAGGAAATTGAATGGTCATTTGACATTCTCCTTTATTGGTTTAGGAATTCTGGTCCACAATGTTCTTGCAGTGATGATTATAACTTATCTTTTCTTAACTTGTATTATCTTTAATGTCTTCCAGTCCACATGCTTGTTTTCTTTTTTTTATTTGCTGTGATTTGTTTTTCATGATGTAATATTAGCTTTAATATACTAGCATGCAGCTTTCTGTCATGTAAACAGTTTGTTTGCATTTATAGTTCAGTCAGAAATATGGTACCACAATTGATCCTTATTTCGAGGTCAAAGTATTTAGTTCCTTGTGGTTATAATTAAAATACAAAAAGGGGGAAATATAGCTTATTACTGACCTAACATCTCAAAGGAATACTTACCTCTCGTTATTATTGCTGGCTGAGTTGGCATCCTGTCTCTGTGAAAGCTTCCTTCACAGAATCGCATTGCAGTTCCTAAATCTAACTTTCCTACTTGTACTCTAAAATTTCACTTCTTGCAAATAGAGTTGAAGACTTCTAATTGGAATGTCCAACTAGAAATTAAATTCACCCACTTTGTTGTCTGTAATTAAGTAAGAGCTGTCAGGACTGATTTAAATACATTGAGAATCAAATAGTGCTCAGGAAAAAAGGATCACTTATAAAGGAATGCCTTCATTAATTATACCCTGTTAATCGATGTCAAGTATCTATAAACTTCCTAAACAAAATAGAGGAGAAAATTGTATATCATCGAACAGTTAATTCAAATTAATATATTTTCTGTGCTCTATTTCAATAAGCATTTTTTGAGGCATGAAGAAAGGGAAAATGAGGGAGAATTGCCCTTCCAGTCTGAAGAAGGGTCCCGACCCACCACAGATGCTGCCTGAGCCACTGAGTTCATCCAGCACTTTGTGTTTTGCTTAAAATTCCAGCATCTGAAGTTTCTTCGGTCTCTGTAAGCAATTTTGTTTATTTTAAGTCAGTTTCCATCAATATGGGGCATTCAATATGTATTTTTCAGACACATATTTGTTCTTTTAAGCTTGCAAAAACAAACGTTCTTCTGCCGGATAGCATTTTTACAGCATTGCTCAATACACATCAAGAAAAATGACTTGTATAACATTTCTTGACCAAGAAAGTGATGGGGCAACTTTTGAGTAAGGATTTCTGTAGCACGATTCTCACCTAGATATTAGCCAGTTGATAAGAGCGAAATAAATTGCTTCATTTGCCCTTTCTTCTTGCCTCAAAAAACATAGTCCTGGCCCTTGCATGTTGAATAAAGAATTCACCTTAAGAATATCCGGAGGATATTCTATTTCAGCACTGCCTAACTCTGCACATCAAAATACTAATTAAATATCACTGGTCCATTTGGAATATTTGTTTGCTCCTTGATTTTATATAGATTCATTCCTATTTATTAAACCTTTTCGTACAGAATGTGAGGCTATGGACCACACCTTTTGAAAAAAGAATTGACTTCAAAAACAATATCATAAAAAGGCATGGCAGAATGAATGTCATGCTTAAATAACCTGTGATTGAATAAGTACAAACAAATAATGTTGACACCAGCTACTTTGTTTCCTGATTGACCCTTTATGTACCTGAGACATTTCTTTGATGGTATTGAATTTGATTTGCTGCAATTTTAATCTTATTTGGGCTTTGCCAAAGTCAATGTTAATTTGGAAGTTGTGACTTTATTAGTGAATCAAAATCTCATCACTGAGCGGCGACATCACATTCACCTGTGCTAATGGTGCACTTAAGCTGCTGGTGCTGTCATCTGTCCACCATCATTACCAACTTGCTGCAGGCTGCTGGCCACTCACCCAAAACCTTTGGCAGAACAGTAGTGAGGCTTTAGCCCAGCAGAGGCAACCATTGATTCACATTCAAATTATGCAAACCAATTGCTCATTGCTTTACCTTTTTGAACACTTCTTTCTATCCATACCACTACACTACCTTCAATGTTTCTTTAAATAGACAAAAGCGTTTGATGAACAAAATATAATCCTTTTCCAAATGACTTGCTTAATGCTGGATGTAAAGTGAAATCAATTTTTGCTAATGAATAGTATTTCCTATTAAATGTATGTTATGCCAGCCTAAAGTCTGCTAAATTGCTTAATTCTTCTAAGACACAATAGACTACAAATGCTGAAACCTTCAGCAAAATACAGTGCTGGAGGAACTCAACTGGTCAGACAGCATCTGGGGAAGGAATGGGCAGGCAATGTTTCTGGTTGGAACTCTTCTGCAGACTGTTTCAGAAGAAGGGTCTGGAGTTTTCTGATTCCTGTACCCTTTTCCTGATCATAGCAGTGAGAAGACACAGTGACTGGGGTGGTGTTGTCCAGGCAGATCACGAGAGGTGTGTGCCCAGGAACATGAAGTTGTTCGCTCTCTCCACTGCTTTCCTGCCGATGAAGACAGATGCATGGTCCATTGGGTTTCCCTTCCTGAAGTCGACAATCAGTCCTTGGTGCTGCTAATGTGGAGTGCATGCTTGTTATTCTGGCACCACTGAACCAGATTAACAATCTCCCTCCTTTACTCTGTCCAATGCTAGTGAGATCAGTGAATTTCAAGATTATGTTGGAACTGTGTATGGCTGCACAGTCATGCAGCCTTGAGTTGCCCCTGTGTTGATGGTCACAGAGGAGGAGATGTTGCCAATCTAGTTGAGGTTTGTGATGAGGAAATCGAGGATCCAGTTGCACAAGGAAGAGCAGAGACCCAGTTCCTGAGTTTGATGATGAATTTGGCAGGGTTGATGGTGCTGAACGACTAGCGGTGGTTGATGACTAACTGCTTGACAAATGTGTTCCTGTTGTTTAAGTGGTGCAGTGCAGAATGGAGAGCAAGCAAGATCGCATCTGCTGTCAATCTGTTGTGCAGGGAGATGAATCGAAGTGGGTCCAGGTTATTACTGAGGCAGAAGTTGATATGCATCATAACCAAGTTCTTGAAGGCATCACAATGAAGATGAGTGCCACTGGTCGGCAGTTGTCGGTTCATGTCGCCTTGCTCATCTTGGGCACTGAGATTATGGATGTGTTTTTAAACCAGGCGGGTACTTTGGATCATATTAGTCAGAGGCTGAAGATGGCCACAAAATCTCCAGCAAGTTGGCCCGTGATGTTTCGAGAATACGGCAAGGTACACCATCGAGGCCATATGCTTTCCGAGGTTTCACCCTCGAGAAGGATCATCTAACATCGCCCTTGGACACGGAATGTACAGGGTCGTCAGGGACTGTGCGGGCTCGTGAAGGTACAGTGCCCTCCATAATTTTTTGGGACAAAGACCCATCATTTATTTATTTGCCTCTGTACTCCACAATTTGTGATTTGTTATTAAAAAAAAAACACATGTGGTTAAAGTGCACATTGTCAGATTTTATTAAAGGGTATTTTTATACATTTGGTATCACCATGTAGAAATTACAGCTGTGTTTTTCAATAGTCCCCCCATTTCAGGGCACCATAATGTTTGGGCCACATGGCTTCACAGGTGTTTGTAATTGCTCAGGTGTGTTTAATTGCCTCCTTTATGCAGGTATAAGAGAGCTCTCAGCACCTAGTCTTTCCTCCAGTCTTTCCATCACCTTTGGAAAGTTATTGCTGTTTATCAACTTGAGGACCAAAGTTGTGCCAATGAGTCAAATAAGCCATTATGAGACTGAGAAATAAGAATAAAACGGTTAGAGACATCAGCCAAACCTTAGACTTACCAAAATCAACTGTTTGAAACATTATTAAGAAGAAAGAGAGTACTGGTGAGCTTACTAATCGCAAAGGGACTGGCAGGCCAAGGAAGACCACCGCTGATGACAGAAGAATTCTCTCTATAATAAAGAAAAATCCCCAAACACCTGTCCAGCAGATCAGAAACACTCTTCAGGAGTCAGGTGTGGATGTGTTAATAGCCACTGTCTGCAGAAGACTTCATGAACAGAAATACAGAGGTACACTGTAAGATGCAAACCACTGGTTAGCTGCAAAAATAGGTTGGCCAGGTTACAGTTTGCCAAGAAGTACTTAAAAGAGCAACCACAATTCTGGAAAAAGGTCATATCAGAGTGATGGCAAGAGCAAAGTATGGAGGTGAGAAGGAACTGCCCTAGGTCCAAAGTATACCACTTCATCTGTGAAACACGGTGGTGGAGGTGTTATGGCCTGGACATGTATGGCTGCTGAAGGTACTGGCTCATTCATCTTCATTGATGGTACAAATGCTGATGGTAGTAGCATAATGAATTCTAAAGTGTATAGATACATCTTACATGCTCAAGTTCAAACAAATACCTAAAAACACATTGGCCGGATGTTCATTCCACAGCAAGACAATGATCCCAAACATACTGCTAAAGCAACAAAGCTAAAAAATTGTCAATTCTTGAGTGGCCAAGTCACTCACCCGATCTGAACCCAATTGAGCATATCTTTTATATGCTGAAGAGAAACCTGAAGGGGAATTGTCCCCAAAATAAGCATAAGCTAAAGATGGCTGCATTACAGGCCTGGCAGAGCATCACCAGAGAAGACACCCAGCAACTGGTGTCCATGAATCGCAGACTTCAAGCAGTCATTGCATGCAAAGGATATGCAACAAAATACTAAACATAATGTTTGGGACACTGCAATGTCATATAAATGAAAGTAAACATACTTTCATTTATATGACATTGCTGTGTCCCAAACATTATGGTGCCCTGAAATGGGGGGGGCTATGTATAAACACTGCTGTAATTTTTACATGATGAAACCAAAATGTATAAAAATATCCTTCAATAAAATCTGGCAATGTGCACAATGTGCACTTTAACCACATGTGATTTTTTTCTATTACAAATCTCAAATTATGGAGTGCAGAGGCAAATACATAATTGCTGGGTCCCAAACATTATGGAGGGCACTGTACCTCATTGTTTTCCAAGAGACACAAAATGCTGGAGTAACACAGCGGGACAGGCAGCATCTCTGGAGAGAAGGAATGGGTGACATTTTGGGTCGAGACCCTTCTTCAGACTGAATCATTGTTTTCCATTTTGAAGTGAACATAGAAAGCTTTGAGCTTGTGTGGGAGTGATACATCGCTGTCACTTGAGCCTTGTAGAAAGTTATGGCATGCAAGCCCTTCCACAGTTGCCAAGCGCCGCGTGAGCCTCCAACTTAGTTCCATAGTGTCAATTTGTGATCGCAATGGTTTGCTGGACCGTGTAACTGGACACGTATAATTCTGAATCACCTGACGTGAACACCGCAAATCAGGTCTTCAGTAGACTCTGCATCTCCAGTTCATCCTAGGCTTCTGGTTAGAGAACAGTGACCTTGGTAAGAACACATTCCTCCACACATTTCCTTATAAACCATGGTGTATTCATTTAGGTCCATTGCCCAGTCCTTGAACATCGGCCAGTCTACCAAGTCACAGCAGTTGCAGAATGGTTCCTCTGCCTCCCCGACCAGCTCCGCACAATCATCTTCGTCGGAGCCGCGCTTTTCAGTCGCTATCTATGAGCAAGAAGAAATAGCCCAGATAGATGATTCAAAAGTGGTGAGTGATGTAGCGATACATGTCTCTGATGGTGGAGTAGTAGTGGTCGACAGTTTGTGATCTTTGGAGTCTACTACAGTCTATTGGCAATACAGATGAATTCTCTAGTGAGTAGGCAAGCGGCACTTCACTACTCAATGTTCCAGGTACGGGGAGCAGACGTTGGACAATATCACCAAGTACATGCATCACAATGAGTTTATCATGTAGCAGGCACAGCCACTTTCCGAAAACTCCATTCACTCCATGTGATGGATCATTAAATCTTTGGGCTCTGCGAACACGTTTCCAGGCAAAATGGAGATCACCCCGGCTGATCCAGGAAATGCACTTACCATGTCTGTGTGTCAGAAGGTTGCGATCTCTGTGCCCGTTGGGTGGTCGTAAGATTGCTAATTAATCTAAATGGTGCAGAAGCCTGTAAGTTACAGACCTGATTTGTGATGTCTTAAAATTATTCTGCCCAGCTGCTGGCAATACACTCCAGCATCATTTGTTTTTGTCCATCAAATGAACTGCAGGATGGTGCAGTACACTTGATGGACAGTCTGAGTACTACCTTGAAAAACATCCACTATCAGAATATAGTGGCTGTAATTTGTACTGAAAGATGCTTTGCAGCAACATGCCATGGGTTTTTTCATATCGTCTTCCAAGTGTTCACTCTTCACCAAGTGGAAAGAGAATGAACAGCAGATCATAGGAATGCCCACACCTCCATTGGCTGTATTGTTGCCAGGTTAAAATCCCGGAACTCCTTACTTAAAGAGCACTTGTGGAACTACGTCCTAATCTAATAGTTGTTCAAAATAGACAATGGACAATAGGTGCAGGAGTAGGCCATTTGGCCCTTCGAGCCAGCACCGCCATTCAATGTGATCATGGCTGATCATCCCCAATCAGTACCCCGTTCCTGCCTTCTCCCCACATCCCCTGACTCCGCTATTTTTAAGAGCCCTATCTAGCTCTCTCTTGAAAGCATCCAGAGAACCTGCCTCCACCGCCCTCTGAGGCAGAGAATTCCACAGACTCACCACTCTCTGTGAGAAAAAGTGTTTCCTCGTCTCCGTTCTAAACGGCTTACTCCTTATTCTTAAACTGTGACCCCTGGTTCTGGACTCTCCCAACATCGGGAACATGTTTCCTGCCTCTAGCGTGTCCAAGCCCTTAACAATCTTATGTTTCGATGAGATTCCCTCTCATCCTTCTAAACCTCAGAGTGTACAAGCCCAGCTGCTCCATTCTCTCAGCATATGTCAGTCCTGCCATCCCGGGAATTAACTTTGTAAACCTACGCTGCACTCCCTCAATAGCAAGAATGTCCTTCCTCAAATTAGGGGACCAAAACTGCACACAATACTCCAGGTGTGGTCTCACCCGGGCTCTGTACAACTGCAGAAGGACCTCTTTGCTCCTATATTTGATTCCTCTTGTTATAAAGGCCAACATGCCATTCACTTTATTCACAGCCTGCTGTACCTGCATTCTTATTTTCATAGACTGATGTACAAGGACCCCCAGATCCCGTTGTACTTCCTCTTTTCCCAACTTTAGATAGTAATCTGCCTTCCTGTTTTTGCTACCAAAGTGGATAACCTCACATTTATCTGCATTAAACTTCATCTGCCATGCATCTGCCCACTCCCCCAACCTGTCCAAGTCACCCTGCATTCTCATAGCAAAGGCAGCATTAGCTTATCATTTCACAACAATATTGTTGTGTTTGCAACAAAGGCAGAGCTTTGACCCACAGAGAAGTTGGCAGAAAAATTGGAGGGAGTATTTATCCCAAAACACTAGCATGCAGCTAGTGAATGATGCTAATTTAGCAACAATAACACTTCCAAAGTACTGGGTTATCTACTTTCACATCTGGAGTTGAGGTTAATCAAGTGGGGAAATCGAAGACATGCACAACTGAAAGGTGAAGTCAATTTCAAAATTAAATCACACACCCAGCGCTATGCTCAGTTAGATAATTAGAAGTATATTTAAAGCTGGGTTTAATGCAACAACCTTGCAATGAAGCATAGGTTTTCTAGCTACCTTATTTAAGTATCGGCTTATAAGAAATGATTGAATCAGTTATATTAATTAAAACTACCGGACCTCAGTTTCCTATCAGTGAAAGCTGATCAAGTTTTCCCTACTTACTGCCAATTAAGGCAAGCGCCCACAAAATGTGTGCAATGAATCTGTAAAAGTATTTCTGAGCTGCAAATGAATGAACTTTAATGTTATCAGAAAAACAGATATAAACAAGCCAGAGATGTCCAAGGATGTGAAAAGATTGTGATTATTTAGCCTATTCATTTGGCAGGTGCTCCTTTGTGACCATCTCTGGGTTTAGAATAGTTCACAAAATCAAGACAACGTTCAAAAGCTAACACACGGAAATAAGTTCTCAGCCATTTACACTAAGCATGCAAAAGAGTAGCAGCTGTGTGTTGTACTCCATTCCTGAAATTAAGTTGATTTGAAGTTAATAGAACCATACTTTAAAAAGCATCCAGTGATGCCATATTGTACACTGCATGTGTAACCAAGGACAAATATCTACAATAACTTTATTACAATCGAGTGGTAGTTTCACCAGATTTTGCGCAATTGCTTTCAATTGTAAAGCTTGCCTATATTTCTTAACTAATTGAAATTTCACTTCAAAGAAACAGGATGTTGGATTTTGGATATTATATTGATTTTGGATATTGTATTGGAGCAAGTCATTGTTCTAATCTCAACAGCTTAATTTTTCCTACGCAAACTAACAAAATGAATAAACTGTGTTTACCTCTGTGTTTCTGTTATTTGTGTTCTGTATTCCAAATAATATACACTGAAAATAATTGTTGCAAAATTAGGCCTATCTGGTCAGCACTGAAGTAATATTTAGTTGAGAGATACAATGTGGAAACAGGCCCTTCGACCCACCGACTCCATGCCGACCATCGATCATCCTTTCACACTAGTTCTATGTTATCCCACTTTCACATCCAACACACTAGTGGCAATTTGCAGAGGCTAATGAACCTACAAATCTGCAAGTCTTTGGAATGTAGGAGGAAATCAGAGCACCGGAGAAAAAACATGCAGTCACAGGGAGAACATACAACTCTGCACTCATGGTCTGAATCAAACCCGGGTGTCTGGTGTTGCTGTGCCACTATGCCACCCATGTTTTTCCATTTGTGTTTAATGCTTATTTACAGGAAGGCTTGGTATTATTGGGAATATGTTAGGTTTGATATTAACCTATTAAGCATCAGCCGGAACATTCTTTCTATTACATGAGCTTTAGCCCATTATGCTGTACATTTAAAGCACAGCATAGAAGCAGATCATTTTTCCTGCCAAGCCCCACTCACATGCCCACCCGCGCGTCCTCATTTAGATCAATTATCAGCATAACCCACCGTTCACTTTTCTCTCATGTTTATCTTGCCACCCCTTCAACTAGGATAAGGGGGAAATCTTTTAGGACCGAGATGAGAAAAACATTTTTCACACAGAGAGTGGTGAATCTGTGGAATTCTCTGCCAGAGAAGGTAGTTGAGGCCACTTAATTGGCTATATTTAAAGGGAGTTAGATGTGGCCCTTGTGGCTAAAGGGATCAGGGGGTATGGAGAGAAGGCAGGTACAGGATACTGTTGGATGATCAGCCATGATCATATTGAATGGCGGTGCAGGCTCGAAGGGCCGAATGGTCTACTCCTGCACCTATTTTCTATGTTTCTAACTACTTGTCATGACTTCCACATTGTCACCATCCTGCTTCAAAAAATGTGTACTGAATTTCCTATATGACTTCTTGGTAACTTAGTGGTCCTCCAATTTTTCTCTTTTTGACAAATGCAAATGCTATCTGTTCCTCCCTTATCAAAACCCTTCACAATGTTAAAGCTTTGTATACTGACAGCCTTCAGTCTTTTCAAGGGAAAAGAGACCAATCCTGTACACACTTTGCTTACAGATATAACCTCAAAAAATTGAAGTTGTTCCAGTAAGTCTTTTAGCATCTTTTCTGAGTTTGCTTTTTTAAATATATGGCAATCAGACTGGCACACGATTGACCAAATGTGCTGTAACCAAGGTTCAATAGAAGTTTATCTACTTTTCAGTTCTATCCCTCAAGACATAAACCTTGGTGCCTTTGATTTTTTAGTGGCCTTATTGACCCGTGTTGCAATTTCATCGAGTTCTATCGTGTACCTAGATTTGATCAAATTGTCTACCTTTCATTGCCTAAAATCTGCATTTCAGTTTATAGTGTTGTTCTAAATCTTGCAAAAGAAACGTCATTCCCTATTGATTTGGATTCACTGGAAGAAATACCCCCTTCAGAAGTACAACTCAGCTGAAGATATAAGTAAAAATACTGCTTGACTAAAATTACTAACATCTTGGTGGTATCCTCAACATGGTATTGTAATGATGGCTTTTGCATAACAAAGAGGTTAATCCCCCACCCCAAAAATTAATTGATGCATTTTGCTCTGAGCAAGTATGTGTCAGAAGAAGTGATTATTTTAGTACATTGCTTTTGAATGTTTTCAAATTGTCATTGGCATTGGTTCAGTTACATTACCCAGGTCTGCTGACAGCTGATTTTCCAGTATGTAAAACAGCATTTGCAGTTAGCTGTGTAGATGTGGTCAGTGTGTAACACAGCAGTGGCTGAGCAGACCGATTATACCGCCAGAATAGTCAGCAGCGAGATAGCAGACAAAACATCTGTGTCTCATTTTCATATCTAGCTAAATAAAATGACACAAAAACACACAAGCAGACTCGAGGGTAGCTGTGTGTTTCTCCTGGGAATGAGAAAAGCATGTTGGAGAGATGCAGGTTATCAGAGAACCATGAAGACAATAATATAACCTGACACATTTGAAATGAGACACCAGTTGTCATGGCAACAGCTCACGTGGGAGTAGATCTCGAGAGACAGCTATGAGATGTAGTATAAATGATGTTTGATTAGAACTTAAATCATTTAGGCTCAGGGAAGATAGGCCTTTTGTCAGCATGGGACCTTGGGTCACTTGTAAACCGACTGGGCTAGAACGTATTAGCCTTGCACGTGGTCCTGGGGGTGAAAGGGCATGCAGACTGATTAGTTTGCCCTTCTCCACTTAGTTTTTCATAACCTTCCGGGTACTAAAGCATCATTTCTGTACCAAAAACCACTTCACATGTAAAGAGACCATTTACTCTTGATAATATAGGTACTGTTAACAATTGGAAATTTGGAATATTGAATTGCTTAATGCAGTATTATTTGGGATGGTTTCATGATGTAAAAGCTATTCTACATTAAATATTTCTGTGCACCAATACAAAATGCTCTTCAATAGTTAAGAAAGTGGACAGCATTCTCCATAACAAAAAAATAATAATATTGTGCATGCAACATTTCTGTCATTCTAATTTAAACTTTATAGCCGTTGAATGTCATTTAAGTTCCACTTTGTCGCACACAAACAACAACTATTCTTCATTTTACTTGAAAGAAAATACTGGCAGCATCTCCAATTTGCAATTAATGTAGTTGCAGTTTATTTTCTATGTTCCTTCAGGCTGCTGGAAATTGCATGTTTTTTTTTATTTGGTGGCGGCAGTAGTGTAGAGTGTGCAGTGCTTGCCTGAAGGGCCGTGTCATTTGCAGTGTTTCAAGTAATGAATCCTGGATCTGGGCTCTCTTAGACAAATGACCTGTGGCCTAGTGGCCGTTTGTGGACCCAAATGATTTTGTCAGCTGTCACTTTGTAGCCAGAAAAATGTCAAAGCCTGTGGACAAGTGCTGCATGAAGGAATTTCCACCTGCCATTAAATATTCTGCCCTAAATAAGCCTGTGTTATCTAATAAACAATACAATCATAAATTACAGAATTCTTCTCTGTGTGGGGTGCAGATTTAACTCCTTTTGCAATAATATTTAATGCACCTTTGAAAATCACAGCATTATATTGTCACGAGCGATTGCAGGGTGAGAATTAAGGACTTATAGACAATTGCATTTTATTTAACAGGGTTTGATCTTCTAAACCAGAAAGTTTTACTTTATTTTTCTTCTATTATTTATCTATATTCTTCCAGTTATTATTTCACTATTTTCAGTGTTTTGTTTCTCTTTTTTTTTTAATAGTTTAGCTTATAATTGCCTTCATTTTCTCATTCTTTCCACTCCCTTTTTTGGAAGTTTAACAAAGCTACATAACATTCCTGCTATCTGTATTTTTTTACCCATTTAGTATACCAAATTAAATCTGCATGGGTTTCACAATCCCACTGCTATTGTTTTAGAAAGGAGGTAGACATGTGTCTGTGTACATATCAAGGACTTAAACATTGAAAAATTATTTCTAACTGTTTTAAACTATTCTTGTAAAGATTTCAAAAACTTTCCTTCAATTAGATAATCAATGCTTCACACGCTGATTTTATTCACGGAAAACAAATATTTTACTAATAATGATCAGGTTCGTCCTGTAGCAGTGCCATAGACACCTGATTGATGAATCAATGGAAGCAGTGTGGGCATTTTTTGTAAAGAAAAGCCTACAAAATATTTTTAAATTGTTAAGTGATTAAAAAAAATTTAAGGTTATAGCCTTTCAGAAAATTGGTATATTAAAGGCAAATCAAGGCTTTAAACCATCATAGTCTCTTCATTTGTTTAAATTGCAGTATGGTATTTTGTAAATCACATAATCGCACAATCATTAATCATAGAGCTTGCTTATTGTATGCTAATAGTTAAAATCACAGCCTTTTCCAATGGTCATTTCATTCAAGCACCGGAGAGTGTGCAGAACTGCACATTTTATTCTAGTTCTGCTTACAAATTCAAGGGATGAAATTCTTTCTGTTCTATTGTCTGTATGTGTTTGGGCCAGTGCAGTTATAATGACAACACAGGGACAGCTAAAAGTTCTGTCTTCATTAAAATTTCAGGCATGGGAGCCATACAGGATGGTTGGTTTGAGATAAAAGAACACATCACCTTTATCTAATGTGGGGTTATCTTCTGTGACTTGGATTCTTGAAGAGTGAAGGGAACCTTATCCTACATATGGACATTCTGTACCTTCTGTTGAGTATATTTGGTGCCATCAGGGTGCAATAATTGCATGCAAAGCAAAATACATTTTAATTCTCAGACTTGGAATCTGTTACCTTACTGAGCATAAAAGCAAAGTTGGTTTAGATTTTACTGCACTAACTACAATTACTGACAGTTCAAAAACCTCCCACTGTGCTGCTTTGAAACAGAGCTAACTTACCTGATAGTCATTCCAGCTCTTGCCTTCAGGTTGGGAAAGCGAGGACGCATGAGGTGGTAGGAAAGGTATACATGTTTCGAGTCATATAGGAAACAGGCCCATCGATCCAACTTGCCCACACCGACCAACATGTCCAAATACACTGGACCAATCTGCCTTCATTTGGCCCATATCACTCTAAATATATCTTATCCAAGTATCTGTCTAAATATTTCTTAAAAGTTGCGCTAGTACCTGCCTCTACTGCCTCCTCCGGCAACTCATATATGGTGATCTGGCATATGGCATAAGTGGATGGGATGTAATATGACAGTGGTGGTTTTCTGAAGAGTAATTCATCCACTGCTGAGCTTGTAAGGTTCAAATTCATTAGTTAAGGGAACCTGATTTACTCTTGATTAGTGAAACACAAATCAATTTTTTCCAGTTTTCTGTACCTTCCAACTTTTTACAATCTTCTGCTAAAAATAGTGATTCATTGTTACTTGAGTGACAGTAATCCATTGAAATCTCACTTTAAAAAAAAATCATATCTCTGTTTAGCCTCTAATGCAGAGTAATGCCAGCCTTTATACCAGGGAGAACAAAAACGTAAGTGCTGAAGGAACGCAGCAGCCTCTCTGGGGAGGAATGATTAGTTAACATTTTGGGTCTAGACCTTTCTTCAGTCTGATGGAGTATGGGCAGGGGTGGGGGGAGGAGAAAGCTGGAAAAGAGAGGTGGGCAAGAGCTAAAGCCTGGCAAATGATACAAGAAGAGGAGTATAATGCAACAACAGAGGAATATATGGATAGAAGGGGCAGGGGAGGAGTGGAAAGAGGTGGGATAAAAGGGAAATGGATGAACTTGGAGATGGGAGGACAGTTGGTGGGAGATTAATGTAAAGGAGGGAAAAAAGGAGCAGTGACTGGGAGATGCTGGGAAAAATGTGGGTGCTCCGTGGGTTGGGGGCAGGAGGGGGGAACGGGTATATCTTGTAAACATTTGCACGGTCTGCTGAATGCATGCCCACTAGACCATATGCATGCTCACCCACATCACTGGTAGAAAGGACACACACATGAAAGTGGATTGTGGAATCTAGAGCAAAAACCAAAGTGCTGGAGGAACTCAGCAGTTCAGGCAGCATCTGTGGTGGGAATGGACAAAAGATGTTTTGGATTGGGACCTTTTTACATGTAATTTGATGTAATAGAGGTGAGAAAGCTGGGAAAGAGAGGTGGGGATGGCACAATGCCTGGAAAGTGATTGGTTGATACAGTTGAGGGGCACGGGGGGGGGGGGGGGGGTTATTGGCTGATGTATATAAACATATTATATAAATATATATATATTATGTATAGATACATTTATTTGGTCACTACGAGAATCTTCTGTACATCATAATTTATAATTTAAAAATGTAATTAGCCAGTTGCTCATTGGATTATTTTTGGCAGTTGTCTAACACAACATGATAATTTAACACGGGTGAAAGGAAAGCAAAGTATCTCAGCTATAATTTATGGAATCAAAATTTATTTGATTGTCTATAATTGGATAAATGGTTTCCATCATTGTCTTTGTGTGTCAATATTTCATTCTTGTGTCTCATGCAAAAAGGCCAATAATTGGAAGTCAAACACACACACACACACACACACACACACACACACACACACACACACACACACACACACACACACACACACACACACACACACACACACACACGCTCACATGTGCACAGAGAAAAGAGGATGGGTAACACGTTGTTACTCTTTCCATGACTTTCGTTGATTTCATTGACTTCCATGATTTCATTGGCTTTTCTGTACCTGTGGTATATTTGGATGTGGTTAAACATGGTTACTGGTCGTTAAGTTACAGCTGCCACTTTGCATCATTTTGAAGAATATTTTATTTGGTTGGAAATATCTTCAAAATAAATGTTAAGAGTGGTGATGGTCTTTCCCCTTGGCCATTCTGCAAAATTCATTTTGTTAACAGATTGAGCTATACAGACCAGCAATTCCCACATTGAGACCATAGCTCATGCATAACTAGCAAATCACTGCCAGATAAAGCATGAAATCAGCCAGTTCCCAGTCATCAGTGCTATTCAATCTTAAGTTACCTCTCCAATGCAGCAAAATAGTGTGATCAAAACATAGACACTAGCTTCCCTCTGGTAAATAGTCACTTTGCCAAGATGCAGAGGAGCAGGTGGGGCTGGCGAAAGGGTTTGATTACAATGAACGCCTCAAAGACCAGGGGGAAACATGGTCAAAGGTTGGAGAGATTTTTTTTTCCTGTCATCAGCTGTGTAATAATGATGACTGACCGTTTAATCTGGATATTCGTAGCTGGCCATCTTCTACAACTTTTTTTGAATATATTGCAGTAATGTTCATGATAGTAATGTTCATGAGCTGTTACCAAGTCCCTTCAATTTATTTTAAAACCTTCAGAGATGCAAAATTCTGCTCAATGGGCAGCACAAACTGCTTTGCTGCTAATGTGAGAATCAGATCAAACTATTCACGTTCACTGTGATCCATATGCATCAGATAGCAAACATTCACTTCCAGGCCACTGTTTAGTGCTGTGTGATGGGTTTGATCAGTGAGTTTAAGTCAACTGCAGTTGACAGTGATTCATGGCCAAGCAGACTACTGATTTGCTGATAGAAGCCTTCAATGTGTAAAATGATGTGCATTCACATCTGTATAAGCACTCTTTTAAGTCCTGCACGTAGTAGCAGGTTTTGGTGCATTTGAACATTAATTGGTGTCTGGAAGTAATAAAATTATATTGGCATGCAAGTCTTTGTATCGTCTGCCAGATGCAGTCGACTAGACTTTGCTAGCGTTAGCCTATTTTACTGTGGTACAAGGATGGGTATTGTGTCAGTGAGCCATCTCTGCCCGTAGATAATTTCTTTCCTCCTTCCAGAATTTCAGTGGTTGAAGCTTAACCCTTCACTTTCGCACTAGAGTGTGTGAGTGAAATAAAGGTCTTGCTACACTATTTCTAACATTAAAGCAGTCCACAGCACAGTTGTGTCTGACCCACCTCAGTGAGTGGTGCGTCTCCGATTCTTTTAGTCTCCCATCTGCGCCTGCCTAAGCAGGCAGTTTTGGTCTCTGAAGCTGTCTCTTTAAAGTCTGCACAGCATGGGGCCTTCCTGAAGCAGTAGCAAGACCCGTCCCAAAAATCAAAATTAAATCACATCCTTCATTCACAGCCACCCAGAATACCAGTTCTCAAAGTTCACAAAATATTTTTAGAGTGTTCGATAAATAATCAAACATTTTATAATCTTACATTAAAAATATAAATAAAAAAATAGAAAATACTTTAAAACTGTGACATATTTAAACAAAACCAATTAATTTTGAAAAATATTAATTACCTGAAACTTGCCCATCCTCCTCAGTACTGTTCCTGCCATGGAAATGAATGTAACCACTGAGCCTGCGCCAGTTTTAACCCTGGCCCCATTCTGCAAAATTGTTATGTGCTATGTTCTTAAAGGCATTGTCGTAGCACAGGTGTTTATCCGCAGTTCACTTGAGACAACTGCAAATGAGCTATAGCTCCAGTAATGTACCAGAAGTTCCATTTACATAATAAATCCACACATTGGAATTTACATTAATGATCTGAAAACAGAAAGGCTCTCTTTTTCGGGCATATTTTTCTGTTCCGCCCTGCCCATCCGAGAATGAAGAAGCTTTAATAATCATAAACTTTTGGTGGCGTTGATACGTTTGACTGTAAGTATTCTAAAAAATGCCCATATGTCAAACAGAAAAGTCAGCACATGATCTAGTTAGTTTTTCATTCAGTGGTCAATTTAATTTAGCTGGAAACTGTAATTTATACAATTGGACTGTTGGAATCTTGGACCTCTCATCTGCTTCATGTTCAAAATATAAACCTTTGAACTTACAAAAAATGTTTTCTTTAATAGTGGAACAATCCACAGTGATTTGTTTTTTAGTTGTGAATTTATCAATATTAAAGCAAGACTAATAACTAATGCATTATTAATAATCTAACCAATATGGGTGTCGGCATTGCAGTGATTCGCAAACGTTCTCTGAGCTGTACAGAGGTTTAACTTCCAGTTAATCATTTGGAAGTTAGGAACACCTGGCGAAACAATTCAGCCTGTCTGCTGATTTGTGCCACAAATCTGTGTTTGTGTCACAAACTGATTTGTATTTGGCTTTGCTCCATAGATTGTCAAAAAGATGGTTCAAATCTTAATTGCAACAATCAGCCCATCATTTTCGACATTTTCTGTGGAAAAAAAGCTATTTGCTTTTTATGACTAAATGTGCTGACTCTAATTTTGGCTTGTTCTCTTTTTTCTCCTTTACTATTTTGAATCCCCTCCTTGGTCAAAAAAGTTTGAGAGCAGCAAGCTGCTCACTCTCACCTCTGTCCTCTGACCAAGATTTTGACTTGTCACCCAGGCAGGGGCAGGCATCCAGAGCCAGCTTACTGCAAGTGTGTTGACAGGGTTGGCTGCAACATAATGGATCCCATCTCATATTCTGCCCTAATAGCTTACAACCGAATGGTATAAACATTGAATTCGCCAATTTTAGGTGACTAATCAACAACAACCCTTTCCCCTTCTCCCAACCCCTTCCAACTATATCCTTACCTCGGACTTCCCATTTTGCACATTTTCCCTCATCTCTTTATCTAACAGCTTTTTGTTTTCTTTCCATCTCAGACCTTTGTCCACCCACTTGTCAAATAAATCCCCCCTCTCCGTAACCTGTATCCACCTATCATTTGCCATGTTTTGGCCCAGCCCCACCTCTCTTCCAGCTTTCTGCCCCCCCCCCACCCCCCCCCCCCCCCCCCCCAAGTACAATCCGTCTGAAGAAGCGTCCCAACCCAAAACATCCTCTATCCAAGTTCTCCACTGATGCTGTCTGACCTGCTAAGATACTCCAGCACTTTGTCTGTTTTTACTGGGTTCACATAAGAGTTGGGTATAGAGAGTAGGAAATGTTGAAGCAAACTTTGATAAATGGCTAATCCATGCTTTGAGCCCAGTCTTGGCCTGCAGATGAAATTGTCCAAAAATTTAATAACAATAAAAATGATTAAAACACATTACACCACGCAAAGCATAAAATTACTAAAAAATAAATGAACTTTAAAAAAACCTATATTTGCAATTACCTGCCTTAGTTCCTTGCAGTCCTCCCCCTCCTTTAAGATTAATAGAGAGCAGTCCTTATCTGGATGCAACCTGCCTTTGGGTGTTAATGCAGATTCCTCTCCATTAATGTTGGGAATTCAAGAGCCGAGTGTTTAATTGTCATATACCAACAACAGAACAATACAATTCTTACTCGCAGCACCTTTACAAGCCAAAAAATGTGATACACACAGATTAGAAATAACTTTTTTTTAATGAAATAATGTAATAAGCATGATAATAGTGCAAAAACCCAAGTCCTTAGTCTATAGAAGTTCACAGTTGCTGAGGTTAGTACTGTGTAGTGTTGTCACAACCTATGAGCTTCTAACTGGAATCTGAATATATTCCAATTATGCTTCCTCAGAAGATACCAACTGAGAGCATCCTTGGGCCTTCCATATTCACGTGAAAAGCCTAAACATTGCTGGTACTTACACAAAAAAGTGCTGAAATTACCCAAATAATCTGATCCAGTATTTTAAACAGCCTGACTCAATCCTGCATGTGAGGGAGAAGAAGAACTTCATGAGACCTGCTGTCATAATTCAATAATATTGCTCCCCATCATCCTGTGCTGCACTTACCCCAAGGTCAGTTTATTTTTTATGAACCTTGTAGTTCCCATTTTTATTTCAGTCCTACAAAGTCATGGACAATGTTCTGAGAGAGTTTTTCAATTTGTTCTCTTATACATTTCTTTGGGATATACTTGGACCTATTTGCTAAATCATCTTGCAGCAACTCTTAAAGAATTTTATTCCACTGTTCTGTATTTTCATTCTCTAGACCAGGGGTTCCCAACCTTTTTCATCCCGTTTACCCCTGGCAACTTTAATAGCACATAACAATGTTATTTCACTTATTTATGAACAACTAATGATGAACAGAAGGTAGACAAAATTTCTGGAGAAACTCGGTGGGTGCAGCAGCATCTATGGAGCGAAATAGGCAAATTCCCTTTGCTCCATATGCTGCCGCACCCGCTGAGTTTCTCCAGCAATTTTGTCCACCTTCGATTTTCCAGCATCTGCAGTTCCTTCTTGAACAATGATGAACAGATGAATGAGAAAAAATATGTACAAATCCAAAATCAACAAATTTACCCCCTGGGAAGGTGAAATTTACCCCCTGGAGGTACATTTACCCCAGGTTGTGAACCCTTGCTTGAGACCATAGTTACTGAGCACATTGCTGAAATCAATGTGGAAAATATTGCATTGTGGAAAATATGCATTGTGGAAAATATTGCCAAGCTGGTACCTCCCTATTTTGCCTTGAAAATATTAAGGTGCAAAGTCAAGGCATAAGACAATGGTAAAGATACCTTATTTCCTATTTTAAACATGTTTTTTATAACAAGGCATCAGAGTTGTTTTCACGTGTCAGGTAATTAATTAATGGACTTATTGAGTTCAATTTTACAACTTGCCCTGGTACAAAATAACCTGTATTCAACACCTCTTGATACCAATGTGAAGAGATCCAATTTACATTAGTAAAACCTCTTTCAATCTGGCCACAACCTCTTAGGATTTATGTCTGTTTGCATAACCGCTGTTTTATATGCAAAACCATTTAAACCGTATTTCCATTCTTTATTTTTACTTCCAAAATGTGTGACCTTAAAATATTTTCGATGTCAGTTCTTCTGACACTTATTTACCCATTCCCCTCTAAATCTCATAGTCTCCTATGTTTGCCCTTACACTTTGCCTAGTTTGCCATCATTAAGAGTTTTCATTATGTGTGTGTGTGTGTGTATTCAAGTTCAAATTTATTTGTCACTTGCACCATAAGATGCAGTGAAATGTTATTTACCATGCAGCGTTACAATTTAAAAAAAGGACATAATACACAACATAATTCAACACAGACATCCACCACAGCATTCTTCACTGTGGTGGAAGGCAGTACAGTTCAGACTGTCCTCCTCCTCTTCCTCCCTTGTTCACCCGTGGTCGGGGCCCTGACTCTGTAGTCGCCGCTACAGACGACCTGATGTTCAAGCCCTCTGGTCGGGATGGTCAGAACGCCGACATCGGGATAGGTCGAGCACACCCAGTCGGCCATGTCCTTACCGGAGACCGTGGCTTCCAGATGTTGTAGGCCGCAGGCCGACAGTTGCAGCTCTTCTCTGGCAACTCCCAGCGAGTGATCTCCCGTTCCACAATGGAAGGTCCGCTCCACGCCTGGCGCTAGAAGCTCCACAGACAGGGGCTCCAGGATGTTGTAGGCCACAGACCAGCGGTCAGAGCGTTTCTATGGCGACCCCCGGCAAGGGGTTCCCGATGTTAAAGTCCCCGCTGTGCCGCCGCTGAAGCTCTGGGCTTGACGCCAGGAAAGGCCGCACCAAACCAGCTGTAAGACCGCGAGGAAGGGGGCGAAGAAGCGACAAGGAAGAAATCTGTATCTCCGTCAATGCAGCTGCCTGAAAACGATTTACCACCACCCCCCACACAAGACATACAGAGAATCACTAAAACATACTTTTGGACATATTAAAAAAACCAAAAAAGTCTAAACCACAAACCCGCTGCAGGCGAGGCAGTCGACTCGCGGCGCCTCCGTGTGTCTGTATGGGGGGTGGGGGGTAGGTCACGTGTACTTATGTATGTTTATGTGCATACATTTTTTTGTGCTCATGTATCCCAATGTGTAGCAGTATTGCCTGTACGAAAACTACATCAAATATTGATGAGAAGAAAAGATTTGATGACAGGTAACTCAGTATGACATTTTTTTCTGTACTTTTCCTTGGAATCTCTATCACTAGCTGTTATTCATTCCAACTCTAAATTTAACTGGATCATAAAGTAAGTCCCACCTCTAGATTCCTTTAAGTATGTTATTTTTGTACATGCCTTGAGTTTTGATGTTGTGTGGTTCTGACATTTAAAATAGCTATAGGAAATTCAGTTAATACACCCTAACTATAAAAACCATGTTGTAAGATAGGGGGATTCAGCTACAAAAATGAAGTTTATTAATAGAGTAATTCTACCATCACTGAAAGAAAAAAGAAATTGCAATGTTGTGCAGCTACTTTCAGCTTTGTTTAAAAATTAGAATAAAGGTGGAATTTAATGGTGCTGTTCATAGTTTTCAAATGGATTTATCTTGCTTTTGCACTGCACATTATTAATGGACTTTGAAGCACAGAAACAGTATGCCTATAAAAATCTGAAATTATAGTCAACATATTTCAGGTTGACGGTTGCCTTTACTTTTTGTCAATAAAACATAGGATGAGTTAACAATACAGAGGCAAATATATTTGCTTTCTGTCTCTCCTTCAGATTTATTAATCATTTGGTAGGCAGTGAGCGTACATACACTACAGGAATAGCTTTGGTCTCCAAGAGGCCCACTGATGTGTGTAGCTGGGAGCTGCTTTGCTGCATGGCTAGTCAGCAGAAGAACGGCGGAGACTGTTTTATTGTTTCTGGTGGAGCGAGTTAGGCTGATTGGAAAATCCAATGAATTTAAATTGCAGAGCTACTTTGTACCAGAGACAAATAAAACATATAGCTAGAAAATGCATGTTGCCAAAATATTACCTGCAGGGCGTTGGGGGTGGGGGTAGGGAATTCTTGTACTTACGTAAAGGCATTCATGACCTCTGAATAGCACAGATCACTATACAGCCTATTTATGAGAAGTCCTCTTACAATATTGAATAGGAAGAGACAGAATACCAATGATATTTCTTCCAAACAATCATATTGCCTTCTATAGTGCATCTTTTACACATGCCACTTGTGTCCCACTGTTTGTTTAACAAATGATGAATAGCAATGCGCAAAATAAGTTATATTCCTACAGTATTTAAAATAAAACTTAATACAAAGTTTCCTTATTATTTTTTCCCCCATCTTTAATATATAATTTACTCAATTAAATGTAATACATTTAGAATATGTTGACACTATTTCACCAAGCATAAATTGAATCAGAATGATGAACTTCCAAGATAAGCATTATATAATAGTACCAGAATAATAAAAATTAAACTTTGAGAATAATACTAGAGGCTGGTTCTCAAAGGTAAGGACAGTTACAAAAGTCATGGTCTTAATTTGACATTTTCTAAACGAGTTAATGATTTCAAAGTTAAGCTGGTTTTGTTATCATGAAAGCATTCTAGGAAATCATAAATTGAGGCATTAAAGTGGGGCCATTTGGTCCATTGAGCTTTGGCCAGCTCTTTGAGTGAACACTCCAATGATCCCCCAGACTATTCCTCCGTATTCCTGCACTATTTTCCCGTTTTGGGAATTCAACTAAAATCTTCTTCGAAGTTGTTATTGAATCTAATTTCCTGCAGTGATTTCCAGATCCCGATACCTCCACTGATCTGGCTCTTCAACCATTTAGCTTAAACCCACCTTCCTTTTACCAATCTTTCATCTTTGTAGGGCATTTTTTCATTATTTGCCTGCAGAACCGTTCAAGTTTTTGAACCCTTCCATCGGATTCCTTAACCTCTCTCTGCGAAGAAGAACCACTTAAATTCTGTAGCCATTCCTTGTACCGTTATGCTACCTGCATCTCCTTTCAATTCTTTGATTGACTATGGCATATGGCATAGAACATAGAACAGTACAGCAAAGGAACAAGCCTCACGGCCCACAGTGTCCACGTCAAACAAGATGCCAAGTATATATATGTTAACGTATCAGCAGTATGTTCACTTCTTTATGTCTTAATTTCAATGAAATAGACTTTTTTTTCAACTTCAAATAAATTATGTATTTCTGTTGCTCTGTTCGTATATCTTTGCTATTTTGTCATTTGCCACCTCCATGTTTATTTCTCTACCCTTCCTCAATGTATTATGGCCAAGAATATGCAGTGCACATTCTCCACTTCTTGCTTGATCCATGTCTATTATTGCACACAATCCTAATCCCATTTTGTTGGTGTGCCTGCAACCGATCAACTATATTTGGATGTTAACTGCCACCTTCGTCTGCCACGCAGCTTTCTGACCCCGGATTCTTTGAATACTATTCACTCCTTTCAATCCTTTGTGCAGCTTGTTGTCTTTTTCATGCTGCTTGTGTCCTTCCCCCGACACATTGGTTTAAACTCTTGCTCGATTTTGCTTCTGCATATTTTTATGAATAATGGCTGATCACGATGGCATTGCTTGTGAGGAGTCAAGAATCTAATGCAGTTTCAATGTTAAATTACTATGCTAATTTGTGCATTTAAGGCATATCCTGTAACGTTCTTTGTCTGAAGAGGTAGTTCTGCAATCAGAGGCTTTTTGTAGACGGTGTTGGTAGGATTGTTTATAGCTACTTCATTTCTAGACCAAGGTAGAAATGATCTAGCAAATAACTTTAGAGCCAGATAGAAATTATCTAGCAAATAACCTCCCCCTTTTTATGCATTGTATATGTTATTTGATTATGATATGTTACAAGTTATTCAAGAGACACTCTCTCAACTTTATAAGGTTGTTCTTGCAGAATTTAGCAATAATTAAGAAACACAATATTTAAATATTTTATATATTATATATATATATATATATATATATATATATATATATATATATATATAATTTCCAGATTGGAAATTTTTGTTTAGTATAATTTTTTAGGAAAGGATATTCTTTATAAATAAGTACTTACACTATATGCCAAAGGAAGTGGTTGAGGTGGGTATAATTACAATATTTTAAAGACTCTTATTTATGTAAATAGATAGGAGAGGTTTGGAGGGATCTGGGCCAGGTACAGTCAAGTATGTCTGGCTCAATTAAGGAACTTGGTTAGTATGGACAAGTTGGTATGAGGGTCCTGGTTCTCTGCTGATCAGCTCCATGACTCTGAAATGTAAAAGGCTGATAGTTTTGATTGTAACTTATGTAAAGGAGTTTCATATTGGTGAAAATAAATGCTTGTCTATTATGAAAGTTATCCAAAAATGTAATGAGTAGAAGTTCCAAATAAAACCAAAATGTATGTGTGGAGCAGTAATTATCTTTGAACTTGTTCTAAGCTAGAAATCTTAAATCACGCCAATCAGTGTTGAACTGTATTGTCGCCATCAATTGTCCAAAGAAAATTTGATAATTACTCTTTCCAATTAATTACATTTTGTTGTTTTATTGAAAGATTAAATGAATTATCATTTTGTCTTTGTAAATGAGTAACAGTTTAAAAATCAGGCATGTTCTATTAGTTTTGATGTAGTAGTTCATGAAGAAAGGTTGAAAAGCAAGGAATACTATATTACACAGAGTTGCCGTGATTAACAAAGTTTCCCCACATTTTTATTATAAAGTTAGTCTGAATAAGAATATAGGAGCATGAATATCGCAGAAGTAGGCCTGCAGTCCTCAATGTATCTCACATTCAGCAGACCTCCCAACTATCCCGCCTCCCGCAGCCATCCTACCCTAATTATCCCGCTAAACCAACAAGTACCACTTTTCTGATCTGCACCAGTGCGCAGGCGCATAGCCGCCGGCAACAACCCCTCTACAAGTTTATCACAAAGAATTATAAATGTTTCATACATGCATTTTGGCATTTAAAAACTTCTTCACAATTTAAATTTGTGACATGGAAACCGAATAGGCGCCGCCATATTATGAATTTTCTGAATTTTGACAATCAAATGTTGGGAGGTCTGCCTTACTGTTCAAAAATCAATTGTAATATTTTACATGATGACCAAGCATCCTTGGTTCCCGAAGTGAATTCCCAACATTTATGCAAAGAAATCACTCTTCCAGTCCAAGATACCTTGTCGTAAGACAATGCGCTCTCATTCCGGACAGCTTCTTAGTATCTACCATGTCAATCCTGCTCAGAATCTTGTACAACTTAATTAGATTATATCTCATTCTTCCACATGCCAGTGACCACAGGTCTTGGTTACTCTGCAGAGATTAATCCCCTCACCACAGCAATCTTATAAATCTGTGCTGCACTTATTCCAAGGCCAATGTATCTTTCCTCAATATTGGCAAGACTTTCTTATTTTTGAAATCCACCCTTTTTGCAGTAAAGGTACAACATATTATATTCTATCCTGATTGCTTGCTGTAACTGCATGTTTATTTCTTGCTTCTAAGCCACGCTTCCAGCACTGCCTTCTCACAAACATTTACGGGTTTCTGCTTTATGAATTTTCCTACCAATGCGCAACTTATATTTTCATCTTTTAATCAGTTATTTATTAAATTGGAAAAGTAGAGGGACCTTTGTACATGTACATCCAAATGAATGGTTATCCATTTAACCAGTTGCCTATCTTTCTTTGAGGTATCTTAACAGTCCCTTTTCTGCTTGTTTCCATGCTGTGCATCTCTAACAGTATTATTTTGAATAGTAAAAACCTAGATGTGACTCCAGTTCTGTGGCATTGTGGTTGAGGCTTAACTACCCACTGAAAAGGCCTCACACACTATTTAGCCGTATTATAATTGCAGGTGGCTCAGCACATCCTTCTCAATGGCAGTTAGGTATAAGCAATAAATGTAGGTCTTTCCAATGATCCTCACAACCACAAAACTAATTTCTCATTGGTAATATTAAATGTCTCCATCTTTTCATTGCTCCCATTCACACTTGCTCTCATCCCCAAGGAACCCATTGTGGCTTTTGCTTATTATATTATACATCTGTAGAACCTTTTATGAACATATTTTCTTTTTTTTGGCTACTGTATTCTCATAATTTATCTTCATTTTGTTTTGTTAATCACTGCTGTAACTTCAAACTTTTTCTAATTCTCTCGCTTACATGTTTTATGTCATATGTTCATTGGGTACCTGGGTTTGATTCTGACCACGGGTGCTGTCTGTACAGAGTTTGTACGTTCTCCCCATGACCGTGTGGGTTTTCTCCGGGTGCTCTGGTTTACTCCCACATTCCAAATACATCCAGGTTTTTAGGTTAATTCGCTGTAAAAATTGCTAAATTAGCCCGAGTGTGTAGGATAGTGTTGATGTACGGGGTGATCGCTGGTCGGTGCAGACTTGATGGGCAAAAGGGCCTGTTTCTGCACTGTCTCTCTAAAATTGAAAGTCTAAAGCATATATGTTATATGTCTTTTTAATTACCATCTTAGATGACCAAAACAATTAATATTCATCTATCCAAGTAGGGATCTTTAAACTTTCCGGCTACGTAGTTGGTTTCAAATTAAAGGCACTAATTTCTGAAGGAACTGCTTGCCTTCTGCTTCAACATTTATATTAAATTGTGAAGGCCTTTCCTTTGATTTCCAATTCATTGCACAGATCGGAAATTAGGCACTTCCCAATGGTAGCAACTCATCCTTCAAACTATTTGTGTCAATTAGACTTTTCCCAGCCCAAATATACTGAAATCCATTTCATTGGAATAGCTCTCTTCTCCCATGTTGCTATTGCCCTAGGAACACTTAGGTCGCATGCCATTCTATGAAACACACATACAACTTTCTGACCCATTCTACTCAATGTTGATATACCAATTAATGAGATTATTAACCTTGAGCTTCTGCATTTTAATTTTGACCCCAGCTTTTCAATATTTCAGAGCCACTCCTCATAAATGTTTTGACCAGTCAATGATTCCCATCTGAATGACAATAACTGGTTACTGTCCTATCACACAAGCTGCTCTTTTGGGACTGGGAGCTGCCCTCTTTTAGCTGATCTCAATTAAGTTTTAACTTTGCTGTGCTATATTTGTGGCAAATTGCACTTTCCCAACACTCATGGATCACGATGCTGACTGTTCACAGGGGTTATGATAATGGCATTTGACATACTGACACAGCTTGTCACCTCTACACACAGATATGTGACTAAACTTTAGGTCTTACTGCCTATTATTAGGAATGTAAATCAGCCTTTTACTCCTGAGTCACATTTTTATTTTTGTTAGTGGTTGTTACAACATCATTGTGGAATTTACAGTGCCCTCCATAATGTTTGGGACAAAGACCCATCATTTATTTATTTGCCCCTGTACACAATTTGAGATTTGTAATAGAAAAAATCACATGTGGTTAAAGTGCACATTGTCAGATTTTAATAAAGGCCATTTTTATACATTTTGGTTTCACCATGTAGAAATTACAGCAGTGTTTATACATAGTCTAATTTCAGGGCACCATAATGTTTGGGACACAGCAATGTCATGTAAATGAAAGTAGTCATGTTTAGTATTTTGTTGCATATCCTTTGCATACAATGACTGTTTAAAGTCTGCGATTCATGAACATCACCAGTTGTTGGGTGTCTTCTCTGGTGATGCTCTGTCAGGCCTGTATTGCGGCCATCTTTAGCTTATGCTTGTTTTGGGGGCTAGTCCCCTTCAGTTATCTCTTCAGCACATAAAAGGCATGCTCAATTGGATTCAGGTCGGGTGATTGACTTGGCCACTCAAGAATTGACCATTTTTTAGCTTTGAAAAATTCCTTTGGTGCCTTTGCAGTATGTTTGGGATCATTGTCTTGCTGTAGAATGAACCGCCGGCCAATGAGTTTTCAGGCATTTGTTTGAACTATATTTGCAGATATAGGATGTGTCTATATACTTCAGTATTCATTATGCTACTACCATCAGCAGTTGTATCATCAATGAAGATAAGTGAGCCAGTACCTTCAGCAGCCATACATGCCCAGGCCACAACACCCCTACCACCGTGTTTCGCAGATGAGGTGGTATCCTTTGGATCTTGGGCAGTTCCTTCTCTCTTCCATACTTTGCTCTTGCCATCATATTGATATAAGTTAATCTTCATCTCATCTGTCCACAAGACCTTTTTCCAGAACTGTGGTTGCTCTTTGAAGTACTTCTTGACAAACTGTAACCAGGCCATTCTATTTTTGCCAGTGGTTTGCATCTTGAAGTGTAGCCTCGGTATTTCTGTTCATGAAGTCTTCTGCGTACAGCGGTCATTGACAAATCCACACCAGACTCCTGAGGAGTGTTTCTGATCTGTCAGGCAGGTGTTTGGGGATTTTTCTTTATTATAGAGAGAATTCTTCTGTCATCAGCTGTGGAGGTCTTCCTTGGCCAGCCAGTCCCTTTGCGATTAGTAAGCTCACCAGTGCTCTCTTTCTTCTTAATGATGTTCCAAACAGTTGATTTTGGTAAGCCTAAGGTTTAGTGTCTAACAGTGTTATTCTTCTTTCTCAGTCTCGTAATGGCTTATTTGACTTTAATTGGCACAACTTTGGCCCTCATGTTGATAAACAGCAATAAAAGTTTCCAACGGTGATGGAAAGACTAGGTGCTGAGAGCTCTCTTATACCTGCATTAAGGAGGCATGTAAACACACCTGAGCAATTACAAACACCTGTGAAGCCATGTGTCCCAAACATTATGGTGCCCTGAAATGGGGGGACTATGTATAAACACAGCTATAATTTCTTCATGGTGAAACCAAAATGTATAAAAATACCCTTTAATAAAATCTGACTGTGCACTTTAACCACCTGTATTTTTTTCTATTACAAATCTCAAACTGTGGAATGCAGAGGCAAATAAATAAATGATGGGTCCCAAACTTTATGGAGGGCACTGTGTATGAACAATTGGAATACACTGTCAAGCGAATTTTACTGTGTTTCTAGCCTTGTATTTGATTTCAAGCACTGTTCACCTTTTCTCTAAAGAGGTTTTAGAACAAGAGATTTGCAAATACCTGCAATTTTGTAAAACATTACAAGCTAGAATGCAAGAATCATTTGCGAAATAGACGTAAAACTTTGTGGTGGAGCTGGTTGCCTGCTAAATTTTTCTAATTTCCATGCATCACCAACTTGAAAGGTTGTTGCAGTCCTGTCAGAAACCAATTTACTAGATGCAAATTTATCTCATTCTCTCTGTATCAGTGTCTTTAAAGCCCTATATAATTGGTCAATCTGAATAATGTCTATTAAAAGCCTCATTCAAACTCTCTTTTCCACTCTGCTAATATTGCAGAACAAATTGAATCTTAAAAAAAACAGATTTTCTTCTTTTATTCCTTAAGGCAATAACATATTGGATTGCAGTATGCTTGCATACTGTTTAAAGGTTAAATTCTAAATCTACTACTTTTCTGTTTAAGTTGTTTTCTCACATTTATTCCTATCTGCACCTTTCACAAGTTGTATAAAGCTGTTCAAGATTGGTTTATGTGTGAGATCTTGTATGCATGGGCATAGATAAAGTAGATGAAACATTAAATACACAATGGAAAGGAATAATTTACGGAAAAATAAACTATCAAACAGTGTCAGTCCTAATAATATAAAGCTCTCACAGGCACATTATAGGCCTGCAGGACAAATAGTATATCCTTGAAAAATAACCATTCAGTTATAAATCCTGCCTGTACCCAGTATATTTGTTTGTTGCAGTTCCAATTGAAATCTACCTCTTCATTCTAAGTTTGTTTCTTTACTTAGAGATTGTATTGTTGAAAGTACGTCTTTAATAGTGTGACAGGTAAGCCCCATTAATGTCAAAAGCATGTTTGTGTACTTCACTGCCTCTTTGCTCTCTGCTCACATTGTGGTGTTGAGAAGATATCCAAGATACAGAACTGCCAAGGACAAGGGCTAATAAGGAGTAGAAGAAGATGAAGCTGGCGAAAAAGTGTCTGGAGTGGCACCATGATCAGATAAATGGGGTTGGGCAGGCGGGCGGACAGGCAGATAAAAAAAATCAATTCAGTTTGCAGAAAAAACAGATGTTTTTTTAGAACGGGTAACTTATTTATTTAAAAATGAAATGTGAAATGAAACAGAAAATAACATAGTCATGGAAAGGAGGTTGTACTGGAGTGAAAGCATTATTATGCTAAAAAGCTTTTGATAAAGTGAGTTGTAAACTTGCATTATGTTAATAAATATATATTTTTAAGTGAACTAAATCTTATGTTTAAAGTTGGACTGGTGAATTGTGTATCCACCCCCCCCCCCCCCCCCCCCCCCCCCGCAAGATCATATCTGTGATCAGCTGATTAAACTATTTCTCATATGTTGTACATATTGTTAATCATTGTTAGTGGCAGAATGGCAATAGACTCGACCCATTGACCATTATTAATGGATTTAGATTTATTATCAACTAACTAGTGCATCTTTTTAAAGCATTTACTTGGGTGAAGCATTTTACCTCAAGGCACTATCATCATTGGAAACTGAACTGTCACAGCCTGTGATTTGCAATTGTACAATTCCAGGTGAAATGTTTAACTTTAACTCTTCCACTGTTCTGAATCAATGTTTTGCTCTGAACTGCACAGACTGGGTAACAATAAATATTACTATTTAAAGTGCAATTTTAATTATTTGCCAATTTGACAATATTTTCCATCTATAGTTATATGTGGAATAGATAGGCCTTTGGTGTGCCAAAGGGAACCACAGACTATCAGTACTTTGCACCTCTAGAAGCTTTATCCTTAATCTGCATATATTGTGATTTATATTTCTCTTTCTATCAATGTAAAAGGCTTTTGCAAAAGAATTGTGACAAACATATTTTTGATGTATTTGATTATCCACTGCACATGAGGCTCACCATTGAACCTAGTGGCAGACAGGCAAAATGTTCAAAAGAGACTCTGGTTGCATTGCATATCCAGTCCTTAACCTTATACCAGGAAGAGCTGACATAGGAATGATAATCTCATGGTATCACCAACTCTGTGGGAAAAGGCAAATTATTTACTTAATTAATTTTTATTGTTTTTTTAATATGCCTTTATTTTTTTTAAATGGCAACTCCGTTGTAGTACTTTTAAAAAAAATGTCTTTATCAGACAAGCATTTAAAACATTTATGGAGGCTTTTACAGTCTTTGACTGGCCAGCAAGCCGACGAGGGCTGTTCAGGGGAGCATACCTGAGACCTGCTGGCTGCTCAGAGGCTGCTTTAGCCCAGTGGTTGTTTGCTGGGTGCAGAAGCATGGTCACTCAATCCTCTAAAAATGGACAAAGTAAAGATAGGCAGGTACTGCAGCCAGCAAGATCAGGCAATGGACGGCTTCCGGACAATCTGATCACTCCTTTTAGTCAAATCTTGGAAGATACCAACATTCAGTATCACCATTCAATAACATAGATTTAATGCATTTCTATGAAGTTTTACAGAATGATCGAGTAATTAAATAATTAAGCAATGGTGAACTGTTCTGAAAAAGTGCTCTGGTTACTCACAGTGTCTGGAGCAATGGGGAACAATGAAATAATGAACTGTAATTTTCTGGCCTCTGAACTACAGTATTAAATCAGCTGCAAAAGGTACCTTCAGTTTGCAATTATGTCCTCAGGGTTGTCTGAATTAAGCCAGGCTATTAGTTTCCCTTGTAACCTCAGGGCATTATTTCAGTACACGGCTAAAATATTTACAGAAATCTGTACACCAGTCATCATTTTATAATGTATACTTTAATAAATACAACAGCAAGGCAGTAGAAAGCTAAAAAGCGCTCATTTTACATAATATAGCACACTTGTAATAGTAAAAGCTGTTAAATTATTGCATTTGGTCCATCTCCAGTCCTTTTGCATCTGCTGATTTATCTCTTAATTTGAAGCATATTTTAGCTGAGCAAAATTGAGATGGGGAGGCAAAGTCTGAAGAAACATTATTTTATCATATTTAGATGCAAATCCATTTGTGTGTTAAACTGTATGTTCATATTGTCCATTAAAGAAAAGAATCAGCAACCTTAGATGCTGTACTCTATTTACTGATGGAAGTAAATACCACAGTGAAAGTCATTAGAGTTGTTTTTTTTGTATTTTAACCTCAGTTATATTTCCAGTTTTGTTTTTCTTTTTCAGAGGTGTCCCAAGAAATGGCTTAATTTGTGCTGTGTAAGATGCACAACCATCAAAAACGCAAAAGGCAGTGTCAACAAAGAAAAGCACCAACGTTCACGGTTTTTTTTTAAACACCTTGGGTCCCATCAGCAAATTGGAAGAAGTCAAATGGCCATCTTTTTTTAAAATCTGAAATGTTCTTTGGCTGTATTTTGAGAAACTCTTAACTGCAAACAGCACAGCCTGCACAAACTCTGATGGATATCAGTGACTGTTTGCAGTCTGGTCATAAATCATAATGCATGAATGGCACACTCTACAACCTATTGAGCAACGTTTGTGAAAAGTAGCGGCAGTGTAATCGATTTTTGAACTCCCATCTCAAACACATGATGAAAAACCGTTGTGCCAACTGGTTATGTATTCATGGAATACTAAATAAACTTTATGAGGTAATTTGAAGCCTGACACATAGTGACTGGAAGATGAAAACTAATAGCAGAAGAAATCTACCATGCGCATGAATATCGTGCAGTTGTATTGATCCTGCTATTGGAGAGAGGGAATAGCACAACATCTGTACATCAGTCATAAGCCCAAGAATGTGGATAGTCAGTGGTTTATTGTTGATTTTCAAGATTAATGGCAAAGAATTTCACTGAATTTCTATTTTTGTATGTTTTTTTTAAGTATTGGCTGTGTGGGAGGGAGGCGATTATTCCTAATGAGCCATTCTATTGTTATGAGTTTGCATTTAAAATATTGTATTATCTGACATTCTCTGGACTATTTTTTGTCTTAAAACTAAGCTTTTTGCATAAACTTAGTAAAAGGATGACAGTTTATATCATGTGTGCCTTGAGCTCTGAAGTGTTGTGTTGGTCACATCAAACCTTTAAATACACCAGCAAGCTGAGGCTAGGTAGTTTCAAACCTGGCATTCACCGAAGAATAAAGAATTCAACACAACAATGCGTTTATAATTGCACGCCCAATGCCAATCTTAAAAATTTCAACTGGATTATCCCACATTCCTTTGAAAGAGTATTTATTTGGCTTTTAGGCAAATCTCATTTTAAAAAAATACTAGTTTCATAATTTGTGGTACTGCAGGCATGAAAGAGAAATTACACCAGCATATCGCAAGCATTTTGCAAGCATGTACATTCATAATGGGTGCTAGGTCTGAGCTGAAGGCTGAAGTACGTGTTTCATTATTACGTATGTGAATGTACACATCGACACTGAAACGTTGCATTCAGAGCCATTAATGCTGCAAGGTTCAGCACTTTAGCCTTCAAGCTCAATTGCTGAATGTAAGCTTAAAAGTAAGATACATAATTTACCTCTTAAGTTTATTATGTAGCATTTCAAGTGTTTCATGCCACTGTTTTGATTAGATTTTGGTTGCTGCTGTCCTCGCTGTACCTGGACTGCTCCACTTATGATTCTTTAATCTCACCTTGGATAAGTTTTATTATTATTTGAAAAGCTCCATTGAAATGGTGTACAAAATCATTTTTATAATAAAATTTAAGAAGTGAATGTTGAACATTGAACTTTTTAAACCACATTTAATGGAATCCCATTCACAATCATAGAATTCATAAGTACACTGTTTTATTTTCATAAGATAAAACTTACACCGACGTGAAGTTAATTTAGTTTTGACACTGATATGTTCCTTGTGTCATTGACATTGTTATCATATTATTGCAATACTGTTTTAAGTAGCACACTTGTGTATAATTGTGCTTACAAATACATCCGCCGTAAAGGCCCAATTTCAAAATTGACTCTGTGAATAGAACAGAAAGCATTTACCCTACTAGATATGTCATGTTAAAACAAAGCTCCATGGAAATTCTAATGCACCATTAGGGGAGATGGTCAAAGCAAATGGTGTCAAAGGACATTTCAATCATTGGCCCTTCGAGGAAAATATTAGATATACTTTTTCAGCTCAGGTTCCAATGAGAGAGAAGGGTTGGCAACGACATGTTCAGCTGGACCTGTGCCGTGGCTGGTGTTTGGGATGCAGCATTGAAGCATAAATCCTGAAAGTGGAGATGAATGCAAGACTCACATGTGTATTGTTGAGTGATGGTGAAAAGATCAGGACCACCAGTGTTACTGGGGATGTGGGGCGTAGTGCGATCTAGATTGGCATTTCAATGATGGGAGGGCAGGAAACAGGACTGCAAAAATAAGTTGTGTGGAGTGGGCTCTATAACTGGGTAAGAACTGATAAAGGGGGAGGAATGGGACAATAATTGGCAGAATCAATGGTAGGGGTGGCAATTAGAAAGGTGCACCATCAATGTAGGGAGCATTGGGATCCAGTTCTGAGTCTCGGATGATTGCAAATCAGAAGCCAGGCTGGAAATAGTGGAGTTCTCTTTTTTCGGGGGGGTGGGATGGTGGAGTTAACAACAGCTAATGTATGGCAGGAGATGGGTTGGTCAATAATGTACAACAGCAATAACCTTGGTTGGTAGGTGCGCTGAAAAAACCTGGGTGCTTCCACGATGACATGCTCCATGTTTCCTCGTAGTGTTCTTAAAAGGACATTAGGTTGGAAAAAGACAGCCACACTCTTCTGACTTGGAAATTTTTGGCACAAATGCAAGGTTTGTACTCAGTAATGTTCTCGTAGATTGACAAAGTGAATGATTATCACATTTCACTTCAGAAAAAAATATTTCGCTATTAGAAAAGCAGTATTGCACACTTGAATTCCTAGATTTCGAAGTCTCAGATTAGTGCTGAACTATCTAGGCTATGTTTAGACGTGCCAGACTGTCTAGATACATTCCCATAATCCACCACTTCCCAACCTTTTTGAAAGACGGCTCCGTTGGTTCTTCTTCTTGCGTATGGCGTGCACAGCCTAAAGTTGTAGGACAACTTGTTCTAATTGATCTTATTTGATTGTGCATGCCAGGTTGATTGCATTTGTTGAAACAGGGTGGACCACGTGAAGGTTGCAATCTCCCACCCCGCTCCGTTGGTTCACGCCTATACAATAGACACGCTCCACTGCCAGTGTCAGTGATATGGCAGGTCATGTATAATCCACAGCCTAATTTGGAGCCAGTCTTTTTAGTGCTGACATTTAACACAAAGACATAGGTAAACATTTATTGTACAAAAACAGATATTACGTATTTCGGCAAGGTGGTCTGCTGTTGAACTAAATAATTCTCAAAGGTTTTTGAAAATAAGTTTGTACATTGGTTTATTTTAATCACAGTACATTATATTTCTCCCAAGTCAGTGCTCGATTCCTGTTGCTGAGTCCGAGCATGGCCTGGGCAAACTGAGATGCAAAAATGATGTATTTTACTGTCGGTGCCCTTGTTCAGCCAACTGTGAAACCTGATAGCAGAATAGTCACCATCAACAACTGTCAGTTCTATCCAGCAATCAGTAAGTTGCTCTCTAGTTTACAGCAAGTCAATTTTACCATTTAATCACATACTACGTGGTGTAACTCAGCCAATGATCTCCTGTGCATTGCACATTATAAAAAATAAAAATAATTTATCTTCCTGCAATTATCATCTTTGCTCTGTCTTCCTCGATGCTGCTGACTTGCTTGTTTATCTCCAGACTCATGCCATTCTTAATCTTCCCAACTCTTTCTCGGTATTTGTGTTGCCAGCTCATAAGTCATAGGAACAGAATTAGGCCATTTGGCCCATCAAGTTTACTCCGCCATTCAATCAAAACTGATCTATCTTTCCCTCAACTCCATTCTTGTGCTTTCTCCCCATTACCCTTGACTCCTTTACTAATCATTAATCTGCCAATCTCAGCCCTAAAAATTGACAATTTAAAAGAACCCTGGTTCTTTTTTAAAACCTTAAACACCAGGCTTGTAGGCTGCCTTCCCTGGGTCAGCTAGTGAGAGGTAATTGAGAAGCTGCAGAAAAATACAGATGAGAAGAGTGAGGCTCAGAATTAGGCTTCATTTTAGATTTTTTTTTCCCAAGTGTTTAAGATGTAGAATACAGTCTGTCTTTTGCAAACAAAGTATTAAATAATTGAACCAATCAGCGAGTTTTCAACTTCACCAGGAAAATCAATATCTAAGTTTATTACTTTATTCAGTTTGTCAGTCATCAATTATTGGAAAATTAAACATCATTTCAAAAAAAAAATTTCCCCAAATTACAGTTCAATTAGATTGAAGAAAGTATCCTCATCAAACTTGTTGCAAATTAGCTTGCAGTTGATAGCAAGCTTACATTTTCTGCGGTAATGTTTGCATTGTTTCAATCCTTTCCCGGTGGACCGTGGCCTGCAGGGAGAGAGCTGCCCATGCTTGTCCCATGCAGTCAAACTCAAGACCTGGGTGGAAGATGGTCGCATCCAGAAAGAATCTACCCTGCAGATAGACACTAAAAGCTGGAAAACTCAGTGGGACAGGTAGCATCTCTGGAGAGAAGGAATGGGTGACGTTTCGGATCGAGATCCTTCTTCAGACTCGACCCGAAAAGTCACCCATTTCCTCACTCCAGCGATGCTGCCTGAACCGCTGAGTTACTCAAGCTTTTAGTGTCTTATCTTCGGTTTAAACCAGCATCTGCAGTTCCTTCCTACACAAAAATCTACCCTGCACTTGGTTCTTCATTTGAGAGGGGACAATTGTTAAACTGTTGTAAACGTTTTTTTTTGTGGGTAGCGATCTTGCCTCTGGCGTAAAATGTTGATTAAAGTGTCTTCCCGTGTCATTCAAAATAAAATTGATGCAAGCTTAAAAAAAACACAAGACCTACAAGGAAGAAGCTGCCAAGCCAGACGTGACGGGCGAGTAGCGCCTCTGAGGCACGAAGATGGTCAGGTGAGGAGAGGGACGTTGCATCCAAGAAAGTCAATGGCTAGAGGCCTACAGCAGCCTGGGGCTTGCCAGGATCGGGCACAACTCTTAAAAACTAGAATGCGGACTGTACTTCGAAAATGGCGCCAACACATGGCTTCTCTTGCATGCAGGCTCAGTAGACTGTTTCTGTACACCTCCTAATCAAGGATGTGCTTAGGTATAGGAATATTGTACTGGACTGTATGTAAGAGAAGGATTTCACTGTGTTTGCACATGTGAATAAAAGCACCATTGAATAAATTCAAATGATCCACAGGTGGGGCCATTGAGAGGATGAGACTTTCTTCAAAATGTATAGCATTAGAAAAGTGAGATTTTTCCTAAAATCTCCTTCAAGGTTTACTAATTTTTGTATTATAAACAGGTAAATGGATTGCTTACATCCGTGGGAATAAAGATGTGCATATGTTATATTAAATAATGGTTTACTCTGAGCATTTCAAATAAACCATTAATAATGGGATTATATGTTTTCTGCAAAATAAGCAAGCACATTTGTTTTATGCTAAAATACTAAATTTCGGTTTGCACGGCATAAATCTTTTGTGAAAATCACATGAAATTCTTAAATGGAAACACTCCATTTATTGAATAGGAATGCATATTTTTTCCACATGAGTTTTACATGGTACTTTTACAAAATCTAATTAAAGAGATTATGCAAAATCTTACAAATGGAATCTTAGCCGCTTTTGAGAGCCATCTGAATGTTTTATGCAGCATTTATCCACGTTCATGACTTATCTATGAAATATATAAATGCACATGATGTTGCAGCTAATATTCTCTAAATCTTTGGGCTGCCACCCTCTGTCATTAGTTGGTTGGATGCTGTCACAATAAGATCATTTGCTACTGATGGAGCCATAGCATTGAGCATGTACTGTAGGGTCTGGTGCATGATTATCAATAAATCAATCAGTTTTATTCAATTATGATTTATTATGTTTAAAATTATGAAAGGCTACTGTGGGTTAGAACCACAATATTTACATTAATGGAGGTAAAAACAACAGGACAAAGGGGACCTTAACTTGAAGGAGAGAGACTGTGCTGGAACAGTAGAAACCTAGAAGCAACTGGAACGCAGTCCTGAACTATCTACTTCATTGTTGACTGGCTTTAACTTGCACTAAATGTTATGACCTTATCATGTATCTGAACACTGCGAATGGCTCGATTGTAATCACGTATTAGCTTTCCACTAACTGGTTAGCACGCAACAAAAACTTTTCACCGTACCTCGGTACACGTGACAAAAAAATTAACTGAGCTGAACTAGGTCCATCTTTCTTTGAAAGTGGCAGGATGTGTTGAGAGAACTTTAAGTAGACACTAGAGAGTTCTGGACTTCATAGAGGCTGAATGGACAAATGCAGAAAGGTTATGTTGAATCTTTATAACACACTGATTCGGATACAACTGAATGACAACATCCAATTCTGGTCATAGTCTGGGACTAATTACCGACAGGGTAAAATAAATAGACACAAAGCGCTGGAGTAACCCGGTGGGTCAGGCAACATATACGGAGAACATGGATTTTTTTTTTGGTAAACCACCATCTGATTTTCTTGTGTCTCAAACTCTTGGATAGGTGGAAACCAAGTCAGTAAAGGTTTTCAAAAGGGAATTGGATAAGCCTCAAGGGGAAATAATTTTACAAGGCTTCAGTTAAACTGCAAGGAAATGGGCCCGATAATTCCTCTACAAGGATATTATCTACCATTTGCTCAGCTTCCTGCGTCAATAATGATTCTACGCTTCCATTTCTACATGGGTGACGAGGAAACAATGTACCATTTTTCACTTACAAGTTTAATTGAATACTACTTCTGTTCCAGGAATGTCTAACCTACTCTGTCCCCCAACCAGACTTCCTGACTTGCCTTGTTCACTCTCTTTGGTGTCTCATTCCCATCTTATCTGTGATCAGGCAATGGAGTTCTGAAGAAGGCCTTCGACCTGAATCATGATCTCTGGATCTCTTCCCACCTATGCGACTGGACCTGTTGAGTATATCCAGCACTTTTGTTTTTCATTTTAAACTTAAGTGACATTATACTGTATTTTAATAAAGGAGGCCAACTCAGTGGAAGTAAGTTGCGTCAGACTGCCCCAGACTTCCATGTGTTCGTGATAACAACAGTCTTGGTACCAAGAGAGAATCGTTGGAGACGTCGGATGCGAGGAGCAAGGGCCAGTAGGAGAATGCAGCGGTTCAGCATCGGTAGTCTGAAGAAGGATCTCGATGAACCAGAGATGCTATCCCACTGAATTGTCTCCAGCACCTTCAAGGTTAGCTGCAGAAGGCACCCTCTGGGGACACAAAGACAGCCGGGCGAGGAGAGCGACATCGGTTCGCAGGAAAATCGGTCGAGAGTGATAGTGGAAGGCCCTGCAGAAGCCTCGGGCTTACCTGGATTGGGAACTGCTCCAATAGACCGAGCCCGCGGGCAGACTGGACTTGGGAAATGGCGGAACAACATGGCAGCACCTGCATGTGTAAAAATGCAAAGAGAATGACTGCAGTTGCACATGTGACGTATAAAGCACCGTTGAACCATTACATGTTGGTGCTCTGCTGCAAGCATCTTATAGGAAGTTCAGGACTTTACACAAGTGGAATCCAAATTGTTGATCTGCTCATCTCTGAACCAGTCTAGCAGTTGTACACCACTGATAGAAGCAGAATTATTTATAATAAAGATACTGTTTTATCATTTTCAAAATCTGCCACTTTTTAGAAAGAATGATTGGGTTCTAAAACAATTCTCTTTCTGCAGAAGGAAATACACACTTGACAAAGTAGCAGTTGCATAGGTGAATATACTTTTTCTGCCCTGTTTTTCTTTGTTTCATATTCTCCTGATGTAAACTATGAGTGCCTCCGCTGGGTAGTGTAAGAGACTATAGGTTAGTAAATTGCCAAATTAAAAATAAAAATCAATTTGTTGTGTTGCAGGGGCTCCAGCAAATATTTTGAGTCTAGTTGATTTAATGTTAGAAACCAATGAGTAAATGGCAATTGAGCAGAGAATTTAGCAATAGTTCCAGCGTCTCCTACACCTCCTACAGATGGGCAGCATAGTATTGCAGCTGGTAGAGTGGCTGCCTCACAGCGTCAGAGGCCTGGGTTCGATCCTGACCTCAGGTCCTGTCGTTCACCCTGTGACCGCATGAGTTTCCTCCGGGTGCTCCAGTTTCCTCCCACATCCAAAAGACATGTGGTCACTATTAATTTCTCCTATTGCGTCGCGAGTGGGTGAAAAAGTAGGATAACGTAGAACTGGTGTGAATGGGCGATCAATGATCAGCGTGGATTTAATGGGCTGAAGGGCCTGTTTCCATGCTGTATCTTTTTCTTAAATTAGTCAACCATCATTCATCTAACTGAGACCCATTGCATAAAAACTAATCCCGTGGGGTTTGGGAAATTACCTGATGTCTACATACAAACTTTATGGATTTAATCTTATTGTTTGTTGTCCAGATTCCTTGAGTTATGGCATTATTTTCTCTTGGATTTGACACACAGTTATACAAATTTAAAATGTAATTGTAATTCATATTCACTCGAGTTGTATTTAGCTATGTGGCGCAGGTCTGAACTGGTTTCTGCTTGAGGCATAAAGGGGTTCAGACCGTCTGTATTCACCAGTTTCTAGTTTACGTGCATTAAAGAAATTGCAGCTCCACATACTGTACTAGTCCCACTGCAGACGAGTAATATCAGTTGTCCCTACTTGCGCAGAATTATCCAGGGCAATGTGGCCCTCTGGACATGCCTCAATTATCATCTTAACCTGACTGAAAAGAATCCTGGTGCGAAACCCAAGTGTTTGCTTGGATCACTTGTTCACTCCATGCTGAATGAATATAAGTGGGTGCCCACAGTTGACACACAAGTACATCCAAATGACAACTGAATGCTGCCTGTTCTGGATGGAATGGCGACATGCTGAAAAGGGAAAATAGTAACCAGACAACAAAATCAGAATTGAGTATAGAGTAATTTTCTGAACAAGATAAGCAACATTAATTTGTACGTAAGGGACATTTATAGAAGTCAATCAAAAATGTGCTTTAGTCGATGCATGTATATTCTAATGCAGTGGTTTACCCTGTACATTTACCTGGTCTGGAGAGAGTGGATGTGTAGAGGATGTTTCAACTAGTGGGAGATTCTAGGACCAGAGGTCAGAGCCCCAGAATAAAAGGACATTCCTTTAGGAAGGAGATGAGGAGGAATTTCTTTTGTCAGAGGGTGGTAAATCTTTGGAATTCATTGCCACAGAGAACTGTGAAGGCCAAGTCAATGAATATGTTTAAGGCAGAGAGAGATAGATTATTGATTAGTAAAGGTGTCAGGGGTTATGGGGATCGGGCTGGAGAATGGGGATGAGGAGGAGAGTTAGATCAACCATGATTGAATGGCAGAGTAGACTTGATGGGCCGGAAGACCTAATTCTGCTCCTAACATTTATGAACATGATAATTAAGTATTACTGATAATAGAAAATGCCTCGGAGTGTGTCTACCTCAGAGTTTTTATGGGACACCAACAATGAGTCCGTTCAAATTAATTAATATTCATCTGGGATTGACGTGCCAAGAATGGGAGCTACCATTGTCCACACCAGTGCATCTTTAAGATTGAACGAGACAAGTGCCAGCTGTAAAATGTCAACGTGGAAGTGGAGTTCCCCCCGCAACGAAATAAATGGTCAGAATTTATTTTTAGAAAATGCTGTTTAAATATTTTAAGTATCTTACAACAGCATACACCAAACATTTAAAGTACATTTTATTTAAGTCAAATTAGCCATGGGATTGGTTTTGTAATACAAAAACAGAAGATGCTGGTAAACACTCAGCAGATCAGGCAGCAGCTGTGGAGAAAGAAACGGGTAACATTTCAAGTTGAATACCCATTGTCAGAGCTGAGAAAGTGAGAACATTCATGAAGTTGTAAGAAAGGAGGTAGAGGAATGGATACAGTGTAGGTAATATCTCTTGATTGGATGAAGTTGAGGTTCACTGAGGAGATTTCCAATATTACAAGTTAATTAATTCATTAGACCTGTGGTCAAATAGAAAAACAAAGGAACAAGAAAAAACCAAAGAGACAAATACAGCAGTTCATGCCACTGCTGATCCTGAAACCACAAGGAGAATGATGGGAAAAGGGATAGGTGACATTTCAGGTTGGAACCCTTCCTCACAATCAGAGTCTGAACAGAGGTTCTGACACGAAACATCACCCATACGCTTTATCCAGAGATGTTGCCTGACCCATTGAGTTACTGCAATCTATCTTTGGTATAAATCAGCATCTGCAGTTCCTTTCTACACCAAGAGGAGAATGCTGGAAATGTCCAGGACGACAATCTGCGTCTGTTGGGAGTGAATAATGCAGCTAATAGTAAATGTGCATAACATTATAGAACAGGCCAGTTCAGACATAAAAAATAAGGAATTGTGTGTTTCCTGAAGTTGTCTAATTCAATATTGAGTCCCACAGACAACAATAGGGCCAGACCATAAGGTTAGACTGCGCCCCATTCGTGCAATGCAGGAGGCTGCATACATGAAGGTCAGTGAGGTGAGAGTGGGATGAAGAATTAGAGTGACAGACTTAGAGTAACAGAGTTACTCCAATAAAAAGGAGATCATATCGTCAGCACTGAATGCAGTACACCAGATCAGTAGAGTACATGTGAATCACCAGTTCATCTAAAACTATTGTTCCGAGTCCCTGCATTCTGGGGAGGTATGATTTAAAGCCACATATTATTTTTGTGACGTGCTCATTTTCATTAGGTGAAACATTTGAAACAGTTGCAATGCAGTGTGTGGCGTTGTAGTATTTTCTAACATCTACTGTACATTTTAATTTTGCTAGTGTGAAATATCATTGCTGGAGCTTTGAAATTAACACAAGGTATGCTTATTCCTCTCTATGTGTATGTGCTTGAATACAGTTTTCTGGCATTGGAGGGAAAGAACTGTATTTTCTATCAATCACATGCGCAGCTTAACTGGGGTTCAATGTCAATTCATTCTCTTTGCTATTGGATAATTGGAGGGAAAACAAAACAAGAGCAGAAGATGCAGCATAAATAGAGCCGCACAACTGAAACCAAACTTTCTGGAAAGAGATTTTGTGCAGATGAAAATAATCATTTCAGAAATGTTCGTATTGTTTATTCTGTTCAAGGAGAGTCAAAAGCTGAGATTCCATCTCACTTATTAGCGGGAAATGTTGATTTAATAGCAGAGGCCAAGTTTCGCTCAGTTAATTTTACTTACCCTCTCAGCACACGTCACAACAATTGGGAAAGACATTGGCCGCCTGCGTGTTTTATTTCATACACTGCTGTGCAAGAAATTGCATGAAATTTAGAAGTGTCACACCACATTTCGGTGAGATGCAAGGAAGAGGTGGGAGGCCTGGAGACTGTAAACAGTTTGCAGCAGAGATGGAAGTGGTGTTCACAACAGCAGCATTTTATCCAGGAGACTGAATTCTGATGGAGCACAGTTTAGCTGAAAAGAAATATACATCAAGAATGCAAAATAATGTGAATAAATTTATGCAATTTACAAGCAGAGCAGAAAGCATTTAAGGAGGTTGGAGCTACATGCTTCACCCAGGCTGTGAATAACTACCAACCCCAAACCAATATTTTTTTTTAAATACAAACTCGTAAGAAAACAAGGCTGAAAAAAAATCTTGATTTATAAACTTAGGTTTTTTTTATGCCTGTTTTTTCAGTCCTTTGTTAATCCTATGCCAGCTCATAAATCAGCTATTATTCCTGTGTTCAGGTATTGTAATCTGTCTGTTAGAAGCAACCTTAATGAATATCGTTTTTATGTGATGGAATGTTTAATTTCTGTTTGGATGAAATTTACAATTAGGATGGGGCTGTTTTGCTTGTGTCCTGAGCTGTGAACAGCACACTTGGCTGATTCTGCAGATGACTGCCGTAGTTTCATCCTGTTGTTTTCATGCCCGATTAGTGAAACTGTTTCCCATGTGTCCCGCTCGCTGAGATTTGTATGCATTAAATTCCTTCAAACAATTGTAGGACAATTTTTTTTTTCAATTTAGTGGCACTGGTAGAATTTTAAGCTGTATCTTGGAAGTATGTACTGTGCATATGCAGATACCTGCGACGTCTAATGGATCTCTGCTATAGTGAGCTGGAATAATCACCAGAACATGTGTGGGCTGGCATGGTGTAAATTGTGTTTTTGCAACTGTTGATAAAGGGCAGTAGCTAAGGTCCAGCTAGCGAAAATAATTCGAAGGTGTTAACTGAAGTGTGAGAATTCAAATTTGGTATTTTGTTTGTCAGTGGTGTCTTGCAGTTGATATCTATATTTTCTCAACACAAGTTAAAACATGTCTTAAAATATACTCGAGGAAGTTGAACGCCTTAACAACATTACAGCCAAAACCCACAAAAGGTGTTGAGATGTATCTGCACAACATCAGTCTGTTCTCAGCACATATGATGCATTGGCTTTCCGTAACGAATTCTGACCTGCCATCCACTAATTCCATACTGGAAAGGGTATCTAAAAACGCATCCTAACAGAGGGCAAGATAAGGCATATTCGATGAATGACCGCTTTCTTAAAACTGCAACTTAGAAGGACATAACTCTTACGACAAGCACAAGGAAATACTTAAGATGAACAGAATCCATTGACATAAATGGAGGAATATTCATTTTTAATGTTCTTTTTAACCACAATTTTGTGAGCAGACTTTTTATTTAAAAAATTGTAAATTCCATTCATCATCTTAGTTCCCTCTTTACATCTTTCAGTTTTACTTCATCAATAATATAAGAGCAGCAGTAACAAAATAGTTGGTGCCAAGAAATGTATTTTGTGAATGAAAAAATCTAGGTTTCCATGCCTGAATCAAGTGACACAAGGGAAATAATTAATTTTAACTAAACAAAAGGATCTTGCATGTATTTTTATGTTGCGGTAGCCACTTTATGCAAGATTTCCCCAATAATTTTTGTTTAAATCCTTAAAAACTGCAGAGGATTTGTTTCACACTTTCCTGTACTAAACATTAAATAAGATCTGTAGAAGCTGCTCCCACCCCCTCCTCCCCCCACACCTCACTAACTTTGGCAATGGGACAGTCAAAGCCTTTGAGAAACCTCAGCTCTACACACTACTTCTCCTGGGATTCCACCAATCTCCCATTAAAGTTCCATCAGGAGAATACCTCCAGAAGGTCAGGGCAATTATTACTTATAACTCTCCAACACAATTATAATTAAATGCTTGCTTTAACACCTCAGTGGTAATTCTGCAGAGTTTGACCATTATGGAACCTGAAATTGATGGGGTGAAAATCAGGTCTGTTCTGTTGTGAATTAATGTTTCGCTCTGAGAGGTAACCCGACCAGTTTGCAGTGCTGAACATCTAATGTTGTTGCCTGTAGAAAGAACAGAAATTGATAGAGGTACAGGTTCTTGAATGTTATCATTCACTCATGTTTCAGACAGTCAAGTTGATGCTTCACATAAAGTGTATAGGGTGGCACAGTGGTGCAACCGATAGAGCTGTTGCCTCAGTGCCAGAGGCCCAGTTCAATACTAAACTCGGATGCTGTCCGTGTGGAGTTTGCACCTTCTCATGGTGACCGCATGGGTTTCTTCCCGGTGCCTTGGACACCTCCCACATCCCACAGACATGCAGATTTGTAGGGTAATAGGCCTCGGTAAATTGCCCCTAGCATGTTGGAAGTGAACGAGAGAGTAAATGTTTAGTGATACAGCATGGAAACTCGTCCCTTGGCCCACCGAGTCCATAGCGACCATCTATCTCCCCTTAACACTAATTTTATGTTACCCTACTTTTCCATCCACTCCCTACGCACAAGGAGCAATTTACAGAGGGCACATGGTCACATGGAGAATGTGCAAACTCCACAAAGTCAGCACCTGAGGTTAGATGGAATCCAGGTCAGTGAGAAAGTTGCTCTAACAGTTGCACCACTGTTTGCACTACTGTGATTGCTTAACGTACTTTGATGTTTGCACTAACATGTCCAGTTTTCCTTTACATTTATTGTATATTTATTATTGTTACGTTTGATGGGCCTATAAACCTGCAGTAAGTAAGAATTTATTTGTTCCGGTAAATATGGCAAATAAACACTCTTGATTCTTATTCGCTTTACACATTTCATATATTTCTACTTTATTTCTTCCGAGCAGGAAATCAGAACTGGTGAATGGGACACATCTCGCATCTATATCTAACACCAGCGGTTGCAACTTGTTCATATGGCACCTTCGATGTAGCAAAGCATCACGAGGTGCTACAACAAGCATTATCAGTGGAATGTGCTGCATGAAGCCATTGTACTATTCAACAGGCTTTAAAAAATGCCTTACTAGAGTAGAAGGGTGGGAGAGGATGCAATTATATTGGATAATACAGTACATAATTACAATCACGGCACTATAGGTAGAGCAAAGGGAAAGATACAGAGTGCAGAATACAGTTCTCAGCATTGTAGCTCACCAGATCAAGAGACAAAGTCCAATGTGTGCAATGGAGTAGAGGTGAATTGGACAGTACCCTAACTTATGGAAGGGTGTTCAGAAGCCTGATAACATAAGCTGTTCCTGTGTCTGGTATTAAGACTCACATACATTTTGTTTTTAATAGTTTATTCAGCGGGCAGAGGAACCTCTGTGTGATCCTGGAAGTATATTCAAGTTAAGGTCCTGAATTCCATCAATGAATGGCTGGTTCATGTCCCATGCTAACTGATGCACCTCAATCAAAAGAGTGGAGGGGGCTTCACATGTTTTCTTGGTGCGCTGAAGTATGAATAGGTAAAATCAACCAGAGTTTTGCTCCTGTCTGTTATCCATTGATCTGGATGCAAAATGCACACCTAAAGATATTGGCTAAAGCTATGACTGTAATATCCCATGGTCAATTAGTTTTCAAACTTTCACTATTTACTCCCACTTAAAAATGACCTCCTTTGGAATTGGACCCGAGTATGGATTAGGATTTGCAAGAGAAAAAAGGAGGAAATGAAAACGATTGTGGAAAAGCTAAATGTCAAAGAAAAGTGAATGAATAATCCTTCTCCAATTCGACTGGTCAAAATATTCCTATTTTCAGATACCTTGATTATATTAATATTTATACTCCTACTAGACGACAAATGTCAAGTGTGCAACAACCGACAACCATACAAGTACTTAGTCCTGACAAAAAATTGTTGAGAGAAAATTTGTCTTGTATCAAACTTGTAAAATAGTGGAAAGCACTAAGTCAGCTGTAAGTCAGCAATCCAATCTGATTAGTTTGGAACACAGATTACAATGTGAGTAGTTCATGAATGCCATCTGATTGCTGAGATCGAGTTAGGTGCAGGTGAGTTTCTAAGTAGGTTTGCTTGGTCCAGTAGCAGAAAGTTTCAATTGATGTGGACATTTATTGATGCTGCTTGAAGAAGTCATAAGGTCATGTGATAGGAATAAAATTAGGCCATTTGGCTAATCAAGTCCACTCTGCCATTCAATCATGGCTGATCTATCTCTCCCTCCCAACTCCATTCTCCTGCTCCCCATAAACCCTGTCACCCGCGCTAACAAGAAGTGATTGCATAATGTAATGCTGACGTACAAATCAGGAAGTCTTACATAATGGACAATAATATAATCGCATGACATTGGACCAAGTCTGTTTTAAATGATTTGATTCCTGAACTATTGCTTTATCATTTTATCATCTGTTTTTGATTAAGCTTTCATAATGCAAACTTAATGGCCCCAAATCTATACCTAAAGCCTTGATGTGGAAGGTAAATGATGGTGAATTTTATCCACTCCTGTTAGAAAAAATGAAAGCACCAGCATGGGGGTTGTTTTCCTGGGCTAAGAAGCTGGAGTGTAATAGTCTTAAACTTTAGTTTAGTTTACTTTAGTTTAGAGATACAGCCCCGAAACAGGCCTTTCGGCCCACTGAGTCCGTGCCGACTAGCCATCCCTGCATACTAGCACTGTCCTACACACAACAGGGACAATTTACAATTTTTCCAAGCCAATTAGCCTACAACCCTGTACATCTTTGGAGTGTGGGAGGAAACCAGAGCACCTGGAGAAAACCCATACAGGTCATGGTGAAAACGTACAAACTGCATACAGCCAGCACCCATAGTGAGGATTGAACTTGGGTCTGTGGCACTGTAAGGCTGCAACTCTACCGCTACTCATCATGACACAAGAGGAAGATTTCTGGTCCATCAGGCAGTAATCATGTTGGTCCAAACTCCTTACGTCCCTTTACCCTGGCAACTTATTTCCTCATGCTCGTCAACTCCTCTTTGATTTCGTTTTTGCCATTACGAGAACGATCCCAGAAATGATATGCCGAGTGTTTGACAGCACAGGGCCTGTACTCGTTGGAGTTTAGAAGGATGAGGGGTACCTCATTGAAACTTACTGAATAGTGAAAGGCCTGGATAGAGTGAATGTGGAGAGGATGTTTCCACTAGTGGGAGAGTCTAGGACCAGAGGTAATAGCCTCAGAGTAAAAGGACGTACCTTGAGACAGGAGGAATTTCTTTAGTCAGAGGGTGGTGAATCTGTGGAATTCATTGATTCAGACAACTGTGGAACCCAAGTCAATTGATAAATTTAAGGTGGAGATTGACAGATTCTTTATTAGTGGAATCTTTCGAGGTGATCAGGGGTTCCAGAAGGCTTTGGGGAGAAGGCAGGAGAATGGGTTGGGAGGGAAGGAGGCAGATCAGCCATTGAAGGATTGAATGGCAGAGTAGACTTGATGGGGCTAAATGGCCTAATTCTGGTCCTAGAACTTATTAATTATATGAATTAAGAGTTGCAGTTGTACTTTAAACTATCAGCCCTTCAGGTGGGAAACTGTCTATGAAGAAAGAGATAGACGGTGAGAGGGGGAAACTTACAAAACTTAAGGGTTGGACAGGCTAGATGCAAGGAAACTTAAGGTACAAAGTCTGAGTCTCTGGAACTCTCTGCCACAAGTTCATGGAGGCTAGGGGGATCAGAGGGTATGGAGAGAAGGCAGGTACGGGATACTGAGTTGGATGATCAGCCATGATCATATTGAATGGCGGTGCAGGCTCGAAGGGCTGAATGGCTACTCCTGCACCTAATTTCTATGTTTCTATGTTTCTATGTACTACCTGTTACCCCATTACACAGGCAAGACTTTATAAATAAGGTCTTAAGTGATAGGAGTAGAATTAGGCAATTCTGCCCATCATGTCTAGTCCGCCATTCAATCAAGGCTGATCTATCTCTCCTTCCTAATCCCATTCTCCTGCCTTCCCCCAAAAACCCCTGACACCCATTCTAATCAAGAATCTATCTATCTCTGCCTTAAAAATGTCCATTGCCAGCCTCCACGGCCTTCCATGGCAAAGAATTCCACAGATTCACCACCCTCTGACTAAAGAAATTCCTGCTCAACTCCTTCCTAAAGGAATGTTCTTTTATTCTGCTATGACCTCTGGCCCTAGACTCTCCCACTAGTGGAAATATCCTCTCCACATCCACTCTATCCAGGCCTTTCACTATTCAGCAAGTTTCGATGAGGTCCCCCTTCATCCTTCTAAACTCCAGCAAGTACAGGCCCAGTGCGGACAAACATCTGCCGTCAAACATTACACAGGCAAGTCTTTATTAATGTCAGCTTGTCTGTCAACAGCAGCCAAGTCTTTCAAATGACGTGCCCGGTGATGACACATTATGATTGCCTTTTCTCATTTTTATTTATTTTCTATCCAAAAATATAATTCATTATCACTGACGAGATCACGAAAAGAATAGCTAGCTCACGTCGGAGATGTCCAGATGCTGAATGGTAATAGGTTTTAAAAGAAAGCAAGCCTGAGCTATCAGCACAAGTGTCCATCAGAGGCGACCTGATATAATAGAATCAAACATGCAGCAGGAATCCTTGTTGACATTTACAATTTGGTATCCATTATTAATCATATATTTACTGTGATTTTTATTCTACACATGCAAAAAAGAAGTATACAGCTGTGAGAGAAAGCCCAGGTTCCAGAAGCTTTATTGTAAATCAGTAATGTCTCTGAAACGTGAACTGTGTGACAGAAGTGTACATTCCCCTTGAGTAAAGCTCTGGGAAATCGAACCCAAAACCACACCTTTTAAAGCTGGCAAAATGAATGGACCACACAAAAAGAAAACATCATTGCTTTCAGTATTTATATGTTTTCAAGTGCCTAATGTTGAGTGAAATGTGGACTGAGGTTGAATGAATGTTACAAAGTATTAGGTCTGGGTTCTAAATGTTTCTTCTCTGGACAGCTAGGAATGACCTTAGCCTTAGAGCTGCAGTGAGCCATATTTAACCTAATTCTTCACTTTAATGATTTTCAACACAGAAACTTTATCATTCCTGAAGAGATAGAAAGCCACCAGACTATTATGTGGAGAATATTAAAGAACTCCCCTCTATCATAATAGTCTGAATTCAGTTTAAATTTAATATACTTCACATACATCTCCTCAGCAAAAGAAAATAACTCTAGGTTAAGTAGAATATTTAGAGGGCAAGCTGGCAATACATTTATCCCTGCAACAAGGCAGACCTCCATAATTCATTGTGCCTCATGTGTTCTCTCTTCTCTCTGGGCGAAACCCAGCAGAATTTCATCCATCCATCCATTACGTGTATCTCATGTGGACGAGATAAAGCTCCCCAATGATTTCTAAGACATAAGCAAGGACAAAAAGCCTTCGGCATCCAAGTCAATGTGTCTCTGTCGCAGGATGGGCAGCATATTGACCAGACCAGCCATTAGGGATCCCCATTTATTTTTTGTGCTAAATAACAATTGAATTAATCTTATTTTTTAAATGGGCCAACTCGGTGGCAACAGCGATGTCAGGTTTGTAAACGTTTCGAACAAAACCTCCCACTGATATGTGTATGGTTTTTCAAACCAAAAGAATAAATTGTATTTATTTCCACTTCTTCATTTTTGAACGTTACCAATCAATAAGAATCTGGACAGAACGCATCTTATTCAGAACTCCATAAGTCAAGACCCACGGGTCTGAAGAAGGGGCCCGACATGAAACGTCACCCATCCTATTTCTCCTTTTTCTCCAGAGATGCTGCCTGACCCGCTGAGTTGCCCCAGCACTTTGCGTCTCTCGTAGATTTACGAAGGATGCGGGATGTCACACGTGAGTGACCTGCAGCAGTATACCCAGCAACTGACCAGCTCTTCTAGACACCATAATAAAAGTAGCTGGTCCGGTAAAGTGATCTGTGATGACCCTCAGGATGTGGATGGGAAGGAACACTGATTCCCCCTTGGAGATATCATTGCCTGTCTTCTCCATGACATAGATGTGCCTGGCAATTGTCAGCCCATGTTTAGATGTTGTCTAGCTCCTACAACGTGCAGCGTGGAGTTGAACATTGTGCAGTTTTTAGGAAACATGCCCAATTCTGATTTTATGATGAAAGGAAGGTCATTGGACTCGTAGTCATTCAGCAGGGAACCAGACCCTTTGGCCCAACTTGTCCATGCCAAACAAGATGCCCCATCTAATCTAGTCTCTTTTAGCCCATATCCATCTAAACCTTTCCTATCCATGTACTTGTCCAAGTGTCTGTTAAGTGCTGTTATAGGACCTGCTTCAACTAGCTCTGCTCATTTCACATACCCACCACCCTCTGAGTGTTTGATGAAGCAGCTGAAGATGGTTGGGGTTTGGACACTGCCTGGAGGAACATCTGCAGTGATGTCCTGGGCTGGGATGATTCATCTCCAATCACAGCCATGTTATTTTGGGCAACGTATCTATAATTCCAACTACCGAAGTACTTTCCCTTCGATGTCCACTGACTTCAGTGTTACCAAGTTCTGCTTAATGAGACTTTCAGTCAAAAGCTGCCTTGATGACAAGGTCAACAACTCGCTGTTCTTGGAGCCCTGTTTAAAACAGGGTTCATGACGAGATCTGGTGCCAAGCAGATTTGGTGAAGACCACACTGATCATCAGTGAGAAGGCGAGTTAGTTCCCCTTGCTAGCACCGTCAATGACCGTTTCTGTCACTTTGCAATGGCATTGAACAGACTGCTTGAGACGGTAATTGGCTCGAGTGGATTTATCCTGCTATTTGTCAACAGGATATACTTGGGTCATTGTCCACATGGTCAAGTAAGATGCCAGTAATTGTACTGGAACAGCATAGCCATGGACATGGCTACTTCTAGGTTGCAGTATTACAGTTGCAATGTCATCTATTTCCACAGCATTTGCGGAATCCAGTTCTCTCAGCCATTTCTAGCTGTCATGTGGACTGAATCAAATTGGCTGGGAACTGACTTCAATGATGGTGGGGTCTCTGATGGGACTGAAGACCGCTAGTGGACACAGTTGCAGGTGCTTCAACCTCACCTGGCTAGAACATCAAAAACAAGAGGGCATACATTGACAGTGAAAGCAAGGTGTTCTGAAAGGGATTAGAGGGGTAGGGTTTTTTACACGGAAAGTGGTTTATATCTGTAACACATTGACAGTGGAAGTGCTGGAATAAGATACAAGTTTAAAAGGCATTTTAAACAGATTTTTAGACAGACTTAAATAAACAAGATTGCGAATGACCAGTCTGACTGTCCTCGATTACATTTTATCTCTGTATGCTTTGTTATTGCCTTCTCCTAGCTAACAATGATCTAGTCTACATGTTCCTTGATCTCCATCCCCTTTATCTAATTTTCGCACCTTACGCTTCCTTATCTCTGTATATCCCTCTCCCACGACAGTCTGAAGAAGGGTCTCGACCCGAAATGTCACCCATTCCTTCTATCCAGAGATGCTGCCTGTCCCGCTGAGTTACTCCAGCATTTTGTGTCTATCTTGAGAATTATGTTGTTCATTTGTGGGCAAATGGGATTAGTGTGGATGTGCAAAAAGGTTGGCATGGTGGGCCGAGGGCCTATGTGGCATGCATCTGTGACTCTAATTGTTCCCTTCCATTCCTGATTAGTTGTGCTTGTATTGCAGAACTTTGATCTGATCCATTGGCTTGTGAGATTGTTTAGGGTAGTCCATTGTATGCAACTGTTGCTGGTGGAGACGCCTGTAGATTCACCAGGTTATCAACCCATTAGTAGACTAAGTTTGGTGTTGCTGTTAGATTGCCCTTCTGTACTCATCACTGAGCCATAATTGATTCCCATCTTGATAGTAATAGTGAGTGAAGGATATTTTAATTTAGTTCAGTTTACTTTAGATATACAACACGGAAACAGGCTCTTTTCCCTGATCCCTGACCAGTCTGAAGAAGGGTCTCGACCCGAAACGTCGCCTACCTCCTTCGCTCCTTAGATGCTGCTGCACCCGCTGAGTTTCTCCAGCTTTTTATGTACCCTCGATTCTCCAGCATCTGCAGTTCCTTCTTTAAAACTTCGGCCCATCAAGTCTGCGACAACCAGTGATCCTCGCACACTGACAGCATCCTACACACATTAGGGACATTTTAAAATGTTTATCAAGGCCAATTAACCTACAAGCCTGGACGTCTTTGGAGTGTGGGAGGAAACTGGAGCACCTGGAGAAAACCCATGCAGTCACGGGGAGAACATCCATGCTGCATACAGATAGTACCGGTAGTCAGGATCAAACCTGGTTCTCTGGCGCAGGAACTCTACTGCTGTGCCACCGTGACGAACATTGTCAAGCATTTATTGAGCACATGTTTATGAATTGTGCTTCTGCTGCTGATGATGGATGTCCAGCTTTGAATGGGCATATTTTTTCTGAGTCTATGAAGGTAGGACTTTGTTATGTTATGCCCCCCCTTTCAAGAGTGGTTCACCATAAGAGCACCGATTCGTAAAATGACAATGATTTTATTGATTCACTGTTTCTTCCACTGGGGAAGTGTAACTTGGCAGGATTTAAAAGGCTTTTAGATAGGCAGGAAATAGAGGGAAATGGATCATGTGCAGGCAGAGATTTAACTTGGCATCATGTTCGACACGGACATTGTGGGCTGAAGAGCCTGTTCCTGTGCTATACTGTCCTGTGACACATAAAGCCATCTGAATTTCCGGTCAACAAATAAATACACGTATTTCATCATTATGCATGACTTTAACCAAAGATACAATGATAAGCATTTTATCAAATGTGATAGGAGGGGGCTTAGCCGTAAATATTGATGGAGTTACGAATCTTGGTGGAAACTCAGTGAGAAGTATAAATAAAACAGAGGATGGTCTTCCCAACCACCCCACCCCCCCAACCCAGTCACAGAGCTTTGCTGCCAGAGACTGCTTGGCAGCCCCTCAAGCACAATAGACTTGGGATGACGAGATTTTAATTTTTTTTAAATGTAATGGTTTTTAGAAGATTGAGTTGCATTATAAAATATTAATGAAGATTTCTTTATTACAAAAAAATAGGCAATTTAAACAGCCGACAGCATTTTTCAAAATAATTATTTATTTGGTAACCACAGCCTCTGAACCAAGCAGCAAAAACACAGAGTACTATGTGATTTATGCACGAGCACAATGGCAAGGGGGAAAAAATCAGGCATTTCACAAAAAAACAAGTATCAAGTAAATTCATGGCCCAAAACTGTAACACCTTTAACTGCTGTACATCTTTATATATACAAGGCCAATTTCTCGATATATTATTCGTGTATTTAGGTACGTATGTACCTAATTGTCACCTGAGAATATTACATTACGATGCGATATTATTAAGCAACCATTACCCAATCACAAAAAGACTTTCATGATGATCACAGGTTGTTCCCACAAAACAATCCTTGTCAAAATTAAAGTTCATATCAAATCAGTTTCAGTGCGTTCTAGCATTTTCAATGAAAGTGGACTTTAATTTTAAAATCATTAATACTTGCGACAGAAGGCTGTGAAGGCCAAAGTCAGTGGATATTTTTAAGGCAGAGATAGATAGATTCTTGATTAGTACGGGTGCCAGAGGTTATGGGGAGAAGGCAGGAGAATGGGGTTAGGAGGGAGAGAGAGATCTGCCATGATTGAATGGCAGAATAGAATTGATGGGTCAAATGGCCTAATTCTACTCCTAACACTTATGACCTATGGCCTTTTTTGTTCAACATGAAGTTCTCAATAAAAATAAAAGTACCCTGTTGCCATTGCACCATTGCCCATGACGTGCAGTGGCTAGGGTGTCCGTCTGAAGAAGGGTCCCCACCAAAAACGCCGCTTAACCATGTTCTCCAGTGGATACTGCCTGACCCGCTGAGTTGCTCCAGTGCTTTGTGACCAGTAGTTAGGATGGGTGTACAGTGATTGATATTCTGAGCTCGGATTAGATTTTACATGTTGGCCTCATGATTGCACTACTGTAATTCAACCTTTATTTTGTCACACTGGAAAAGTATCAGGGCACTGCACAATGTGCCTGAGACCATTATTGTAGTAGCTCTCGTAGACTATTCTTTTTACTATTGCTATTATTGTTTGTTGTTTGTTTTTTGTGTGTGCGTGCGTGTGTGTATATAAATGTGTATTTGTGAGTATGTGTATATATACACACTGAACTTTTCTTTTTCTCTCATTTATTGTTCAAAGTGTACTATGTTTACACATTCTGTTGTGCTGCAGCAAGTAAGAATTTCTTTGTTCTATCTGGGACGTATGACAATAAAACATTCTTGACTCTGGTGAACAGCGCTACTGTTCAAAGTGACTAAGACTCCGCACACCCAATAATCCATTAACCCTTATTCTCTAAGATAGATACTAAATGCTGGAGTAACTTTAATGAGTTATCAGCATCTCTGGAGAAAATAAATAGGTGACATTTCGGGTTGAAACCCTTCTTCAGACCCGAAACATCATCTATTATTTTTTTCCATGCATGCTGCCTAACCCGTGGACTTATTTCAACATTTTGTGTCTATCTTCAGTATAAACAAATATCTGCAGTTTCCTTCGTACATAACTCTTATTCTCTGACCAACAGTAACCCACACACCTCCAATACTTTAAATGTGAAGTGGCATCATTGTGTTTTGACAATGGTCTGAGCCGTCCTATATCAGTAACGATTTCTATCCCTGAGGTTCTGTGCATGTGCAGTTCCCGCTTTTTGTAAGTCTCACCCTGTCTGTTAGCAACCTCTACATCTCAGGGCCTTGGTGCAGTGGTCAGAACTCCAGGTCATGCCCCATCTCCAGCCTCCAGTCCCCCAGCAAGGAATCATCTGCCATTTACCTTCATCCTAGAATTGATGCCTTCAATCAAAATTTGCGTCACCTAACATCATCTCCTTGCACGCAGATCAGTTTTTGCCCATTTTAGCATCTGATTACAGATCCAGAGGAACGAGACACTGTGGGCAGTGCAAAGTATGCCATTGTTGCTGATTATCAGTAGGGCACGTTGGAAAATAAACGTCAATAGCATTTGATAAGAAAATGTCTCTTCTTTCCTCAATAATAAATGATGCAATTCCTTTGATTAAATACCAAAGAGGAAACATAGGGAATATATAGGAGCTATGAGTATTAACATACAATAGCCTTGCTTTGAAATGCTTGGTCTGATTTACTGAGGAATGGTCACATTTCAAGTAACAGCTGTTGCTTGTGCCCTATAATAGACATCAGCTGTCAATGGTCTTCAGTGAGTGATGTAAGCAGGCAGTAGAGTAGAAACTATTGCCTGCCGCCATTACAAACCACAAGCCTGTAACAGATGACAGTAGTTCTTTTTAAAACCTTTTTGCTCAAGGGTATAATAAAACAAATATTGACTGCTGTTTGGATGCTATGGTTGGCAAACGATTGCCCAGTGTTATAGAAAATGATAGTCAATGTGCAAAAGGAACTAAAAGCTTTGAACAGCCCCAAACACATTCTTGGTGACTTCCGTAAGCCTCGGGGTAGCAGCTTTGTGCATTTAATACTTACACAGACAGGGAGAAGGCGAAAAATACTGCTAAAGTGCAAAATAAAATAAAAAATCAACAGCATGAATTCTAAACAGGTTAAGTCACAGATGGCTGTTCCTCTAAAATGTAATGCAAATGAAAAAGCCCAGAAATAGTCTCAAATGAGCACATTTCCCATTTAATGGCAGGATCTCATTGTCTGTGAATTTCAGTAGTTTGTGTTTGAAAATGAAATGTACAACCCATTCCATTTTGCCAGTGTTGAGCAAAGAATTTCCCTGGGGTTATGGTGATAATTTTAAGTCATCTGTAGTGTACAGTTCCCAGACAAAAAAATCAATTTCTCCTCATATGACATGATAAATAATTATAAGATATTAATTTTAAATTACATGTCTAATACCTTTCACGATTTTTCCAGTATTCATATAAATTTAATTTGATTAATTTGAAGCAGTCTAGTAAAAGAAGGTGCTGACTTGGGAATGTGAGGGGACAGCAAGTCTTCGCAGTGCCTTGTCACCTTTTCAAACAATCTCTAGATTCGTGCTGACTGAAATCCTCTGGGGAAATTGTTATTATCAAATTAAGGCAAAAATATATTGCTTTGTGGTATGTTTTCAGGCAAGAAGCAAAGGTTCAAAATGCAGATGTGCAAGGTTGGTATTTTAAAGCTTTTTTTTTTGACAAGGCCCAGTGCTGGGTTCCAAAGATTATCGCTCCATCTTAATTGTCAAGAAATTAAAAAGAAATCATGATATGTGAGGATTTTCCAGGCAAAATGACTGTAAAACAGGGGCCATATAATTGATTTAAAGCTTCACTATCTTTTTTCATATGGAGCACTTGTCATGTTCATTAATTCAATATCAAGCCACCAGCAATCTATATGTAGTCAAACTACTTTAGAAACCTGATTCTCAGTACATAGAATTACTGAAATTCATTTCAAATAATTGTTAAATAAAAGATTATTAGGTAAAGGTTGCATGAATTATAACCATTTTAGAACTGGACATATAAAAGAAAACCCAGGAAATGTGGTACTGTATTTTTATGTATTCCTATCCCTTGTAGGATATTTCTATGGTACATATTAGACTAACTTTAACAGCAACCTAGACAGCATCTAATGCAGCATCCCAGTAAAGACTCCATCCCAAAGAATCACAAGGACAACATATTAAATCAATATTTCACTGAATGTATTTTAATTGCTAGCAGCATCTTGCTATTTGGGTGGACATAATGATTTGGAGGTTCACTCCTTTGTGTTTTTTTTGTTAAGCTGAGGCTCTCTTTTCAATGTATTTCTATACAGAGACTCTTTCACTATTGTTGTCTCATGTTGTCTTTCCCCTACTCGAGAATCCCATCTGTGGCACTTCAGATGTAAAGCAGAAACAACCCAGCCCAATCCTAGTATAAGGCTCATGTTGTAACAGGGTTGTTTTATTTCCTATCATATCAAGTCATGCAGTTATACACCACCTTTTACATCCTAAAATATAGCCAAGAATTTCATACCCAAATTCTGAAATACAATTTGCCTTGAGAACAGAGTAAGGTATCGTAGGATAGTGACCAAAGTCTTAATCAGTGATAGACATAAAATACTGGAGTAACTCAGCGGGACAGGAAGCATCTCTGGAGAGAAGGAACGGGTGATGTTTTGTGTCGAGTGGGTGGTCGGTCGGACTTGGATGCCTGAATGGCCTGTTTACATGCTATATCTTTAAAGTCTGCGGTCTGTTAGGCTAAAGTTACAGTTCTTTTAATTTTCCTTTCCAGGAGGATTATAGGCCTCTATTCAGAACATCAGTTGAGAACAGAAGATCTATATGAACTTATGTCCTGTTCCTGTGGCCATTGAATAGAGAGGGGTGTCGATGATACTGGCACCGATTGTCGTCTCTGTTCAATGCCAGCACAGCTAAAGTAAAACAGGAAATGGTAAAGGTGAGAAAAGAACAAAGACGAGGTATCTTATCTTATTAAAATTTATAAAGATACAGTCACAGGCAAAAAGATGAAAAGTCAAATTTATTTGGTTTAGTTTAGTTTCGTTTAGAGATACACCGAGGAAACTGCCCATTGAGTCTGCGTCAACCAAAGATCACCTGTACACTAGCACTATCTTACACACCGGGACAATTTACAATTTACAATTTACAGAAGCCAATTAACCTACAAAACGACATGTCTTTGGAATGTAGGAGGAAACTGGAGCACCTGGAAGAAACCCACGAGATCACAGGGAGAACGTACAAACTCCGTACAGACAGACCCGCATTCAGGATCGAACCCAGGTCTCTAGCGCTGCAAGGTAGCAATTCTACCGCTGCAGTGATGTGCTTGCATTTGGAACATAACTTTGTCATTTTGATCTGTATTACCTTCTGATTGGATGGCCCATACTTTTGGCAATGCTAAACATCCAATGTAACAATGCCTTGGGAAATTGAGAAACATTCAAATTGACACTTCCCTTTACCACAGAGTTTGTGCTCATTGTCTCCAAAAATCAAATTACTTTAGTTGGATATTTCATCTCACATGCAATATTATCATGTTTTTTGTCTCAAATATTTGAGATCGTGTGAATCATGGATTAGAGCTGTGTGCGTATTTGGGAATATTTACGTGGAACACTTCTGCAAAAAAAGGGGGTTTTGCACAATAGCATTTGTGACAAAAATACTTAACCATAAATTGACTATTATGTGCCTGTAACAAAGAGTTATGGACAGCTGTGTGTGAGTGTGAGCGTGTGTATGCGTGCATGTGCACGTATATGTCTGCGGGTGTGTGCATGTGTATGTGTGCATGTGTATGTGCACACGTGTGTGTGTGTGTGTGTGCATGCATTTATGTGTGTGCGTGAGAATTTGTGTGTGCATGTGTGTGTGTGTACAAGTGTGCATGTGTGTGTGCTTGTGTATGAGTGCGTGTGTGTGTGCATATGAGTGTACGTATGTGTGTGAGTGCGTGTGTGCGTGTGTATGAGTGTGTGCGTATGTTGAGAGAGTGCGTGTGTATGAGAGTGCATATGTGCGTGTGCATGCGTGCATATAGGTGAGTCTGTGCATGCCTGCTTGAGTGTGGAGAATTGTTCACAAGGAGCCTCCACAAGGCGGAGAGGATCAGTGCTGCTGAGGCTGCCTTTTGTACTTCTGATTTAATGAGGTAAGTGCATCGAGGTGGTTTGAGGATCCGAGCGGAGAAGCAGTAAAAACATTGTTTATTCCAAGTGGCCATGAATTATATGAAATCAGAAAATGAAAGTTAGACAATTAATTTAAAATAGCCCAAACCTCTTCCACTGCATACACTGATAGTACGATCCTAGATTAAAAATGGTATGGTTTTTAAATGCTTTACAATTAATTATTTCACAATTTGAAGTTTTACAAAATACTAATATAAGCTAGCATGAGTTTTATCCATGGTCAAAGTGACTAAGCAGTCACAGACACACATGCTGCTTCAACACTCCCTCTGTCTGTTAATAATGCAGCCTTTCCTCAGTTCACAGGGGCACTGTCTTCAGCCATCCTCACCCAGGTCACACAGACAATGCCCACTGTCATGCCAACCTAGTTCCACAGCCCCTGCCCATATAACATGTTCTAGTACTGTATCCTCCATGTTTCACCTGGTTACATTGTCAATTGCCGAACCCACACCTGCAGAAGGAGTTTGGAAAACCAACATCAAGATTTGGTCTCCCACGCTGCACTCTTGGTGGTGCTATCATTTGTAGGGAATATTAATATGTTGGTCGGTGTGGGCATGTTGGGCTGAAGGGCTTGTTACCAACATGTATGACTCCATGAGCTGATGCCCTGTATTTAAGCGTTGAGAAATTGATTGCAAAGAAAGTGGTTGTCTAATTGATAATCTTTCAAAATTAACTACATTCTGGAACAGCCTTAACAAACTGGAAATGGAACATCACTATTTAGGGAAAAAAAAGAGAGTTTAAGTAAGGAACGATAGACCTATATTAGTCATTGGCAAAAGACAGCAATCCAATATTAAGCACATGGTTTCAGGGTGCCTGAAAGATCAGAGTAATATCGTACAGAGTCAATGTTTAAGAAGGCACTGCAGATGCTGGAAAAGGGTCTGAAGAAGGGTCACGACCCGAAACGTTGCCTATTTCCTTCGCTCCATAGATGCTGCCTCACCCGCTGAGTTTCTCCAGCATTTCTGTCCACCTCATACAGAATCAATGTGATTTTATAAAAAGGTATGTTTCTTCTGGACAAATCTCAGTTTCTTTAACCACAAAACCAACAGGGTGTATTACTGATTCAGATTTATCTGGATTTTTAAAATGCTGTTGATAAAATACGATAGAAAAGATTATTAGTTAAAAGAAGGACACATGAATTTGGAGATAACTTTAATTGTGGATCGAGGACAGGAAATGGATAAATAGCTTTCTTTCATGTGGACAGAGGAATGCCACAGGATTCAGTATTGGACTCTCCCCAATCAACAATCTATATAAACAGCTTAAATGCAAGGATAAATTGTGATTCATCCAAGGTGGCTGACAAAACAACGTTCACTGGGGAAATGAGCAAGGAAGAGAACATAAAGAATCTGAAAGGGGCTACGGTAGGTTTAGTAAAAAAGGCAAGAAGGTGTTGGGATATATTTGTTTCGTTTTTTAGAGATACAACGTGGAAACAGGCCCTTCGGCCCACTGAGTCCGCACCGACCAGCGATCCGCGTACATTAAAGGGCCGTTCCCACTTGGTGCTGCAAGTGTTGTAAATAAGCTCTAAATAAGCTCTTCTAAGCTTCTACCCAGTCTAGTTCGGTCAATAAAACACTGATTCAAGCTCTGGAACAACTAATCTATATTTTTAGATAGCTCAACAAATTCCCCTATACGATATCTAAACCACCGCGGGTTCGATCCTTCTATCTGCCTGGCCAAGCCCTTCAGCCTCATGCAAGCAAAAAGCCCAAAGGTCACGCAGTCCCAAGCTCTCGTCCAGAAGATTGACAAAGGACCTCGTTAGGGCTGCCTTTTATAGCTCCCCGAACCTTGAGGGGCCGAACTAGAGGGGTGGGATATTTACAATCCAAATCAAACATATTCATTACAACCATACATTATTGACAGTTACTCAGACCAATGACAGAATCTCTCTTACATTGTTGCAGGAGAAACTTCTAGAGGAAGTTAACTTAACTTGAATAATGCAATATTTACTCTGGAATCCAAACAAACTTGCCAGGGGCTCAACACTTAAACCAATCAACAAACAGCAGGGTAACTGTCTAGCAACATTATTTACAAGTATTTACAATGAGTTTGCAGTAATCCAATCACATCAATGCATTAAAGTTTGTTTGCAGAGTTTCTATACATTTTATCAATTAAGGGGAAATGAGGAGAACACCTGGATCCTTCACCATCCTGCATATCATCTAAGCCTCAGACTAATCGGCACAATTCTGACAAATGCAGGGATCCTCCATTTTATGGTGTCTTTAATTTGGTCAATATTAATAACTTTACCGCTGTGTCATCGTGCCACCCAAATGGAGTATAATGTGTGAAAATGTGAACTGGTGCGGTTTAATAAGAATGAAAACATAATAATTTTTTTAATGGTAAGAAGCCACAAAATAATGGTGTACAGTGTGATCTTGTGTGTACAGTGTGATCTTGTGTGCTTAGTTTCTCCAGCTTTTTGTGTACCCATGAAATGTATGTATTTGACTGATTGATTGATTGATACCTTATGTGCACATAGGTTGTGGGGTTTTTTGGGAAGAATTTCATTGATATGTTGAAAAGTTACATACTTTTGCAGGAGTATTGTTAGAAAGGTTGTGGCATTCCAATTCATGAAAATATTAACTATATGATGCAATGGCAGGGTTCAAGATAACATGAAATGGGAGGGAATCATAAATAGGTTAGAGCAGATGAATGTTACTAACTTAAAAACTTCCAGAGATGGTTTTGCAGAGTCTTAATTCTCCCCCCTGAACAAGGAAGAAGAAGGAAATGTAGAAACAAGGAACTGCAGATGCTGGTTTATAGCAAAGATAGACACAAAGTGTTGGAGAAACTCGGCGGGTCAGGCAGCATCTCTAGAGAAAAACAATGTATGACGTTTCAGGTCGGGTCTGAGGAAGAGTCCTGACATGAAACATCACCCATCCTTTTTCTCCAGAGTTGCTGCATGGCCCACTGAGTTACTCCGGCACTTTGTGTCTATCTTTGGAAGAAGCAAGAAACCTAGACAAAGACTTCTGCTACGCAAGGTCAATTCTGAAACCCCTCAATGTTTATCACTTGACCGACCAACGCAGTTTGAAGGCGTCGTTGCAACTGTTACAGCATAAATGCCTGTTTTGTATTACTGTAATAATCATTACACTGCCATCTCTTTGTGAAGCAATTACACTGCTACCTCCCTTGCTACTTTGCAAATCAGAGGACATAGATTTAAGGTGGGGGGGGGGGGAACGATTTGATAGGAACCTGAGGGGTAACATTTTTTTGCACAAACGGTGGTGGGTGAATGGAACGAGCTGCCAGAAGTCGTAGTTGAGGCAGGTACTATTGCAATGTCAGAGAGGCATTTAGGCAGGTACTGTACATAGATAGGACAGGTTTTGGGGGGATATGAGCCAAACGCAGGCAGGTGGGGCTATTGTAGATGGGGTATTTTGGTTGGTGTGGGCAAGTTGGGCCGAAGGGCCTGTTTCCACATTCTATGATTCTATGACTCAATGGCTCTACTTTGGATAAATTATGACGACTGGAAAATATAGAATCTATTTTATATATTTTTTTAGTCAGCATTATTTATGACATATCTGACAACAAATTTAGACATGCACAGTTAAATGTGGAGATCCAGAATTTCTGACCTAACATGTGCTACTCATCCAGAATCTACATTAAAATAAACTTCACTCTCTATATAGCTTAATCTTCAGATCCACTCATGCACCATACAAGTTGTAGATTTTGGCAAAATCTGTCCCCAGAAACTTAAGTCTTACCCATTTCAGTCCAGTTATTCTTTTTAACAGCATAATCAACCTTAATTACTGCCAAACACAATCCTTTTCTGAAAATTATGCTTTGCATTTGTGAAAACATTCAGCCTTTAACTGCTCTAGCTTCTCATTTTCACACCACAAACAGCTTACAATGGCTTGTTCCCTTTATCATCGATACTTTTTTGCATATCTTTCATTCATTGTTCTTTATCTCTCCACATCACCGTCTATATCTCTCGTTTCCCTGATCCCTGACCAGTCTGAAGAAGGGTCTCGACCCGAAACGTCGCCTATCTCCTTCGCTCCTTAGATGCTGCTGCACCCGCTGAGTTTCTCCAGCTTTTTGTGTAACCCTCGATTCTCCAGCATCTGCAGTTTCTTCGTTAGCCTTTAACTGTCGTTGGACATTTGAAAAAATCTACCTCTGTACTTTCTGTCTTTCTATGTGATTAAGATCACTATTCCAACTTTCTCTGGTCATTAATAGTTGGATACAACAAACCATAAGAAAAATAAAAGGTAGACAAAAATGCTGGAGAAACTCAGCGGGTGAGGCAGCATCTATGAAGCAAAGGAATGCTGCCTCACCCGCTGAGTTTCTCCAGTATATTTGTCTACCTTTGATTTTTCCAGCATCTGCAGTTCCTTCTTAAACATAAGATAAATCAATATCACACTGGCCATTTGCAAGGTAGGTCACTGGTGAGTCGGCACCAGAGTACTCTTTGCAGTTTTGCTCTCCATTCCCGAGGAAGGATTGACCTGCCTTGTGGGTTTTACAGTGATTCCTCCATTAAGCCAGTTTCACAGTGTGGAACAAGTAGGATGGATCTGGAGTACTGGTCCGTAAAACAACGAGGATAGATTGGAAAGTTTCCACTAGGAAAGATACTGACAAATTGTTTCTTCTGTTTGGAGAATGTGGAACTAGAGGACTTTGTATCAGGAAAATAATTTGGACATTTAGGATTGTGATGAGGAAAGTTGTAAATTTGTGACATTTTCTATCCCAGAGGGCCTTAGATGCTCAGACTGTGAGTTTATTTGAGACAGGGATGAATAGATTTGTAGGACACTCAGGAAAACTAGAAATCAGGAGATTGAAGAGAATATGATCCTATTGAGTGGTGGAATGGGCTCCAAGTACTATATATTAAACCTGATCTTGTTTCCTTATCTAATTGTATTCACATCACTGTGGGAGCTTGCTGTAAGGAAACTTGATGATGCATTTCTTGCTGTCCTTGCAACTTCTCTTCTCATTCTTTGCAGCCCTGAAGAATCAATTGAGCCGGAGGATGGGAAATGGGCATTTGCACCATGTAAGTGTTAGGTAGTGGCCATCACCAAAATGAGTTTGACAATCAATTGTCAGGTTGTCCAACATCAACATCAAGATTGTCTCAGACCAGATAGTTAACTGGACCAGCTGTAGAAAGGCTGCAACAAAAAAACACCTCAGAGGCTGGGTATTCCACAGCCAGACTCAGTTTAATTTATTGTCTCGTGTACCGAGGTACAGTGAAAAGTTTTTGTTGCGTGCTACCCTAGTCAGCAGAAACTGTAGCAATTCATCAGTCTGTATCCTCCGAGATAGGAGCGAGAGGCACATGGATTTTTCACCATCTGTAAACTTCTTTCTAAATCTCACATCACCTAATTTGGAAATATATCACCATGCCTTCATCATCACCGTATGTCAATATCAAGTCTCCCTCCTCAACAACACTCTGGCCATGACTTTAGATATTAGACTTTAGAGATACAGCGTGGAAGCAGGACCTTGATCCAACCTAGTCCATGCCAACCACCGATTACCCTGTACACTAACACTATCCTGCACATTCGGGACAATTTACAATTTTATTGAAACCAATTAACCTACAAACCTGTAACTCTTTGGAGTGCGGGAGGAAAATGGAACACCCACAGAGAAAGCCCACCTGGTCACAGGGAGAATGTACAAACTCCGTACAGACAGCACCCATAGTCAGGATTGAAACCGGGTCTCTGACGCTGTAAGGCAGCAACTCTAGCTCCGCGCCACCGTACCGCACAAACTTCACCACAGATTACAGCAGTTAAAGAGAACACGTCACCACCCAAGTTCTCAAAGGAATGAAGGATTGGGCAACAACTGCAGGTCTTACGGGAAATACCAACTTCCTGCAGGTCAATTAAAGAAAGGAGTTTTTTCTTTAGAATATAGAACATAGAAAAGGAACAGCTACAAGAGAACAAGTCTGTGCCGAACAAAATGCCAACATAAGCTAATCTTACTTGCTAATCTACACATGATCCATACCCCTCCAGCCCCTGCATATCTTCAGATACCTCCAGATCCAGGATGTTTCTTCCCAGCTGTTATCATGCAATTGGAGCACTCCACTCAGCAGCTAGAGTGCGGTCCTGACCTCCCATCTACCTCAATCGAAGACCTTTGAACATTTTTTTTGGACGGACTTTATGGGACTTCAATGTTGTATCTTTGTACTAAATGTTGTACCATTTATCAATTTCACAGTGGATGTTGTGCTTGTATTCATGTCCAGTCATTGTTTTTAACTGGATAGCATGCAATCAAACGCTGTTCACAGCAGCTCGGTACACATGGCAATACTAATAAACTAACCGATCCTACCATGTAACCTATCTAAAATCTCTTAACCATCATGATCGTATCGGCCTTCATCACCATGCCTAGTTGTGCGTTCCAGACACCCACCATCCTCAGTGTGAGAGGTCATAAGGTCATAAGTGATAGGAGCAGAATTATGCCATTCGGCCCATCAATCTACGCCATTCAATCATGGCAGATCACGGCTGATCTATCTCTCCCTCCTAACCCCATTCTCCTGCCTTCTCCCCTGTCACCCATCAAGGTAACTGAGAGGTACCTTTCAGCTAGTTAATTATCAGCATTTGCTTTCTTGCCAGCTCTCCTTACCTGCTGTACTCCCTCTTCATTCTTTCATCCTTCTATCTTTCTACTCTCTGGTTTTGCTTTCCGCCCTGAGCTTTGGAGCCATTCCATTCATTCTCTCTCCACCTTGCACTCCTGTGGGGTAATGATATAATCCTAGATAGACACAAAATGCCGGAGTAACAGCGGGATAGGCTACAACTCTGGAGAGAAGGAATGGGTGACGTTTCAGGTCGAGACCCTTCCTCAGACCTGAAGCGTCAGCCATTCCTTCTCTCCAGAGATACTGCCTGTTCCGCCGAGTTACACCAGCACTTTGTGTCTATCTTCAGTTTAAACCAGCATCTGCAGTCTCTTCCTACACAAGATGTAACAAGATACACAATACCTGTTCAAAGCTACTTTTTTTTGCCATCTTCAGACTATCTTGGGAGGGGTCTGCGGTGGTTTACTGTGGCCCTAACGATCCCTGGGGGCACTCCGTGTGTGAGGGGTCTCCTGTCCACACTCACAAGTAAACGGGACCGGGGAGACCTCCGGGTCAACCCAGGCCCTACACAACCAGGCCTGCACAGGTGTGGGGTGCATGGACAAGAGGACCTCTCCCCAAATAATCTCCAGCCGCTCCAAATCATTCCACAAGCTCACAAGTTATAGGAGGAGAATTAGGCCATTCGGCCCATTGAGTCCACTCCGCCATTCAATTATGGCTGATCTCTGCCTCCTAATCCCATTCTCCTGCCTTCTCCCCATAACCCTGGACACCCGTTCTAATCAAGAATTTGTCTCTGTCTGCCTCAAAAATATCCACTGACTTGGCACCCACAGCCCTCTGTGGCAATGAGTTCCACAGATTAACTACCCTCTGACTGCAGAAGTAGCTCCTCACCTTTCTAAAAGAACGCTCTTTAATAGTAAGATTAAACGAGAACTTACCAAGTTTGAAGTTTGATCTTTATTTTTATGAGGAGTTGCGATGAGGGATTTCGTGAAGACCCCACCAGCACGCATGCGCGACATTCTTCAAAGCAGTAGTGTGGAATCGCAGATAACATCATGGAAGGAGATAGTAAGATTAATAAAGTAGAACAGACCAGTTGATCTTATGATAGAGGGTTGGGAGCAGAGGGCACAAAATCCCTCATCGCAACTCCTCATAAAATAAAGATCAACCTTCAAACTTAGTAAGTTCTCATTTAATCTTACTATTTTACTTCGGAGTCACGGGAGTGACTTCGTGGAGACTTCAAAGCTTCTGTGATTACACGCCCTGGACAACGTCCATGCTATCACACTGCCGCAATACTGATGGAGGAAGTTGGTTAAAGCATTCCAGACTGAACAGGCTGTAAAATAATGCATATTTATTAAAACAAAGAATAACAAATCAAAACCCCTACTCGGGGAGTAAACATTCACGGAGCGGCTCTCAGCACGGCATCCGCGAATGTAGCGGGGGCGACCACCGGTTTATTGTAAAACCTCTGGAAAGTCGATTCACTGGCCCAGCCCGCGGTGGCGAGGATGTGGTCCATGGGCACCTCCATGGCCCTCGCCACTGATGTGGATGCAGACCTGGTAGAGTGAGATTTTAAAATGTTAATATCGATATCAGCTGCACCCAACACCACCCTAAACCACCTGGCAATAGTCTGCACAGTCACCCAGTGATGTGGTTGTTTGTGGCTGATGAGCAGACCCTGCTCCATATTCCGGATGGTCCGAGTTGTTCGGATGTAATAGCGGAGATGGGTGGCTATGCATAGAGCGGCATCAAAGGGGTACGCCCGGAATTCCAACTGCAGCCCAGAAGACCCAGGCTTCAGCAGGTCGTCGACAAAGAAAATCACCTTTGCAGGAGACCATCCAGTCCAGCCGAAGCTTCTGCAAGGCCTGGACTCGTTGAGCTGAAGTCAGTGCCATCAGCATCACCACTTTAAGGGTGAGCTTGTCAAGAGGTAGTCCTGTCAGAGGGGACCAGTTGCGTAGTAGTGTAAGTACTACCCCCACATCCCATGTGATGTTGTATCGGGGTCGTGGAGGGTTGGTGTTGAACACTCCCTCAGAAATTTGGACACCAGATGGTGCGTGCCCACACCTATATTCAGGTATGAGGAGAGCGCACTCCTGGCGCTGGTGATGGCACTGTAGCTGCGACCCTCATCGTAATGAAGGCCTGCTAGGAATTCCAGGACGTCAGGGATCGTGGCAGAGTGGTAGGTGGTATTCGTTCGGGAGCAGTAGGCCTCCCACTTCCTGATCTGGGTGAGGTACTGCTGCCGGGTTGATACTCTGCACGGTGCTGAAATGAGGTCCATTGCCCTAGGCGAGATGCCGGCCTCCATGAGCGGCCTCTTCAGAACCTGCAAGCCAACAGGTTTAAGTGACCGTGGCATGGGTGACTTACCCCCGTTATGGGCTAAGTAAACTAAGTGGGGCTTTTAGCAATTTGGACCCACGGACATATTATTATGTGGAGAACCACTGGGTACCATGGCTGTGTGGGCCAGTCGGGTATGATCAAGATGCCTGAAGCAGAATCCAGTTGTATTTTCTGCAATACCCGACTGATGAGGCAGAATGATCAAGTCAGCCATGATCATATTGAATGGCGGTGCAGGCTCGAAGGGCTGAATGGCCTACTCCTGCACCTAATTTCTATGTTTCTATGTTTCTAATGGGGGAAATGCGTAGCAGAACCATTTCCCCCAATGGAGTGAAAAAGCATCGATAGCTACTGCCCCAGGGTCTGGTTCCCAAGACACATACGTTGGTATCTGATGGTTCAATCTGGACGCAAAGTGGTCAATATCTGGTGTACCAAAGTTAGCTATAATTTGAGCAAATATTTGGGGGTGCAATATCCACTCGATGTTATCATTGAACACGCGTGACCTGGTGTCTGCCACGGTATTGAGCTTCCCAGGTAGATAGGTCGCTGTAATCCAAATATTGCTCACAAAACACCAGTGCCAAATTGTGTTTTCCAATTCGTCACAAGATAATGACCTGATACCACCCATATGATTTATGTATGCCACCACCGTGGTATTATCTATTTGAAGGCGGACATGCACATGCTGTAAAGTGGTGCAGTATGCCCTGAGACCATGGAAAGCCCCAAGCATCTCCAACTAATTTATCCCGTGTGTCTGAAGGAGGGTAGACACATGAGGATCCCATCAGCCACCACAACTGGACATGGTGTCAGGTGCACCCCAGCCTTGAGCGCTTGCGTCAGTTTGTTGGAGTTGTCTGGATGGGTAACAAACCTAATGTCTCGAATAAAGATTTAGTCGCTGTGACTGCCAGCTCCGCCAATTGAAGGGTTTGTTCCACTATTAGTATATCGTCCAAGTATGCCATGACAATATAATTCTGTTGCCTCAGGAGAGCCAGGATTCGTTTGACTATTTTGGTAAACAGTCTAGGGGCTGTGGTTGAACCATTGGGTAAAGCTTCATATTGCCATAACTGTCCCTTCCAGACAAATTTTAAGAATTTCCTATAGGATTCTGTGATGGGGACTGTATAGTATGCATCTTTTAGATCAATACAAGCCATAAAGTACCCCAGATCCAATAGCTGCTTAGCTGTTTCAAAGGTGTCCATTTTGAAAAAGGGTATATTGTACAAAAGTGTTCAGATGCATTAGGTCAATGATGATCCGACATCTTTTTTGTTTTTTGTAAAGATGTTGGACACGAACTCGATGGGTTCACGTGTCATCTTCCCTATCACCCCTTTGGCTGCTAGCCGTAATATGTCTAAATGTCCTTGCTCGATCTCTTTTTGAGAGAGCGCTAATTGGCGATGGGGTACATGCTGTGTAGGGGGAAGTGTACCGTTAATAACATAACCCTGAACACTTTATAAAATAAAAGAATCGGTAGTTATTGCATTCCATGCACCACGGAATGCCCGCAACCGTCCCCCTACGTGTGAAGGTACCATTGCTACTTTCTTAGTAGATCCAGACCCCCTTACCTCCATGGTCAATGGCGGGTTCTGGGGTATGGTGGTTTGGGGGGACGTTGTGTGGCTTGTCGTGGCGGAGGCCGCATTTTCCAGGCGGGCCTCGGAGGGCCTTGCCCTAAAAAAGGGGTCTGCTGTTGGGGTACTGGCGGTGGATGAGTCTGAGGTGTCGTATCCGGTGGACGAGGTTTCCAAGAGGGATATGGCGGTTTCCGATAGGCGTATGCCCTTGAGGAAGGTGGCTTCATAAGGCCGACGGCTTTGGCTTCCTGGTCCCATCTCTTTGACCATTTTCGGCAGGTCTTCCCCGAACAGCTGATGTGGTGGAGGTACGGCATAACCCTGCGAAGTTGGGGTTAAGGGTGGGCCGGATGGAGCTCTTTCGCAAACAGTTTATTTAGAACTGAGCATTGCAGAGTAAAGCCAGTGCATCCTGCTGGCCACTAGTCACGTTCTCCCCATCGAGGGTCCTGGCGTACATCGTGATACCCGTTGATAGAAGTTTGAGGACTTTCTGGACGCGGGTGTCCTGACCTCTAGCGTTATTACTCAAATTCCCCCAAATTTGAGCATTGACCATGGGGACATTCAGGTTAACGCAATTCTCCGGCGGCTTGAATTTGTCCAAGGTGTCGTTGAGGACCCGGTCCTGTAGCTGGTGAAAGGTTAAATAGTTAATGGACACTGCCAGTTTTGTATGTGTATGTAGTGGTCCACCTGAAGGATGTGCTGTAGCAAATTTGCCCACAACATCCAGTAACTCTGCTTCTGCTTCCAGAGCCTCAACCTCCGGCATGTCCGACTCTTCATCGAAGTCGGCTTCCTGCAGACTTCTGGCACTCCCAGCGGAGGAAGGCGAGATGCTCGCGGCCTGCGGCGGTGGGTAGTGGACGCCTGGGACCACCGGTCTTCCCTGTCCTGATCACGTCGCCGGTGTGCGATGTACGCCATGTACCTTCTTGCTCCTCTTGTACCTTCAGGGTCTCCCATGCCCGTGTCTTATGCGGCCGCCGCTGGAGGCGAGTCGGGCGCTGGTGTAACAGGTGCGCCTGACTTCCGCACCTTTTCCCCCGACCATTTCCCGGACGCCGCCGGCGTTGAAACCACTCCGGAGAAGTATCCCGCGGACCCATTGAAGTCCTGCGGCATTTGGAAAGTATTCCTTTCCCTTTTCCATCCATCTTTCCCTGCAGGTAGAAACAGAAAAAGCCTACCTGCAAACCAGCTTAAGGTTGGTACACTTACCTGTGCCGGTTCTTTGTGAAGGAGCTGTGGAGAGAGCGCACTCCCCCCCCCCCCCCCCCCAGCTGGTCGATAGCAAATGCGAGCGACGATATGTCGCGCATGCGTGCTGGCGGGGTCTTCACAAAGTCACTCACGTGACTCCGAAGTAAAATTCTGAGGCTATGACCGCTGGACGTAGATTTGGTGTGATCGAAAACCGTGCTTTGAAGTTGGTAAACGCAGAGTTTTGGAAGCAGGTCCACCCACAGCTAACGTTAGTGAGGGAGTTACCGCAGAATATTTTTCTCAACAGTCGAAAGATGACAGTGGACTGACGCCAGAGCAACAGGGAAGCAGAGGTTTATCGGCAAAGCGGGACCAGCGATGGACAGCTCGATGATGTGGACATGTGAGAATGCTAAACAAAATACAACAGGGGTTCCCTCACTGCCCCCCCTCTCCCCCACCGCCTCTGTCAGGCCCTCTCCTCCAACTCTGGACCTCGGCATGTCTCACAGCAGCGATCATCGTTATAGAACAGTACAGCACAGGACAGGCCCTTTTACCCATGATATCTGCACCGAACATGACGCCAGGTTAAACTAATCACTTCTGCCTTCTTGTGATCCATGTCCCTCCACCCCCTGCATATCTAAAAGTCTCTTAAATGCCACTATCGTATCTACCTCCACCACTTCCCGCGGCAGCCCATTTCACGCCCACTGCTGCCTTTGTGAATAACGCCCTGCATACATATCTCCTTTAAACGAAGGCACAAAATGCTGGAGTAACTCAGCAGGACAGGCAGCATCTCTAGATTTCAGATCCAGACCCTTCTTCAGACTCCTTTAAACTTTCCCCTCTGACCTTAGAGCTATGCCCTCTAATCTTTGATGCTTCCACACTGGTAAAAAGCCCCTGACTGTCCACCATATCTATGCCACTCATAATTTCATCTAGTCTATACTCAGTCCCCGAGGCTCGGGAGAAAACATTCATGTTTGTCCTATTTCTCCTTAAAGCTACCACCCTCCAATGAATCTTTTCTGTATCCTCTCCAAAGCCTCCACATCCTTTCTGCGATGTTATGCCGGTCAGAATCATTTTGTATCCTCTATGATTCTTCTTCATCTTCTTCTTCTTGCGTAATGAAACGTAAATAAACCAAAGGAATAGTTAGATTTCAAACCGGGTGTTGAGCAGCCAGGTTGTTGTCTCTGCGTCAATGTCTGCCAGCCCCTGAGCTCCATTTGGTGGGTGGTTGAGAGGGCACCCAGCGATGACATGGTTGGCTGTCTGTTGTTCTGCTCCGCATTCATAGGCTGGGATCTGGCTCTATAATTCAGCTTAATATTAAACTTTATTCCTCTATAAATTTGCCTTAACAATGCTGGTATCGCAATTTATTTGCAAAGGTGAAACTTTTCCCCTCTAAAAATGTCAAGGTCCAAACAATCTTTCTGAAGTCTTTCACTATCAGCAGTTTACATTCTAATACTTGCTGTGCCAAAATAACATAGCCAATATTTGGCTTAACTTCCTGTTCTTTATCAATATTCTTCCATTTAGTTTCTCGTTGATTTATTTTGCTTTCTCTGAGCTATCCATTCTAATTACTTTACAACAGAGGAGAAACCCCTGTTTCTTTTGTCCTAGAAGTTAATTTATAGGTTCTTATCAAAACTTGAAATGCATGTACCACTGCATTCAAAAGCACATACTTGGTCAATTTCTTCCCATCATTTCCATATCTTCCAATTTAACATTGTTTTTGTAGACTAAATTTATATGCCTTCAATATTACAACTGAATAATGTGCTTAACTAGTTTATTCCCAAAGCAACGTATTGTTAATGTGACTTACTCAGTCATTTTATTACCAAGTAGTCACTGGTATTAATCATACTATGACTTCAACCTCAAATTAACCCCCAATTACCAAGACACTACAGCTCATACTGTAATATCAGTAAAACTACGCAAAAATACATCTTCTAATTCATCAGAAGTCATCATAAGAGAACTCAAAAACCAACAAGCTTTGGGGCAGGAACGTTTCAACACCTTCCAGTGTTGAAAACATTACTCCAATGTCGTAGAGTGATACAGTGTAGGAACAGGCCCTTTGGCCCAACATGTCCCAGCTACACGCGTCCCACCTGCCCGTGTTTGGTCTATATTCCTCCAAACCTGTCCTATCCATGTACCTGTCTACCTGTTTCTTCAATGCGGGGATTGACCCTGCCTCAACTATCTCCTCCAGCAGCTTGTTCCATACATTCATCATCCTTTGTGTGAAAAAGTTACCCCTCAGGTTCCTATTAAATGTTTTCCCCTTCACCTTAAATCTATGTCCTCTGGTCCTCGATTCACCTACTCTGGGTAAGAGAGTCTGTGCATCTACCTGATCTATTCCTCTTATGATTTTATACACCTCAATAAATCAACCCTCATCCTCCTGCGCTCCAAGGAATAGAGTCCCAGCCTACTCAACATCCCCCCATAGCTTAGACACTCTAGCCCTGGCAATATCCTCGTAAATCTTCTCTGTTCCCTTTCTGTACCCTTTCCAGTTTGAGTTTTAACATTGTTTTATCAATATGAGCATGACCACGGGTGCTATCTGTATGGAGTTTGTACATTCTTCCTGTAACCGCATAGGTTTTCCCTGCGTGCTCTGGTTTCCTCCCCTACTCCAATGATGTACAGGTTTGTAGGTTAGATGGTTGGGGTAAAGATTCTAAATCGTCCCTAGTGTGTAGGATAGCGCTAGTGTGCGGTGATCGCTGGTCAGTGCGGACTCGGTGGGCCAAGGGCCTGTTTCCGTGAGGTATCTCTAAACTAAACTAAACTAAACTAAAAAAAGGACACAAAGTGCTGGAGTAACTCAGCTGGACAGGCAGCATCTTTGGAGAAAAATAAGACAATAAGAAAAGAAAACCTATTTGGCAAATTGAATAATTCAATCATTGAATAGTTACTATTTACTTCAACATTACAAACAAAAAAAAACCAAATACTTCAGTTATATTCAGACCACTCAGCAGTTGAGCAAATCTAAACTGTATATAGTGACCCAGAATGCACAGGGTAGAATAGTTATTCTATAATTAAATTGATTGCCTTGTTTTGTCAATATGAGCGTAATTCAAACTGATATATTGAACACAAAATCTGAAGAAGGATTCTGACCCGAAACATCACCTGTTCTCCAAAGGTGCTGCCTGACTGTGAGATAACCCATCACTCTGTGTCCTTTTTAGTAAACCAGCATCTACAGTTCCTTGATTCTACACAAATACTGAAGAATATCAGGAGTAGATCTGTGGTAAGACTGGGTAAGTTGTGGTGGAAAGTGCGGGCTTGAAAACTCAGATGGCCCAGACCATTCTATGATTCGTTACATTAATAGAAAGATCCACACTTGGACAATCTTAACCTTCCAGAACTGAATCACTATGTTTCTTTTTAATTAAAAAAGGTATCAAAGTAGACAGAATAAAGTTTGGTATTAGTTTAGTTTAGCTCAGAGAGAAAGTTTAGTTTAGCGCAGAAACAGGGCCTTTGGCTCACTGAGCTGCGACCAACAATCCCCACACATTATCACTATCCGACACACACTAGCGACAATTTACACCTGTACCAAGACATTTAACTTACAACCATGTACGTCTTTGGAGTGTGGGAGAAAACTGAAGGTCTCAGAAAAACCACGGGGTCATGGGGATAACGTGCAAACTCTGTACAGACAGCACCTGTAGTTGGGATCGAACCCAGGCCTCCGGTGCTGCAAGCGCTGTAAGTCAGCAACACCACCACTGCGCCAAACTGTTCGAGTCAGCATGGATTTACGAAGGGGAAATCATGCTTGACTAATCTTCTGGAATGTTTTAAGATGTAACTAGGAAAATGGACAAGGGAGAGCCAGTGGATGTAGTGTACCTGGACTTTCAGAAAACATTTGATAAGGTCCCACATAGGAGATTAGTGGGCAAAATTAGGGCACATGGTATTGGGGGTAGAGTGCTGACATGGATAAAGAAGTGGTTGGCAGACAGGAAACAAAGAGTATGGATTAACGGGTCCCTTTCAGAATGGCAGGTAGTGACTAGTGGGGTACCGCAAGGCTCAGTGCTGGGTCCGCAACTACTTACAATATACATCAATGATTTAGATGAAGGGATTCAAAGTAACATTAGCAAATTTGCAGATGACACAAAGCTGGGTGGCAGTGTGAACTGTGAGGAGGATGCTATGAGAATGCAGGGTGACTTGGACAGGTTGGGGGAGTGGGCAGATGCATGGCAGATGAAGTTTAATGCGGATAAATGTGAGGTTATCCACTTTGGTAGCAAAATCAGGAAGGTAGGTTACTATCTAAATGGCATCGTTGGGAAATGGGAAGAAGTACAATGGTATCTGGGGGTCCTTGTACATCAGTCTATGAAAGTAAGCATGCAGGTACAGCATGCAGTGAAGAAAGCGAATGGCATGTTGGCCTTTATTACAAGAGGAATCGAATATAGGAGCAAAGAGGTCCTTCTGCAGTTGTACAGAGCCCTAGTGAGACCACACCTGGAGTGTTGTGTGCAGTTTTGGACGCCTAATTTGAGGAAGGACATTCTTGCTATTGAGGGAGTGCAGCGTAGGTTTACAAGGTTAAATCCCGGGATGGCGGGACTGACATATGCTGAGAGAATGGAGCAGCTGGGCTTGTACACTCTGGAGTTTAGAAGGATGAGAGGGGATCTCATGGAAACATATAAGATTGTTAAGGGCTTGGACACGCTAGAGACAGGAAACATGTTCCGATGTTGGGGGAGTCCAGAACCAGGGGCCACAGTTTAAGAATAAGGAGTAAGCCATTTAGAACAGAGAAGAGGAAGACTTCTCTGTGAGAAAAACACTTTTTCTCACAGAGAGTGGCGAGTCTGTGGAATTCTCTGCCTAAGAGGGCTGTGGAGGCAGGTTCTCTGGATGCTTTCAAGAGAGAGCTAGATAGGGTTCTTAAAAATAGTGGAGTCAGGGGATATGGGGAGAAGGCAGGAACGGGGTACAGATTGGGGATGATCAGCCATGATCAAATTGAATGGTGGTGCTGGCTCAAATGGCCTACCCCTGCACCTATTGTCTATTGTCTATTGCCATAGAGACTTGATCCAATGCAAGGACAGAACGGGCTTGTGGGGCCAAGTGGCCTGGTGTTGTTGCTGTAATGTGCATTGCGTTTCACTTGGACTGACCAGCTGTTTCCTGTTCAGGATAGAGATTAATTTGTGTTCAATATATCAGTTTGAATTATGATCATATTCACAAAAACAAGGCAATTAATTTAGTGACAGGATAACTATTCTTCCCTGTCCTTATCAGGGCTATTATATACTGTTTAGCTTTGCTCAACTGCTGGATCGGTCTGAATGTAACTGAAGTATTCTGGTTTTTTTTTCAGAAGCAATGGGTAATGTTGAAGTAAATAGTAACTATTGTGACAAATATTTTTCTTTTCTTGTTAAATATTGAAAGTAATTGCCTTCTGTTTCTACGGTTCACTATTCTGAATGCAGTGAACAAGCGCTGGGCGAATGATGAATAGATATACTAAAGGTGTTGGTAATTTTTTTTGTGAAAGCACTGATTCACTGCATCTAAAAGGTGTAATGAAAATCGCATTTTGTTCTGTCAATCCACTCTCCTTTCCAAACGCGTTAAATAGCATATCAAAGTGAAAGGAAATCAAGACTTGCAGAAATACACAGCCTTTTGTTCCCAGAGAAATAAAGATTGAAGGACATCTCGAAACCCTGAAAGAGCAAGAGTTGTAACTTGCAAATCCATTGTGACTGCATTAAGGCTGTGCTTTTTCAAACAAATCTCCACGCTTTCAGCTGCTTGACAAACCTCTAATTCAACGTTTTCATCAGCTAATTACCAGACAAAGGCGGCTGCCGCTTGCGAACGCCTTCAATGGAAGGAACTGCATGAGGCTATTCAGAGCGGCTGAATTGAGTGGCGTACGACAGAGAAAAAATAATGAAAGGACATTTGGGGAAAGGTGTGTGGCTGGAGTTTGCCCAAGTCTGCCTGACTGGCAGTGTTGGCTTTTGTTGCACGGAACAAAATTAACATCTGCTTGATTGCAGGCCCCGACAGATGCACGTGCCATCTTGAAGGGACGAGGAATCTCCAGAGCACAAGCGCACTGCCACACACCTGCCCCACACTCAGCTGGCACAGCCAGTCAACCGGTTCCACCATGCTGGGCAGCTGGCAGCGTGCCCACTGTACCCTCCAACCTCTTGGGTCTGTGACTGCGTACTTCACTGGGGCAAGTCTGCATTGGCACAGTGGAGAGATGTTCTAGCATTCAGCATGGGGCACCTCTAGTTAAACTGGCACCAGCTTAAATCAAGATTTTGTTGGCAATCCTTCAGCAAATGTCCAGTGTGACACAGATGACATCACAACACGCTGAAGGAGCGACATTACCTCAGCTTTTCACTCATGACTCACCAAAACCAGACACATCTCCCTGCCTGATAATGCCTTCCGTGGATTTTAGTTATAACTCGTGCTTCAGGTCCATTTAAATTTACACAGTTTAATCCCCACTGACCCAAACTGTTTTATTTTCTGTCTCGTGTTCAGCAAGGTTTCAGGATGCTTGCTGCTAACATCCTTTAGTCTGTTAGTCACGAAATACAGCAGTCACGCATTCGCAGGAAAATCTACCTTCCAGGCCATCCCTGAAATTAGTACGGTCCTTTGGTATAATTCTACGAGCACAGCATGGCTTCTGGTACTTTTGACCCAGCAAATTTGTCACTAAATGCTGGCAGCTTGTTTTAAACTTGGTGGCATGAAGCTGAGTCAGGCCTGTCCATTGTCCTTGTTCACCATGCAGACTCTCTGTAAACTTTCAAGCAGCAATCACAGGTGTCTGATGCTAATGCAACTGTTGGTTGATAAACCTGTTCCACCCTTCACTGACCAAGGGCAACAATGCCAATTAGTCAGCGTTTTACAGATCCTTCAGCAAACCACAGCCATGCCAACCATCAATTACCCACCTAACCTGATCTCATTTACCAGTATTTGGTCCATAACCTTCCATGCCTTGGTAATTCAAATGCTCAATGAGATATTGTTTAAATGCTGTGGGAGGACCTGCTTCAACTATCCACTCACGCAATGCGTTCCAGATTCGAATCGCTCTTGGGGTGAAAAAACTCTTCCTCTAACATCTTCCACTTACCCTAAAGTTTTGTCCTCTGGTTTTGGACACCTCTGTTCCAGGGCAATGTTTCATGTCTTCTAGGGTTGGCATGGAACAAGGAACTGCATACGCTGGCTTGCACAAAAGAACACAAAGTAACTCAGAGTAACTCAGAGGGTCAGGCAGCATCTCTGGAGAATGTGAACAGGTACAAAGTGCTGGTGTAACTCAGCGAGTCAGGCAGCAACTCTGGAGAATACAGATAGGTGATGTTGTTTCAAAATTCAAAATTAGTCTGAAGGGTCCCAACCCGAAACGTTACTTGCCCGTGTTCACCAGAGATGCTGCCTGACCCACTGTTCTGGCCTTTCCTGGTATTTATCCTTATCATCCTCTCATCATTTTGTACACATTAATCAAATCCTCCCCTTAGCCTCCTCCATTCTGACAAACATAAAACACAACCTCTCCAGACGGCTCATGTCCGAAATGCTCCAGCGCTCTCAACAGCCCAGTGCCTTCTCCTCTGCACCATATCCACTACAGTCACTACAGTCCTATGGTGTGGTGACCAGCAGTGTACACATAGTCTAACCCATAGTTTTATAAAGCTGCACCATCACCATCTTGCTCTTATATCCGCGCCCCATCTAATGAAAGCTGGTATTCCATATGCTTGCTTCACCATCTTATCCACCTGTTCTGCCACCTTCAGCTATCCACCTGAAGGCAGAGATAGATAAACTCTTGATTAGTATGGGTATCAGGGGTTATGGGGAGAAGGCAGGAGAATGGGGTTAGGAGGAAGAGATAGATCACCCATGATTGAATGGCAAACTAGATGGGCTGAATGGCCTTATTCTGCTCCTATTCCTTATGACGACCTTCAGGTATCTCTCTGCTCCTCAAGACTCCTGTGGGGTCTACCATTCATAAGATCATAAGGTCATAAGTGATAGGAGTAGAATTGGGCCATTCAGCCAATCAAGTTTACAGACCCTTTAGCAAACCACATCCAACACAACCCACCTACCCTGATCTGATTTACCAATATTTGGTCCAAAACCTTCAATGCCTTGGCTGATCTATTTCTCCCTCCTAACCCCATTCTCCTGTCTTCTCCGATAACCCCTGACACCCGTACTAAATCAAGAATTCATTTAGTGCACCCTACCCTGATTTGTCCTCCCAAATTGCATCTTTTTGCATTTATTTGGATTAAATTCCATCTACCATTTTACCAACTGATCAATTCCTACCTGCACCTAAACCACCATCCTTTTCAGTATAAACAATTATAGTACTTCTGTAAGACAAAACAAATATGAGCTAGAATAGACCACACAGCCCCTCAAAGCAACACTGCTATTCATTACGATACTGATTGATCTGTACCAAGACTCATCACTTCTGTGCCAGCTCTCTGTACGCCTCAATTCACTGATGTCAGATACTTATTGACTTCCTCTTTCAACGCTTCCAATGACATGACCTCCGCATCCTCCAGAGATCCATTGTGGATCTAGGTCCGAAAAAAATTCCCCCTTATCCTTAAACTGTGACCCCTTGTTCTGGACTTACCCAACATCGGGAACAATCTTCATGCATCTAGCCTGTCCAACCCGTTAAGAATTTTGTAATTTTCTATAAGATCCCCCCTCAATCTTCTAGATTCTAGCGAGTACAAGCTGAGTCTATCCAGTCTTTCTTCATATGAAAGTCCTGACATCCCAGGAATCAGTCTGGTGAACCTTCTCTGTACTCCCTCTATGGCAAGAATGTCTTTCCTCAGATTTGGAGACCAAAACATTACGCAATACTCCTGGTGTGGTCTCACCAAGACCCTGTACAACTGCAGTAGAACCTCCCTGCTCCTATACTCAAATCCTTTTGCTATGAATTGTAACATACCATTTGAATTCTTCACTGCCTGCTGCACCTGCATGCCTACTTTCAATGACTGGACTACCATGACACCCAGGTCTTGTTGCATCTCCCCTTTTCCTAATCGGCCACCATTCAGATAATAGTCTACTTTCCTGTTTTTGCCACCAAAGTGGATAACCTCACATTTATCCACATTATACTGCATCTGCCATGCATTTGCCCACTCACCTAGCCTATCCAAGTCACCTTGCAGTCTCCTAGCATCCTCCTCACAGCTAACACTGCCCCCCAGCTTCGTGTCATCCACAAACTTGGAGATGTTGCTTTTAATTCCTCGTCCAAATCATTAATGTATATGTTGGAAATAGCTGGGGTCCCAGCACTGAACCTTGCGGCACCCCACTACTCACTGCCTGCCATTCTGAAAAGGACCCGTTTACTCCTACTCTTTGCTTCCTGTCTGCCAGCCAGTTCTCTATCCACATCAATACTGAACCGCCAATACCGTGTGCTTTAAGTTTGTATACTAATCTCTTATGTGGGACCTTGTCGAAAGCCTTCTGAAAGTCCAGATATAACACATCCACTGGTTCTCCCTTATCCACTCTACTAGTTACATCCTCAAAGAATTCTATAAGATTCGTCAGACATGATTTACCTTTCGTAAATCCATGCTGACTTTGTCCAATGATTTCACCACTTTCCAAATTTGCTGCTATCCCATCTTTAATAACTGACTAGCAGCTTCCCCACTACCGATGTTAGACAAACTGGTCTGTAATTCCCCGTTTTTCTCTCTCCCCCCCCCCCTTTTTAAAAAGTGGGGTTACATTAGCTACCCTCCAATCCTCAGGAACTACTCCAGAATCTAAAGAGTTTTGAAAAATTATCACTAATGCATCCACTATTTCTGGGGCTACTTCCTTAAGTACTCTGGGATGCAGCCTATCTGGCCCTGGGGATTTATCGGCCTTTAATCCATTCAATATACCTAACACCACTTCCCGGCTAACCTGGATTTCCTCCATCTCTTTTGACCCGAGTCCCCTGCTATTTCGAGCACATTATTTATGTCTTCCTTAGTGAAGACAGAACCAAACTAGTTATTCAATTGGTCTGCCATGTCCTTGTTCCCCATGATCAATTCACCCGTTTCTGACTGCAAGGGACCAACATTTGTTTTAACTAATCTTTTTCTCTTCACATATCTAGAAAAACCTTTGCAGTCAATTTTTATGTTTCCTGGCAATTTCCTTTCATAATCTATTTTCCCTTTCCTAATTATGCCCTTTGTCCTCCTCTGCTGGACTGAATTTCTCCCAGTCCTCTGGTAGGCTGCTTTTTCTGGCTAATTTGTATTACAGGTGAATAATCCTATCCACATTGCCCTTCTAATCCTCCTAACAGTCGATTTAAATCAATGCTTCTGGTATTTGATGGCACTGCTAAAGGAAATAGGTCCTAACTATTTATGTTATGCAGGGCCCTCACAATTTAAGACACCGTTCTAAATTTCCCTTTGCTTTCCCTGTTCAAAAGAAAACACCATTGGCATATGCAATCTTTCTTTATTGGTACAATTTGCTGGTTCCAGCAACATCCACAAACATCTTTGCATTCTCCTGTGTGCAATATCTTTCCCTTAATGTGGTGGCCAAAAGTGTACATGGTACACAAACTCTGGTTGAACTAGTGATGTATACATTTCTGGCATGACCTTCCTGGTCTTATATCCTGTGCCCACTTCTCTCGATTAAATTCCTTCTCAACTAAATATAACAAGCACATTTGGATAAATGTATGAGAAATATTTGAAGGTTCTGAACCTGTACTTGCTGGAGTTTAGAAGAATGAAGGGGATCTCATTTAAACTTACTGAATAATGAAAGGTCCAGATAGGATGGACATGGAGAGGATGTTTCCAGTAGTCGGCTAGTCTAGGACCAGAGGGCACACCCTCGGAATAAAAGACGTACCTTTAGAATGGAGATGAGGAGGAACTTCTTTAGCCAGAGGGTGGTGAATCTGTGGATTTTATTACCACAGATGGCTGTGGAGGCCGTCTTTGGGTATATTTAAAGTGGAGTTTGACTGGTTCTTGATTATTAAAGGAATCAAAGGTTACAGGGAGAAGGCAGGAGAATGAGGTTGAGAGAGAAAAATAGATCAGCCACGATCTAATGATATAGCTTACTCTATGGGCTGAATGGCCTAATGCTGCTCCCATCTCTTATGATCTTATTATCTTATGATTCACATCTTTCTCTCACTTTGATTCTCTTCTCAATAATCACTGTCCAGGTGGAAACAGGGATTAACAATTAACAATTGTGGGTGATTTTTGCCTCTCTCAAGATCGGTGATCACTTTATGGTTAGCGAGCTCCCCATTTTCTATGGATTTTTCTTCATTTTAAGGGGAATGGCAGAACATAACACTGCAGAATTCAATAATAGATGGCAACTTTGGTTATAGAGTGACCTGCCGTTTATGAACGGTGCTGTAACGTCACGGCCAACGTGATATATTGTTGTGTAGTGCTGCCTGTCCCGCTATTTACTCCAGCATTTTGTGTCTATCTTTGGTATATTGTTGTGGTATTCTTTTTATTTCGTGTCTCTTAGATTTCTTAGTTTTTAAAAAGTTATAGTTAAAATGAAAGGTACTGTCCTTTGTTAATAATCAGTCTGTTTGGCACCAGCTTGCCAAGGAGGTAGCCACAGTTACACATGATTGAAGTAATAGTGATAAGCTATTACATTAATTGCAAAGTTGTTAAATGCCATTGTCCCACCTGCCTACTTCCAGATTATTATTTGTACAGAGCTGCTTATTAACCTACGAACCTTGTTGGTGTGTTTTGGTAAATAGGGTATATGGACTGTTTATCTCATCAGACCAGACTGTTGGCAATTACCTGAAAGGGAATTGTTTTTAGGTCATGCAGGAAGTTGAGCACAACTGCTTCAGACATTTGGGCTTTTAATTAGTTCAACGCAGCCCGGGACGCAAAGGCCAATTCAATAGTTTTGCTTGTTATAAGGGTGTCAGTGTAGTTGATATTCACTGTCTTCTCAAGTGCCATGAGATATGGTGGAAGTCTTATGTGTGATTTGTGCATATCGCAGGAGTTAATTGCTAACTAGGGCATGCAACCTGAGATTAGTTCAAACATAAGGCAAAGGTCCAATTCATGATTCGTGAAGCTTGTCTCTGTGAGTGAACCTTTTGTGTTAAACAGAAGCTCAACGTCTGGACTGAGCTCTGATCTAAAGAGACACATCATGCAACACATCACGATTATGGCCTGATAAACACTGATCTGATTAATCTAGAAACGTAGAATATACTGGCAAATATTAGATTAGTTTATTCCGCTGGCGGTATAGGTCCTTATAACTCAGGAATAAAGTTATGCATCCTCCTGAAAATCCTCACTGATATCCATCTTATAATTAGTACTACAGTGTAGTACTATTATAAAATAGTAAAACCAAAAAGAACAAGTCATGGTCTGTGAAATGCATAAGAGGATAGTTCTATGCTTATACCTGTGTTAAGTTAAACAATTTGGACAGTCGATCAATCTCACTTCTATACTCTGACTCCAGAGATGCTGCTTGACCCGTTGAGTTATTCCAGCACTTTGTACCTATCTTCGGTATAAACCAGCATCTGCAGTTCCTTCCTACACATTCTGTGGATAGACACAAAGTGTTGCACTAACGCAGAGGGTCAGGCAGCATCTTTAGCGAAAATAGATTCAGGATGGTTCTTAAGAAAGATGCCAACCCGAAACGTCCCCTCTCCATTTTCTCCAGAGATGCTGCCTGAGTTACACCAGCATGTTGTGTCTGTCTTTGGTGTAAACCAGCATCTGCAGTTCTTTTTTATTACACAATATTCAGTGTTCATGTACTTGTGAATCGGTTAAAAAATATAATTCATCTGACATGTTAGCTCTTTTTCCATAGTTGCTGCTATCCCTACTGAATATTAGCAGCATTTTCCATTTTTATTTCAGACTTAAAGCATCTGCATTGTTTTGCTTCTCAATAACAATATACTAATGTGCTTCTTCGTGTTTATGATTTAGTTTTAGTTTTAGTTTTTGGTTTTGGAGATACAGCGTGGAAACCGGGCCCTCGGTCCACAGTGCGAGCCGAACAGCGATCCCCGCACATTAACACTATCCTACACACACTAGGGACAATTTACACTCATACCAAGCCAATTAATCTGCAAACCTGTACGTCTTTGGAGTGTGGGAGGAAACCAAAGTCTTGGAGAAAACCCACGCAGTCACGGGGAGCACGTAGAAACTCCGTACAGACAGCACCCGTAGTCAGGATCGAACCGGGGTCTCCGGCGCTGCATCTCTGCCACTGTGCCACAGTGATGCCTGTGATTGGAGATTATACTGCAGTTACAAAACTAATTAGGGCTCGAAATTAGCGGTTGCCCGGGTGCCAATAACCACTCAAAGTGCCACCGGGCAACCTAAACGCCGACTCATTTTGCCCGGCTTAGCACGCAAGTACTGGTTTATACCGAAAGACACAAAAAACTGGAGTGACTCAGCGGGTCAGGCAGCATCTCTGGCGAATAGGAACGTGACGTTTCGTGTCGGCGGCGGCAACAGCTGTAGTGCGGGGCAAAGATACTAGGGTCGGAACAAATGACGGGCCCCGCACAGCGGCAACAGCGGCCGCAACAGCGGCTCCACCGCCTCCTCCTCCCGCACCCCGCCCGGCGGAAGGAGACCTCCCTCTCCCTCCCTCTCTCCTCCCGGCCTCGGCATGCGAGAGGGGTTGTTTTGAAAGCGCCGTTGGTGGATTTGCAGCAGTATCTTTTGATTTGCAGGCAGCGGCCGCTATCGCCCTGATGACGGCCCCTGCCTGCAAACCCGCTAACGGCGCTTTCAAAAGACTGAATACATTCTGACTGGTGCAGGCTCATTCACACACACTACAATGTTAAAGCTAAGTGTAAGGAGGAAAGCAAGTTTTCTGAATAATTATGCAGCTATTTTGATGATCCAGTATATTGCCACATTTTTTTATGGATGTTTGCCTTCCAACATAGGAAATGGGTGTACAGTATAATTCTAAAGATAGTGAACCACCTAATGGACCATTCATTTGTTCTACAGTATTACTCTCTATATCACCATCTATATCTCTCGTTTCCCTTTCCCCTGACACTCAATCTGAAGAAAGCTATTCCTTTTCTCCAGAGGTGCTGCTCGACCCGCTGAGTCACTCCAGAATTTTGTGTCTATCTTGGGGTTAAACAGCTTGAAGAAGACCTTTCAGTCAGACCTTCAGTCTGAAGAAGGGTCTCGACTCGAAAAGTCACCCATTCCTTTTCTCCAGAGATGCTGCCAGTCTTCTGTCTTGTGACTATTTTCCTGAAATGAAGGTGTGTCCATGGAAAAACAACCAAACAAAACTGGGTCCCACAGCTTGATCCCGATGCTAAAGGACTGGTAAATGAGATAGGAGGTCATGAACAAAGCCTGCAAAATCTCATCACAAAGGCAGCAAAAAGATGAATGTACCCACGGCTGAAAGTGACACCTTTCCTTCTCCACAGAGAAGTTGCTGAAGATTGGTCATCAAAGCAATGACTAAAACGTTAAAGAGCAATTATGCGCTCCACTGATTTGTTTGAATATGAAGTTATAAATATGTATAAAGTGCACAACGTTCTTTTCAAGAAAGTAGCTTAATCCAATCTTTGCAGTTTGTGATAAATTGGTGGGCATTGCATTATCACAAGAGCCGATTTTATTTACAGTAAATAAGCTCCACTGTCAGGATAATAAAGCACAGAGAAGCTGAACTTCTGCACAGGAGACTCTCTGCTCTGATCTATATGAATGGTCCATGTGCCATCACATGGTGCTGGCAATACTACTCCCTGTGCATGAATAACCCTGTTTCTGCCACCTGGGACTCTCTTGACAAAGTACATTTGCTGCTAAGAGCTACAGCAGTGTAGAGTGTGCATAGAGCTAGACAGCCCGTCCACCGTGTGTGGTTCTGGGGCTATCCTTTATATTGCTTATACTATATAAAAGGTTTACTACAGTACAAAGCAAATGCGGGCAAAATAGTTTAGGACTGGCTGGATAGCTAGTCAGGACCACACATCACTCTGCTATCTGAATTTATGTTTCAACAAGAAAAGGTATTTTGCATTAATTTACCAATTCCTTATTATTAAGAATTCTAATGCAACTCACACCTCCATTTGTATGTAGAACCTTGTGATTTCTCGTCAAACTAACAGTTAATTATCTCTTAACAGCATTAATAGCAAAACAAGAACAGTTATAGCACACACACATACAGATACACACACACACACACACACACACACACACACACACACACACACACACACACACACACACACACACACACACACACTCACACACACTCACACACTCACACATACAGACACATACACCTGCAGACACACACACACGTGTATACACACAGGCATAAACAAATGAAGGCACACACGCATACATACAAACACACCAACATACAAGCACACACACACACAACACACACAGAAACACACACACAAGTATATACAGTACATATACATGCACACATATACAAACACGCATACACACACAACACACATATACACACACACATGTATACACACACAAAAAGGGTTCTAACACATAGAAATTAGGTCGCCATTCAAGCCTGGCCATTCAAATGGGTTCTGACCTGAAACATCACCTATCCATATTCTCCAGAGATGTCGTCTGGCCCAATTGAGTTACTCCAGCACTTTATGTTGTTAGTTCCCTGTTTCTCAGTATCTAGAGTATTCATGTAGCATTTTACCACATCTATGCTGCAGCAGATACCAACAATGACACATGCCTTTGGGAATACCACAATCCATTCTTCACTTGCCAGTGGGTTTTAATGACCTGTGGTTGAAGGAGTTAAACATTTGTTTCTCCCATCCTCCTGTAAGTCAGGAATATCAGCAGAGCATCCAACTAATCCCAACCTTTTTGAATGCAAGCCTCTTTCACTAAAATACGCACACCCCTCCAACCTAAATTATCATCTGAGAACATCACTGGCCAGATCTTCTAACAAGCAGGGTCTATGACAAGAGTACTCTGGGGTACTTCAGAGGGAGTTAATGCTTATATTTATTTTGACTATTTTTATGAACTTTCTAACTAAGTTGTCTTAATATTATTGAAGGCTCTCGCACTTGTCACCTCAAGTGGTCCTGTACACAGAATTGGCAACCACCACTCTAATATATGCTCCCCAAATACTCCACACCATTCAAGTGGATACTTTTGGAACTATAGAATATGATATCACTGGATATGTGTACTTTCTGTACTTTTCAATAAGGTACTTGTTGTAAAGTGCGGTGACAATGCACCTTGCCGCAATAAACATGCTGAAATATGATAAATATACAGATCACGGCCGGTTCCTACTCAGTCCGAATGATTTGAAGTGCAATATAAAATAATAACTTAGCATGCATATGTGGGGGAGCAAACACATCAAAAGTCGGTCTGGACTTCTTATCTAGAAAATAACTGCAATAAAAAATCCAGAGGTTGTAGTACTCTTGCTGCAAGATCAAAATAGCATTAAATATCAGATGTTACTGGCTGGGATGACAACGTAGTGTTAAGAGTGTTTATTGAGTGTTTTAGTTTTTGCTGAACTTTCCCTCCTGTCGCAGCTATTGGAATTAAAGAAGGATAAATCAATAGTAAAGAAGAAGTTGGATCAGTCTTTGACCTCTTCAATATCCTGATTATTACTCTTCGTGAATATGCTACAAAGATAGCTGGGTTTGCATAAATGGGAATACAGTCATTGCTTTTTATTTCATCATTTGGAACGCAAGACGAAGCCATTTAGATGTGTCCAAAATGGATCCATGGAAAGTACCTGCACTTGCCAGATCTTGGTTCAAGGTTCGTAGGTGCAGCTCTGCACATTCCCTGCCAGATATCGTTCCAAGTAAAAGGCCAATATACTCACCACAACAGTCGTGTGCTTCTTATAATTGGAGACCCAAGAGACCTCACATGCTGGCAAAGCGCTGAAGGAACTCAGCAGGTCAGGCAGCATCTGGGGAGGGAACGAACAGAGTGCAGAAGATTATTGGGACACCGCTACCAGCTTTGGAGGGCATCTACCATACACGCTGCCTCAGGAAGGCTGTCAGCATTCACAAAAACTCCTCACACCCTTGTAATAGTCTGTTCGAACTTCTACCATCCAGCAGACATTACAAGACCTTCTACGCCCGCACCTCCAGACTCAGGAACAGCTTCATCCCCAGAGCTATAGCTGCTCTGAACCGGCCCAGCTGAGTGCCCCCACCCCCACGAACTGTCTCCCTCAGATGGTCACGTTGCACATCGACCCGGCACAGACCTATTTGCACTTTATACTGTTTTACTGTTCATTTTTATAAATCATGTTTCTCTGGGTATCTAAATTTTAGTTGTTTAAGTTATGACATCGGATGGAAGCTGCATACCAAATCTCGTTACACCTATGTGCAATGACAATAAAATATATTATTATTATTATTATTATTATTATTATTATTATTATTATTGTTATTATTACTATTATTATTATTATTATTATTATTATTATTATTATTATTATTATTATTATGTTTTGGGATGGATTTATGGTGATTTAGGGAGGGGGTAGAAGCTGGAAAAGAGAGGAGGGTGTAGGACAAAGCCAGGCAAGTGGCAGGTGGAACCAAGTCGGGAGTGGGGGAGGGAGGATTGGCAGATGGGGAGACCATGTGACGAAAGCTATAGGTGAAAAGGAGACAAGAGGGTGTCAGATAAGGGAGAAAAGGAGGAATCACAGAGGGGAGCAGAGAGGGAGGATCTCACTGAAGTCCTGTCAGAGAGAGGAGGCAAACCTCTTCAAAGTAGGGATAATTTGTATTATTCTCGACATTTATTTTAGTTTAGTTTAAATTAATTTAGAGATACAAAGCGTAAATAGGTCCTTCGGCCCATCGAGTCCGCGCCGACACTAACACCATCCTACACACGCTAGGAGCAATTTACAATTTTACCAGTCCAATTAACCTACAAACCTGTATCTTTGGAGTGTGGGAGGAAACCGGAGCACCTGCAGAAAACCCACGCAGGTCACGGGGAGAACGTACAAACTCCATACAGGCAGCACGCGGAGTTAGGATCGAACCTGGGACTCTGGCGCCGTAAGGCAGCAACTCTACCGCTGTGCTACCCCATTTCTTCATTACTTTCTCATATAACTGAAAAGAAGATGAGTGCCTTTGTGCTGCTAGTTGTCACGCCCTGGAAGGCACATCCTGACAAGGTGGCAGAAGCAAATTTAACAGCAATTTTCGGAAGAGACATGAACATATAAGGGAAAAGGTTAAGATTGTTTGGCAAGGGAGAATGCTGTGGGATAGGGCAAATACATAACTATTGCAAAAAGCTGGAGGTACATTGAGCTAAATTGCCTCCTCCTTTCTGCATGACACTGTCTGTTCATCATTTCTAGCAAGTGTTTTCCTCGGTAATAATGCCAGCAGGCACATGTCCATTCTGCATTATGAATCGGCTGAAACATTGGTCTTCTTTTCTCAATAATTGTGTGAAATCAACATATTCATCAGAGATTTAATAGGAACCTGAGGGGTAACTTTTTCACGCAAAGGATGATGGGTGTATGGAACGAACTGCTGGAGGAGGTAGTTGAGGCAGTTACTATCACAATGTTTAAGAAACATTTTGGACATGTACAAGGACAGGTTTAGAGGGATTGTGTAGGAAGGAACTTCAGATGCTAGTGTACACCAAAGATTGACACGAAATGCTGGAAGAACTCAGCGGGACAGGCAGCATATCTGGAGAGAAGGAATGGGTGACATTTTGGGTCGAGATCCTTGTTCAGGCTGTCGGGTTTAAAGGGATATGGGCCAAATGCAGGCAGGTGGGATAGTGTAGATGGGACAAGTTGAGCCGAAGGGACTGTTTCCACGCTGTAAGACTCTTTGACTCTATGTCTGCTTGTCCCATCATAACAGAGGGCTCTCGGGGCCAAAGTCCATTGTTCCCTGAAAGTGGGCAACATACTGTAAGTTGTTGGTACACAAAAGGCTGGAGAAACTCAGCGGGTGCAGCAGCATCTAAGGAGTGAAGGAGATAGGCGACGTTTCGGGTTGAGACCCTCTGCCTGAAGAAGGGTCTCGACCCGACACGTCGCCTATCTCCTTCGCTCCTTAGATGCTGCTGCACCCGCTGAGTTTCTCCAGCCTTTTGTGTACCCTCGATTTTCCAGCATCTGCAGTTCCTTCTTTAACAATACTGTAAGTTGTTATAGTGGTAAAGAAAGTGTATGGTGTTCTTGCCTTCATCAGTCGAGATATCAAGTATAAATATCAATAAGTCATGGTACAGCATTATAAAACTTAGTTTAGGCCACATTTGGTGTGTCATATGCAGTTTTGGTCACTCCATTAGAGGGAGAATGTGGCTTTGGAGAAGGTGCAGAAGAGGTTTATCTAAATGCTAGACACAAAATCCTGGAGTAACTCAGCGGGACAGGCAACATCTCTGGATAGAAGGAATGGGTGACGTTTCGGGTCGAGACCCTTCTTCAGACTGATGTCAGGGGAGAGGGAGATGCATAGATAAGGAAGTGTAAGGTGTGAAAATAGGACAAAGGGAATGAGAACAAGGAAAATGTAGACTAGATCATTGTTAGCTGGGAGAAAGTAACAAATAAAACAGATAAAATGTAGTCAGAGACAGTAAGACTGTTTGGAGAACTGGGAAGAGGAAGGGATGGAGAGAGAGGGAAAGCAAAGGTTACTTGAAGTTAGAGAAGTTAATTTTCATACCACTGGGGTGTAAGCTGCCCAAGCGAAATAGGAGGTGCGGTTCCTCCATTTTGCGCTGGGCCTCACTCTGACAGTAGCGGAGGCCCAGGATATAAAGGTCAGCATGGGAATGAGAGGGGGAGTTAAAGTGTTTAGCAACCGGGAGATCAGGTAGGTTTAGACGGACTGAGCGGAGGTGTTCATCGAAACGATCGCTGTGCCTGCGCTTGGTCTCACCGATATATAGGAGTCCACACCTGGAACAACAGATACAGTAGATGAGGTGCAAGTGAACTTCTGCTCACCTGAAAAGACTGTTGGGGTCGTTGGACGGAGTTGAGGGGGGAGGTATAGGGACAGGTGTTGCATCTCCTGTGGTTGCAGGGGAAAGTGCCTGGGGAGAAACATAGAAAATAGGTGCAGGAGTAGGCCATTCGGCCCTTTGAGCCTGCACCGCCATTCAATATGATCATGGCTGATCATCCAACTCAGTATCCCGTACCTGCCTTCTCTCCATACCCCCTGATCCCTCTAGCCACAAGGGCCACATCTAACTCCCTCTTAAATATAGCCAATGAACTGGCCTCAACTACCATTCCGTGGCAGAGAATTCCAGAGACTCACGACTCCCTGTGTGAAAAATGTTTTTCTCATCTCGCTCCTAAAAGATGTCCCCCTTATCCTTAAACTGTGACCCCTTGTTCTGGACTTCCCCAACATCAGGAACAATCTTCCTGCATCTAGCCTGTCCAACCCCTTAAGAATTATGTAAGTTTCTATAAGATCCCCCCTCAATCTTCTAAATTCTAGCGAGTACAAGCTGAGTCTATACAGTCTTTCTTCATATGAAAGTCCTGACATCCCAGGAATCAGTCTGGTGAACCTTCTCTGTACTCCCTCTATGGCAAGAATGTCTTTCCTCAGATTTGGAGCGCAAAACTGTATGCAATACTCAAGGTGTGGTCTCACCAAGACCCTGTACAACTGCAGTAGAACCTACCTGCTGTTATACTCAAATCCTTTTGCTATGAATGCTAACATACCATTTGCTTTCTTCACTGCCTGCTGCATCTGCATGCCTACTTTCAATGACTGGTGTACCATGACACCCAGGTCTCGCTGTATCTCCCCTTTTCCTAATCGGCCACCATTCAGATAATAGTCTACTTTCCTGTTTTTGCCACCAAGGTGGATAACCTCACATTTATCCACATTATACTGCATCAGCCATGCATTTGCCCACTCACCAAGCCTATCCAAGTTACCTTGCCGCCTCCTAGCATCCTCCTCACAGCTAACACTGCCCCCCAGCTTCATGTCATCCGCAAACTTGGAGATGTTGAATTCAATTCCCTCGTCCAAATCATTAATATATATTATAAATAGCTCAGGTCCCAGCACTGAGCCTTGCGGTACCCCACAAGTCACTGCCTGCCATTACTGAAAAGGACCCGTTTACTCCTGCCCTTTGCTTCCTGTCTGCCGGCCAGTTCTCTATCCACATCAATACTGAACCCCCAATACCGTGTGCTTTAAGTTTGTATACTAATCTCTTATGTGGGACCTTGTCGAAAGCCTTTTGAAAGTCCAGATATAACACATCCACTGGTTCTCCACTCTACTAGTTACATCCTCGAAAAATTCTATAAGATTCGTCAGACATGATTTACCTTTCATAAATCCATGCTGACTTTGTCCAATGATTTCACCACTTTCCAAATGTGCTGCTATCCCATCTTTAATAACTGAATCTAGCAGTTTCCCCTCTACCGATGTTAGACTAATTGGTCTGTAATTCCCCATTTTCTCTCTCCCTCCCTTTTTAAAAAGTGGAGTTACATTAGTTACCCTCCAATCCTCAGGAACAACTCCAGAATCTAAAGAGTTTTGAAAAATTATCACTAATGCATCCACTATTTCTGGGGCAACTTCCTTAAGTACTCTGGGATGCAACCTATCTAGCCCTGGGGATTTATCGGCCTTTAATCCATTCAATTTACCTAACACCACTTCCCGGCTAACCTGGATTTCACTCAGTTCCTCCATCTCATTTGACCCTCGGTCCCCTGCTATTTCCGGCAGATATTTATGTCTTCCTAAGTGAAGACAGAACCAAAGTCGTTATTCAATTGGTCTGCCATGTCCTTGTTCCCCATGATCAATTCACCTGTTTCTGACTGCAAGGGACCAACATTTGTTTTAACTAATCTTTTTCTCTTCACATATCTATAAAAACTTTTGCAGTCAGTTTTTATGTTCCCTGCCAGTTTTCTTTCATAATCTATTTTCCCTTTCCTAATTAAGCCCTTTGTCCTCCTCTGCTGGGCTCTGAATTTCTCCCAATCCTCTGGTAGGCTGCTTTTTCTGGCTAATTTGTATGCTTCATCCTTTGTTTTGATACTATCCCTGATTTCCCTTGTTATCCACGGATGCACTGCCTTCCCTGATTTATTCAGGGAGGGGGTGGTTTGAGTGGGAAGGGACAAGTTGACCAGGGAGTTTTGGAGGGAACGGTTGCTGCGGAAAGCGGAAAGGGGTGTAGATGATAAGATGTGGCTAGTGGTGGGATCCCGTTGGAGGTGGCGAAAATGTTGGAGGATTATGTGCTGTATGTGATGACTGATGGGGTGGAAGGTGAGGACTGGGGGGGACTCTGGACCTGTTACTACTGGGGTAGGGGAAGCAAGAGCTGAGCAGTGGTATATCAAGGAGACCCTCGTGATGGCTTCATCTATGAACCCCCATTCCCTAAAGAATGAGGATATCTCCAATATCCTGCTATGGACCACCTCATCTTGGGCGCAGATGCGGTGTAGACAGAGGAATGGGGAGTAGGAGATAGTCTTTACAATAAGCAGGGTGGGAAGATTAGATAGCTGTGGGAGTCAGTTGGTTTATAATAGATATGAGTAGATTGTCTGTCTCCTGTGATGGAGACGGTGAGATCAAGAAAAGATGCTGGAGATGTCCTGAATGCTGCCTGGGGTTAGGGGATATTATCTATCAGGACAGGTTAGACATACTTGGATCGTTTTCTCTGGAGCACCAGAGACTAGGAGGAAACCTGATAGAAGTTTATAAAATTATGAGAGGCATAGATATGGTCCATAGGCAGAACAATGTTTTCCAAAGTAAAAATGTGAAAGATTAGAGTGTATGGTTTTAAGGTCAGAGAGGGAATGTTTAAAGGAGATGTGTGGGTCAGGTTTTTTGTAAACACAGAGAATGGCTGCTTGGAATCCACTGCCGTTGAGGTGATGGATTCAGATGTAATTGCTGCATTTAAGAGGTTTTTAGCTCAGCACATGTATATGGAGGGAAGGGCGGGTTCAATTGTACTTCATTAGCTGAGTACCGAGATAGAATGAAATTCATTTTTGTATACAGTTGAGTACGTATCACTATTGATAAGCACATTAGATAAGCATCTTAGACATAGTACAAGTGTGTATCAGTAGTTCACAAAGACAGTATACAGTGTTACCATTTTGGCACCATTTTCAGGGCCCAGTTAGTCCAGCCCGATTTACAAGTGCAGGGTTCTTGACATGATCATGAAGGCCCGTTGACCTGACGGCATTGCAGGGATTAACTTGGAATCCTGTTGGGCCAAGATAATGGAGGACTGCTACTATTTGGTGACGTGGGGAAATGCAGTCTTGAAATCTTGCATAGAACATAGTGCTCGAGAAACTCAAAGGTCAGGCAACATCTCTGGACGACTTGGATCGGTGATATTTTGACTTGGGACCCTTCTTCAGTCTGATTGTAGTGGGGAGAAGAAGGCTGAAAAAGAGGAGGGGGTGGGAAGTGATAGGTGGAGATAGACACAAAATCTGGAGTAACTCAGCGGGTCAGGCAGCATCTCTGGAGAAAAGGAATAGGTGATGTTTCGGGTCGAAACCCTTCTTCAGACTGAGGGGAAAGGGAAACGAGAGATATAGAAGGTACATCGAACAAATTAATGAAAGATATGCAAAAACCAACAATGATCAAGAAAAGGTGGAGCCCACAATGGTCCATTGTTGGCTGTGGGTAGGTGATAATGAGTTATACAAATGGTGAAGCTCAATAGGACGACAGTGAAACTAGTACGACTAGGAGCGAGTGTTACCTAAAATTGGAAAAATCAATATTCATACCATAGTAATCTGGTAAGATACCAAATTACAGATTGGTTTTGTCTCTGTTTAAATATGGCCCTGTTTCATTACACACACACACAGCCAAATTCAATCCTTTTCTTGATGGGGTTTCTTTCTGAATTAGATTATAACAGATAGATTTACTGGATTACTTCAAAAGCATCGAGAGTAGACAGCAAGGCCCCAACTGGTGTAGGTCAGACAAGGCAGATTACTGTTCAGTAATTTAGTGAACTAGTTAAAGGGTGGCACAGTAGCATAGAGGTAGAGCTACTGCCTTCCAGCACCAGAGACCCGGGTTCGATCCTGACTACGGGTGCTGTCTGGATGGAGTTTGTACGTTCTCCCCATGACCACCTTAGTTTTCACTGAGACCTTCAGTGTCCTCCCATACTCCAAAGACGTACAGGTTTGTAGGTTCATTGGCTTGCTATAAAATGTAAAATTGTCTCTAGTGTGTGTAGGGTAGTGTTATTGTGCGGGAATCGCTTGTCGGCGCGGACTCGTGGGCCTAAGGGTCTGTTTCGGCGCTGTATCTCTAAACTAAACTAAACTAGCTCGGTTTCATGACAAAATGGTAGCTTTCATGGGCAGTTTGTCCAGCATTAGCACACAAATTATCAGATTTATTGAATTCAATTTCACAGCTTGTCAAGGTGGGATTTGACCTCACAACCTCTAGTTTGCTGATTTAAAACCATAACCACCTTTCCACCATAAGCATCTCAATTTGTCAAGCATTCAAAGTCAAATTTCATTTTCATTATTTGCGACAGCGAGGTTTTCTTGAGCATTTTGGAGATCACAAAATAGCAAATCAAGTGCTTATTCTGCCTTTATATTTTGTTCAAAAGATTTCACTTTTTGGAAGATTATCTGTTATATTTAACTTTGCAGTTTTGCGCAATGTCATGTTTTTGGGAAATTATGTTAGAACTGGGAAAGAAAAATATTGAGTGGCATTTCTTTGAGACTGGCAGTCAGAAGGGCTTCTAATTTAGATTTATTACCAGGAGATATTGTTCAAAGTTTGATCAATCTTGCAAATGACCCAAAACGAGGGCAAGCTGAGGAAGTAATTAAATACTTAAACAAAAATTAACTGAAAAAAATATATAATCCAGCTGATTAGGGTGGTGTAATGGCACAGTGGTAGAGTTGTTGCCCTACAGCACCTGAGACCCGGGTTCGATCCTGTCTATGGGTGCTGTCCATAAAGAGTTTGTACGTTTTCCCTTTCAACAATGCAATCAGGAGGCTTCTTTCTGATCTAAAATAAAGTGGTGCATCAGCTCACACCTCACAGCGAGGCGTATGTAATGAATGATGCTTTATTGAATGATACTTTATCATCCCATGTGACATGTCACAGTGCGATTACTTTGTTTTGCGTACACAAGGTATGCAAAGAGTCGCCTCTTAAAGGGCACAGACAAAGTTACAAAGTATTCCATTTGGTCCCTAAAGGTCCCCCTTTGTTCTCGGCAGCTTCTATCAGGGACAATCTCTGGCAGATGATGTCAATCTGGAACACTACTTCAGTTTAACTCTGGCTTCAGGATTGAAATTCATTCAAGATGTTTCTTGTCATATTTTACATGGTAGTCATTCTTCAGGTTTAGTTTAGTTTAGTTTAAATGATACGAAACTAAACTAAACGATACTAAACCCAAAGGATGAGGCAGATACGATAGTGGTATTTAAGAGACCTTTGGATGGGCATATGAAAATGCAGGAACTGGCGGGATATAGATTACCCGCAGATGGATGAGAGATGGTCTGGGCATCATGTCTGGCAGAAATATTGTCTGGTTCTTGTGTTGTACTGTTCTATATTATGTGTTCTAGGATAGGATAAATATGGAGATGTTTCCACTAGCACATAAATCTTGAACAAGCGGGACATAGTTACAAAATAGCATTATTTAAAACTGAGATGATTTGGAACAGTTGGGTTGTAAGCCACCCAAGCAAAATGTACTCACAATGGATCTCTGGAGTTTTTCACACAGAGAGTGGTGAATCTTTGGAATTCTCTGCCACAGAAGGTAGTTGAGGCCACTTCATTGGCTATATTTTAGAGGGAGTTAGATGTGCCCCTTGTGGCTAAAGGGATCAGGGGGTATGGAGAGAAAGTAGGTACAGGATACTGAGTTGGATGATCAGCCATGATCATATTGAATGGCGGTGCAGGCTCGAAGGGCAGAATGGCCAACTCTTGCACCTATTTTCTATGTTTCTATGTTTGTATGTAAAAGGTCTGGAATTGACTGTCCAAAAGACAGGAAGAGGCAAAGAGTCACGTCATATTTAAGAAGTATTTAGATAAGTATCTGAAGAAGCATGACCTACAGAGCTATGGACCTAATGCAGGATGGTGGCATCATGTTTGGTATCTATTTCAACTGGTACAGACATGATAGACAGAATTTTAGTTTAGTTTGGAGATTCAGCATGGGAACAGGCCCTTCAGCCCACCGAGTCCGCACTGACCAGCGATCCCTGTACACTAACACTATCCTACACACACTAGAGGCAATTTTACATTTATACCAAGACAATTAACCTACAAACCTGTACGTCTTTGGTGTTTGGGAGGAAACTGGATATCTCGGAGAAAACACACACAGGTCACGGGAAGAACATACAAACTCCATACAGACAAGCAACCATAGTCAGGATCGAACCTGGGTCCCTGGCGCTGTAAGGCAGTAGCTCTAACTGCACCACCGTGCCACCCAAATGAACTCCATCAATGTCACAAAAGGTCTATGATTTCTTTGAAGCCTCTTAATCAAACTTAATCATTTTTTCACATGACATTATTCAGGATTCACTAGAGAACGACCATGGACTGACATGCAGAGTATTTCCAGCATTTTCTGTTTGTATTTTGTATTTCCACCATTTGCAAATGTTTTGGGGATTTTCAATATTAACATAGTAGCTGAGATTTATCTTTTACAGACACCAATGCTGGAGTAACTCAGCAGGACAGGCAGCATCTCTGGAGAGGAAGAATGGGTGACATTTTGGGTTGAGACTCTTCTTCAGCAATGTATCTTTTGCCTGCAGCATCTCATTCTCATATTCATAGTTTTTATGGGTTAATTTCAACAAATAGCTGGGAGTTATATATGGTTCTGTAATACAATAGGCCACTGAACTACCTGAGAAGGATCACTTATGATGTCTTTGTCTTATATTATTAATATATGGTTCATAAGGTCATAAGTGATGATTTGGTCCACCAAGTCTACTACATCATTCAATCATGGCTGATCGATCTCTTCTTCCTAAACCCATTCTCCTGCCTTCTCCCCATAACCCATGACACCTGTACTAATCAAGAATCTATCTATCTCTGCCTTGAATATATCCACTGATATATCCAGCTTTCTGTGGCAAAGTATTCCACAGATCCACAACACTCTGACTAAAGAAATTCCTCTTCATCTCCTTCTTAAAAGAACATCCTTTAATTCTGAGGCTTTGGCCTCTGGTCCTAGACTCTTCCACTAGTGGAATCATCCTCTCCACATCCATTGTCCAGGCCTTTCACTATTTGGTAAGTTTCAATGAGGTTCCCCCTCACCTTTCTAAACTCCAGCGAGTACAGACCCAGTGCCGTCAAACGCTCATCATATGTTAACCCCTCACTCCTGGGATCATTCTTGTAAACCTCCCCAGGACTCTCTCCAGAGCCAGCACATCCTTCCTCATATGATTGATATGATTAAGGTGAATTGTGAATGTGGGACTACAAGTCTTAAAAGTGCTGTATGATTATTTCCAGATCATGCTTGCCCAGATGAGTAGCCCAGTGTTAGTAGTCCTGCCAACCTCCATCATGGACCAGGAAACTTATTGTTCTTTCGCCTGTCCCTGAAATGATTATTTGAGAACAATGATTGATTGTATACCATTTATGGCAAATGTATTTTAGAAGGGCATAAAATATTTTCACATCCTTGCTTTAAAGACTAATATCTTTTGTTCTGGGGAGAATTTACAGCAGCTTTTGGAGGAGATCACATCAGAAATGAGAAAATTAAAAAGGTGGTTTGACATAAACAAATTATCATTACATTTGAACAAAACAAAGATTATGTTGTTTGGAAATTGTAAAATAAACACTCAGGTACAAGTGAAGATAGATGGTTTTGATATAGAAAGAGTATATGAACATAAATTTCTAGGTGTGATATTAAATCACAAAATCTGCTGGAAACCTCATATGAAACATGTGCAAGGATAGCTGGCAAGGAGCATTGCAGTCCTGGGAAGAACTAGACACATTCTGTATCACAGAGCGCTGTAGATTGTTTACTGTTCACTTGTACTGCCATACAGTATCTAAATTACTGTGTGGAGCTATGAGGTGACACTAACAAAAGCACCCAACATCTTTTATGCAAACTGCAACAAAGGGCCATAAGGATAGTTAATAATGTAGGATTTTGTGAACACACCAACTCTCTGTTTTTAAAGTTAAATGCCCTGAAGTTTATGGATCTAGTAGAATTTAATACAGCACAAATAATGTGTAAATCAAGAAATAATTGACTACCAAGTAATATACAAAACAGGGAGGGTGGTTATAATGTGAGAGGAAAGTTTAATTTAAAGAAACTTTGTTTTTTTTACAACTATGAAGAGTATGTGTATTTCAATCTGTGGGGTGAAATTGTGGAATGATTTGGATGTGGAACTCAAACAAAGCACAAACATTACTCAGTTTAAGAAGAATTGCAAAAAAAATATTTTCCAGAGGTATAAGAATGATGAAGGGCTGCGATGACTTTATTGTCACAGTGTGATATTTGCGTTGTACACGGAGAATTTGGATAATTGTTTATAAACAGTATATATGTATGTTTGCGTGCGTGCATATGCGTGCATATATGTATGTATGTGGCTTATGTGTGGATATATGTATGTATGTATATGTTTGTGTATGTGTATATATATATATGTAGATGAGATAAAGTTTGTGAATTAATTGATGAGTAGCGGAGAAGGGTTAGGAATAAATAAGTGTATACTTCCTCCTACTCCTTTTCAAACATGTAAGATTTAATTTGTGATGTTTATGAGGTGTTATTTAATGAGTTGTGTACAGGTTTATTGTTCATTTCATTTTATTGTTACTTTGCTTTGTTTTTAACTTTTTTGCTTCACATGTTCGAAATAAAATATATACTACTACCAAATACTACTAAACAGTTGCAGCACTTTCAATGCAAGAAGGGTTTTATTCAGATCTTGAGCTTTTGAGATGTTGCAGGGCTGCTGTTTTGACTGCAGGAGATATGAAGTATTCTATTCACCAGGAGTGATAAGCTGTGAAGCATCAGCAAATGCAATAGGCGCTGATGACATTTCATTGATATATTTTAGATAAGGTTTTTGTGATTGATTATTGCCATATTTACACACAATGAATAAATATTTAATCCCGACATAATTCAGAGTCAGGCAGTAAACTTCCCATTCATACATATTATTAATCTGCACAGATCTAAGTATAATCCTGGGACAAACTTAATATTTCATGAAGAAATCTATTTTTCAAGATTCAGCCTTACGTGATAATTATGTAACTTCTGGAATTCAACAATGTGCCAACGAAGAAAAACGTTCAGCATTTCATTTTTAGTTTCCAAGTATCAGGAATTAACAACTTCTTTTCTAAGAATTTCATTTTACAGAGCAATGCTTCCTTCAGTATTCCTCAGAAATATAATGCAAAAAATGAATGCCAAACCAAAAATGAGATATTAAGATGATGACCAACGTTTTTGAAGGTGCATTGATAAAGGACTTAAAGAAAGAGAGTAGGCCACAGTGGCAAATGTATCTGTGCAAGGAGACTGAGAGAATAGGATAAAAGACCTTATTCCCAAAAGGGTTGGTGGAACAAAGAATATGCACAGGAGACCAAGGAATACTGTCCACCTTATGAAACATTCACTGGGTTGACTCTGTATTTCTTTTTATATCTTTCTCAAACATAGGTCCTATGTAACTACACTATCACAAATTTCATTTGTTCCCTGGCCATACTGTAAATACAGAATGTTTTACCCTCCAGATTGCCAACAAATATTTCATTCTGACTTTTATTAATACTGCATGTTTTTTTTCTCATAGTCTTGGATTTCTCTTTGATTATGAACAGCTTTCTGTTCTTGGTACTTTTATAGATGTCAAAGTCGACATGTGTAGGGAGGAACTGCAAATGCGAAGATAGACACAAAATGCTGGAGTAACTCAGCGAGACAGGCAGCATCTCTGGAGAGAAGGAATGGGTGACGTTTCGGGTCAAGGTCCTTCCTCAAAGTTGTTTCCTTATCATGTATCTAAACACTGTAAATGGCTTGATTATAATCATGTTTGTCTTTCTGTTGGCTGGATGGCAACACAACAAAACCTTTTCATTGTATCTCGGTACATGTGACAAGAAACTAAACTGATCTCTTGAAAATAGTGGGCAGTAGTAGAACATTACTTTTCCACATGTTCTAACTTTGAAATATTGAACTAAACTTTTCATTGTCCTTAGAAAAATGAAAGAAAAAATCCTTCTTGAAACTGATGGCATTTTTAATAATATAATTGCCAATATGGAGCTAATTTTGTCCATTACGTTCATTTTAATCCCTAGGTACCTTGTCATGTAATGACAGGAACTCAATCTATCAGTCCAAGTCATTATCTACTTGATATAGTTAATCTCTACTTTAGCTTCCTTAATGAGCACTAGTTAATCTTTTGCATATATGCATTTAATTGGAAACTATTGATATCTGCATGCTTATAAAGATTGCTTTTGACTCTAAGGGTTGCTTTAATTCTCAAAATGTCAGCTTTAGTTGAGTTAGAAGAACAACATTTGATCTTCCCGTCCAAAGCCTTGAACAGAAACATCCCACCTGCCAATGGTGCAGTTTAGAGAGAATACTGCTGCGTCAATTGGACCAAAAATTAAATCAAGACCTACCTGTTCTCTTGTGTGTAACATAACCCAATGGACTGGCTTGAACATAAACAAGGTTATTAATTCCATTGTGCTGGTTAGTATTTATGTTTCACTGCGAATCATTCAAATATATTTTTTGACTATGATCATATTTCTGTTTCCAACAGCTTGTCTCGTGCAAATTGATTGAAAGATACAGAATGGAAATGGGTCCTTTGGCCCATTGAATCCGTGCCAACCATCGATCACCTGTTCACACTAGGTCTCTGTTCTCCCACTTTCGCATCCAGTCCCTACACACTTGGGACAATTTACAAGGCCAATGAACTTGCAAAGCTGCACGTCTTTGGGATGAGGGAGGAAACTGGAGCATCCGGAAGAAATCCACATGGTCACAGGGAGAACGTGCAAACTTCACACATAAATCACCCGAGGTCAGGATCGAACCCAGGTGTCTGGCGCTGTGAGGTAACAGCTCTACCAACTGCACTAAAGTGCCGCCTTGCCCAATGTATTGGCCAATATATATAGAGTCATAGCAGCATTTTCTATCTTACTCCAAAACTATTCCATTGTTTTAAAGTATTTTTGAATATTCGGAGACAATGAAAGGCATATGCTAGATGAAAATTGTTCTTCATTAACTTTAGTTAAATTCTTGAATAAACAAAGGGAAGCGCTAATTATCTACTAACCATTTAACGATCCTGTTATAAAATTATCTCTATATTATATTTCTAATCCTAACCCTAAATTATTGTAGAACTGGAAAAGTCAAGGGAACACGTGGAAATATTGACACCTACTTTATTCACTGCAGTGGAATCTCTAGACCAGGGTACACAAAAAGCTGGAGAAACTCAGCGGGTGCAGCAGCATCTAAAGAGCGAAGGAGATAGCGACGTTTCGGGTCGAGACCCTTCTTCAGAAGGGAAACAAGCCATTGTAAGCTGTTTGTGAGGCGATAGAGATAGAGATTCAGAATTGAGAGGTGCTGTTCCTCCAACGAGAGGTCGGATGTGGAATTGTTCGGCACCAGTAGAAGGTGAACTCTGTCGGACCTAGAGGAGTGGAGGGGGGAGGTGAAGGACAAGTGTTGCATGCAAGGGGAAAGTGCCCAAGAATTGACAAGGGAGTTGCGGAGGGAGCGGTCTTTGCGGAGGGAGACTGGGAAGATGTGGCGGTGGAGGGGTGTCACAGGGTGGCGAAAACTGGCGGGGACTATATGTTGTATGTGCCGGCTGGTGGGGTGAAAGGTGAGGAACCAGGGGGACTCTGCCCTGTTTTGTGAGGGGAAGGGCAGACCCATTGTCCACAAACAATGCACAAACCCGACTGCCCTGGCAGACCCATTGTCTCTGCCTGTTCGTGCCCCACACCTTGACGCACAATTCCTATCTTCTAGACCAACAGGTTTTATTTCTGTTTGACTGTGTCCAGTACTGCAGCTTGGACAACTTGCAACCCAGCAGTATGAATATCGACATCTCTACCTTCAGGCAGCCCTTACTTTTCCTCTCTCTCCACCTCCCCCACATCCTAGTTATTCGACCAGTCTGGCTGTCTTCCTGATTAAATTTCATCTCTGTATGCTTTGTTGTCAGCTTCCCCTAGCTAACAATGATCTATACATTTTCCTTGAACTTTGTCCCCTTTTATGTCTCGTTTTCACACCTTATCCTTCCATATCTCTGTCTCCCTCTCCCCTGACTCTCAGTCTGAAGAAGGGTCTCAACCTGAAACTTCACTCATCCTTCTATCCAGAGATGCTGCCTGTCCCACTGAGTTACTAACAAATATAGTCCTGTACATCTAATACTAAGTGGCTGTGTTGTGGAGAAAATCTCCTCAGAAATTGTGTAATGCATTCATGAGAATGTCTAACTCTGACTGGCTACCCTTTGAAATCCAATGGGGCCTCCAGAATCACCCTTGTTTCCCTTAGTTAGTTTCAAGTTCTCAAAAAGAAATCATGTCATCCCATCTCCATCAGATATCAGTCTGAAGAAGGGCCTCGACCCGAAACGTCGCCGTCCTTCTTTCCATAGATGCTGCCTCACCCGCTGAGTTTCTCCAGCATTTTTTGTCTACCATCAATTTTTCCAACATCTGCAGTTCTTTCTTAAACAATCCATCAGATATCTGATACATAGAGGTCTTTGTGTACATTTTTAAAGGAATCATCTATCTTTACTGAGTCTCAGATAATTTCTGTACTGTGAATCTGTGCTGCAGGAATTACTGCTTACACTGCATTTCCGCACTGATATGCAAGTGGTTTACCTTCCTTATCTTTTTGCTCATAAGAATGCTGGCTGAGCTGAAAAAGGAAGAATTCTTTCGCTGACATTGAAAGTCTCATGCTCATGTTTTTGCTGCCTGGAATGTGGAATGAGATCTGTTCACTGACTGATTGAGTATAGGCTTGCTCCTGCAACACTTTTTGTTTGTGCGCTTTCAGTCCTTTTCATGTTCCCCACACTTCGGCAGTGTGTTTAATATTAACTCTCTATGCCATCTTCCAGGTTTACTAGAAATTATCTAGTGAGTTCATGAATCCATATGATGATTCACAAATTCATTATTTTCTATGTTCATTTTTCCTGTAGCTTTTTCTTTATAATTGCTCTCAAAGATGACTAATATACAGTGGGTCAGGCAGCATCTCTGGAGAATATAGATAAGTGAAGTTTTGGGTCAAGAGAGACCCCTTTTCAGACTAAATTTCCATCAGTCTGAAGAAGGGTCCCGAAACGTCACCTATCTGCATTCTCTAAAGATGCAGCCAGACCCGCTGAATTACTCCAGCACTTTGTATCTCTTTTTGTGTAAACCGGCATCTGCAGTTCCTTGTTTCTATCAAGCTGACCACAATGATTTGCTCTTGATCATTTTTAACCACTGCTCAGATTGAGAGTGCGTTCCAAAATAATATGATTTTGGAGTTTTTAAAGTCATAGATCAATACTGCACAGAAACAGGCCCTTTGGTCCATCTTTTCCATGCCGACCAAGTTGGTGTCCTGGGCTGGTCCCATTTGCCTGCATTTGGCCTATGGTCTTCTAAATCCTTGCTATCTACATATATGACCAAATGGTTTTTAAAAGTCATCATTGTGCTCTCTTCTGGCAGCTTATGGATTTCACAGAGAGTTGGATCGAGCTCTCGGGGCTAGTGGAGTCAAGGGATATGGGGAGAAGGCAGGCACGGGTTATTGATAGTGGACGATCAGGCATGATCATATTGAATGGCGGTGGTGGCTCGAAGGGCCGAATGGCCTCCTCCTGCACCTATTTTCTATGTTTCTATGTTTCTTATTCCAGCCAAGAACTACTCTCTGAGTGAAAAAGGTGCCCTGAGGTCCCTCTTAAATCTCTCCGCTCTTACCTTTAGCCTATGGTCTCAACTCTTAGAATCCACTACCCTTGGAAAAAGGCTGTGAGGGTTTACTTTATCCATGGCCCTCTTGATCCTGCACACCTGAATAACCCTCAGATCTCTTATGTTCCAACGAAAAAAATCCCGGCCTATGCAACCTCTCCCAATAACTCAAGCCTGCAGGCCCAGTTCGGTTTGCCAACACTCTCACCCCCAAATAAGGGACAAAAGGTCAAAATAAGAGACACGATCCCAACGGCAATTCGGTGACTGAATCAGCTGTGGCTGTGTGAATGATGAGTTGGCCTGGGTGCTCAACTGCACAAAAAGCCCAGCCGGCGGGCCAGCTGAGGGGTTTTGGCCCAGGCACCGGACTTTGCGCACGATGTCACGTGCAAAGTCTGGCACACAATCCAACTCATGAACCAATGATCGGCCATGAGAAGGCGGGGTGATGGTATCGGCGGTAAGCGAATGCCCGACAGCTGGCCGGGCTGCCGACCGACGGGGCCACAGGCGAGGCACTGCTGCTGCACTCCATGGGCTGCACTACGTCGGGACGGGTGAGGTGGGGCCGGATGCGGCGCTCCGACCCGACAGTCCTGAGTAGTAGCGGTCAAATACAGGACAAGGGCGGTCCCGTACAGGACAAACCAATTTAGCACAATATACGGGATGGCCCGGCTAATATGGGGCAGTTGGCAGCCCTAGGCCCAGGTAACATCCCAGTGCACCCATTCCAACATATTACTTTCACCATGGCCCTATAGCAGAAGCGTCCGCATCGCAGGGCTGGGAACTGGAATTGTCCTGCTGAAACAGAGATAATTGGCTGCACTAACACCACCATCGGGGGCCACATGAGTGGCAAGGGTGCCTTTTATAATGATAGTTTTGTGCACACTACCAACTGTAACACTAATGAATGTATGTATAGCTGCTGAGAATGTTGGAAGAGTTTGTTTTTGTTTTGTTCATGTCTTTTTATTATTCTGAATAAAATGTATTTTTGGAAAAAATAACGTCGATTCACTCCACAGAAGCTGGCTGACCTGCTGAGTTCCTCCAGCACTTTGCAGTTTGTTCAAGATTCCAGCATCTGCAGTCCCTTGTGTCTCCAACCTAAATAAATTAATTGGCCTCTGTTTATTAAGTTCGGCATTGGCAGAGTTGCGGTGTTCAAATTACATACAGGCCAAGTTGATCAATTGTTTCTCCTGCTGACACTTGATAACTGTGCATCTCTTATTTTTTTACTCAAATCGAAAACGGAGCCACTTTAAAATGCAGTGATTTCTAGGATTTTGTTCCATTATAACCAGCGGCAGAGAGGAGACTGCAGGTTGGTAGGAGTTCACCTGTAAGCTGTGATGGATTTGTTTGGAATGTAGGAAGGTGCTGGAAAACAGTAGATAAAATTGTGTGGTTTGAAAGAGGAAAACCAGTGAGGAAAAATAACAAGGCAAAATCAACAAGCTTAAAGGATAAAAAGACAAATTAGTCAATGGTTTTAAGTACTTCCAATAATAATGCAATGTCAACGATTTGCATTTGATAAATGGGATAGGGCTGTTGAAATAAACTACCTCACATCTTTCATTGTGGCACTGTTTCACATTAATGTTCATCATTCTTTTCTGTTCACTTGAAGCTTGGGTCTTCAATAAAAGAAGACAACTTTGATATGTTTTGGAAGAGAGCCACAAAGAACTGCAGATGCTGGAATCTTGATTGAAATACGAAGTGCTGGAGTAACGCAGTGGGTCAGGAGGGAATGGGCAGATGACGCTTCAGGTTGGGACCCTTCTTTAGACTGATTGGAGCAGGAGGGGAGAAAGCGTGCTTTTTCAAATATTGTTTATACCTAAATTTGAATAGTCAGGAATAAGTAGGTCACATGTGGACACAAGGAACTGCAGATGCTGGTTTACAATAAAAAAACCAAAGTGGGCGATGCAGTGGCGCAGCTGGTAGAGCCACTGCCTCACTGCGGCAGAGACCCAGGTTCAATCCTGACCTTGGGTGCTGTCTGTGTGGAGTTTGCACGTTCTCCCTGGGAGCACGTGGGTTTCCTCTGGGTGCTCTGGTTTCCTCCCACATCCCAAAGACGTGCTGGTTTGTAGTTAATTGATCTTTGAAAATTGCCCCTAAATTGTAGAGAAAGCGGGATAATGTAGAACTAGTGTGACAGAGGTTAACCAATGGTGGTGTGGACTATTTGGGCCAAAAGTTATGCTGTTTTCATGCTGTACCTCCAAAATAAACTAAACAGAGCATTGGAGTAACTCAGCAGCATCTCTGGAGAACATGGACAGGTGATGTGTAGGGAGGAACTGCAGATGCTGGTTAAAACCGAAGATGGACACAAAATGCTGGAGTAACTCAGCGGGACAGGCAGCATCTCTGGAGAGAAGGAATAGGTGATGTGAAGTTATCGAAGTCAATGTTCATACCGCTGGGGTGTAAACTACCCAAGCAAAATATGAGGTGTTGTTTCGCTTGTGTAGATTACACCCCATATTTCGCTTGGATATTTTACACCCCAGCGGTATGAACATTGACTTCTCTAACTTCAGATAGCCCTTGCTTTCTCTCTCCATCCCTTCTCCCTTCCCAGTTCTCACACCATTGTTACTGTCTCCACCTACATCGTATTTCTGTTCTGCCCACTCCCCCGACATCAGTCTGAAGAACGGACTCGACTCAAAACGTCGCCCATTCCTTCTCTCCAGAGATGCTGCCTCACCACTGAGTTACTCCAGCATTTTGTGTCTACCTTCGATTTAAACCAGCATCTGCAGTTCTTTCTTACACAGAATAGGTGATGTTTCAGGTTGCATAACAACCTGAATGCATAAACAACAATTACCTTAAGCAACACACACTTTCCCTCAACTCCCCACCCCACCATCAATACCCCCCACACCCCGCTGCTATCTTGCACGTTAGTAATTCCTACACTGCCTTGAAAGGGCAACTACAAGATGTTGACAAAGACAGGCTTTTGAGGCCGTGTGTGGAGCAACTAAATACAACATTGGCAATTGAAACTGCATGTCTTGGAGCCATCCCAAGTTCTCAGTCATTATCAATGCGCAATTGACACGGTAAGTTATTTGAGATAAAAATAAGGGGCGGTGCATGGAGTGGGGGAGGGAGTGGTGGTGAGCGCCAGGCTCACGTTCCAGTCAGAATCATTCTCGTAAATAAAAGCATTTTAAAATTTATACATTATTAACACCCCATGTGTCACCGCTGAGCTTCTTGTGTTGGCGCTGTAAATTCCAGCTGTAATTGTAGTTGACAGTAATGCCTTTTAAAATAGGTTTGAAAAAGAACATCTGAAGTACTGTGTTACGCTAAATGAAAACACGAAGGGTATTTAATTTCCAAACATTCCTATCTATGCCAGCTGGATAGCATTCTGCCACTTGTATTATTAATTGTATAGCCACAAAATCCGTATCCTTTTTTGCCAAGATTTCGCAAATATTCCTGTATATCGTCCAGATTGCCTGCATTGTGGTGATGTCTATCAATTTAGTGCCCTGGATAAGTCAGTGAAATAATTGAAGTGGGAGGTCCATGGTAAATTGTTTTTACATTACTGTTGATCATTTTGCAGATGTGATTTTAGAAAAATGCAGAAGAGCAATAATAGTGGAGCGCTCTGGGTCTTTTCATTTTATCTTTAACATTGTGAATTTCCAATCTTTCTTCGGGTGCAGACCTGATTTTTTTTCCTTTTCTTCTTCTGCCCCAAAGTATCCTTAAACTCAGTCCTCGTGCCATTATTCATTCTCCTTGGGACGAGGGTTTGGTTGGAAAGCACATCATTTATTTCTCATCCCTAATCGCCCTTCAGAGTGTGCTGAAGTTATTTGCTCAGTACCTTGCAGTTTATGATTTAACCGCGTGGATTCCCAGAGCGCTTCAGAGGGCATTTGAGGATCTGAGTTGCTGAGGATCTGAAGTAACATCCTGTTCGGGTAGGACAAGGAAAGAAGATTCCCTACCCTGAAGAGCGTTTAGTGAATCAGATTTTCACTGAAATCTAAAAAGCAAATAAAAACGTGCAGATGCTGAAAATGTGAAATAAAGACAGAAAACTCCAGAGAAAGCCAGTGGGTCAAGCAGCATCTGAATTCTCTGGGACCATGCAGAGGTTTGATCTTCACTCTGATGATGATTCACACCAGAATCGCTGTGTCTGCTACAAGATTGCAGCCCATTAGTGTCTGAGTGTCTGTCATATGCTTCCCTTTAATCTAATCTACTGATGGTCTGTTCTCTTCTCTTAGGTGGGATTGAGGGTGCCAGGTACACTCACACATGTTTACTCTTCATCATCAAAACACAAAGTTCTGAGGACTCATCGGATCGGGCAGCATCTGTGAAGGCGATGGACCGGTTGCCTTTTGGATCAGGAGTCTTCTTCAGACTGACCCTTGATTCTGGATGAGTGGCCATGACCATATTGAATGGCCTATTTTCTATGTTTCTATGTTTCTATGACCCGACCTGAAACGTCACCTGCCCATTCCCTCCACAGATGCTACCTGCCCCGTTGAGTTCCAGCAGCACTTTGTGTTTTGCTCATGGTTCCATCATCCGCAGTTCCTTGTGTCTCCATTATCATGGTTTCATGGTGAAGATCTTCCCTCACTCCCCTCTATCCAGTGTCCCTGCTCACTGCTGTTGACGGTGCCCTGTTGGGGGGTAAACAGAAGGCCCTTTCTAATACCCAGCAAGTACTGCTTCTCAAAGCTGCAGTCAATCTATCCTTGCAGTGGTGCAGGGGCAGAGATGGTAATGAGGATGTCTACTGTTGCTCAAATCGCAGGAGATGTAATGATCTCAAGGGGACATCTTGAATGAGCAAACATGGAAGCAGTGTAAATAGAGGGAGAACGGAGAGACAATAAACTTTCTTGAAATAGTTTTTGTTTCAAAACTGTTAAATGATTCCTTTATTATCATGTGTACCCAGGTACAGTGCAATAGCTTTTTTGCATCCAGACTGCCACCATACATGAGCACTTTTCCCCAGTTGGAGCAGAATGTCCACTGAGCAAAAGTCGCCATTTTAGCGCCATTTACAGTCTCAGATGCAGCTGGACACAAAGGCCCCTATTGCAGTCGTTGTCCCCCATTGCAGTCATCGCCTCCATTCTGGTTGTCCCCCGAACCATTGTCCTTCTCCTTGCATGGGCCTCTTCTGCCAGTGTTTCTAGGGGGACGCCTCCCACTGCCGACATTTAGTGCACAGAAGGTAAGACCCCCCCCTCCCCCCAGTTCTTCTTACCGGGCCCCTTGTCCAGCGACCGCCGTCGTCTCCCTCCATCCTCCCCTGTTGTTGTGATAGGCAGCATGTGTCCAGCATCCACCGCCATCTATCATCATCTCCGGGCTGGTTCTGGGTTCCCAGGTTCGGCGGCGAATGAGCCAGGCCTGCCGTTCGGGTGCGTTATAGTAACACACCACACTGCATTCTGCTTGTCTTACTACTGTGGGCTCCTTACCTCGATACAGTTTAAACCGCAAGGTTAGCATTGCCTTCCCATTGATTTATGCCAAATATTTGTTTTGCATTGCAGTCAATACTGGAAATGCAAATCGAAAAATACCTGTAGATACTGGAAATCTGAAACAAAAACAGACAATGGTGGAAATACTCACCAGGTGACAGTACCTGTGGAAACTGAAACAGTTAACATTTGAGGTTGAGATCCTTTGTCAGAACTAAGTCTGGATATAGGGTCTCCGACTTAAAACATTAACCCTGTTTTTCTTTCCACATGACAGCACAGTGGCACAGCTGGTAGAGCTGCTGCCTCACAGCACCAGAGACCCGAGTTTAATCCTGACATCGGGTGCTGTCCACGTAAAGTTTTCACGTTCGCCCTGTGACCCTGTGGGTTTCTTCCTGTCTCCTGTAACATCCCAAGGACGTGCAGGTTGGTAGGTTAATTGGCCTCTATAAATTACCCCTGGTGTGTGTGGGGAGTAGATGGGAATGTGAGATAACATAGAACTAGTGTAATCGGGTGATCGATGGTCGGTGTGGATCGGTGGGCCGAAGGGCCTGTTTCCATGCTGCATCACTAAAGTCATCTGAGCTAAAGTAAAATAAAGATGCTTGAATGTTTCTAACATTTCCTATCAATAATGGCAAGGCTTGTATTGATTACCTATCCCTGATTACTCTCAGCGGCCACGTCACATTGGAGGGTATGGAAACACAGCCATAATATGAAACTGAAGTTTCCAAAAGAATATCAATTAATGTGTTGGGATGTTTTCCTAAAAATAATGTGGTTTCCGCTTTTCTGGCATTGGTTCACAACTGACCATTCTCATAAGATCTTCTCTCGTATCCATCCACTAAAGTCATAACTTTGTCGTCTGAAGAAGGGTCTCGACCCGAAACGTCACCCATTCCTTCTCTCCAGAGATGCTGCCTGTCCCGCTGAGTTACTCCAGCTTTTTGTGTCTATCTTCAGTTTAAACCAGCATCTGCAGTTCCTTCCCACACATTTTCCATTACAGGTTCAACGCAAGAATTCATAATGTAACAAGTTTGGATTTAAACTTACAACCCTTTTTTTTGCCAGTCTTTACTGAACTCACTGTACCGCCATACCTATTTTCATTCCCTGGTCTCCTAATCTGCAATGATATCCCACATTGTGGATCTTGGCCCTTTGCCTAAGTGTCTCCGTTTTAAAAACTAATTACACACTGATCCCTCAGTATTGCACTGGGCTTCATGGCTGGTTGAGTATTACTTAGTAAATAGGCCATGGCATTTCCTCAGTAAAAGCAAAGCTTGGGGGAAAAGTTCCAGCAGCACTGGAAAAATTACGAATTAGACAGATTTAGTTATGATGATACCAAAAACCAGTTGTAATGAGTTCCAAAAGCCTGATTGCAAAAATTGAGAACACCATCAACTTGAAAAGAGAATGTTACTTTTACACTGAGGAACTCTCCATATTTCTGAGCTTGTGTGGATAATCCAGAGAAGCTGCTGCTGAACTTCAACCGTTACTTGTTGGCTGGGTTACCTAATGATCCAATGTTACCTAATTACCTAATTACCCAATGATTAATGTTTTTAAGCTATGTCAATGGCCTAGACTTGGGGGGGGGGAAATTGTAAGCCACAATTTCTGAATTTATCGAGGATGCAGAATTTGGCAATATTGAGAACTGCAAAAGAAGTCTCATGATAGATTGCAGCAAAATAGAACCAGATTGGTGAGATGGGCAGATGCATGGCAGGTGAATGCTGAGTCTAGTCCAGTCCAGACCAGTCTACTAAAGTCTAACTCAATGCAGTATAGTCTACTCCAGTCTAATCCAGTCCAGTCAGGTCCCATTGGAAGAAGGATCTCGACCCGAAACACCACCCATTTCTTCTCTGCAGAGATGCAGCCTCTTCCGCTGAGTTACTGCAGCTTTTGGTGTCTATCTCCAGTTGGATTAAGTTTGGTTCAGTTGAGTCTAGTCCAGTCCAGTCCAGTCCAGTCCAGTCCTGTCGAGTCAAACCCAGTTGTGCTCAGTGCAGTCCAGTCATGTCTGCTCCAGTCCAATCCAATTCAGTCCAGTTCAGTCAGGTCCAGTTGGGTCCACTCAAGCTTGGTCAGGTTCATTAAGTCTGATCTAGTTTATTTCAGTCCTGTCCAGTCCAGCCAAGTCTAGCCCGCTCAAGTATATGGTCACATGCACAAGTACTGTGAGGTATCCTGTAGCTACAATGAAACTCATGTTTCAGCAGCATCACAGCATAGGCTCAGACAGCATGCTAAAAGAATATTATACATAAATTACACAAGACAGCGAAAAGAAAATTGCTATGCAAAAAAATGGGACATCCATGCAAGACAGAGTTAATGTCTCATGGTTAAGGTTGTACAGGTCAGTTTGAGAATTTGACAGGACAGTTGCTGTTCTTGAACTTGGAAATATGGGACTTCAGGCTTCTGTACCTCCTGCCTGATGGTAGCATTGCGAAGAGGACATCGCCTGAATGGTGGGGATTCTTGATGATGGCTTCCTGAGGCAGTGCATCCTGAATATGCTAACAGTGGTAGGGAGGGCTGTGGCCATGAAGGACCGAGCCGAGACCACCAGTCTCTACCACCCTTTGCGTTGCTGTGTGTTGGCATTGCCAACTTGCATCATGTAGATATATGAGGTGCAGCGTTTTGAGAGGAAGAATCTGTAATACACTGCCTTCAGATGTGGTGGTGGCAGACTCCATTGTGTCATTCAAGTGGGAATTAGAGAAATATACAGTGAGGAAATTTTGAAGAACAGACTTGGGACTGGAACACGAGAGTTGTTCTGGTAGAGCATAGGCCAAATGAGATCCAATGGCCACTGGCCACCTGTCCTGCCAAAGTTATTTTTTGATAGTCCATCTGGTTAGGTGACAATGAGCATCATGATAATAGACTTGCATTTGAAAGACGAGGGTATCAGATGTAAAATAACTGCACTTAGCTATTTCAATTTGGGTCTGTGGTGTCATTGGATTAGCAGCAGAGCAACTGGGGATTATTAAGGGCCTGTTCCACTTGGCGATTTTTCTGGCCATTGTTGGCATCATTGACTGATGCATCAGGTCACCAAAAAAGTCACGGCATGACGACGTCTTGACGCGTGGTGTTTCCTCAAGTGTCGCAACATTTTTGTTGTCGCCGCTGGATTTTGAAAAGTTCAAAATCTTTCGGCGACCCTGATATGTCAGTCAATGACGCCGGCAGTCACTGAAAAACTCACCACGTGGGACAGGCCCTTTAGTTTTGTTTAGTTTGAGCTAGTTTGGAGATACTTCAGCCCATGCAGACCATTGATCACCTAGTTCCATGTTGTGTCGGAAGGAATTGCAGATGCTGATTTACACCGAACATAGACACAAAAAGCTGGACTAACTCAGCGGGTCAGGCAGTATCTTGGGAAAAAATGAATAGATGACATTTCGGGTTGAGACCCTTCTTCAGACTACCATGTTATCCCATTTGTTCATCCGGTACCTATACATTAGGATTTTGAGCCTCTCTTCATTAGTTCTGAAACAAAACAATTTTGAAAATAAATCCTTATTCATTTTAGAATTTAAAAAATATATATATTTGAAGGGGAATTTTTACATAATCCCTTCCTGTTCTGTTTCTTTAAATAAGTCCTATTTTGCATTTCACTGTTCATGAATGAGTATAGCTGGCCAACCATGATCAGTAACTGAGTTCAAGGAATAATCTGGCCAACTGTGCTTTTGCTTATTTCATGCAAGATCCACCTCAAGATACAAAGATATTTTGTGCTTAAAGTTGGTCTGAGATGCAAGGAAACTTTCTGTTCAGTGCAACAAGGAGCAATAGGAGAAACAAATGAGAACAAGCGGAATTCTAACCAATTGGTTGCAATGTCATGGAGTTTTGTTGATATTACCTCAGGGGATCAGAGAATCAATTTCATACAGCTTTAGCTTCTTGGAAGTTTTACCTGTCGTAATACACTTCCCTGATGAAATGTAAAGTCCATGATAAGGCAAATTATACACCGTCTGCAGAAGAAGCCAAACTTGATGGATCAAACAGCTTATTCTGAAACCTCACTATCTTATCTTTCTGTTTCTTATGCTCTGTAAGGTTATTGCTTCAGGGTATATTTTCAGACGCTGGACAACCCGTGGTCAAGTACCATCCAATCTATTTGGTTGGCTAATGCAATGGCTTAATAAAAGATTGAACAGTACACATGACGGATGCTCCACTTTTAATTGTTGCGTGTGCCCATTCTCTGCCGTGCGTGGGTCAGACTGTGAAATAATTGGTTCTCATTTTCCAGCTGGTTCAAGCAGATACTAACAAAAGTAATTGAGTCACCGGCTTGAAATGCATCTGAAGACCATGGCTTGAATTATACTCAAGGCTTCTGGCACCTTGTGTTGATCCCAATGCTCCCACTCCCATGCCACGCAATGCCACACATACACGCGCACACACACACATACACGCATGCGCACACACGCATGCGCACACGCACATGCGCACACCCACACAGCTACACACACCCACACTCACACACACACACACACATGCACACAGACACACACATACACACACACACAGCAGCACACACACACACACACACACACACACACACACACACACACGCACCGCACACACACACACACAAAAAACACGCACCACACACCACACACGCACACACACACACACCACGCAGTACACCACACTCACACCCACAAACCCACCTATACACACTCACACACACAGCAACACACACACCACACACACACACACATATACACACACACACAGCAACACGCACACATACGCGTGCACACATACACACACCCACATATATACACATCCGCACTCACACACACAGCAACATGTGCACACACACCCACATATATACACGCCTGCACTCACACACACACACACCCACACTCACACACATAAACACACACACACGCGCACACGCACGCGCAGACATGCACACATGCACACACCCACTTGTACACACACACAAACACACACACACAGCAACACACACACAGACATGCACATACACACACACATGCACACATAAACACACATATACACACACCCGCACTCACAAACACACAGCAATACACACACTCACGCAATACACACACTCACGCACAAACACACACTCTCTCCCACAGACGCACTAAACTTTAGTGGCCACATTTTGTTTATCCTTAATACTTTTCTATCTCAGTCTTTCCACAAAGCCTATCTGTCTGGGCGCTGTGACCAGGTCACAAGCATATAATTTGAGGTCCTATCACAACAATATTTATCAAATGATAAATGAAAGATAAAAGAAACACAAGGAAATATGTCACACTAGAAATACATCTGACTCCTCAGCCAAGAAATCTTCCTCAGATTCAGTGCTAACACCAGCATATCCGGCAATTCCAGGCCTCAGTTCACAGGTGGGTAGGCATCTGGTGGTCATCAGCATGATCCAGCACAACTGTGTAGGAGGGAACTACAGATGCTGGATTAAACCGAAGATAGACACAAAAAGCTGGAGTAACTCAGCGGGACAGGCAGCATCTCTGGAGAAACTGCCTCTCTTCAGGGTTTAACTTACAACCCACTGCCACTGATGTATTTTTAAAACTAGTATCCCTTTGCAACCATGTTTTTAAAATGCAACAGAATTTGTTATTCCTGAATTATTTCTCTAAAGATTAAAGAAGATTCAAAACTCCCAAGTTATTGTTCCCTCAGTGGAATGAGGACGGGAGTAGGTTTGATTGTGGGGTCCCATCATTTGAAAAAGACTATAAACATTGAAAGCCAAAGCATATGCTCACACATCTTGAGCCTGTTGAAAAGCGATCTTTCAGTAGTTTGCTTTCAGTCCATCTGGAGCATGGATTGTAAATTTATTTTTACAGTGGTGGCAAGTTTTGCCATAATCGTGACAATGCTCACGAAATTTTGGGTGTAAACCACCGCAATTACCAGAGGATCGGTTACCTTCCCTGGGGCTGTAGGCGGTTGTCGAGGGGTTGTTAATGTTTGTCGTGGGGACCTATAGAAAGCATGGACATTGCAGTGAGAGTGTGGTCCCGACCCCAGGGTTTTGGCATGGCTATCGGTGTACTCTGCAACCCGGAAGGCACTTTCTGCCTTATCTAGTGTAGGCTCCTCATTCCAGAGCAATTAATTTCTCACCTTGTCATTCAGGATGCCATATACAAGTCTGCCGCGGATGAGTACGTCGCGGACTTCAAAGTGGCATCTGGCTGCAATGCTCTTGAGGGTGCCTATGTAGGATTCGACCGTCTCGCCCTCTTGTTGGCTATGGGAAAAAAAAAACTTGTGGTGCTCCATGATAACGTTAGTGTGAAATTGGCACAGAACTTTAGGAGAAGGCAGGCGGGGTCTCTGATGGACTCTGCCGGGGTCACAACATGTGTTACTGCATTAGTATGTTCTGGGGCGTAGTAAAAATCCTGTGCCCGCAGGGCAGCCTCTGTGCCCGCTACATTGAGGAGAATTGACGCAACGTGTGGGGAGCAGTTCCCGGATGGGCAGCATCTATGAAAATTTCGAATTCCACTACAAAGATCTGCCAACGTTCGGCAAGTTCACTGTCGAACACCGAAGGATCTGGTTTACGACAAGAACCTGCCATGGCTCGTTGTTAAAAAAATAAACTAAAATAAATTCAGGCAAAAGAGTTGGAGAAGTGGCTCAAGACTCAGACACCATGTTTATTAATAGAAAGATTAAACGAGAACTTACCGTTTGATCTTTATTTTATGAGAAGTCGCGATGAGGGATTACGTGAAGAAGCCCGCCAGCCCACATGTGCGTCAATCTTCAAAGTAGCTGTATGAAACCACAGAATAGTTGCTGACCTAAGCTATAGAAAGATTGAAGGCTCGAACTACCGAATGATCTTTATGAAAATAGGGTCGGGAGTGGAGGGCACGTAATCCATCATCGCAACTTCTCATATAATAAAGATTAAACTTCAAATGGTAAGTTCTCGTTTAATCTTTCTATTTAATTTCGAAGTCACGTGAGTGACTACCTGAAGATTTCATCGCTCTGTGGTTTCATGCAGTGAGACAATCTGTGTATGAAACAGATAAACCATTAATGGTAGGAAAAAACATGTTATTAATAACAAGATGCTCACTTGCATACATGGCCATTGCTCTAAACTGGCCTGTAGTCCCAATAGACTGGTGAGTTAGACAATAACTTATGCAACAACGTGCATAACTCTATCTGCAAATATCCAGACATATTCCACCATATGTTATAATTTATTCATCCGCACAATGTAATATTTCGTGCTGTATGATGAAAGGGAAATCCATTATATTGGCTGTTAATGAGCCATCAGCAATATCTTGAGACTATTGAAACAAAATAACTATCTTCCATTTCCTAGGCACTCGCAGTTGAGTGCACTTGTATACCTAAGGATATCCCTGATCTCTGCTCCGGTGGGTATGCTGTCAACCTCAAATGTACGTAATCCTGCTTATTTGCTCATGAAATTATTTCTATAACAAGCTACCCTTATGTCAGTATGACGTGGAGACAGAGATTGAGTAAAGGCTGTGTTCTGTATGCTGAGATCAACTGCTGAAAGCATAATCATGGTAAGATACTGGTCCCATTAGGAACATTTTGAGGAATATTTCAATAACCATTTACTGATATACATCGCACATTACAATGAGTGTAGGCTATTAGAGTGGTCAAATAAAAAACACCCTGCATAACATTAGAGAATAGTGGGTGAAGAACCAATCATCTACGTCCCATTTATGGTATTACAGAAATGATAAAGCAGCACAAGCAATGTCAATTGTGCGGTCCCATAAAGTTTCTCTCGGCTCAAACTGGAAGCCACACAAACCTCTGTTACTTCCGTATAAAATTGACTCACATATGTTGTTCACAAGCTGCTCATACGATTGTGCAGAGCTAGCTGCCCGACAAGACAGGCTGTCCCAGCCGTCACTCTTGACTGAGTAAATAAGAGTTGCTTCAGCCGCCTACCATGTTGTGATTGAATAGGAAAATTGGTACTGTTAAATTTCATGTTGCCTCACTTGTAATATCGCAAAAGATATCTACCGACAACCCATACGTTTTATCAGTTGTCGGTAGATATCTTTTTTACTCGATTACATTATGCCCTTTAATCTGAGAAGGGAAGCACAGGATTTCACCACTAGCATTGTTATTAAAACAGCAGAATCTGTGCCTTATGTGTGTAGACATGACAGAATATGCAACTACAAGATCGATTCTCTGAGTCAGTTAAATTGCAGACACCTAATCATCCATCTTAAACTGGGTAAGTAAACCCACAATTTGATTAGCCTAATGCTAACCCGATTCAGCCTGCACCATATTTCTGTAATCTTAAGAAATATACCCCTCCAGTCCTTGGCCAGACCACCCATCCTCGGATGAGTTGTCACTGAGTGCACTCCGAACCCTTGTTCCTCTGTTGATCCTACGGATGGAAATATTTTGGCTTTCCTACCCGCAGAAGATGCATTATCTAATTATTCATACATGTCGCTGATAATATATAATCAGCAGCTAATGACTAGAGCTGAAACCACAGTCTCCCTTAGATATGGGAATACGAGTTCCCTGTCAACTCTTGACTAAGAGTCATCATGAATGCATAGCGTTTTCCTTCAGAGTGGAGATTAATATAATGCAAGGCTGAATCAAGAATTACCTCACAGACCTTTGACTGAGACCACATGTCTAAGTCTCCAAAGTGCATAATACAATCTGTTTGACCCACCACTCAATCAGGAATACTAGTATTGAGAGTCTATGGATTATTATGAATACATTGTTGATTCACGACATGAACCTGCAGGTCAGATAAAGTTATAATATATGCCAGACGAGCTCCCTGCTGGTAACTACCTGTCCCAGAGATGATGGCAATGATGATTCCAATGAACCAGTAACTCTGCTAACTGAGGAGAAATAAACCATATGTTGAGAAAAACTTCAACTACTTTAATCTATTGACCAGTCTGATAACCTCTCATAGATGATGAAGCAGTGCTTCTCTGGTCACAATGACTCGTATGGGCAGCCAGTTTCATGATGGTCTACCCCTGATCCAGGGTAACCAAACTGTTCCAACTTGGAACTTACAGAGGTTACTGTGTAAGGCACCTTGCCAATGTCTCTACATCAACCTGATCTTATCTCAGAGATAGTGAAAAAATGACTAGACAGCCCATTCTGGCAGTAAACCCAAGCTGGGCTGACAGACTGCTTCATTTCAGAGTTTACGGAGGTTAATAACGAGACCTTACTTACCAGCGTCTCGAACCCCAGGTCGATTTTCTTTTGTTGGAGCTTCAGCAAAGTTCCATTTGCAGACTCTGTCCATCATGCTTGTCATTCCTGTTAGATAGTTGATGCCGCTGGCCAAATTCTCTTGTAGTGGCTTGTCCGTCCCCGAGGGAGCAGCAATTGTAGAGGCAAGAGGACACAGCTGTTCCTCATGCGATTGTCGTACATCGTGAATGACAGCATGGGATCCCGGCACATAGTCATGCTCGGGGTCATGTTCAGAGTCAGTGCATACTGATCTCTGACACTCTTTTACAGTGGGAGAAAAATTGCACCCTGAACCAGACGTTGCCATATCCGTATGCCTCGGACTGTCTGTGCATGCTTCCGTAATACAGAGCATAATATTTATAGCTCCATCTCCATCACTTCATACATCCGAGTGGGAGGACTTATGGAACCCTGAACCAGGAGCTGCCTCAGGCTTGTGTGCATATACTTTGGCACCATCTCCATCACTACGTTCATCTGAGTGGGAGGAATATTGCAACCCTGAACCAGGAGCTGCTTCAGGCATTTGTGCATATACTTTGGCACCATCTCCACCATTCTTTTCATACGAGTGGGTGGAATATTGCAACCCTGAACCAGGAGCTGCTGCCTGACTGCCTTCGTATCACGGAGCATTTCTTGTGCCACCATCTGATTCATCAGATGTTTTGATTGAGACAAACATCCAATCACATCTGCCATAGATGTCCCAAATCAAATCATCCGACAAGACTTATCCCACAGACTTGGCTTTGACTTTGCCCTGACTTGCGGTTGTCAGGCTGCTCCCTTCAGCAGTCAACATGACTGGCTGTGCAGATAGGTGCTCTGTTGGCATCATCTTTAACTTACCAGACAGGTTGCACCTGCTAGTGACTCTGAGTCCTTATTCCCTTCTGGAGCTCCAACAGAGTATTACAGTGAAGGACTGGAGTGCCTCTGGCTCCCATGTGAAGCTAGACAGAGTGGGAGAAATACTGCAACGCTGCCAGGTGTTGCCACAGGCAATTACATTCATATGATTAAAAGAAACATATCGCCATTAACTCAGACATTCAACTGCTTATCGTTATGCAGATAGTTTAAATATTTTATAAAGAATCTCCAACAGTCCCCTCCAGTATTTTTTAGCGGAAATTACTAGGTGTAGCTCCCACTGGTGTCTGATAGGCTTCTTAAGCCAGGAGCACTGGACTTGTAATGGGAAGACCAATTTCACTACACCATTGGTATACATGATAAAAAATGTAGTGTAATTATCATTTTAATATAAACTTTATTGGTATAAGATATATTGTTATATTCCCGAAATAAACATCTACTATATGCTGCTGCAGCATAGCTTCGGTGCTGCTACAGCTGAGCTTACCTATGGCTATTTTTAACTCACCTTCTGCCGCAATATGAATCCTAGCTCCTTACGGAGCCCCACGCTCCTATGGAGCCACACACCGCCTCCAATTTCAGCTACCTGCTCTTGTTCAGAGCTCGAGTGGCAGCCTCCACAAATCCAGCGTCTAAGGAGCCCCATAGGGGCCTGCAAAATATGGCCGCTTGCTCCCGTGCGGAGCTCGAGCGGCAGTCAGAGCTCGAGCGGCAGTCCTAAGGGCCTCACAGTGGTCTCCAAAATCAACGGCCTGCTCGCGTGCGGAGCTGGAACAGCCCCGCAAAATAGTACTCTAGCTCCTTCTGGAGCTTTCACCACGGCCCAAACCCTGGCCGCCTCCATAGCTACCTCGGGCCCGCTATCGGAGCGGCCCACTGGAAAGAAATTGAAATTGAAAAGAGAGAGCGAGAGAGAGAGAGAGAGAGAGAGAGAGAGAGAGAGAGAGAGAGAGAGAGAGAGAGAGAGAGAGAGAGAGAGAGAGAGAGAGAGAGAGAGCGAGAGAGAGAGAGAGAGAGAGAGAGAGAGAGAGAGAGAGAGAGAGAGAGAGAGAGAGAGAGAGAGAGAGAGAGAGAGAGAGAGAGAGAGAGAGAGAGAGAGAGAGAGAGAGAGAGAGAGAGAGAGAGAGAGAGAGAGAGAGAGAGAGAGAAGAGAGAGAGAGAGAGAGAGATGAGAGAGAGAGAGAGAGAGAGAGAGAGAAAGAGATTGTGTTTTCTTCTCAGCTCTGCGGTTTGAGAAGGATTGAAGCAGCCTTTCAAGGATTTTGCTGTTGGAGAAGGAACAGAGGCAGAGGGGCTTCATAGTTTAACTTATCGTTGGGCTGTTGAAGCTTTACCTCTGGTCTAGGATTCCTCTACTAGTGCGAAAATTCCTGAGATTTTCTCTACATTGTCGAGGGTGCGGTTCTCGTTGGCGGACTGCCAAGAGTGCCTGGAGATCGAGGGCACGAAGATTGCGGTGTCTTTGTCTTTTTTTGCACCGTTTCTCTGCCCTAAATTCATTTTGCACAGTGCGGCTGCCTGGCTTAATGTGAAGAAGGTACTTTTGCTTCTGGCTCGACTGGGATAGAGCTTCCCAAAAGCTGCTCTCGGCTGTGGACGAACTTGGGGACTTTCCTGCTTCAGCTGGAGGTTTCTGCTTTCTGCTGCCTGTCTTTGACTGTGACTGTTTCTGGAACTTAACTTGGAGCTGAGCTGCTGGGGTGCCTGGAGCTGGTTTGTGCCTCTGTCAGGATGGCGATGGCTGGGGCGCGGCCGAAGGTCCGGACCTACGCAGTGGCTACAGTGGCGGGTACGAGGCCATCTGAGCATGAGCCTCATGTTGACTTGGATTGGGACGGGTTTGGTATCTCGGTTCAAACTGGGCCTATGATGTCAAGGGGAGACATTACAAAGGCCTTGAATGAACTTCTTGGGAGGGGAGCTATTGTCTCTTCCGAGCTCGAAAGAGGAAAGGTTGAGGTGATACTAAAGACCCCGGGAGGGTGTGGCCCGAGCATTGGAGCTGGGGTTTCAGTGAGGGGGGGTCCACATACAGGTGGATCTGTGGGTATCCAGGGTGAGACCGGTTCTCCTGCGGAGTGCCCCACAATGTATTCCAGACGCATCACTTATTCCACACCTGTCTAAGTTTGGGGGAGGTGCGGTCTAAGTGCTTTAGGCTCATGCACCCTGGGGGGGACCCAGAGGAAAAAGGGGTCTTCAGTTTCAAGAGGAGGGTGTTCATGAAGGTGGGTGAGGGGGATGGCGCTGAGGGGAGTTTCGAGGTGGATATAGGGGTCTCCCTAGAACCGTGCGTTGGAGTTGGGAAAGGCACGGTGTCATGCGTGCGGCGAATGTGGACATCTCCGGAGGGAGTGTCCTACTCGCTGGGTCACTGCGAGAAGTTCTAGCGCAGCGGCCCAGGGATGCGCTGCTGGCCCATCCGGCGTGGCCCGTCAAACTCAGTGGCGCGGGGTGGTACTGCTGACCCGGCTAGGGCTGCCAGCTCTGCCCTCGGTGATCCAGGGCGGCAGTAATAGCCCATCTGGGCCTGCAGGTTCTGCCTTGGGGACCCAGGGCAGAGATAGCCCCCGCCCCCCATGCCTTGAACCTGTGGTGGCGGCTGAAGGCGGGGCACAAAGGGGGAGGGGGGGTGAGGAAGGGGGCAATTGGGAGAAGCAGCGGCAGGAGATGAAGAAGGAAAGTAGAAAGTCCGCCCGAGCGAGTAAAACGGGAGCGGGTGTGCACCTGCCGAGTTCTGATACCACCCCAAGGGGTGCCTGCCAGCTCCAGTGAGGTGCAGTTTGCACCTGTCGTTGTCCAGCAAGGAGCTGAGGTGGTTCAGACGGGGGCAGGGAAGCTAAAAGGTGCAGATGGTAAAGTGGCTGGGGATAGTGTGGAGGCCGAAGACACTTCTGTTATGGAGGTCACCGTACTGCCACATGCTAGCGGGCCAAAAAAGGAGGTTAGTGCCTGGCGAGGAAGAGCAAGGGGCGTGGGTCCAAAATGAGGGGATGTCTTTTCTCCAGACCCTCCACCACTGATGTGGTTTGGTGGTCTTGAACAGGTGTCCTCCGGTCGGAGGTTGGGCCTCTATCTCAGGGATCTTCCGCGAGTATTATAAGACCATGTGATGCGGTTGACTCCTCTGGTGGTGTGTCCTCGGAGCGGAGGATGCCCCTTCGTTTCAGGGACCTCTGAGGGAGTTATCTCATCGGGTGTTGAGGTTAGCTCCCCTGGGTGTGTGTCCTCTGGGTCGGAGGAGGTCCCTCGTTTCAGAGACCTCGGACTCGCGAGGGTGGTCTTGGCACGCCAGATGATGGGGTTTAGCTCCCCTGGTAGTGTGCCCCCTGATGAAAAACGGGGGATGAGCAGAGTCAGCCCGAAGGTGGGAGGTTCAGGGGCATTGGTGTACCACTCTGTGCTCCTTATCAGAGCCCAATGGAGGTGCTGGGCGGGTCGTGCTGCCTCTCAGGCTGAGGTCGGCAGGGGAGAGTTTAAAGGCAAGAGGAGATTCTCTGGGTGTTGCCTGTGGAGAAGGGGTACTCTGGGTGCTGTGGAGGTCGGGTCTGTTTCGGGTCGTGATCCTCCTTCAGTTTCCGAGTGCCAGTGCACCACAGACCCTGGGGGTGCCTCTTGTTTTTTCTTCCCCAGGCCCAGACGTGGAGTGGTGATGGGAGAGTGCAGGGCCCAGCCAGTCAGTGGGCTGCTTGTTGATCGGTCAGGGGTGTCGGGAACCCTTCCCTGGCATTGATCCTGGGGGTGGGTGGCATGATGGAGGAGGGGGAGAGTGATGGGGCCAGTTTGTGTAGCGGGAATTAGTGAACGATTCCGAGAGTTCTGGTCTTTCAATTTTTGATAAACGACCCATGGGAGCTGCACTGGCAAGCTTGGTGTTTCAGGTGCGAGTCGGGTTGGCCGAGTGCCCAGACTCCAAGGCCGTGTATCATGCAACAGTTATCTGTGAGGTGCGAGAGATTCCTAGAAGCAAGTCATACTCTCAGAACAAAATATGGGTGCTGCAAAAGAAACGGTGGGAGGATTGGCCAGCTTTGATTAAGACTCGAGGCTATCCTTGGCAACAAGGACAGCGATCTTCCTGACTCTGAGAAGAGACAGTTTGGGGACTTTTTGGAGTTCCTCAGAAAGAGAGTCTAGGCGGAGTGTGAGGATCTCAATTTAGTGTGCTGCACATTCACAGCTTAGCTACATTAAATTTAAACGGGTAAAGTAGAGAGAGTTTTCGCAGATTTCAGCTTTTATCAGTCCTTAGAGAGGGGAAATTTGCCGGGTGTTTTCTGCAAGAGACGCATACTGTTGTTAGTGATGAACCCACCTGGCGACTGGAGTGGGAAGGGGGGGTTCTACATGAGCCATTCTCAGCTCGAACTCGAGTGGGGGTGGCCTTTCTGTTGGCCCCGAATTTTCTGCCAAATGTTTTTAAAAGTGCAAGAAGTTGTGCCAGGACGTTTGCTCCATTGGCCGTGAGCTGGATGCATGCCGTTGCATTTCATTAACGTGTATGCCCCTAGCTCCGGCACGATGCAGGGCCGGCCTACTTCAGGAGGTGACTGCTCTGTTGAGCACAATTGATAGGGGAGAGTGTGTCTTCCTTGGTTGGGGATTTTAAATTGCACCCTTGAGGCGCGAGACCGTTCTGGTACTCAGTGTGCCCCTGCTTTAGCGAAGAAGCTGAGAGGGTTGAGTTTGAATCCTTTGAGTTGGTTGATGCTGGCGGAACCTCCACCCGGATTCCACTGCTTTTTTCGCGGAGTCTGAGGGTGGTGGTTCCCGCATTGATCGAATATATATTTCACGAGCGTTTGTTTCCCGTGTCTCGGCGGCATCAATGCGGCTGGTGCTGTGCTCGGACCACTGTCTGGTGCGTGTGGATTTCAATCCAGCGCGCGCTCGGGCTGGGTCCGCGTACTGGCACTTTAACAACAGGCTGCTGGAGGATCGGTGTTTCCGGGAAGCATTCAGTCGGTTTTGGGGGAAGTGGAGAGAGAGGCAGAGGTGCTTCTCTTCCCTTAGGCAGTGGTGGGATGTGGGGAAAGCTCACATCCGTCTCTTTTGTAAGGATTATACGTGGGGGTCGACCGGAAAGCGGGACTCAGCGGTCGAGAGGCTTGAGAGGGAGATACTGGACGCAGTCTCGTCTGGGTCGGTTTGGTGAAGACTCCTGCGAATGGGGAGAGTTTCAGATGAAGAAGGAAGCTTTGAGGAGCCTGCTGCTTGAGCGGTCCCGAGGCGCCTACGTGAGGTCGCGGGTCCAGATGCTGCACGATCTGGACCGAGCTTCGCCTTTCTTTTTCTCTCTGGAGAAGGGGCGGGGAGCTCGCAAACAGCTCGTGGAGCTGCTCGCAGACGACGGGTCCTCTGTCACTGATCCAGAGAGGATAAGTGCCTTGGTCAGGTCCTTTTATGGGTCCCTGTTCACTGCGGATAGATTCAACAGGGAGGCTCAGCGAGATATGTGGGAGGGTCTGCCGACTGTAGATAGGGGGGTGGCAGATCTTCTTGATGGCCCCTGTATCTTTGGAGGAGTTGACTCGTGCCCTGCATCCAGCTCAGGAGCGGTAAGTCCCCCCCTGGGATGGATGGGCTTGACGTAGAGTTTGTTTAGAGCGTTCTGGATGTTCTTGGTGGAGATTACATGTTGGTTCTGGGGGAGAGCCTGGCGACCGGGGAGATGCCCCTCTCGTGGCGTTAGGGCAGTTGTTGTCCTGCTGCCCAAAAGGGTGAACTCCGCTTGTTGAAGAACTGGCGCCCGGTCTCTCTCCTATGCATAGAGTATAAAGTTTTTGCACGGGCAATGGCAAATCGCCTGGGCTCCGTGCTGTCTCAACTGATTCATCCTGACCAGTCCTATACAGTCCCTGGCAGGTCCATTCAGGATAACATCCACCTGGTAAGGACCTGATTCATCTAGCCCAGGGCACTGGTCAGCCAGCTGCTTTTCTGTCTCTTGATCAGGAGAAGGCTTTTGATATGGGTGGAACATGAATACCTTTTCGGGACGTTGCAAGCGTTTGGGTTTGGGCCGCATTTCGTGGCCCGGGTCCGGCTTTTGTACACTGCAGTGGAGTGCCTTGTGAAGGGTTCAATGGTGCGTTGTTGTCTCCCTTTTCATTTTGGGAGGGGGGTCCGTCAGGGTGCCCCATGTCGGGTCAGTTATACTCGGTCTGTGTGGAGCCGTTCCTGTGTCTTCTTCGGAGGAGGTTGACAGGCCTGGCCCTACCTGGCCCGGGGGTGGAGGTGGTTCTTTCGGCGTATGCCGATGATGTATCCTTATGCTCACTGATCCTGGTGACCTGCGGAGGATGCGTGACTGCCAGGAGATTTTCTCGGCTGCATCTTCTGCTAGGATTTAACTGGAGTAAGTGTTCTGGACTTTTAGTGGGTGAGTGGCAGGTAGACTCCCTGCCAGAGGAGATGGTAATGTTTGCGTGGAGTACCACGCACCTCCTCTATCTGGGGGTGTACCTGAGTCCCACTGAGGATGCTTGGCCGGCAAACTGGCGGGAGTTGGAGACGAAAAGTGATCGCCCGGTTGGGGCGCTGGTCAGGCCTGCTTGGAGTTCTTTCCTTTCCTGGGAGGGTTTGCTGGTCATAAACCAGCTGGTGGCCTCCATGTTATGGTACCGGCTGGCTACTCTTGTGCCGCCCTCTATTTTTGCAACTGCTTTACAGAAGAAGCTGGTAGATTTCTTTTGGGGGAAATAGGAAGACACTGGGTTTCCGCGGCGGTCCTGAGTCTCCCGTTAGAGGAGGGCGGCCAGTCCTTGGTATGTGTGCGTACCCAGGTGGCAGCTCTCCGCCTGAGGACTCTGCGGAGGTACATGTACGAAGAGAACCCACCCAGATGGCACGCTCTGGCCACGTATTTTTTCCGTCGGGGTCGTTGTCTAAGGGGGGTCTCACGGCTCCCGGTGGCGGGTATCAGTCGACCCGCCCTAAGGGGCTTGCCTGTCTTCTACCGGGATGTGCTAAGAGTGAGGAATTTGGTTGTTTTCAGCCAGCGTGTTGTTCCAAGAGGGGAGGGGGTTGTCGTGGCTGCGGGAGTGGCCGGTCCTCACCCTGTTATGGCGGGTGTCGAGGAGAGGCGAGTGCCTAGAGTGGTTCTGATAGAGCTTACCCCGCTCCGTCAGATCTGCTCATCGGGCCTAGGATCCGGGAATATTTCTCGGGGTACCGGTTCCACACAATCTAAGCCGCCTTTCTGAGATGACCAGCTTGCCATTTCGTGATGTGAAGAGACGCACACTGTACAGGATGCTCCTGCACATTTTGCACCTCCTTACCTTCGTCTCCCGTCCGATACACCATAGCGGACGGTGTTACCACCTGAAGACGGGGAGGTCCTCAGTGGGGGTCCTTCTATAAGCGAGTTGTTCCCCTTTACATTGGGGACCTGGGGTGGAGAGTGTTGCACAGAGCGGTGGTTTGTAATAAACTTTTGAGTCGGTTCACGGGCTCGTCCGCAGCATGTAATTTCTGTGGCGAGCAAGAGACCGTGTTCCACGTGTATATGGAGTGTGAGAGGCTACTGCCCCTGTACCAATATCTGAAGGGGTTGTTCCTCAAGTTCTGGTTGCATTTTAGGTCCCACGATTCTAGTGTTCGGACACAAGGCAGGGAGTGGGGAGAGCCGAGTGGGGGGGGGGGGGAACTTCCGGTCGGTTTGCTCTGGGCCTGGCCAAGATGGCCATTCGTGGGTCCAGGCCAGCGGGCGGTCGATGGTCAGGCTAGAGTCGGCTGCCTGCCCCTTTTCCGGACCTACGTCCGTGCACGTGTGTCCCTGGAGCGGGAACATGCGGTGTCCACGGGGACTCTGGAGGCCTTCCGTGGGCGCTGGTCACCGCGTGGGGTTCAGTGTATTGTGAACAATGATTGTATTGTTGTACTATAATGGTTGTATATAGTGCCATTTTTGATTATGGTTTGATGTGTTGTATTATATGATTGTGTCAATAAAGTTTTTGAAACTAAAAAAAAAAAAAAAAAAAAAAGAGAGAGAGAGATGATTGAACTTGCTAGTGTAAAGCTGTGTAGTACTGTAATACCAGTAAAGGGTGGCATGCACATATGTGTAGTGGAGATTATAAATGGCATGGATTAATAAGGGTTAATCTACACCTTGCTTTCCCTCTCTCTCCATCCCTCCCCCTTCCCAGTTCTCCGACCACCAGCCCTACTGTCTCCGACTACATATTATCTCTGTTTGCTTTGTTGTTACCTTCTCCCAGCTAACAATGATCTATTGTGGGTACACAAAAGACTGGAGAAACTCAGCGGGTGCAGCAGCATCTAAGGAGCGAAGGAGATAGGCGACGTTTCGGGTCGAGACCCTTCTTCAGACTGGTCAGGGATCAGGGAAACAAGAGATATAGACGGTGATGTGGAGAGATAAAGAACAATGAATGAAAGGTATGCAAAAAAGTATAACAATGATCTATTCTACACTTTCCTTGATGTCCATTCCCTTTGTCCTGTTTTCACACCTTATACTTCCTTATTTATGTATCTCCCTTTCCCCTGACATCAGTCTGAAGAAGGGTCTCAACCTGAAACTTCACCCATTCCTTCTCTCCAGAGATGCTGCCTGTCCCTCTGAGTTACTCTAAGATTTTAGGTCTACCTTGGGTTTGCATGAATGTTTGTATGGTATATCTGATCTGTTTGGCTAGCATGCGAAACAAAACATTTCACTGTACTTATAATCTCAGTGTACTGATAATAATAAGTACATTATTATGTATAATAATACGTAATAATAAGTACACCGTGACAATAATAAACCTAAACCTAATAAGAAATTACCATACTCATCCCATTTTCTTTATATTAGTTACTGCATATTTGTTTTGCTCGCTTATGTAGATAAAATTCATCTTAGTGCTACAAAATTGAGTTGGCGTCTGGGAGGAGTGCATACATTTCCCCCCAAACTACTGACCTACTTTTGAAAAATCTCACTCTTCGAAATTATATGTTTCATAGTCGAGGACTCTATTTTGTCAGCAAGCTGTTGATTGTGGAGTGAAATTGACTTCAGAGAGGAGATTTTGCCCTTACAGTCAGTTGATCTTGCCAATCCCAGTAATGTTCTTCTTGGGGCAAGCATTTGTTGTTACACAGCAAAGTGTGTCTTGTAATTAACTGAATTGGAATATGTAAATGAGAACTGATGATTATGTGTTGATATCCCCAAAGGCACTGATACTATTCAGCACCTTCCAAGTTTCAAGTTAAGTTATGACATAGTCCTCTCTGTCAAAGGGCACAATGATTATATCCTTCAACATTTAATGTAGAGATGTGATTTACTAATGATAGAAAATTAATTCTAATTAATGTAATTTGAATATGTATATTAGACTTAATTGCCATAATTGATTTATTTACTGTAATAAATATATCAAAAATAGCATGTGCTTTGAATTCTGGGTAAAGTTAGTGATTTGATTGACTGAACTATTTCAATATGTAATTTGGTCATAATCATAATTCTCAGTTTAGATTAATCTGTGCCATACCAACTAAAACACCATTATGATTTTGAAAATCATGTTTGCTCTGAGTAAAGCTATCTCTAATATTTCTGTTAATTTGTGCTGTTTTCCCAGAGTCAAACTCACATAAATGTTCTTAAGATCATAAGTGATCGGAGCAGAATTAGGCCATTCAGCCCATCCTGTCTACTCCGCCATTCAAGCATGGTTGATCCATCTCTCCCTCCTATCCCCATTCTCCTGCCTTCTCCCCATAACCTCTGACTCCTGTACTAATCAAGAATCTATCTCTGCCTTAAATATTTCCACTGACCTGGAGTCCACAGCCTTCTGTAGCAAAGAATTCCACAGATTCACCACCCTCTGACTAATGTTCTCAAGAGTGGTGCAATGTCAGATATTCAACCAATTTTGGCAGCATAGAGACTTTGAATAGTCAAAGGGTCAGTCTACTTTTCGAAAACCAGGATGAATGTAGCCGTCAGGTGTGAGGTGGTCTCGGGGCTGCTGTACCTGCTGCAGGTGTGGCCTTTCTCGGCGATCACTCGGTCTGTATTCCAAATCATTTGGGGATCAAAGATGGAGTGGGTCCGACGGGTCACGATGCAAGTCCACAGACGAAGAAAGGAAAAGCTTACCCAACTTTGCTCTCATTGTGATGGCCACCTTTGTGTGTGGCTGCATCAGGCTGTGGGTAGAGCCAAAAAATAGCCTTCCATGAAAGCTGGCCACTGTGTCGGATCAAGTGCATTGTGGATGATGATAACATTGTAATCTGATGACTGATTGACTGATGTTTGCACACAGCGGGGCAGTTTAGATCTTTGCAGTTCTCTGTAAGTGTGATTAATTGAATGAAATCTCCTTGTTAAGGAAAAATAAGAATGTGGGCACTGAGTGTCATTACCTGCTGAGATTCTACCTGATGTTGCGAAGGATTGGCCTGGCAGCGATTCGGCACAATATGCCAGTCTGCTGGACATTGCTGCACCACTGTCCTTTGTGGACCAGTTCTACGAGACCTTTGACCAGAAATCCATCAGAACATCCCACAAGCACTACAAGACAAGGACCTGATGGATCCTGTGGCTTGGTTCCCTGAGCAGACTGCCCAGTTTGTCTGGTGAAATGCCTCATCACCAGAACTCATCAACAGGCACCAAGCCATCTCTTGGCTGGCAGTGAGAGGGGCCATCCCAGTCAAACCCTTCCTGTACCATCGGAGTCTTACTACCGATGCCTGCTGCCCTCAGGATGGCTACCATGGAGAGGAGATGGTTGCCCACCTCTTCTCACAGAGCGAAGGGGGTCTCGAGAAAGATTCAAGGGTTCATCTTGTCACAGTTCATCCTGATCAGCTCTGTAAACAGAGCAGTCTCTGATTTATGGGCAGTTCCCAGGCATACCTTTGGAGATGGACGTCAAGTGCTGCTGGAAGATCATTAACTCGTGAAAAACGCTCTGCCTGAAACTTGTTGGCCTCCCAGCACAGTGAGATGTCCATCAGGAAATGTTGCCGACTGCCTCGCTCCAGACCTCAGTAGTATGTGCTGAGGGACGCACTGAAGCTCGGTGCAGCCAACGCCAAGGCTCTGTGGGGGAGGACCACAGTCTAGGGTCCTTCATGCTGGACATCGAGGGGTTGATTCCAGTGGGGACTCTTCTCAAACAAGGGAAGGGATATTTACACAAGGACCACTGGAGTGGCTGGGGTGGTTTGATGAGGATGACACTGTTTGAATGTATAGACACTGAGAATATCTGAAGAGTTTTTTTGCACAGTTTTTGTTTTGTTTATATTTTTATTCAGAATATTGTTTTTTCTAAATAAAAAAATAACCTGCAGCTACAGTCAGACTGTTGTGCACCTCTCTCCACTCACAGCTCACATTGCTCATTGAAGAACACATGGCTACAACCAAGACTACCTTCCAATGCCCTTCATACCTCAAGTTTCCCTCTCTCCTGTCTCTCAGTCTGAAGAAGGGTCTTGACCCGAGACGTCACCTATTCCGTTTCTTCAGAGATGATGAGTTACTCCAGCACTTGTGTCTTCTGTTTGTAAAACCAGCATCTGCAGTTCCTTGTTTCCACTGAACAATTAGTATTCAGTGCTGTGTGGCACAGTGACCAATCTGGTAAAACTGCAAGTCAGACGCAAGAGATTCCGGTTAAATCCTGATCTCCGGCACTGTCAGCGTGGAGTTTGCATGTTCCCCCTATGACCGAGCTACTCCAGCATTTTTTGTGGATCTTTGGTGTAAACCAACATTCTGCAGTTCCTTCCTACACATCCCTCTTCATATATGACATAACGTGCAACAAACCTCACCCATGCACCAAAGGCACCCATGGGATCACCTTGTGGGAGTCAGCCTACACAAGCCCAAAAGCACAACAAGCTCAGTACCTAACACTTTATCCATGCAGGAAGAAACACTCGTGTCCACACATCTCAGACAAGCAACATCTACATATATTGTGCTTGCACAAGGTAGCACCCACTATAGCCAGATACTATCAGAAATACCAGCTGGCACCCATGTCTGTACCACCCTCCGAGTGTGGTCATTCTCCCCCTCAGCTCCCTAGCCCGGGAATTGTATCAACGTGCAACTTGGTTGATTGAATTGATTGAAAGATACTGCATGGAAACAGACCCTTCAGCCCACCAAGTCCATGTCAACCATCGGTCACCCGTTCACACTAATTCTGATATCTCACGTTCGTATCCATTTACAGAGGCCAATTAACCTACACAACCAGCACGTCTTTGGGATGCGGTTGGAAACTGGAGCACACCCAAGCGGCAAAACTCCACACAGACAGCACCGGAGGTCAGGATCAAACCTGGATCTCTGGCGCTGTGAGGCGGCAGCTCTACCAGCTCTACCACTGTCCTGCCCCTGTTAATCTTTGTCACATATCACAATTTATGATCGCCAATACATTAGTGAGGTCATTGACACTCTTTGGACAAGACACCATCTACTCCTATGTCTTCTGATCTTCTGATCTAATTTCTAAGACCTTATTTTTCAAGTAACAAATACACACTGATTTTACATTTTAAATTTCTTTGGACGCTGTTAATAAATTAATATGGGAGGTGAGCATTTCTAGCAATTTCTTCAAAGATTTCTGGAGTTGAAACTTTGACTGAAGAAACGGAGGTGTGAGAAGCATCTGCACATCAGTGCTTGCTCATGCTGAGCTCCAGGTAGTCAGTCCACAATCTCAGGAGTACCTTTGAGAAGCAAGCAGATGGCAATGAAATACTTCAGCTCAGAGAAGCAGAATAAACAGACTGATGACCTCCCCTCCGACAGATCACACACAACTTGTAGGATGAATTTAGAAGACTGGAGAATATGCATTGGGAATGTGAGGAAAATGACAGAAGTCAACCTTATTCAATGATTAAGAACGTGTATGCCCACAATCGTATAGCATTGGTAGATCCTGGGTATCTGGTGGTCTAGCTTTTACCCAAGTCTGAAGAAATGCGCTGCTTTAGAGATATTAAAGAAACTGGAAATGGAGGAATGATATGTGATAGTCCAACAAGAATGGAAAGCTGCTTTGATTTCTCTCAGTATTTTATCTCCAGATTGGAGAGAATAATTCCGGGGCAGTTCAACCAGGTATTTAACCTGGCAGTTGACAGTGCATGTCAGTGGTGGGCACCTGTGACGAGGGCTACCAAAAGCTACAGAATAGTCAAAACTCACACCTCCAGATTCAGGGACAGTTTCTTCCCCATTGTTTTCAGGCAACTGAACCATCCTACCAACAACTACAGAGCAGTCCGGAGCTGCTATTTACCTGATTAGAGACCCTCAGACTACCGTTGATTGGATTTTACTGGACTTTAACTTACACTGAACGTTATTCATGGATCTGTACACTGTGGATGGAGTCAAGAGTCAAGAGTGTTTTATTGCCATATGTCCCAGATAGAACAATATAATAAATGAGGAAAAAAAGTTCAGTGTGTGTATATATATATTGATTGTAATCTTGTCTTGTCTTTCCGCTGACTGGTTAGCACGCAACAAAAGCATTTCACTGCAACTTAGTACACGTGACAATAAACTAAACTAAACTAATATTGTTGACTTCTTCAGATCGGGGCACTTGATCCCAAATTGTTACTAGTTTAGCGTAACTCCACTGGAACAACAGTGGGCGTGTTACGCATAATGCCAGGATAGTGCTGAGCAGTCAAGAGGGAGGTGTTTTTCAAGGTCATTGTCAAATTTGTGCTTCTGACTGTTATTGACCAGATATGTGTTTTCTTTGGACAATACATAAATCATATTTAATTCTGTTCCTTTTCTGAAATTGAGCCCAAGGATTGTTTACAGCAATCTGAATAGGCAGATTGAGCATAAAATAAATCACATTTTGGTGCATTAATTCTTTCCCAGAATGAATTGTTTTGTGGTTTTACAGTGTCAGACAGCAGGACCAAAGTGGCAATTCAAATTTATATTTGAATATATGGATGCAAAGTACTGTTAGCTTCAAAAATAATCCCAGGACTGATCGTGTAAACAGCACTACCGAGCAACATTTTGTTAAATTCTAACGCGTTGAGATTCTCGGAAAACAAGAACCAATTTTGCCCTGTGTTTCTGTATAACACAAGCATCATTCATTCCAATAAGCATTTAGCAACTTATGGTGAATCACAGATCACAGTCAATATTTTGCTCTTTTTCATTGGGACGTCTCTGAAATGATTACACACTGAAGTGAAGACACATGGAAATGCAAATGCTGGAATCTTGATTAAAACATAAGCGATGGAATAACTCAGCGGATCAGGCAACATCTCTGGAGGACATGGATAGGTGATGCTTCTGGTTGGGCCTAAAGCAGGGTCAACCAGAAATGTCACCTATCCATGTCCTCTGGAGATGCTGCCTGCCTGACCCTCTGAGGTACCCGAGCATTTTTTGTTTTACACTATGAAGTGAGTCCATTTAAATAATATTAGCCCACCTGCATTTATGAAGCCATAGGTAGATGTCATAGAGTCATACAGCATGGAAACAGGCCCTTTGGCCCAGCTTGCCCATGCTGACCAAGGTGCCCCATCCACACTAGTCCCACTTGCCTGCGTTTAGCCCATATCTCTGTAAACCTATTCTATGCATGTATCTGTTTAAGTATATTTTAAATGTCAGTGCAATAATAAGAAATAAAATTGAGGATGAACAAAGAATACATTAAAATAGGAAGAGGGAAAGAGTTTCAAGATGCATAAATGCTCGTGTCGATGTTACACTGGGATAAGACACTAGAGACACGTGAAACTACTGATGCTGGAATCTTGAGAGCTGGAGGCCAGGCAGCATCTGCAGAGGGAATGGACAGACAGCATTTCATTCAGACTTAAAACATTACTGTGGAAGTTTGAGTGTACAATCACAGTCTTCTGATTGTGTACATGACAAAAAGAGCTGCAGGAAAGAACTGCAGATGCTGGTTTAAATCAAGACAGACACAAAATGCTGGAGCAACTCAGCGGGACAGGCAGCATCTCTGGAGAGAAGGAATGGGTGGCGTTTCGGGTCGAGACCCTTCTTCAGACTGAATACATTCTGATTGGTGCAGGCTCATTCACACACACTACAATGTTAAAGCTAAGTGTAAGGAGGAAAGCAAGTTTTCTGTGTAATTATGCAGCTATTTTGATGATCCATTATATTGCCACATTGTTTAATGGATGTTTGCCTTCCAATATAGCAAATGGTTGTATAGTAGAATTCTAAAGATAGTGAACCACCTAATGGACCATTCATTTGTTCTACAGTATATCTCTCAATATCACCGTCTACATCTCTCGTTTCCCTTTCCCCTGACTCTCAGTCTGAAGAAAGGTCTCGACCCAGACTGTCACCTATTCCTTTTCTCCAGAGGTGCTGCCCGACCCGCTGAGTCACTCCAGCCTTTTGTATCTATCTTGGGGTTAAACCAGCATCTGCACATTTTAGCTTCTGGTGGTTCTTACTCATTTTATTGGTAAGTTGCATCTTTCTGTTTAAATGGTAACTCGCTCTATTCTTTGTTCCTACTGCAGCTGTGGTAATGGCTCCTTCACAATCAGGAGCTGAAACTTGCCTCGACAGATGACCTAGAGATAAAAATGCACAGAGTAAAGGATACAATGGCGGGCCGGGATCATAAGCACCCAGCCATTGAGCAGAGCGTCATTTCATATGTAACTTCAACAAAAGGGAAAAGAGGTAAGAGGCAAATCATACTCAAAAGCATCATAAACCATTTTTAGCTGCGGCCGGTAATGGTGTATTCTTATCAAAAGAGCTCTTTAAATATTAGTGCATCTGTAGTGTTGGCGCACAGTGAATATTTCCACTTCAGATGTGAATATTTCTGATGCCTGTGGAAAGTAAGTCAGTATAATAACAGCATTAAAGCTGGATTGGCTCTGCAATTAACACATTGTCCTTACTCTAAGTGGCATTTGTATGGAATTACTGAGGGGACTGCAATCTCCTTAGTGTCTGAATTAAAGCAATTAACTCAAAGTATCAAATACTGAGTGATCTCCACACTATATTTGATTATTGAAATAATAAGATATTTTAATAAAATTAACCTTTCACTCATATCACAAATACTAAAGACAGCTTACTTGAGCATAGAGGACAGAGACAAAAAAAACTCCCCTTTCATAGTGTGCAAACAAAAATGCAGTTTGTTAAGCATTGCCTTGGGTCTTTGATGAATAATAAATTATCTCTCAGAGTTAGGCTCTGAGCAGCCTTCTCAGATATCTTCCACATGTAGATAGACACAAACTGCTGAAATAACTCAGCGGGACAGGTAGCATCTCTGGAGAGAAGCAAGTGGGTGATGTTTTGGGTTGAAACCCTTTTTCAGACTGCAGAAGAGTCTCGACCCGAAACATCACCCATTCCTTCTCACCAGAGATGCTGCCTGTCCTGATGAGTTACTCCAGCTTTTTATGTCAGACTTCTCAGATGCTTTCTTTTTGAATCATTCTGGTCCTTTCCGCTTCTGTCTTTCTTCCCAGTGTCACTACTTCTCTGAACATTTGAATTCTTTAGCTCTTGTTTGGTAACAAAGGAATACATGCCTTGGGAATGGGAAACTGAAGTGGGGGCAGCAATGACTTCTGGTTATGTGTAACCTTCTTTGTGGCTCAATAAACAAACGATGTTTTCCCGCCACTATTGAATCTACCTCCCTTTCATCGCTGTATCTGACTGGTCTCTGGGGCAGTTGGATTTCGGTTTCCTCCCCCACTCAAAAGGGGGAGAAGTTTGTAGGTTAATTGGCTTGGTAACATTGTAAATTGTCCCTAGAGTGTGTAGGATCGTGTAAGTGTATGCGGATTGCTGGTCGTCACGGACTCGGTGGCCCGAAGAGCCTGTTTCCACGTTTTGTCTCTAACCTAAACTAAAACTAAAACGGAACTAATCTGACAGTTTTGCATATTGCATTTCCCTGACTGCCCCTTTAAGATTGCTGTTATAAAAGGGATTTGAAATATTCTTGATCATGAAGAGTCCTGTTCTACTAGAATGACATTTAATGAATTGTAGTATTCATAATCTTAGGGTTCGTGAGGGTGTATCGGGCAACAGAAGGCTTTCTCCAAGGGTACCAGGTAATGCTGGTTGATGTTGTATGACAACAACAGTCTGTGTAATTATGGAACACTACAAAAATGTGCCATGCATTAAACCCTCAGGTTACTGGTTTCACTTCATCAGAATTTGACAACTGTGCATTCAGAGTTTAAAATATGAGAAACGCTAAGACATTTTAAAAATATATACTGTATCTATATCCAAAGGTCCAATGACTTTATGGGCTACTGGCAACATTATATGCACTCTGTATGTTCTCCCTCATCATCTATCTGAATAGCCATAGTTCAAAAAGTTCAAACATGCCAGTGATTAGCATGCCTTTAAACATCAAACTCAGCAGAATAATGTTGTCTCTCCTTGGATGCATATAATTAACATTATTCACCATGGACCAATTCAAAGTTTAGTTTCATTTTTTTTAGTTTAGAGACACAGCATGGAAACAGGCTCTTCGGCCCACCGAGTTCACACCGGCCAGGGATCCCCGCTCACTAATACTACCCCTACGCACACTAGGGGCAATTTGCAATTTTACCAAAGCCAATGAATCTAAAAACCTGTACGTCTTTGGACTGTGGGAGGAAACTGGAGCTCCCGGGGAAAACCCAGGGGGTCACGGGTAGAATGTACATACTCCGTACAGTCAGAACCCCTGTTCTGGATCAAACCCCAGTCTCTACCTTCATGCCACCGTGCCATTAAAAATCAAGTTTGGTCACAAAGCACAAAAAAGTGTCTGATAGTCTCCTGCTGAGATTAGTTCTACTAACGTCAATTGAGCTGAAGATCGGAGAGCTGGCTCATACACAGGTGCCCATTTGACAATGATCACGTATTTATTTGCATAACTTTATCTGTGGTGCTAAATTGCATGGTGATCTTTAAATAATTTAAACAATTAAAACCACTTGAAATTAAAACAATTACATTTATTAAAACGCTTTCGAGCACCAATAAATAATTTAAAACAATAAATTAAATTAAAATGAAACTGATCTTGCCTTTATCTTCCTAACCTGCAAGTCTGGCTCTCCGTTCAAGTGGATGGAGAGTCTTGTCCCATCCCACGTTTGGCTGGCAGTGATGTATTTCCCAGACTAATACAAGGGATTTTCAACACTTCTCTGAAATTTCTGACCTTCTCTGCTGAATTCTATGCGTTTACCTATGAGTAGCTGAAAGCTATTATATACCTTAGGGGAATCGAGATCCAGAGGACAAGATGATGCTTTGATGATGATACTTTATTGTCACTTGTAGGTGCAGTGAAAACCTTTGTTTTTGCATACAAAGAGTTGCCACAAGGGCGCTTATAAAGTTACAAAAAGTACTCATCCCTTCTTCGCCCCCCCCCCCCCCCCCCCTCCACCACTGGGTCCCCCTTAGTTCTCTGTGGCTCACCCAGGCCGGGTCCCCCTTAGTTCTCAACGACGTAACCCATCCACTTTGGCCCGACCTCGGCCCGACTGCAACTTCAGCTCAACTCCGTTCGAGGCTCCAACTCAACCTCATCCTCGCTTTTAAGGTGAAGGGGAAAAGATTTAATAGGAATCACACAAAGGTTGGAGTGTGCATGGAACGAGCTGCCGGAGGTAGTATCGAGGTAGGTACTATCACAATGCTTAAGGAACATTTGGACAGGTACATGTATCGGACCAAATGCAGGCAGATATAGACCAAATGCAGACAGGTGGGACTAGTGTAGATGGGACATGTTGGCCAGTGTGGGCAAGTTGGGCCGAAGGGCCTCTTTCCATGCTGTATCACTCTATTACTCTATGACCTTAGAACAGCCAATCATCTTCAGCACCCCCTGTCGACAAGGAACTTGGTCTACATGTATTTATAATACTTAGTAATTTTTAATAAAAATGGTGAATTTGTGGTAACAGCTCTTACGTTATATTAGCTGGAGTTGTGATATCTTACATTATTGCTACTTATTTGCATAAGCATGGCTGTGCTCCTATGTTCCATGAATTAAACTTAAGATAGTCAAGAACATATAGCCTTTGGGTTTTCTGTTTTTATCCATCTTTTATGCTTATATAAATTTATGGAAACATTTCGTTTCAAATAAGCATTAAGCTGAGATTAGTCCAATGCCAGCAAATGTTCACTTAATTCAGTTTTTCACTATTAAGCAAACACAGTCTAGAATTTTCTCCTTGGGTGCAGTTCAGAAGTTGGAATTTAAAATGCGCTGATTCTGGTGCCTATTATTGCTATGAAATTGTGCTAAATCTCCTGCGATTAGAGCAAACCTGAATATTATATGCATGTAAATCAGTGTCAACACTCAGGCCTGGGGAATGAACCCAGCTGACAGAGTAGTGGGTGTGTGGAACACGCTGCCAGGGCTAGTGGTGAACAGATATGATAGTGGCGTTTAAGAGGCTTTTCGATAGACACATGAATACACAGGGAATGGAGAAATATGGATCGCAAGCAGGCAGAGGAGATTAAATTAACTTGGTGTCTTAGGGCAGCACGGTGGCGCAATGTTAGAGTTGCTGCCTTAGAACACCAGAGACTCGGGTTCAATCCGGACTATGGGTGCTGTCTGTACAGTGTTTATACTTTCTCCCTGTGACCGCGTGGGTTTTCTCCGGGTGCTCCCATAGAAGACACATCCCATACTCCAAAGACGTACAGGTTTGTACATTAATCGGCTTCGGTAAGAATTGTAAATTGTCCCGAGTGTGTAGGATAGTGCTAGTGTATGGGGACCACGGGCTGGCAAGAACTCGGTGGGCCGAAGGGCCTGTTTCCGCACTGTATCTCCAAACAAAACTACACTAAACTGAACCAAACTAATCATGTTCAGCCCAGACATTGTGGGCTGAAGGGCCTGTTCCGGCATTGTCGTATACTTTGTTCTATGTTGTCACCTCAAAAAATGCACCTTTTGATATGAAAATGTTTCTTTTTCGTCAACCATCACTTACCACAACATGTTTAAGGACCTGCAATAGGATGATTCTTCCAATTTTTAACATGAATTCCACATCTCCATAAAGGTCCATTCGAAGAATTATATAGCATAAGGATAAAGTTTCAACAATACTAAAAGTAAAACAAATCATCAGAAAAATGGCTGCAAAACTCTAATAAATGGAGCAAATCTTTTGCGATCATTTGGTTCTAAACGAACATTCATAGCATACAGGCACTTATAAGCCAAGTTAAGTTGGATGCCATATTGGTGAATGCCTGTACCCAGCACTCACTGGCTGTGCTCAGTACCGTCATACCATAAGATGGAAACAGTATGAACTGCAGAAGCTAGTGTAGTTATAAAAAAAAGGCACAAAGTGCTGGAGTAACTCAGCAGGTCAGGCGGAATCTTTGGAGAACATGGATAGATAATGTTTCGTGTCGGGACCCTTCCACATCGTCACCTATCCGTGTTCTCCAGAGATGTTGGCTGACCTGCTTTGCTACTCCAGCACTTTGTGTCTTTTTTAGTCATACTATGACATTGGTCAGTAGAAACATAAAAAATGGGTGGAGGAGGAGGCTATTTGGCCCTTCGAGCCAGCACCGCCCTTCATTGTGATCATGACTGATCGTAATGATCATACAGTGTACACGTACAAAACCATACGATACGATAGAACTTTATTTATCCCAGGAGGGAAATTGGTCTGCCAACAGTCACAAAACACACCATGATACATGAAACATGAAATTAAAGTGATGAGTGGAAAGTCCAGGATTGGAGATGTGCAAAGACTGGGGGAAGGGGGAGGAGGGGAGTCAGTCTACCCCATGACAGAAGGGGGAGGAGTTGTACAGATGATAACCACAGGGAAGAAGGATCTCCTGTGGCGTTCTGTGCTGCATCTTGATGGAACCAGTCTGTTGCGGAAGGTGCTCCTCAGGTTGACCAGTGTGTCATGGAGGGGGTGAGCTGTATTGTCCAGGATGCTCCACAGTTTGAGCAGCAAATCCAACTCCACTTCCAGGACGCAGTCAGCCTTCCTGATGAGCTTGTTGACTCTGTTGGCATCCGCTGCCTACAGTGAGAGTCAAAGACAGATGATGACATTATACCTTGCTTGCTGGTCAGAAGCCAGTGGAGTATATTAATTCACATGGCTGCAGACATCCCCGCATTGCAGGGTGCTATTAAATACTTGTATATTGCTTTTTGGCCACTGCATGTCATCAAGAGGGCTCCACCTCCCTCCTTGTCCAGCTCCTTCAGTTTAGTTTATTTTAGTTTTGAGATACAGCGAGTCTGCGCTGAACAGCAATCCCCGTACACCAGCACTATCCTACACACTAGGGATATTTTACAATTCTTACCGGAGTCAATTAACCTACAAACCTGTGCATCTTTGGAGTGTGGGAGGAAACCAGGGTACCCGGAGAAAACCCACGTGGTCACGGGGAGAATGTCCAAACTCCATACTGACAGCCCCCCCCGTAGTCGGGATCGAACCTGGGTCTCTGATGCTGTCAGGCAGCAACTCTCGCGCTGCGCCACCGTGCGCCCCTGCAGCTGCGTGACCAGAGGAGGTCAACGATGAAGGGCATCACCCGATATCCAGGCAGTCGGCACGATGCCGTCATTTTGAGCCAGTCGGATCCACTGTTTCCATTTGATTCAATATGGCAAAATCACAGGATTGTTACTTGACAACAAGAGCTGCCTGCCTGTTGGCATGGCTCATGAATCCATTGTCAGCATGTGCACATCGAGAGGATTCTACCAGATGAAATGTGATGAAGCATGCTGAGACAACATTTCTACCGCCCGCACCCCTCTACTGGAGCCTTGCAGTACTCAGCAGGACAGGTGTCAGTACCGGAGTCTCAGTCTCCCCACTGAGTGACCATAGTCTTTTCCAACAGTCTTGTGGGAAGAGATGAACTGCAGAGGAGGAGGAATTGGAAGACAAAAAGAAGACACAAACTCAATGTCCTCTTTCGGACCAAGCTATCTGGAACAACCCACCTAACTGAGAAACCAACAAGTCACCCCTAAATTTTCCATTCACCAATAGTTCCTCACTAATCTTACAGCCGTATGTCTTCTTTTCATCTCTAGGCTTTGTCCACCTACCTCCCCATCAAAACCCCCTTGCCTGTATCCACCTATCACTTGTGAAAGAAGGAATTGCAGATGCTGGTTTAAACCGAAGATAGACGCAAAAAGCTGGAGTAACTCAGCGGGACAGGCAGTATCTCTGGTCAGAAGGAATGGGTGACATTTCGGGTCGAGATCCGTCCTCGACCCGAAACGTCACCCATTCCTACTCTCCAGAGATACGGCCTGACCCATTGAGTTACTCCAGCACTTTATGTCCTTTTGTGTAAAAGCAGCATCTGCAGTTCCTCGTTTCTCTGTTACATGCAAACAGCACGTAAACAGGCCATTTGCCCACCGAGTCCATGCCGACCAGCGATCACCCTCATACACTAGCGCTATCCTAGACACTAGGGAGTATGAACAACTTCACCAAAGTCAATTAACCTGCAAACTTGAATGCCTTTTGGAAACCGAAGCACCTGCAGAAAACCCAAGCGATCACAGGAAGAACGTCCAAACTCCATACAGACAGCACCCACAGTCAGGATGGAACCCTGGTCTCTGGCGCTGTAAGGCAGCAACTCTACCGCTGCGCATTGTGCCACCCTGTAATCCCCTCCGCTGTTCCTCACCTTACCTTCATTCCATTATTAGCCATAGTAAACAATTCACAAATAAAAGCAACTGCGCAATAAACACTGCAAAACAAATTTGTAATTGAAAGCATTTATTATGTTTAACAACCTGGACCAGAAGGTCCCCTTTGGTGGGTCTTCTATTGGCCTGTGCATTGCCTAGTGCTTCAATACTGCACTACCCCAGTGACTGGAAATTGACTGGTGGAATGCTGTTGATTTTCATTAGCAGAAACTGCACTTGAACTGAGCTGTACATGAGTCAGGCGTTTGTAAACTGCAGAGTACATGTATGTAAGAAATTAGGTTCAGGAGTTGGCCGGTCTATCCTTGGAGCTTGATTCACCATTCATTAAGATATTGGCTGATCTTCTGATTCACTGCCATTTTCCAATATCATCCCATATCCTTCACATCCGTTAATATTCAGAAAGGTTTCAATCTGTTTTGAATGGACTGCACTGCCACTGCCCTCTGGGTAGATAATTACAAAGTTCGCCAACCCTGGAGTTCTTAGATTTGAACAGCTTACCCCTACTCTGAAAGCATGCTCCCTGCCCCAGAATCCTCCACCAGTGGAAACATCTTCCCTCCATCCAGCTCGTCAAGCCCTTTAAGCATTTTGTGTGTTTCAATAAGATATCCTCTCATTCTTCTAAATTGTGGATAATACATTCCCAACCTCTTATCATACGTCCATCTGGAGAACAAAATATGCAATTCTTTGCTGTCTTTATTTTAGTTAAATCCATTCCTTGATTAGGTAAGGACACCAAAACTGTCCATGATACTCTGGTGCAATCTGCAATGGGCACCTGCCCAATACAGGTACCGCTATAAAGCACGACTCCAAATCATAGAAACATAGAAACATAGAAAAATAGGTGCAGGAGTAGGCCATTCGGCCCTTCGAGCCTGCACCGCCATTCAATATGATCATGGCTGATCATCCAACTGTATCCTGTACCTGCCTTCTCTCCATACCCCCTGATCCCTTTAGCCACAAGAGCCACATCCAACTCCCTCTTGAATATAGCCAATGAACTGGCCTCAACGACCTTCTGTGGCAGAGAATTCCACAGACTCACCACTCTCTGTGTAAAGAATGTTTTCCTCATCATCTCGGTCCTAAAGGAATTCCCCCTTATCCTTAGACTGTGACCCCTTGTTCTGGACTCCCCCAACATCGGGAACAATCTTCCTGCATCTAGCCTGTCCAACCCCTTAAGAATTTTTTAAGTTTCTATAAGATCCCCCCTCAATCTTCTAAATTCCAGTGAGTACAAGCCGAGTCTATCCAGTCTTTCTTCATATGAAAGTCCCGACATCCCAGGAATCAGTCTGGTGAACATTCTCTGAACCCCCTCTATGGCAAGAATGTCTTTCCTCAGATTTGGAGACCAAAACTGTACGCAATACTCCAGGTGTGGTCTCACCAAAACCCTGTACAACTGCAGTAGAGCCTCCCTGCTCCTATACTCAAATCCTTTCACTATGAATGCGAACATACCATTTGCTTTCTTCACTGCCTGCTGCACCTGCATGCCTACTCTCAATGACTGGTGTACCATGACACCCAGGTCTCATTGCATCTCCCCTTTTCCTAATCTGCCACCATTCAGATAATCGTCTAGCCTCATGTTTTTGCCACCAAAGTGGATAACCTCACATTTATCCACATTATACTGCATCTGTCATGCATCTGCCCATTCACCCAGCCTATCCAAATCACCCTGCAGCCTCCTAGCATCCTCCTCACACCGAACTATACCCCCCAGCTTGGTGTCATCTGCAAATTTGGAGATGTTGCATTCAATTCCCTCGTCCAAATCATTAATGTATATTGTAAATAGCTGGGGTCCCAGCACTGAGCCTTGCGGTACCCCACTACTCACTGCCTGCCATTCTGAAAAGGACCCGTTTACTCCTACCCTTTGCTTCCTGTCTGCCAGCCAGTTCTCTATCCACATCATTATTGAACCACCAATACCGTGTGCTTTAAGTTTATATACTAATCTCTTATGTGGGACCTTGTCGAAAGCCTTCTGAAAGTCCAGATATAACACATCCACTGGTTCTCCCTTATCCACTCTACTAGTTACATCCTCGAAAAATTCTATAATATTCGTCAGACATGATTTACCTTTTGTAAATCAATGCTGACTTTGTCCAATGATTTCACCACTTTCCAAATGCGCTGCTATCCCATCTTTAATAACTGACTCTAGCAGTTTCCCCACTACCGATGTTAGACTAACTGGTCTGTAATTCCCCGCTTTCTCTCTCCCTCCTTTTTTAAAAAGTGGGGTTACATTAGCTATCCTCCAATCCTCAGGAACTACTCCAGAATCTAAAGAGTTTTGAAAAATTATCACTAATGCATCCACTATTACCGTGGCTACCTCCTTGAGTACTCTGGGATGCAGACCATCTGGCCCTGGGGATTTATCGGCCTTTAATCCGTTCAATTTACCCAACACCACTGCCCGGCTAACCTGGATTTCACTCAGTTCCGCCATCTTATTTGACCTCCGGTCAACTGCTATTTCCGGCAGATTATTTATGTCTTCCTTAGTGAAGACAGAACCAAAGTGGTTATTCAATTGGTCTGCCATGTCCTTGTTCCCCATGATCAATTCACCTGCTTCTTACTGCAAGGGACCAACATTTGTTCTAACTAGTCTCTTTCTCTTCACATATCTATAAAAACTTTTGCAGTCAGTTTTTATGTTCCCCGCCAGTTTCGTTTCGTAATCTATTTTCCCTTTCCTAATTAAGCCCTTTGTCCTCCTCTGATGGATTCTGAATTTCTCCCCGTCCTGTGGTAGGCTACTTTTTTTGGCCAATTTGTGTGCCTCATCTTTAATTTTTATACTATCCCTGATTTCCCTCGTTATTAACGAATGCACCACCTTCCCTGATTTATTCTTTTGCCAAACTGGAATGAACAATTTTGTTCATCCATGCAGTCTTTAAATACCTTCCATTGCACATCCACTGTCAACCCTTTAAGACTCACCTGCCAGTCTATCTTGGCCAATTCACGGCTCATATCTTCAAAGTTACCTTTGTTTAACTTCAGAACCCTTGTTTCTGACTTAATTATGTCTCTCCATCCTACTGAAGAACTCAATCATATTATGGTCACTCTTGCCCAAGGGGCCACGCACAACAAGACTGCTAACTAACCCTTCCTCATTACTCAATACCCAGTCTAGTATCGCCTGCTCTCTCGTTGGTTCCTCCACATGCTGGTTTAGAAAACTATCCCACATACATTCCAAGAAATCGTTTTCCTCGGCACCCCTGCCCAATTGATTCACCCAATCTATATGCAGATTGAAGTCACCCATTATAACTGTGTTACCCTTGTTGCACGCACTTCGAATTTCCTGTTTAATGCCATCCCCAACTCCAATACTACTGTTAGGTGGCCTGTACACAACTCCCACTAGTGTTTTCTGCCCCTTAGAGTTTCGCAGCTCTACCCATATCGATTCCACATCCTCCATGCTAATGTCCTTCCTTTCTATTGCATTAATCTCCTCTCTCACCAGCAACGCTTCCCCACCTCCTTTTCCTTTCCGTCTATCCCTCCTGAATATTGAATATCCCTGGATGTTCATCTCCCAGCCTTGGTCCCCCTGGAGCCATGTCTCCGTGATCCCAACTATAGCATAGTCATTAATAGCTATCTGCACCTTCAACTCATCCACCTTATTACGAATGCTCCTCACATTGAGACACAAAGCCGTCAGGCTTGTTTTTACAACACTTTTACCCTTTATACAATTATGTTGACAAGTGGCCCCTTTTGATTTTTTTCCTGGATTTGTCTGCCAGCCACTATTAATTTTCACCTTGCTACCACTTGCTTCTATTGTCATTTTATACCGCTCTTACTCTCTGCTCACACCTTTAAGACACCCACCACCTCTTATTCTCTGTTTATTATTTTTTTCTTCTTCCCCCCATAGATGTTGGGTCTGAGGGTATCAGAGGGTATTGACCACATTGAGAGATGAAAAAAACCTGGATTGTTTTCTCTGGAATGCCAGAGATTGAGGGTAGACCAGCTAGAAATATATAACATGATGAGATGCATGGCTAGGGTAGAATCTTTCTACCAGGGTGAAATGTCAAAGACTAGAGGGTATAGTTTTAAGGTGGAAATGGCAACATTTAACAGAGATGTGTGGGACAAGTTCTATTTGCACAGAGAGTGTCAGATATCTGGTACACACTGCCAGAGATGGTGGTGGAGGCAGATATGGTAGTGGCATTAAAGAGGTGCCATTTTAGATTAGCATATGGATATGCAGGGAATGGATGACATTCAGGCAGATGAGATGAGTTCATCTAGGCATCATTTCTGGCACAGATTGTGTGGGCTGAAGGGCCTGTTCTTGTGCTATACTGTTCTATGTTCAAAATGTAATCATCCTTACAGTCCATGATGGAGTGGCAGTGGGTGCAAAGTAAAGAGTCCATTATTGTTCACCAACAGTGTCTTCTTCCCCATTCCCCATGTTTCTGCTTTACTGTAGCCTGACAAGGTTGCAGCTACATAGAAAGCGCAGAACCATACAGGATTAGCCCTTTGGCCCATGATGTCTGGACCGAACATGATGCCAAATTAATCTAATCCATTCTTCCTTTTTACTCGTAGGTAGGTCGTAGGCAGGTCGTAGTAAGTCGTGATGGTAGTCGTAGGTAGTCGTAGATAGGTCGTGGGTAGTCGTAGGTCGGTAACTGGCCCGAGAATAAATATGCAAACATGACATCATTTTATCATGTGATCATTTCCCACGTAGCTAGTCGTAGTTGGTCTTAGGTGTGGAAGACTGATGTTGAGGGCGGTCGTAGGAGGTCTTTTACTTCGGTAAGTCGACATGACCTTGACATTTTTTCAACTCGTCTAGGGTCTTCTAAACTCATGGATCAGGTCGTCCAAGTGGGATAGGCCCTTAAGCCTGCATCGGTGAAAACCAACATCTGCAGTTCCCTCTTACACATTTGTCTACTCCACTCTCACTGCTCCCCTTCTGTGATTTGTACTCCAGCTCTACGACCACGTTTTAACCGGGACTCGCTACCACAGGGTCTGAAGAAGGGTTCCGGAACCGAAACGTCACCTGTTCCTTTTCTCCAGCGACGCTGTCTGACCTGCCGAGTTACTCCAGCATTTTGCATCTATCTTCGGTATAAACCAGCACCTGCAGTTTCTTGCTACATATTCTGATAGTCTACCCTATCTTGGCCAATGCAAGGACATCTCTAAGGGGAGGTCACGAGTGTTGGGCCGTGGAGAGGTGAGTTTATGTGGCAAAATGTAAGGAGAATGAAGATATCATCTGCAGCCAGTAAAGTAGAAGACATTATGGGGTTAGGTGAAAGTCCAACAAGAAGAAGAAAGTGGATTAAGTGTGAGAATGGTGTCATCTTCTATTATTCCTGTCCACTCACTGATTATGGCCACAGAAAAGAGAGACGGGGAACACTATTTCCCCCATTGAAGTAAATGGTTCAAAGGTGTTCTTATTGTTACATGTACAAACACACAGTGAAATTATTTTCTTACATACAATCCAGTACAGGATTGCCATACCTGAGCACATCCTCGATTAGCAAAGTGTACAGAAATAGCCCACTGAGCCCGGGTGCAAGAGGTGCCATGTTTTGTTCCCATTTTCAAAGTCCAGTCCACGCTCTAGACATCACCTTCCTTGGGTGCGACATCCCTCTCATAATGTCATTAATTCTAGGAGTCGAATTAGGCCATTCGGCCCATCAAGTCTACTCCGCCATTCAATCATGGCTGATCTATCTCTCCCTCCTAACGCCATTCTCCTGCCTTCTCCTCATAACGTCTGACACTCGTACTAATCAAGAATCTATTCTATCTCTATCTATCTCTGCCTTAAGAATATCCACTGACTTGGCCTCTACAGCCTTCTGTGGTTAAGAATTCCACAGATTCACCACCGTCTGACTGAAAAAAATTCTCCTCATCTCCTTCCTAAAAGAACGTCCTTTAATTCTGAGGCTACAACCTGCAGTCCTAGACTCTCCCACTAATGGAAGCTTGTGCCTCCTGCATCTGACCTTGAGGGCGTGGTAGGCCAGACCCTGGTTCCCTCTCCTCTCCTACCAGCCTCGCTCCTCCTCCATCACCTGCATGGAGAGCCACCAAACTGGCCCCAGCTCCATCCTCCCAGTCCTTGGTCTTTGGGGAGCGAGCAGGGGCCAGTTTGGTGGCTCTCCATGCAGGCCGTGGCCCGCCAGGTCCTCTAACCGAGCCAACTCATTGACATCCTAACGGCTGCAGCAGCGGGAACGATGAGTGCTTGAGTAACTCAGTGGTCGGACAGCTCCTGTGGAGGAGGACAAAAGAGTACGTTATTTAATCCCCCTGCTAGTCAGTTCCCACTTTGAGTGTTTTTGAGAATTGTGCAATATATTTGAGTGGTGTTATTGCCTAGTTTAGTTTAGTTTAGTTTAATCTAGAGATACAGCGCAGAAATAAGACCTTCAGCAAGTCTGCGCCGACCTCCGATCCCCATACAATAGCTCTATCATATACACTGGTGAGAGTTTTTCTGAAGCTAATTAAGCTGCAAATCTGTACGTCTTTGGACTGTAGGAGGAAACCAGAGCACCCAGCAAAAACATGAGATATGAGACTGCCAAATGGAGAGGGAAGGAGGAGAGGCACTGTCTCTTGCAGCGCCGGAGACCCGGGTGCGATCCCGACCATGCATGCTGTCTGTATGTAGTTTGCACGTTCTCCCCGTGACCCCGTGGGTTTTCTCAGAGATCTTCATTTACCTCCCACACTCCAAAGACATACAGGTTTGTAAGGTAATTGGCTTGGTATAGTGTGTGTAGGATAATTGTCCCTAGTATGTGTAGGATAGTGTTAATGTGCGGGGAATGCTGGTTGGTGTGGTCTCAGTGGGCCGAAGGGCCTGTTTCCGTGCTGTATCTCTAAACTAACTAAACTAATTCCAGATATAACCATATAACCATATAACCCATATAACAATTACAGCACGGAGACAGGCCCTCTCGGCCCTTCCAGTCCGTGCCGACCATTTGTTTTCCCCTAGTCCCATCTACCTGCACTCAGACCATACCCCTCCATTCCCTTCACGTCCATATACCTATCCACTTTACTTTTAAATGTTAAAATCGATCCTGCCTCCACCACTGCTGGAAGCTCATTCCACACAGCCACCACCCTCGAATAAAGAAGTTCCCCCTCACGTTACCCCTAAACGTTCTGTTCCTTAATTCTCATGTCATGCCCTCTTGTTTGAATCTTCCCTACCCTCAATGGGAAAAGGTTTATATCCACGTCAAACTCTGTCTATCCCTTTCATCATTTTAAAGACCTCAATCAAGTCCCCCCTTAACCTTCTACGATCAAAGAATAAAGACCTAACTTGTTCAACCTTTCTCTGTAACATAGTTGCTGGAACCCTGGCAACATTCTAGTAAATCTCCTCTGTACTCTCTCTATTTTGTTGACATCCTTCCTATAACTAGGCGACCAAAATTGTACACCATACTCCAGAATTGCTCTTACCAATGCCGTGTACAATTTTAACATTACTTCCTACTCCTATATTCAATGCTCTGATTTATAAAGGCCAGCACACCAAAGGCTTTCTTTACCACCCTATCTACATGCGATTCCACCTTCAGGGAACTATGCACAGTTATTCCTAGATCCCTCTGTTCCACAGCATTCCTCAATTCCCTACCATTTACCATGTACGTCTATTTTGATTTGTCCTGCCAAGATGTAGCACTTCACACTTAACAGCATTAAACTCCATCTGCCATCTTCAGCCCACTTTTCCAAATGGCCCAAATCTCTCTGTAGACTTTGAAAAATCTACTTCATTATCCACAACACCACCTATCTTAGTATCATCTGCATACTCACTTATCCAATTTACCACCCCATCATCCAGATCATTGATGTACATGGCAAACAACAGTGGACCCAAACACAGATCCCTGAGGCACCCCATTGGTTACGGCTTCCAACCTGACAAACAGCCATCCACCATTACTCTCTGACATCTCCCATTCAGCCACTGTTGAATCCATCTTGCTACTCCGCATTAACACCCAAAGATTGAACCTTCTGAACCAACCTTCCATGGGGAACCTTGTCAAAGGCCTTACTGAAATCCATATAGACAACATCCACTGCTTTACCCTCATCAATTTCCCTAGTTACCGCTTCAACAAATTCAAGAAGGTTTGTCAAACATGACCTTCCAGGCACAAATCCATGTTGACTGTTCCTGATCAGACCCTGTTTATCCAGATGCTTATATATATTATCTCTAAGTATCCTTTCCATTAATTTGCCCACCACTGACGTCAAACTAATAGGTCCATAATTGCTAGGTTTATTCTTTGAACCCTTTTTAAACAATGGAACAACATGCGCAGTACGCCATCCTCCGGCACTATTCCGTTTCTAATGACATTTGAAATATTTCTGTCATAGCTCCTGCTATTTCTACACTAACTTCCCTCAATGTCCTAGGGAATATCCTGTCAGGACCTGGAGACTTATCCCCTTTATATTTTTCAAAAGTGTCAGTACTTCCTCCTCTTTGAATCTCATAGTTTCCATAGCTACTCTACTTTTTTCCCTTACCTCACAGAGTTCAATATCCTTCTCCTTGGTGAATACCGAAGAAAAGAAATTGTTCAATATCTCCCCATCTCTTTTGGCTCTGCAGATAGCTGTCCATTCTGGTTCTCTAATGGTCCAATTTTATCCCTCGTTATCCTTTTGCTATTAATATAGCTGTAGAAACCCTTTGGATTTACTTTCCACCTTTCTTGCCAAAGCAACCTCATATCTTCTTTAGCCTTCCTAATTTCTTTCTTAAGATTCTTTTTACATTCTTTTATCCTCTAGCACCTCATTTACTCCATGCCTCCTATAATTATTGTAGACATCTCTCTTTTTTTCGAAACAAGTGTCTAATTTCCCTTGAAAACCATGGCTCTTTCCAATTTTTACTATTTCCTTTCAACCTAACAGGGACATAAAGATTCTGTACTCTTACAATTTCCCCTTTAAATGTCCTCCATTTCTCTTCTACATCCTTCATGAAACAAAGTGTCCAATTCACTCCTTTAAAATCCTCACGCATTCCCTCAAAGTTAGCCTTTCTCCAATCAAAAATCTCCACTCTAGGTCCTGTTCTGACTCGCTCATAATTATATTGAAACTAATGGTATTGTGATCACTGGTCCCGAAGTGCTCACCAACGCATACCTCCGTCACCTGTCCTGCCTCATTTCCTAACAGGAGGTCCAGCACTGCCCCTTCTCTGGTCGGTACCTCTATGTACTGCTGCAAAAAACTATCCTGCACACATTTTACAAACTCCAAACCATCCAGCCCATTTACAGAATGTGTTTCCCAGTCTATTTTTGGGAAATTGAAATCTCCACAATCACTACCTTGTGCTTACTACTAATATCTGCTATCTCCTTACATATTTGCTATTCCAATTCTCGCTCCCATTTGGCGGTCTATAGTACACCCTAAAAGTGTTGCTACACCGTTCCCACTTCTCAGTTCCACCCAAATTGCCTCCTAGACGAACCCTCTAATCTATCCTGCCAAAGCACTGCTGTAATATCCTCTCTGACAAGCAATGCAACACCTCCACCTCTGGTCCCTCCAATTCTATCACCCCGGAAGCAAACGAAATCCTGGAATATTTAGTTTCCAATCACAGCCCTCCTGCAACCATGTTTCACTGATTGCCACAACATCATATTTCCAGGTGTCAATCCAGGCTCTAAGTTCATCCACCTTACTTACAATGCTCCTGCATTAAAATATGCACATTTTATAAACCCACTATCCTTTATTCTCTGTCTATTATCTTTTTCATCTTTCTCGCCTACATTTTGGTCCGAGTGCTTCCCTTCTCTGCCTCTTGCCCCACACCCTGTCCCCTAGCCCCCTCTACCCGAGTCCCTCCCCCCAGCCTTTCTAGTTTAAAGATCCAATTATGATTACTTGTTAATGATGTAATGACAGCATAAAATGCAATAAAAACTGTGACTGATCCATGCAAAGAGCAGATTTTGCGTTCAGAAACAGAGGATGTGGTGCATTACAATTGCAATGAATTCATTCACAATTTCATTCCCAGCCGTATGAGCAAATCCCTATTGTGCATTCCCATCTCAAAGAACCAAACAACATGGGAATGTACCCTTTAGCCTACCAAGCCCCACTGGCCATCGTGCACAGATTTGCAATAATCCTGCAAATAACCATTTTATTTTCTCCACATTTCTCTCAACACCAACACCCACACGCTTTCCCCAGATTTTAACATCCACCTACATGATAGGTAATTTACAATGGCCATTTAATAGTAAGATTAAACGAGAACTTACCAAGTTTGAAGGTTGATCTGTATTTTACGAGGAGTCGCGGTGAGGGATTTCGTGAAGACCCCGCCAGCACGCATGCGCGGCATCCTTCAAAGCAGCGGTGTGGAATCACAGAAAACAAATCATGACTAAAAAATAGTAAGATGAAAAACGTAGAACTTCCTGGTTGACCTTATGATAGAGGGTGGGAGCGGTGGGCACGAAATCCCTCACCGCGACTCCTCGTAAAATACAGATCAACCTTCAAACTTGGTAAGTTCTCGTTTAATCTTACTATTTTACTTCGGAGTCACGTGAGTGACTTCGTGAAGATTTCAAAGCTCTGTGATTTCACGCCCTGGACATCGTCCATGCTTATCACACTGCCGCAAGTCTGATGGAGGAAGGCTGTTAATGCAGTTCAGTCGAAACTGGCTGAAAAATCAACACAATTTATTAATCAAATAAACAACAAATAACCCCTAATTCGGGGACAGACATTCACTGAGCGGTTCCCAGGATAGCTTCTGCGAATGTCGCAGGGGCGGCCAGAGGCTTGTTATAGAACCGTTGAAAGGTTTCTTCACTGGCCCGCAGTGGCAAGAATGTGGTCCATGGGCACCTCCATGGCCCTCGCCGCTGATGTGGATGCAGCCCTGGTGGAATGAGACTTAAAAATGTCAGTAGCAACTCCTGCTGCATCCAACACCACCCTGAGCCACCTGGCGATGGTCTGTGTAGTCACCCGATGATGCGGAGGTTTATGACTGATGAGGAGCCCCTGTTCCTTCATCCTGATAACTCCAGTAACTCGGATGTAGTGGTGGAGATGGGTGACTATGCAGAGAGTGGCATCTACAGGGTACGCCCAAAATTCCAACTGCAGCCCATGCGCCCCTGGCCTGTGCTGTTTTAATAATTCTTTGACAAAGAATTTTATTTGATTAGGGGTGGCCACCATGCTGTCCAGTCGCAGTTTTTGTAACGTCTGGACTCGTTGGGCTGTAGTCAGTGCCATCAGCATCACCACCTTGAGGGTGAGCTGTTTCAGTGGTAGCTCATTCATTGGAGCCCAGCTCCTAAGTAGGGTCAGCACGATCCACACTTCCCACGTTACTGTATATCTGGGTCGCGGAGGGTTGGTGTTGAACACTCCCCTCATTAGTTTAGACACCAGGTGGTTGGAGCTGATACCTATATCCAGGTATGAGGACAGCGCACTCCTGGCGCTGTTGATGGCACTGTAGCTGAGGCCAGCATCGAAATGGAGGCCCGCTAGAAATTCCAGGACATCAGGTATTGTTGCTGGTTGGAAGACTAGTTGGTCCGGGCACAGAACGCCTCCCATTTTCTGATCTGGGTGAGGTATTGTTTCCGAGTTGACTCTCGGTATGATGCGGCGATAAGGTCTATGGCTCGTGAAGAGATGCCTGCCCGGATGAGTGGTCTTTTCAAAACCTGCAGGCCAACAAGTTTAAATGACCATGGCAAGGATGACTAACCCCCGTAATGGGGTGAGTAATCAATTTGGGGTGTTTCCCAATCGCCATCCATGGTTGTTTTAAAATTTTAACGACCATCGGGTACCATGGTTGTGTAGGCCAGTCGGGGATGATCAATATGCCAGTTGCAGAGTCTAATTTAATTTTCTGCAATACCCGACTGATGAGGCAAAATGGGGGAAAAGCGTAGCAAAACCCATTTCCCCCAATGGATAGAAAACGCATCCATTGCTATTGCCCCAGGGTCTGGTTCCCAGACACATACGTTGGTATCTGATGGTTCAGCCTGGATGCAAATAGGTCAATATCTGGTGTCCCAAAATGAGCTATAATATCTCCAAAAATTTGGGGGTTCAACATCCACTCAATGTTGTCATTGAAGACTCGTGGACCTGGTGTCCGCCACTGTATTAAGCTTCCCAGGCAAATAGGTCGCAGTAATCCAAATATTTCTTTCAATGCACCAGTGCCAAATTGTATTAGCCAATTCTTCACAAGATAGCGACCTGATACCACCCATATGATTGATGTAAGCCACCACTGTAGTATTATCTATTTGAAGGCGGACATGTGAATCCCGTGAATTAGTACAGTAAGCCCGCAATCCATGAAATGCCCCCAGCATTTCTATATAATTTATCCCATGTGACTCGAGGAAGGTAGACTCATGAGAGTTCCATCTGCCACCACAACTGGACATCGTATCAGTTGCTCCCCAGCCTTGTGCACTTGCGTCAGTTTGTAGCACAACATCTGGGTTGTTTACTATGATGGGTCTATGACACTCTCTAATATTGTCAACCCACCATTGTAGCTTATTTCTAGCTTCCGGTGGTAACCGAATTGGCCGATCAAAGTGACCAGCATTTGTTTTTATGCAGTGATTTTTGATCTTTGTAAATTTCGGTAGTGTAGCGGTCCGAATCGTGCAGCTGGGAATGTAGCTACCAATTTGCCTATAACTTTTGCTGTTTGCCGAATAGAAGGTACCCTGGCGCAAGCAAGATTGTGGCATTCTTCTATTATAGCAGTAGCTTTATTAGTTGGGATGGTAATCTTCATTAAATTGGTGTCTAGGGTGAACCCCAAATAATCCATAACCCGTACCGGATGCAATTTTGATTTGTCTGGATGGATTACAAACCCCAGCTTCTCGAACAGAGCCTTGGTTGCAGCCACTCCTTGAATTGCCAATTGGAGGGTTTGACCTACTATAAGAATATCATCCAAATATGCCATTACCATATAATTTTGTCGTCGGAGAAGAGCCAATATAGGTTTTACCAATTTGGTAAACAGCCTAGGGGCTGTGGTGATTCCATTGGGCAAATGCCTTGTATTCCCATAATTGACCCTTCCAGACAAACTTCAAAAATATCCTGTGAGCCTCAGCAATGGGCACGTATAGTATGCATCTTTCAAATCGATGCATGCCATAAGTACCTGGGTAAAGCATCTGCCTAGCTGTTTCTAAAGTATCCATTTTGAAAAATGGGTATATTGTACAAAGTGTTCAACTCAGTTAAGTCTATTATAATCCGACATCCCCCATCTTTTTTAATTCTGGTGAAAATGTTAGACACAAACTCAACGGTTCATGCTCGGTTTTGCCAATTACCCTTTTTCTGCTAGCCGTATAATTTCAGCATGTCCTGCCCACCTCTTTTTGGGATAGAGAAAAATTCCTATGAGGCGAATGCTGAGTAGGGGGATTTATACCTCCAATAAATTCTATAACATACCCTTGAACACTTTGTAAAATAAACTCATCTGTGGTGACAGTTTTCCATATGTCCAAGAAAGCCCATTCGTCCACCTATTCGTGCGGGAGGAGATGCTACGGCGTGAGAAGAACCAGACCCCCTTACCTCCATGGTTAACGGCGGTTCCTTACGTACGGTGTTTTGGGTGGGACGTTGTGGAGGTTGACGGGGCAGCGGCGGCATTTTCCATGCAGGCGCTGCTTTACTTGCCCTAAAAAAGGTCGTAGGATCTTTGTGCCTGTCCGGCAGCCGTGGTTTCCAAGTTGTATTAGGTGTTGCCGGTGATATGGGTGAAGTCTGGTCGACGGAGGTTTCATGAGGCCCACTGTTTTGGCCTCCTCGTCCAAATCCTTCACCTGTTTGGACAGGTCTCGAATAATGATGCGGCGGTGGAGCGGTTGATGGGCGGCACAAACCCCGCGAATTTGGGGTTGAGTGTGGGCTTTATGGAGCTCTTACGCAGGCAGCTTTTATTTTCTATTATTTCATGGTTTTCAAGGGGAAATTAGACACTTGTTTCGAAAAAAGGGAGCTACAATAATTATAGGAGGGCATGGAGTAAATGAGGTGTCTAGAGGAGTATAAAGAATGTAAAAAGAATCTTAAGAAAGAAATTAGGAAGGCTAAAAGAAGATATGAGTTTGCTTTGGCAAGAAAAGGTTGAAAGTAAATCCAAAGGGTTTCTACAGCTATATTAATAGCAAAAGGATAACGAGGGATAAAATTGGACCATTAGAGAACCAGAATGGACAGCTATCTGCAGAGCCAAAAGAGATGGGGGAGATATTGAACAAATTTCTTTTTCTTCGGTATTCACCAAGGAGAAGGATATGAACTCTGTGAGGTAGGGAAAAAAGTAGAGTAGCTATGGAAACTATGAGATTCAAAGAGGAGGAAGTACTGACACTTTTGAAAAATATAACGGTGGATAAGTCCAGGTCCTGACAGGAGAATTCCCTAGGACATTGAGGGAAGTTAGTTAGAAATAGCAGGAGCTATGACAGAAATATTTCAAAATGTCATTAGAAACGGGAATTAGTGCCAGAGGATTGGGTACTGCGCATGTTGTTCCATTGTTTAAAAGGTTCAAAGAATAAACCTGCAATTATAGACCTATTAGTTTGACGTCAGTGGTGGCAAATTAATGAAGGATACTTAGAGATAATATATATAAGCATCTGGATAAACAGGGTCTGATCAGGAAACAGTCAACATGGATTTGTGCCTGGAAGGTCATGTTTGACAAAACTTCTTGAATTTGTTGAAGCGGTAACTAGGGAAATTGATGAGGGGTAATGCAGTGGATGTGTTGTCTATATGGATTTCAGTAAGGCCTTTGACAAGGTTCCCCATGGAAGGTTGGTTCAGAAGGTTCAATCTTTGGGTGTTAATGTCGGATAGTAGCAAGATGGATTCAACAGTGGCTGAATGGGAGATGTCAGAGAGTAATGGTGATGGCTGTTTGTCAGGTTGGAAGCCGGTGACCAGTGGGGTGCTCAGGGATCTGTGTTGGGTCCACTGTTGTTTGTCATGTACATCAATGATCTGGATGATGGGGTGGAAATTGGATAAGTAAGTATGCAGATGATACTAAGATAGGTGGTATTGTGGATTAATGAAGTAGATCTCAAAGTCTACAGAGAAATTTGGGCCATTTGGAAAAGTGGGCTGAAAGATGGCAGATGGAGTTTAATGCTGATAAGTGTGAAGTGCTACATCTGCAGGACAAATCAAAATAGGACGTACATGGTAAATGGTAGGGAATTGAGGAATGTGTTGAACAGAGGGATCTAGGAATAACTGTGCATAGTTCCCTGAAGGTGGAATCGCAATCAAGTAGATAGGGTGGTAAAGAGCCTTTGGTGTGCTGGCCTTTATATCAGAGCATTGAATATAGGAGTAGGGAAGTAATGTTAAAATTGTACAAGGCATTTATAGAGCAATTCTGGAGTATGGTGTACAATTTTGGTCGCTAGTTATAGGAAGGATGTCAACAAAAATAGAGAGAGTACAGAGGGAGATTTACTAGATGTTGCCAGGGTTTCCAACAACTATGTTACAGAGAAGGTTTGAACAAGTTAGGTCTTTATTCTTTGGAGCGCAGAAGGTTAAGGGGGGACTTGATTGAGGTCTTTAAAATGATGAAAGGGGATAGACAGAGTTGACGTGGATCTTTTCCCATTGAGGGGTTAGGGAAGATTCAAACAAGAGGGCATTGACATGAGAATTAAGGGACAGAAGTTTAGGGGTAACGTGAGGGGGAACTTCTTTACTCAGAGGGTGGTGGCTGTGTGGAATGAGCTTCCAGCAGAGGTGGTGGAGGCAGGGTCGATTTTAACATTTAAAAGTAAAGTGGATAGGTATATGGACGTGAAGGGAATGGAGGGGTATGGTCTGAGTGCAGGTAGATGGGACTAGGGGAAAACAAATGGTCGGCACGGACTGGAAGGGCCGAGAGGGCCTGTCTCCGTGCTGTAATTGTTATATGGTTATATGGTTATATGGTTATATTGGGCGTTGCATATGAGTGCCAGTGCATCTTGCTGTTCACTGGAAACATTATCCCCATCCAGGGTCTTAGCAAACGCTGTTATGCCCGTGGAGAGAACTTTTAAGATACGCTGGAGGCGGACATCCTACATCCTGGTGGCCGTACTCAAGTGTCCCAGATCTGGGCATTAACCAAGGGCACACTGAGGTTGATGCAGTTCTCGGGCAGTTTTATTTTCTCCAAGGTATCATTGAGAACCTGACTCTGAAGTTTGGTGCGTAGTCAGGTAATCAATGGTGCCCGCCAATTTGTGGTGCAGAGGTTCACCTGTCTGGGTTGGTAGCAGCAAACTTACTCAGCACTTCCAGCATATCCTCCTCATGCTCTGGCTCAGTGGTCACTAGCTGTCCGGGTTGTCTTCAAACGCAGCAGATGGGCAATCACTCATGCTTCTGGCTGTTGACGATGAGATGCTGAATGGGGTCCTCGCACGGCTAGTGGATGCCCGCGAGTCCGCTCTTCTCGTTCCCGGTCCCGCTAGAGGAGTTGCTCCACTAAGAGCTCCAACCGCTCAAATGCGGGACCGTCCCTGCTATCTGCAGCAGACAAGCCGACATCCCCAGGCCCTGAAAATTCACTGGGGCTTCCACCATCGGACCACACCCCCTTAGGGTGCTGTCTAGGGTCCAATGGCAGGTTGTCGTGACCTACAGCCCAAGTAGGATCATACGACTCCCGCACGGACTCTCCGCTAGGTCTGTCTTCTCCCAGACTGTGGCGGCCCACCTGTTTGATAAGAAGGCAGGTGAGTTGAATCGGCGCCGGCCCCCGGAACCTGGCTCCCCGGAGTCCGTGCAGGCTTACCTCCACACTTGCCCATCTTTTGGTGTGGAGGCGCATGGTCGGCCGCTCCCAGAGCTGAGCTGACCGACCGGTTCCTGCTGCCACCTCCGCCCTTGACCGCAGCCTGACGGGGTGTGTTGTCGGCGGTATCTGCTCCAGCAGGCCTACTCGACGCAGCAGTGATGTTGCCGGGCTGCACTACGGCAGATCTCCCTGGCTGCGGTAGGGAGATCTGCAAATGTTTGCACATTTGCAGGGCTCCCCTGTCGTGCAGCTGTCCCCCGTCCCAGCCCCCTCGAGTCTTCTGGAGCTCGGGGGGGGGTTGCTTGTGGAAAGCGAGACCCCTTGCCACGTACCTGTTTTCCCCCTCTTTTCTTGGGGGAAGGGGGCACGGTCTGGATCCATATCCAGCTCCGGCGCGGTAAACCACTCGGGTGAGTCGGCCCCTGAATCAGCGGGAGCGCCCGACTTCCGCAATCCAGCCCCCACATGCCTCGAAGCTGCCGGTATTGCTTGCAGCTCCGGGGACAAGGGCCTTTGGCTGGTCGAGGCTCGGCTCCTCGACAGCGTCTTGCCCTTGTCCATCCTGTGGAGTAAAGGAAAATACTTACCTACCGGCCTTATGAAGGAGCCCGAGGAGAGAGCGCACTCCCCCCCCCAGCCTGCCGAATGCGCGCGACGATATGCCGCGCATGCGTGCTGGCGGGGTCTTCACGAAGTCACTCACGTGACTCCGAAGTAAAATCTCCCACCCTGCTCATTATTTAGTCTACTTTTAATTTGGAAATATAGCATGGAAACAAACCCTTCTGCCCACCGAGTCCACACTCATCTTCGCTCCACTCCCTACAATTATGGGCAATTTTACAGAGGCCAATTAAACTGCAAACCCACAAGTTTTTGGGATGTTGGAAGAAATCGGAGCGCCCGTAGGAAATGCATGAGGTCACAGGGAGAACATGCAAACTCCACATAGGCAGCACCCGAGGTTAAGATTGAGCCCAGCTCTCCGGCACTGTGAGGCGGCAACTCTACCAACTGCTCCTTTAACCCACCTGCGCATTCATCTTCGGGATGCAGGCTGAAACCAGAGAACCTAGAGGGTAACCATTCACAGCGAAAACGTGCAACCTCCCGAAAGAGAGCACTGGAGGTCAGGAATGGGTTTCGATTACTGGAGCTGTGAAGCAGCAGTTTTATTATCTGCGGCACAATGCCGCCTCTAAATCTTGTCCCTTTTCCTTTCTGCAACCTTCCTAATTTGCTTGCCGGTACTCTCAGCAACAGTTATTACCCGTTATGTCTGCAATAAAATCTTTCAATGCCTCCATGAGACAAGGTTTAGGAGATTCAAGATGGTTTCTGCGATCTGTAAGAGTCCACTGGGACTATTTCCATTGAGAGCCTTTTTATTTGGCAGTGTAGTTATCTTAGTTAGACGGATATCGCTGTTAAATTATTCAGTGTCCCAGACTCAAAGGAACAGGTTGAGTTAAATACAAAGGGAGCTGGTTCACTGACAATAGGAAGAGAGGTTAGTGATCTTTGAACGTTACGCGCGAGAAAGTCCGGGTATAAGGCTCAGGTTGAATTTGTCAGAAGGTAAAACGGAACAGAGATTTTTAAACGGTGTATGGAAGCTGTTGTTGAATAGGTCGGGAAATATTTGTAATCCCTGCAAAGTATAGAACTGTGATCACACGCACACGCCGGTCGGTTCATGTTGTGACAAAGCCAAGTAGTAAAGCTGTAAGCTTGAAGATGTTGGGAATGAAGTAATGGGTTGACATGCCCAGATCAGACAGAATGTTCCATTGCATTACTCTTGTGTTCTTTTCTCCAGTCACTAGAATGAGACAGGCTATTATATAGCTTGCATTGGAGATATTAATTATTCCTTAAATGCTCCCCAGGGCGTCGTTTCACTGCTCTAGGTGACAGCTGTTCAATAAAATTTCAAAAAAGCTGCCATGATTGTTAAATGTTGATGTGCAGAAGGTTCAAGAAATGGTTAATATATATTTTTTGCTGAATCCGAGAACACTAACCTGGGAAGGGAAGGTGACAGAAGGTGTCAGGCATAAATTCTGTTGGGTGTATCCATCTACCAAAACCTCATGAAAACTGGTGGGAAGTGCTAGCATACTCATACTAGCCAAAGTATATATTGTGTAAAATAACTACCTTTCGCCATCAGTCAGCAGCCTCCTATGAAATCACTTTCAAATAACAGATTTCCTTGAAGTGTTTGCTGCAAATGTAAATACAAATGGTTTCCAAAATACACGGCACCAGTATAATTTAAATAAGTGCTGCTTGCATCAGTCAAAACAAATGAACCTTATGTGGGAGCCTTATTTGTTTCCAGTCATCAATGCACAAAGCATGTGCAGGAAGATCAGACGTCAGCCGATATAATCTCTGTGCATATGGTTCTGTCGACTTTAATGTATGGAAGAGATGACAAAGCTATTAATTGGCGGCACAGTCGCAGCGGTAGAGCTGCCACCTTACAGCGCCAGAAACCCAGCTTTGATCCTGATTACAGGTGCTTGTCCGTACGGAGTTTGTACCTTCTCCCCGTGCCGCATGGGTTTTCTCCGATTGCTCCGGTTTCCTCCCATACTCCAAAGACAGACAGGGTTGTAGGTTAATTGGCTTTGGTAAGGATTGTAAATTGTCCCTAGTGTGTAAGATAGTGCTAGTGTATGGGGATCGCTGGTCGGTGTGGACTTGGTGGGCCGAAGGGCCTGTTTCTGCACTGGATCTCTAAACTAAACTAAATCAAATGTTTTGCTGTACTCCAGGACACATTTAATGTGCTACAGACCTCGGACAAACTTTTCTGAATGTCTTTCTTTATTCAAATTTTGACCTAGCTGGTTATTATAGGGTCTTGTCAGTAAAACTGGCTGGGACTATAGGATGTGTAGGAAGGAACTGCAGATGCTGGTTGATACCGAAGGTAGACACAAAATGCTGGAATAACTCAGCGGGTCAGGCATCATCTGTGGAGAAAAAGAATAGGTGGCGTTTCGGGTCTGAGGAGAGGTCGTGTCTATCTTAGGTTATAGGTTGAGGAAGGGTCTTGACCCGAGACGTCACCCATTCCTTCTCTCCAGTGTTGCTGCCTGTCCCGCTGAGTTACTCCAGCATTTTGTGTCCATCTTAGGATATAGATTACATGCTTAAGAAATGAAAGGAAATGACAGTAGTACAGTAGGTAGCTAAGTTTTGTAATGTATGACATGTACCACATTTTGAAGGAAAAATACATTTCAACTGGATACTCTGCATAGAGGAGCTAATGGCTTGTGACAATGTTAGCCCCGAGTGATGCTTTGTTAGTTTTTAATGCAAACAAACAAGAAAATGTTTGCCAGCGGCATTTCATGAAAATAGTGCCCCAGATAGTGAATAGATAGTGAATATTCACCTTGTGGCAGAAACAGCTACTAATGTTGTGAACTTGCTGCAGTAATCAATGTAATTCAGCGATGCATCAGAGCATCTGGAACAGGCTGTTCAGAGTACCAAGTCAAACTGGAAAGCCACAGTTGAGGCAATACGCTTCAGTCAGACTGATGAAACGGCTCGGTGTCCTTCATTCATTATACTTTGCATGCATCCATGCACAGATACGAGTTGCAAAGAAACAAAACAGAAATGTTCCTGACAAAGGGTTCAGCCTCAAAATAGCAAGTGAAATGCGATGTGGCATCACTGTTAATTTGTGTACGTGTCAGAAATTTTATACAACTTCATAGGATCAATCCATGGTACTTAAAATCAATCGACGCTTCTAATTTCAGGTCACAAACTTGGGCAGAAATGAGATAGTCTATTGATTTCAGCTTTCGATCTACTCAACAAAAATTGAGGGAGAGAATTCCAAAGAGTCCCAGCTCTTTGAACAAAGTAATTTCTTCTGATGTTATACTGAAATGGCTGTTCACGTATGCTCAGATTATGGCCTTTAATACGAGCTACTCTCACTAAACTCGCAGCGACTACTCTGTCTACCACCTTTTTGAATCTTACACAATACCATGGAAACCAGGCAAGTAGTCGACCGAACACAACGGCATTTGTCCCATCATCTTCATGAGGGTTCCGACCTGGACCTACTTTCACGAGCCTTCACAAGTTGGTGAGATCTTTCTTTAAAACGCAGGGCAGGCACTGTTAAAATCAACGGCACTAGTCTGCAATTTTAGCCGATGTGAAGGCAGCCCATCAAAAAAAGATTTAATTATTTTTCTTTTGAATCCGAGAGAACGGGGCACCTTCTCCAGGGCCGAGGTGACCAATGCAGGCGCGTGTTGTACGTTAGCAGTATTAAAATCTCCAGGTGCCACCATCCCCAACCTGCAAACAACCTGAACAACTTCCACCCATTCTCCACACCCCATCCCCCCCTAATTCCACATCTTGGGGGGGGGTTAAAGTCATTATCTGGAGTTTAAATTAAGAGATCATAAATTTCCATCACTTATTTGCAAAACAGAAATCTGTCACACTCTGTCATTCATTGGCGGGTATACTCTCCTCGCATGGAGGATGCCTGTGCGTGACTTTGTTTAACGTGGGGAGACCGGCGCACAGACAGCCACCACATGGTCCTTGACAGGTCTGGGTCAGAATCCTGTGGCATAGAATCCAAGACGACCGGGGACCCTTTCCTGCTGCAGCCTTCATCCGCCTTCCCAGCCGTTGTGATGCTCCACTAAGGTCAGCCATCGTCCTCCCCCTGTTCCACCGTTGAGGTCTTGGTTGGATTGCTCTTTGTCAGAGACCTCTCCCTCGACCTTACCGCCATGGGTGGCCCTACCAGGAGCTTAGCTCCAGGCGGCATCGCTCTCAGGATCTCAGGACCACACAAGCTTCTCCATCACGGCAAGGTGACAATCACAAAGAAGACTCTGTCACTACCTATTCACCAATGCAAACATGGACCAGAGAGCCGGATTGCAGAGGTGAGACGGGAGTGACTACCTTTTACATCAAGGCAGTGTTTGATCAAGTGTGGCAGCAAGATGCCCTGGTAAAGCTCAATCCAATGAAGGTTCTGAAGACCTGTCTGAAGAAGGGTCTCGACCCCAAATGTCACCCGATCCTTCTCTCCAGAGATGCTGCCTGTCCCGCTGAGTTACTCCAGATTTTTGTGTCTATCTCGAATGAACATTAATATTGATTAGGATAACGTTGGAGCATTGGGCAGAGATGACAAGGATCTCTTGAATGAGTTCATCAAAACTTCCTTGATTGATATGCTTTTGACCGGACTATGTCAATGGAATTGCTGGAACTGTTTCGGGACAGTACGTTGGGGCAAGTGATCCAAATGGTAGTGAGAGACCACTTGGGGAGCAGTGATCATCATGTCATTCAATTTACATCAGTAAAGGAGAAGGGCAAGGAGCAACCTAAAGTTGAATTTCAAAAGTGGATGAGGGCCAAATTATTTGGGGTGAGATGGGAAGACTGCAGCAAAATAACCATTAAAGAGAATTCTCAAGTACATGCAAAGTACATTCCATTTGTTAATTTGCTCAGTGGTGTACAACAAATGTACCACCTTTTGAAAGAAAAATACATTTCAACCATTTCTCAGACCATTTGGCCCACGGGGTCTGCTCCACCGGGATGGCAGGATGGCACAACGGTAGAGCTGCTGCCTTACAGCGCTTGCAGCGCCAGGGACCCGGGTTCGATCCTGACTACGGGTGCTGTCTGTATATAGTTTGTACGTTCGCCCCGAGATCCCATGGGTTTTATCCGAGATCTTCGGTTTCCTCCCCAACTCCATAGACATACAGGTTTGTAGGTTAATTGACTTGGTATAAGTGTAAATTGTCCCGTGTGTGTGCAGGATGCTGTTAATGTGTGCGGATCGCTGATTGGTGCGGACACGGTGGGCCAAAAGGCCTGTATCTGCTCTGTATCTCAAAAATTAAAAAATGAAAACACTAAAACTGAAACACCTGTCCCCTTCCACCCTTGTTTATAGCTAACCTACTTTTCCCTCTCTAGTCCATGCTCCTGCCTTCTCTCCGCAACTTTTGATGCTCTTACTATCAAGAACCTATCAATCTCTACTTAAAAATACCCAATGACTTGGCCTCCATGGCCATCTGTGACAATGACTCCCACCGACTGGATAAAGAAAGTCCTCATCGTCTCAATTCTAAAGGTACATCTTTCTATTCTGTGGATGTGCCTTCCGGGCATCCTTCTAGAGACCAGCGAGTACAGGCCCAGAGCCTTCCAATGCTCCTCGTACGTTAACCCAATCATCCCTGGGGTCGTTTTCATAAACCTCCTCTGGACCCTCTCCTATTGCCAGCACATCCTTCCGACAACGTATTGTGTCCGTAAAGCTGCGTAACAAGTCAGGCAAAGGAGTGGGAGTGTAAGTTAGCACTGGAGGAGGAAGTTGTCCAAACCAAGACAACTAACAAGGGGGAGAAGCACTGATTTAAAATTCACGCAGATATTCTTTTCCCCACCGAAGCAGATATTTGCTGCTGAGTAGACAAAATAGTGGGGTATACATTCAAATGTCTCAGCCCACTCCCATGGAAAGGGAAGAATTATGAAAGAGATGTATAAAACAGTCAGAATACTAACCGCAAAGACACTGCCCATCACTGAACGTGATGCCCTGCAACATGGAAACAAGTGATGAGGCAGTTATGTTTAACGAGTTACGTGTGCATCTAAAAATGTTAGCAATCTTTCCTGTTCTTTTTAATATGATATTCATCTACAATGTTTTTAATCTGAAAGAGCTCTGAATCTTTAAAGGCACGTAATAAATCTGGTAGTAAATTCTAATTAATGGCTAAAGAATACCACTAAAGCAAGTGATGATTTGACCACCGTTTTGTGAGGTTGAGGTTGAGATCATTGTCAAAATCTGTTTTTCTCATTCTAAAGTTGTGTTGCGGAAGAGCTGCTACCTTACAGCGCCAGATACCCAGGTTTTTTTAAATCCTGACTACTGTGCTGTTAGGAGTTTGCACGTTCTCTCTGTGACCACATGGGTTTTCTCCGGGTGCTCCGGTTTCCTCACACACTCCAAAGATGTAGAAGTTTGCAGGTTAATTGGTTTTGGTAAAAATTGTAAACTGTCCATAGTGCGTAGGATAGTGCTAGCATGTGGGGTAATCATTAGGCGGTGTGGACTCAGTGGGCCTGAAGAGCCTGTTTCCATGCTATATCTCTAAAGTCTAAAGTCTATAGTCTACATAAAAGCAATGGTGAGAGAAAGCTATAACATGGGAGAAGAGCGACATCGCTAGTTGAAATCTCAGACGCAAAGCATGTTCTGCCTTTGCAAAGGGGAAATTAAAGATCCCATGGCAACATTAAAAAAGGATGTTTTCAAGTGTCCAAGTAAACATTTCTCTCTCATTCAATATTACATAAATAACCCAAATCATCTTCCTTGTCATTTATGAAATGCTGCTCAGAATTGCTACCTTGCATGCTGGCAATGCAGAGACGGTAACTTCAAAAGTGAACCACTTGGAATTTTTTTCCATGTAATATACATGCAACAATTCTTGACCGAGGCTAAAGAGCCTCCAAAGTTACCAAGATGGGGTCTTAAGCCGAAATGTACAAAGAGCCTGGGTTTAGCACATGATGCTATCTTGGTAAATTATTTTCAAGTGCAAACTAAGGATGCCTGCAGAAGGAATCAAATTACATTGCGTGAATGAGTTGAACATTAGGTAGACTGACATTCCTGGGCACGCATATTCCCAAAGATCTGCCCCAACACATTGCAAAGAAAGCTCATCAATGTCTCTAAGGTAGACAATGCTGGAGAAATGCTGGAGAAACTCAGCGGGTGAGGCAGCATCTATGGAGCGAAGGAATAGGTGACGTTTCGGGTCGAGACCCTTCTTCAGACCATCTATTTTTAGTTTTTTATCTTTAAAAACCTCCTCTCATCAAAGTACACAAAAGGCTGGAGAAACTCAGCGGGTGCAGCAGCATCTAAGGAGCGAAGGAGACAGGTGACGTTTCGGGGTCGAGACCCTTCTTCAGACAAAGTATCTACTTTGAAGATTGAGGAGATTTCGGATCACCAAAGACTCCTGCAGGTGTATGGTTGAGAACAGACTGACTGATTGCACCATGGCACGGTTCCATAACTCAAATGCCTAGGAGCGACGGAAGTTGCAGAGGATGGTAAACATTGCAATGTCCAATAAGGGAACTGACCTCCCCACCACTGAAGGGATCCTCACGAGGTGCTGCCTCAAGAAGAGAGCTAATATCTTAGCTGTTAAAGGCCCTGAAGACCCACATCATTTGTAGACTTGGCGACCATTTTGACGAATACTCACGCTCTGTCCGCCAAGGCATAAAGGAGCTCTCAGTTACAAATCATTTTAGCTCCCCTTCCCGTTCAAAACCCAACCTTTCTGTCATTGGCTCTCTCCGTTGCTGCAAACTGGAACAACAGCACATTGTATTCCACTTAGGAGACTTCCACCCCAATGGTATGAACATTGAATTCTCCAATTTAATTCAATATTAGTTCTCCCCTTCTCCACCATATCGGTGCAAACACATTTGCCTACCATCCCCATCACCCTGCTCTTTTCTCTTCCTCTGAATACTCATCTCCCATTCCCAAGTCCAATCTCTCCCTTTTGATCCCTACTCTTTCTGTTCCCCCCTGTACCCTTAGACCCTTAGCACCTCCTTCTGCCTTTACATTTCACTCCTCTTCTTTCCTTATCTGACATCCTTTCATCTCAATTTCATTTAATTTCATCTTAATATTTCAATCCCCCCCCCCCCCCCTCCTCACCTGTATCCACCTATCACTTGCCAGGCTTTGCCCCATTCCCCCCCCCCCTTTCTTTTCCAGTTTTCCCCCACTACACCAATCAACCTTAAGAAGGGTCCTGACCAGAACCATTGTCTGTCGATTCCCTCCACAGATACTGTCTGGCCCGTTGAGTTCCTCTTTGGTGTTCGCTCAAGTTTGCAGACTCACGTGCCTGCACTAATTCTATCTCATTCTCCCTGTTTCCCACCTAGTTCCATTTCCCCATCGACCACCCCCTCCTCCTCACCCACTCTGATTCTGTAACATGTCCACACACTAGGGACACAGTGGCTATTTAACCCACATTATATTGGCCAACCCACATTATAATGGGACGTGAGAGTAAAGTGGAATACCTGGAGGAAACACATTGAGTCACAGGGGAGAATATGCAAACTCCACAAAGTGCCAGAGATTGAGATTGAACTCCAGGCACTGGAGCTGTGAAGCAGTGCTACACATGTTCAGCCTCTATGCTGCTTTAGTGTATTTGGGTAACCGTAGCGCAGAACACAGGAAGTAGAGCTGCACAACAGGACCATGCCCTTTGGCTCGTGATGCCTGTGCCAAACATGGTGCCAAGATAAACCTATCTCATCTACCTGCACATCATCCATATCAGAGGGATATACATTTCCTGTATATCTATGTGCCCGCAGCAAAAGTATAGGAGGACCGTTCCTTGACATAAAGAATAGTTAAGGATTATAATCCAAGATGGCAATAGAAGAACGGAAAGCAAATATGTCTGGAAGATCTCGTCTGCAATGGAAATTATTAGGGGTTATAAGGTCTTATGGTCATAAGTGATAGGAGCAGAATTAGGCCATTCAGCCATTCAAGTCTACTTCGCCATTCAATCATCTTATCTATCTTTCCCTCCTAACCCCATTCTCCTGTCTTCTCCCCATAACCCCTGACACCTGTACTAATCAAGAATCTATCTATCTCTGCCTTCAAAATATCCATCGACATGGCCTCCACAGCCTTCTGTGGCAAAGAATTCCACAGATTCACCATCCTCCGGCTAAAGAGATTCCTGCCTCATCTCCTTCCAAAAGGAACGTCCTTTCATTCTGAGGCTATGGGTGAGGTGCACAGGTCCCGTGCCTGTGGGTTCGAGGGCAAAATATACCAGCAGAAAGAAAGAAAAGTTGGGATGACAAATGTTAAAAATTACAATAACTCCTTGCTGCGACTTGAGGTTATCAATCATCTTAGAGCCGAGACACAGCATGTGATGAGGTAATTGAAGATTGCCATCCTCTTTACAGATTGAAATATTATGCACAGAATTACCGGTGATTCATGAGTTGTGGCTGACTAAATTGCACATGCATTGCACATTTTCCATATCGAGCAGGTTATTTTTGTATGAGTTCCAGCCACTCGGAATGTGAATTGATCACTGACAATGTGTGTAAGTGGGCACTTGGAACTGTTTGCAAGAGCTCTGGGTGCCAGCCATGCATAGCAAGGACCTTGCTCTCATGTAAATAGAGGTTCAGATTTTTTTTTTTTTAATGTCGGCAGGAGAGTGGGCAGGCCGGGACATAAAGGTGGAATAAAAGCAGAAAGTGCTGGAAACACTCAGGAGGTCAGGCATCACCTGTGGAAAGTGGAAGCCGTCAACATTTCAAGGTCAAAGAGCCTTCATCAGAACAGCATATGGATGGGCTGGGGCTGTGACTGGGTAGGTCAAAATGCTCAATAGGGAAGCATAAAGAGGTGTATAAAACCATGAGAGGAATAGATCGGAGAGACGCACAGAATCCCTTGCCTGGAGTAGGGGAATCGAGAACCAGAGGTGATAGGTGTAAGGTGAAGGGGGAAAGATTTAATAGGAATCTGAGGGGTAAGCTTTTCACACAAAGGGTGGCAGGTGTGTGGAACAAGCTGCCGGAGGAGATAGTTGAGCCAGGTATTATTGCAACGTTTAAGAAGCAATTAGACAGGTACATGGATAGGACAGATTTAGAGGGATATGGGCCAAACGCAGGCAGGTGGGACTAGTGGTCAGTGTGGGCAAGTTGGGCCGAAGGGCCTGTTTCCGTGCTGTATGACTCTATAACATAGTGAAAGGCTTTAGAAGAGATCGCACCCAGGAGGAAGATGCAATGACAGAGTAGAAATAGCATACGTGTGAATGGACATAGAGAGTAAGGTTCACAGAGAGCTGCACACCAGCGTCTGCCAGTGGAGTAATGTATGTGGAAATATAAGGACCAAGGAATATAGCGGCCAGGATTGGCTGCAACTGTAGGTAATGGAGCTTTTTACTTTACTTTCGACTTTAGAGAGACGCCGCGGAAACAGGCCCTTCGGCCCATCGAGTCCGCACCGACCAGCGATCACCCCACGCACTAGCACTATCCTACGCACTCGGGACAATTTACACTTTTAACTGCCAAACATGCACGTCTTTGGAGTGTGGGAGGAAACTGGAGCACCCGGAGAAAACCCACGTGGTCACAGGGAGAACGTACAAACTCCTTACAGACAACATCCGTAGTCAGGATCGAACCCGGGACTCTGGCGCTTGTGAGGCAGCAGCTCTACCGCTGCACCGCCGTGCCGTCTCAAATCTGCAAAAGCGGGGAAGTGAGGAATGCAAATATGAATGGGAGCCGCAGTTGGTGTGTATAGAAAATGGCTTCACCCAAATAAGAGAACAATTGAAGCTGTGATCCGACGGGTGATTCAGGAAAAATAGCAAATCCAGGCTCTCAAAGGCAGTGTCATGAGTTTATGTCTCCAGGGAGTTGCTGCCCCCCATTGATGGGGGTGAAGATGACCAATGTGTGTGAAACTGGACCAGGGTCACCATGGAACTGCTAGAGATTGTTTTAAGTTCCTCCACTCCCTTACCCTCTAAATGTTTTATTATTAGCATGGTTTTCTGTGTAGGTGGGTATAAAATAGTTTGTTCAAAGACTCTGCCATTTTCTTATTTCCCATTATTAATTCCTCAGTCATGACCTCTGAGGAGCTAATGTTTATATTAGCCACATTCTATCCATGTGCAGAAGCTCTTATTATTTGTTTAATATTAGAGATAATTAGATCTAATCTCATTATCAGTTTATGCCATCCGTTGTAGTTGTCTAAAATGTTCTCAGTCCGCTGTTTATTAGCCTATAGAGCATAAGATGTAGGAGCAGAATTAGGCCATTTAGCCCATTGGGTCTGCCCCACCATTTGATCATAGCTGATCTACATTTCTCTCTCAACCCCCATCTCCTACCTCCTCCTTGTAACCTTTGAGACAGTTAGATTTAGCTCTTAGAGTTAAAGGAATCAAGGGATATGGGGGAAAAAGCAGTATTGATTTTAGATGAAAGGTAGATTAAAATGCTGGAGAAACTCAGCGGGTGAGGCAGCATCTATGGAGCAAAGGAAAAGGTGACTTTTCGGGTTGAGACCATACCTCAGACTGATTTTAGATGATCAGCCATGATCATATTAGGTCTTTATTCTTTGGAGCGCAGAAGGTTAAGGGGTGACTTGATTGAGGTCTTTAAAATGATGAAAGGGATAGACAGAGTTGACGTGGATAAGCTTTTCCCATTGAGGGTAGGGAAGATTCAAACAAGAGGGCATGACATGAGAATTAAGGGACAGAAGTTTAGGGGTAACGTGAGGGGGAACTTCTTTACTCAGAGGGTGGTGGCTGTGTGGAATGAGCTTCCAGCAGAGGTGGTGGAGGCAGGATCGATTTTAACATTTAAAAGTAAAGTGGATAGGTATATGGACGTGAAGGGAATGGAGGGGTATGGTCTGAGTGCAGGTAGATGGGACTAGGGGAAAACAAATGGTCGGCACGGACTGGAAGGGCCGAGAGGGCCTGTCTCCGTGCTGTAATTGTTATATGGTTATATGTTATATGGTTATATTGAATGGTGGTGCTGGCTCAAAGGGCCGAATGGCCTACTCCTGCACCAATTTTTCTGTTTTCTATGTGTATGACACCCTTACTAATCAAAAACCGCTGAATTGCTTAAAAATACACACTGCCTTGGCCTCCACAGCCTTCCCTGCAAATGAACTCCACAGATTCACCACCCTTTGACTAAAGAAATTCCTCGTCAGCTCCACTCTAAAGATACATACTTTTCTACTGAGGCCGTGCCCTCTGAACTCCCACTACAAGAAACATCCTCTCTAGTCCTTTCATTATTCCGCAGGTTTCAATGAGATCCCTCCCCTCACCCTCTGAACTCCATACTGCTCCCATCATTTATGACCTTATGACCTCACTGTGATCGCTCTCTATCCTCAGCCTTTATTATTTCAAGAGGCCCAATTTGAACTCCTGGAAAAGCACCTTTATCGTCCAATGAGTTATGGTACCAGCTGGATCAAAGACTGAGTTCACGTGATATTCTGAATTTCACGTGGTGATTATGCATGTATACCTCCTCTCGACTTCTGTATTTGCTTTGTAGCATTCTCTCTCCTGTTAACCTTTCCTCCTCACCTTCGCATCTTAAAATGTGCATTATCTGTACAACCAATTTATTGACTACACAATGTCAGGCAGTGAGCTGGGTTGGTGCACAGGTCTTACAGTGTTAAATTACTCAGAAAAGAGTCGGAACATCAAATACTCTGAATACAAGCTATGTAAAGTCACCATAAAATTCATATGAGGATCTTTACTTGGAGCTCAAATCAATCACAGTTATTTCCAACAATGTGGTCATTAAACTTGATCGACTGACATTAACTAATCGTGTTCATTAATTGAGCTTTAGCATTCTCACCATTAGTTGTCTTATCCGCAACATGTCTTTTTACTTGAAGAAAGGTTATTAATCTGAAATATTAAATCTGATTCTATCTCTATAGATGCGTTTTGCCTTGTCGGGCATTATTATGGCATGTATACCATAATCTTTATACTTTCCAATCTATTTAGATCAAAGGGCATGTTTAATGATAATTATTTCCTGTTTATTTAATATTCTATTTGGTATTGAAAACTTCCTTTGATTAATGATGCCGACCTACATATAAGAACATGCAGAGGTTTGGCAATGTGGCCCTTTGAGCTTGCTCCACCATTCATCAAGATCCTGGCCATTATACCATTTTTCTGCACCACCTCTATACCCCTTAATTCTCTTTCTATTCAGAAATTGATCAATCTCTGTTTTGAATGAACTCACTGAGAAACCTTGGCTATCTGGGGTGGAAAGTTTCAAGAATGACCAAAAATGACTTTTCCTTCGCTCCATAAATGCTGCCTCACCCGCTGAGTTTCTCCAGCATTTTTGTCTACCTTCGATTTTCCAGCATCTGCAGTTCCTTCTTAAACAACCTGTTTATGAACTATGGACTGTCTTTGATTGCGCTAAGGACTTTGTGCATTTTTCGCACTAGTATTGGGATTATTAGTTAATTGAAGTTTTGTTCATTAATTATTATCTAGAGGATGTGTAGTGTGCTACAGACCTACTTCACATAACATTTTCATTGTTCCGTTGTCGGTACATATGACAACACTCTTGATTCTTGACTGTTTCTGGGTAAAACGATCTTTCTTCACATCTGTTCTAAATCTTTGAAATTAAATTTAAAATTATTTTAAGTTGTTTTAAATTGGAGGAATAGTACCTCATATTTCACTTGGGCAGCTTACAACCCAGAGGTATGAATGTTGATTTCTCAAATTTCAGGTAACCCTTGCATTCCCTCTCTCCCCACGACCCTCCCCCCTCTCCCCTGCACCCCTCACCCACCCTAGTCGTCCTACTAGTTCCACTGTTCACATCCCTGTATCCCTTCATTATCACCTCTTCCCCAGCCAATAATGGGATGATTGGCTTCATGTTTCCTTGGTCATCTGTTACCAGCCCTGATTTGTTTTGGCCTTTTCCCACCTTCAGTTTCCCCTCCCTTTTCTCTCAGTCTGAAGAAGAGTTCCGAACCGAGACGTCGCTCAACTTTTTGATCCAGAGGTGCTGCCTGACCCACTGAGATACTCTAGCATTTTGTGTCTATCAGTTTTAATTAATTTACACTTTGCTTAGTGACTCTGTAGCACCCTATAAGAATTTTGTATATTTCAATTTTGTACGTTCAATCTCCTCCCAACCTTCTAAATCTAAAGAAATACAGTAGTTTACTCCATTTCCATTGATAAGGAAACCCGCTACTGTTGAAACAGTTCAAGCAAACATTCTCTCTACTCTCTCTTTCACATGCATATCTAGGTACAGATCGGAGACCACTTTACTGAACGGCTCCAAGAAGTTCAGAAATTTGGGATAAAGGTTTAAGGTAAAGGCTGAGCTCCTGTCTTCCTGTCACTTAAATACTGTATTTTACTTCGGAGTCACGTGAGTGACTACGTGAAGACCCCGCCAGGACGCATGCGCGACATATCGTCGAACGCATTGCGGAAGCGACAGTCGGGAGGAGCGCCGCTCCTCCAGCGCGAATTTTGAAAATTTACTGAAGGTAAGACTTACCTTTTCTGGTGAGCGTGGCGACTCGGTGTGTTTCTTTTGCAGAACGGAGGAAGCACCATGGAGTCGCGCAAGGGAGAGCAGCAGCTGATACCGCTGCTGTGGAAGCAGCCAGCAGCGTGCCGTCTCTCCAGAGCTGCAGGTGCTGCCAGCAGCTGCCGGCTTCTCGCCGCTACAGACCGCAGGTGCGCCGCGGTCGGTGGCAAAACCACCCGGAAGTCGGACAGGTCCGTTGACTCGGCTGGGTCCGGACCTGAAGACACCCCATTCCCGGATAGGGACGGCGGGCGTCTTTCCCGCGGGAGCGGGTGGGGAGCAGTGCTCCAGCGTGACCTGCTTATGCAGGGGCAGAGTCACAGTGGGTCTCTTCGCAGACCCACGGCAGCATCCTTTCAAGGACTGCCAAATGTCTCACCCTCTTCGCAGGGGAGCATTAGGGGTCAGAGCTGGGCTGACCCTGAAGAAGGGGCAATGGCTGAACAGTCAACTGTGAGGGGTGCCAGAAGAGAGAGCAGCAGAAGATTGTGGCATGCTGTATCAACTCAAGAAGGACTGCCTATACAAAGCTGCAAGCCAGTGAAAAAATACATGGCTACAAACCAGCTACAGGAGCAAGCCATTAACTTTATGGCTGGGAAGTACATTGCTCCAGAGAACTCCATTTCTCTTAAAGTACCAGCAGTCCATGACCCCATCTGGGGCAACAGGAGCCCATCTATAAGGAGCCAGGAGGGGAAGCTCCAGAGGAAACTGCTGGCTGCTAAAATCACAGCAGTACCAGGACAACTGATGGGGTTGATTTGCCTGAAGAGTTACGTGATGCTCTAGCAGACTGTGTAATACTCAGTGGAGATTTACAGTTACATGAAGAGCATCATCAAGAAGTGTGGAATTATGCAAGACAAGTAGCACACAGGCACCAAAATTGCTGTTGGGGGACCTCCCGAAGCAGGTGAAAGACCTGCATGAGGAAGCCAAGGCTATAGGCCTGATCAAGGTGCCAAGCATCTCTAAAACCCCCTATCAACAGCGGCAGCACCCCTACACACCCACCAGACATCGGTGCTATGGAAGACCATCTGGTGGTGAAAGCTCGAAGGCCGGCCACCTGCACAGCGGTCTTTCAGACCATGGCCCAGCCCGGCCCTTCATGGAAAACGCGCCAACCCCACAACGCAGCAACACAATACCAGAAGAAAACAAACTGCGGAGACAACCCACACAACACCGGTAACCATGGAGGTAGGTGGGTCTGGTTGTCTTAAAAAAACATTGCATGTCCGATTCATTAAAGTTGGGGGACGGTTGCACTTGTTTCATCATGTGTGCTGCACTTTTACCTCTGAACTTTTACATACTCGGAAGTATTCAGAATTACAAAATTGAATTTGTATACGAACTACCGTCCCAGTTCAGCATACGCCTAGCAGGAAGTTCATACTTCACAAAAAGAGAGAACAGCAGGCCATGCTGAACTGTTAAGACTAACAGTAATCTAACCTGCACCTAATTTCTATGTTTCTATGTTTCTATGACTAAACACAAAATGGATTGAGAAAACAATCAGAGAATTTCAAGAGTTCGTATCAAATATATTTATTAAAAACTAAAAAGATGGTGGTTGCCGTATCATTATAGATTTGACCGAACTAAATACTTCCGTTCAGTATGCCCATTGCAAAATAGACACGTTTGTCACACACAGGGTCATCGTAAATACCTGAAATTTATCTGGATGGGACAGCAATGGTAGTATGCCTTATCCAATGGGTTGTCATCAGCACCCAGGCTATTACAAATTTATTAAAACCAGCTTTAGCATACTTAAAGAAACATAACCATATCGTCATGGCTTACCTTGATGATATTCTCATTGTAGGTGAAAATTGGAGCTGGCTACATTGGTGGTATCAGCCACAACAGAGAGGTTTAACGTACATCCAGATAAATCAAAAATTGGAACCCTCCACTACCATGGATTATTTGGGGTTCACTATTGACTCTGTTCATATGTCTATCACCTTGCCACCAAACAAAGTGACAGACTTGATGGGAGTATGCAAAAGCCTCACTGACATCAGGGAACCATCCATTCGGCAAGGAGCAAGAGTGATTGGGAATTGGTGCTGCGTTCCCAGCAGCACAATTGGACCACTCCATTATTAAAACCTGGAAGAGGGAAATTTTAGCTCTCAAAAATCATACAGGCCATTTCAATAGGCCTATGCAACTACCAGGGAAAGTAATTAGAATTAAACTGGTGGATAGAAATGTTCCATATTATCCTAACCCATCACCCCATTCTATATCCCTAGGGTACATTACAGACTGATGCCAGTGCTAAAGGTTGGGGAGCAACTAATACCACCGCAAGTTGTGGTGGCAGATGAGTGCACAAAAATTATTCTGTTTTAAAGCACTAGGAATTAATTATCTAGAAATGCTGGGAGCGTTTCATGGACTCAGGGCCTACTGCTCAGATGAGCACCAGTTGCATGTACGGTACAGATTGATACCACACTGGGGGCCTATATATAATCATATGGGTGAAATAAAGTCGATATCATGTGATGAATTGCCTAATAATATCTGGCACTGGTGTCTGGGAGAGAGATTTGGATCTCAACCACTTACCTTCCAGGCAAGCTAAATACAGTGGCAGACATCAGGTCACGTAAATTCAACGACAACATTAAATGGATGTTGGATCGGAAAGTGTTTACAGATATTATAGACCGGTATGGGACACCAGATATCGACCTTTTTTCCATCCGGACTAATTCACCAACTACCAACATATGTTGCTTGGGAACCAGACCCAGGGGCAGCAGCGATGGACGATTTCTCGCTGCATTGGGGGGGGGGTTTTGTTTTGCTATGCATTTTCCCTTCTGCCTCATCAGGCGAGTCTTACAATAATTAAACAAGACGCCGCAACGGGTACCATGGTTCCCAACAGTACAAAGATGGTCTCAGAACCCTGCATCTGGATCAACAACGGCCAAGGAGGTTGGCACACCCCGTGCGGGAAAGTATCCGTGCCATGACTGTATGAACTTGTTGATTTGCAGTTTCTGAACAGGCCATTTCTGGGATACGGACTCTCCGACAGGACGATCAATGCCATCTCAGCGTCGTACAGGGAGTCCACGAGAAGACAGTACCTGACATATGTCAGGAAATGGGAAGTGTTCAGCACCAGGACGAACACTACATATGACTCAGCCACCAACACTGAAGTGCTGGAGTTCTGGCCACCCTTCATTTCGATGAAGGATTGAGTTACAGTGCCATTATTGTGCAAGGAGTGCCCTATCTAATATCTGGGCAGAGGGAGTGATCACCTGGCTATAGGATCACACCCACTAGTACCTAAACGAATGAGGGGTATTTGTACTCTATTCCCCCCAGGTCCAGATACACCTATATATGGGACATAGGTAGTACACCATGTTACGAGGATGGACACCAATATCGGGGCTCACTCTGGACGAACTAATATCCTAGATGGGAATGATTATGGCACTTGGATCAGCACAACGGGTCCAGTCCTTACACAAGCTAGAATAGGACGTCATGTCTGTCACAAATGGCAGATAACCTGCTACATACAGGGGTACTTAAACTAGACTGACCCGGTTTCCTCTGGCCAATATTAGAGTTCTGGCCTATCCTGCAGATAGTCGGCCCTGCATAGTGACACATACTTTCCAATATATAGTCACCAAGACACTTATGGGCACGGAGAGAGCTTTCTCATTAGCCATAAATGCCCTCACCTAAGGTCACAGTGCAAACCATATCCAGATGGTTCGGGGGTGGTATTACGTGCAGTGGTGAATACTAATGTTTTCAAATCTCACTCCAACAGGGCTGCATCTACATCGGACGCTAGGATGATGGGAGTTCCTATGGACCACATCCTTGCCACAGCGGGGTGGAGCAATGAACGCATTCAATGCTTTATAATAAACCCGTGGCCGATCCTGAGACGTTTGCAGGGAAAAATTAAGTTCTGTAAAATAAATTACCCAATGTGGGGCATATTATTTTAGGTATGAATAATACCTTTATTGTTTTTCAGCACAGTGTCGTGTGTGAAATACGTTCATCCTCCGTCCCAGAATGGCAGTGTGTGAGCATGGTCTCGTTCCAGGGCATGAAATCACAGAGCTTTGAAATCTTCACGTAGTCACTCACGTGACTCCGAAGTAAAATAGTAAGATTAAATGAGAACTTACCAGTTTGAAGTTTGATCTTTATTTTATGAGGAGTTACGATGAGGGATTACGTGCCCTCCGCTCCCAAAACCCTCTATTATAAAGTTCAACTGGTATGGAAGTTCTCTCTTATCTTACTATATTAGCCTACTCTGGTATCTGTGATTTCACACCACTGCTTTGAAGAATGTCGCGCATGCGTCCTGGCGGGGTCTTCACGTAATCCCTCATCGTAACTCCTCATAAAATAAAGATCAAACTTCAAACTGGTAAGTTCTCATTTAATCTTACTATTCTACACTACACAGAACCTATCTGTTCTCAGCCTACTATATTGTTGTGTTTAGGCCCAGTATAAACTAATGGAAGAGTATATTATCTTTCAATCCGATAACTAAAAATTGTATACAGTACTGCAGGTGCAATCTCCTCAAGGTCCTGTACATTTGCAGTGGGACATCTATATTCCTGCAGTCAACTCCTCTCATAACAAAGCAAAACACAAAGTTCTGAAAGAACTCAGCGGGTCAGGCAGCATCTGTGGAGGGAGTGAACAGATGACATTTCAGGTGACGTCTCTACTTCAGATACACCTCTAGCCTTCCTCGATCTCTCTGCCTCCATCATGAGCGACAGACTATCGACTGACATCCACGGAGTCTGAAGAAGGGTTCTGACCTGAAAGGTCACCTGTTTATACCCTCCGCAGATGCTGCCTGACCCACTGAGTTTCTCTAGCACATTGTATTTTGCTGAAGATTCCAGCATCCGCATTTCCTGTCCTCTCGTAATAAAAACCAACACACTATTTGCCTTCCTAATCAATTGTGACACCAGCTTTTATGAACGTATGTATAGGATACTTAGATCCTTCGAACAGCAACATTACCCAATCGCAGAATTCTAAATGAAATGTTTTTTTTTTTTGTTTTGTGCCACAAAATATATTACTTCATACTTTATCACATCACGATGCGTCTGACATGTCCTTATGCACTCACTCAGCTTAACCATATCCTCTTGAAAAATCAGTCTCATAAATAGAGTCAATAACATTATTGTCATCACGCCACAAATATTTCAACGAAAAGCATGATCTGACAAAATTATGAGGTTACAGAAACTCAATGAAACATATTTTCGATCTTTGCCAGTGATCATTTCATGTTTTGTGCACAAGATTTAGTGGACAGACCTGGAAAATATGCCAAGACTGCACATTTCAGACTCGGGTACAACTTATTTATAAGCAATATTTCTGGGCCTAATATTTCAAAGTGGATAGTAATGTCCAATTCCCTCGTTGTATGCAGTGCGTCTGCACTAATATGATTGATAACTGTCACCCAGCAAGCTGTTACTTGCAGCTTTCACATTTGAATGGAATCACAGGAAGTCTAATTGATTGGCAACTCATCCTCTGGACTTAGTGTCCTCTGGGTTGCAGTACGCATTTCCCTTCCAGTGCAGTGTCGCACAGAATCTCTTATTCCCTCTACTGATAACTGAGAAGTAAATAGCAATATCAAGGGGGCTCACTCCCTATCAGGCCTCAGCCCAAGGTGCCGGATGGGTGGTCCGTAGGGGGAGGAGCGGCTCTGCTGTCAGCGACCGAAGGACTGGTGACGGGATCTTGGGAGTGGGTAGGGCCAAAGATGTCCTGGTTGGGATGCTCCTAAGCCTGGCCAAGCTGGCCATCCGCAAGTCACGGTGCCAGGTGGAAGAAGGTTCTGCCCCAGCCAGTTGCTTGCCCCTTTACCGGGGTTCGTCCACGCCCGGGTGGTGTTAGAGAGGGACCTAGTTGTATAGTAGTTATTTAGTGTAAGGATTGGAACATAGTTATTTGGAAATTTCGTGTCTGAATAATTTGGTGATTTTGTAATATGGTGGTGGGTGTGTCAATAGACAATAGAAAAATGGACAATGGACAATAGACAATAGGTGCAGGAGTAGGCCATTCGGCCCTTTGAGCCAGCATCGCCATTCATTGTGATCATGGCTGATCATCCCCAATCAGTACCCCGTTCCTGCCTTCTCCCCATATCCCCTGGCTCCGCAATCTTTAAGAGCCCTATCCAGCTCTCTCTTGAAAGTATCCAGAGAACCGGCCTCCACCGCCCTCTGAGGCAGAGAATTCCACAGATTCAACACTCTCTGTGAGAAATAGTGTTTCTTCGTCTCTGTTCTGCTTCCCCCTTATTCTTAAACTGTGGCCTCTGGTTCTGGACTTCCCCAACATCGGGGACATGTTTCCTGCCTCTAGCGTGTCCAAACCCTTAATAATCTTATATGTTCCAATAAGATCCCGTCTCGTCCTTCTAAACTCCAGAGTATACAAGCCCAGCCGCTCCATTCTCTCAGCTTATGACAGTCCCGCCATCCCGGGAATTAACCTTGTAAACCTACACTGCACTCCCTCAATAGCAAGAATGTCCTTCCTCAAATTAGGGGACCACGATTTTGTTTTGTATCATTATAGTAATTAAATAAATTATTTTTGATACAAAAAAAGTGCCAGATGGATGGCTAAGAAATGTTCACCGACTGGGGAGAAAGCCAGATATTGCATAAAGATGAAGTGGTTGAGAGACAGAATGGGATGTGAAGAATTATAGGTAGAAGGGAACACATACAGCTTCAGGACAAGAAGGGGCATTTAAAACATTAATATAAGGGATGTGGGCTTTGCAAACTCTGCCAGAATGTACTTGTCCATCCATGGTTACCCTTGAGAAGATGGTGGTGAGCTGCGTTCTTGACCCACTGCAGTCACTGAGGTGTAGACATGCCCACAAAGCTCTTGGGAGGAGTCCGAGATTTTGACCCAGCAATGGTGAAGGAAAAGCAAGATATTTCCAAGTCAGCAAGGTGTGTGGCTGACTGGTGGTCATAGAATTATAGAATCATAGAGTCAAACAGCGTGGAAACAGGCCCCTGGGCCCAACATGCCCTTGCCGACCAACATGCCCCATCTACACTAGTCCCACCTTAGCCCACAACCCTGGAAACCCAACCTATACTTAGTGGTTTTAAAGAAGGAACTGCAGATGCTGGAGAATCGAGGGTTACACAAAAAGCTGGAGAAACTCAGCGGGTGCAGCAGCATCTAAGGAGCGAAGGAGATAGGCGACGTTTCGGGTCGAGACCCTTCTTCCCAAGCTTTGCAAACTCTGCCAGAATGTACTTGTCCATCCATGGTTACCCTTGAGAAGATGGTGGTGAGCTGCGTTCTTGACCCACTGCAGTCACTGAGGTGTAGACATGCCCACAAAGCTCTTGGGAGGAGTCCGAGATTTTGACCCAGCAATGGTGAAGGAAAAGCAAGATATTTCCTGAAGAAGGGTCTCGACCCGAAACGTCGCCTATCTCCTTCGCTCCTTAGATGCTGCTGCACCCGCTGAGTTTCTCCAGCTTTTTGTGTAACCCCCTATACTTAGTGGTGGTGTCCCCTTGCATATGCTGCCCTTGTCCTAGTTGGTAGAAGTCGTGCTTTGGAAGGAGTAGTGGTGAGTTGCTGGAGCTGCACTACATCCATTAGATTGTGCAAACTGCTGCTATTATGTGGAGTTAAAAATTGGTGAAGTTGCTGACAGTGAAGAGGGCTGTCAACAGACACTGCAGGATACAGCTCCATCACTTTTCCCCCTTGCTTTCCCTCCCTCTCCACCCCACCCCCTTCCCCCTATTCCCCCATCCTAGTTCTCTGACCAGTCTGACTGTCCACCTAATTACATTTTATCATTGTATGTCTCGTTGTCACCTTACCCTAGCTAACAATGATCTATTTTACATTTTCCTTGAATTTCGACCCCTTTGGTCTCTCGTTTTCATACCTTCCCCTTCCATATCTCTGTTTCTCCCTCTCCACAACTCTGAAGAGTATGAAGAAGGGTCTCGACCCGAAACGTCAACCATTCCTTCAATCCAGAAATGCTGCCTGTCCCCGCTGAGTTACTCCAGCATTTAGTGTCTACATAGATTGATAGCGTTAGTGAAGTTGGTTGTGGAGATTTCCACAACACTCTTGGATTTATGTCCACCGAGGAAACCAAATGGGACCTCAGTGAAGATCCACATTTGCTTCCTCGGCAGTATAACCTTCTCAGTGCTGGTCACCAGAAAGATCCTTCTGGATTCAATATTCAATTCTACAACTTAAGGGGCTGTCCCACTGCGGCGACCTAATTGGCAAGTTTAGAAGAGTTTGCCCTCGACTCATACTCACAGCATGGTCGACACGAGGTCCTAGGAGGTCTTTGTGACTCTCCTTCATGCTCAAGAGTAGTCCCCGCGTACTCGAGGCCTCTGTTAGGTCGCGGCGTATTTTTCAACACGCTGAAAAATGCCCGTGATTAAAAAAAGGTCGTAGGTTTAGTCGAAGTAGGTCGTAGTAGGTCGGCTTATTAGTCGTAGGTAATCGAGGGTAGTTGAAGGTAATCGAAGGTAGTCGTAGATAGTCTTCAATATAGTCAAAGGGAGGTCGAAGGAGATCGAAGGAGGTCTTCTTCACTCTCCACAATTCGGTGTCCAATTTTCCCGAAGCTAGTGAAGCTAGTCTTCAACATAGTCGAAGGAGGTCTTCTACATAGTTGAAGGTCTTCAACATGACACTTTTTCAAACTCTCCTAAACTCGCCAATTAAGTTGCCGCAGTGGGACAGCCCTTTTAAGGTAACTTGACTCAGAAGAGTCTATCAACCATACTTCTGTCATTTTGCCTCAGTTAATTTATTTTTATTTTTACTCTTTTTCTCTCAGGAATTGGAGAATGTGCCCAGCTGACCTGCCAGGCATGTCTTCCTGCTCTATTATTTGTAACTCCTATATTAGTTTCTCTACCCACTGGCCAGATAATGTCATTTACAGCTAATCCACATCCTAACCATGGTTTTACCCAAGCACAAAACATATCCACCTCCCTCGTCCTCCCTGCAGCCTAACAAGCTACTTTTCTCACCTTTCTGATTCTGATGAAGGGCCTTTGAACTGAAAGAATAACATTTTCTCTTTCCATGGATGTGGCCAGACCAGTTGAGTATTTCCAGCACCTGCAGTTTCTTTAATTTAAGTTAACAGGCTTTAAACTTTAGACTTTAGAGATGCAGCAGGGAAACAGGTCCTTCAGCCTGCCGAGTCCACACCATCCGTCAACCACCTCATCACTAACATTAACCTACACATTAGGGACAATATTACCAAAGCTAATTAATTAACTTACAAACCTTTACGTCTTTGGAGTGCGAGACTAAACCGGAGCACCCAGACAAAACCCATGCGGTCACAGGGAGAACGTACAAACTCTGTACAGACAGAACCTAAGGTCGTGATTGGGCCCGGGTCTCTAGCTGTGAGGCAGCAACTCTGCCACTGCACTACAGTACCACATTTTGAAAATCATACAGCGTGGAAATAGGCCCTTTGGTCCAACTTGCCCTCACTGACCAGCATGTCCCATCTACTCTCGTCTTACCTGCCTGAATTTGGCCCATATCCTTCAAAACCTATCCTATCCATGTACCTGTCTAAATGTTTCTTAAATGTTGCAATGGTCCTTGCCTCTACTACCGCTTTCCGGCAGCTCGTTCCATACAGCCTCTGGACCGAAGGACCTGTTTTCTCGCTATGTGGCTCTATGACTCTATCACCTGTGATAGACTTTTCTATGTTGTATGAACAATTGGATAGAATAGGATTTTTTATTTGCCGGAGTCAGAAGTGTGAGAGGGGACAACAAAGATCATGAGAAATCCTGAAAGGCAGATTTCTCGAACTATGTTTTTAACGAGCCAGCGTTTAAAAATAGAGATTGTTTGTTTCAGAGAGAGATGAAGCAAAATTATTTCTCTCGGAGCACTGCTCACAACAGTGGTCACTTTGCTGTAGGATAGATGACATTAAGTTGGAAAGAGTGCAGAGAAGATTTATGAGGATGTTGCCAGGACATGAAGACATAATCAGCCACTCTATCTAGATCCTTCATAACAGGAGAATATCAGTTTGGATCCATATCTCACATTAAAAATGTCCTATCCTTGTATCTGTGGCATATTCATAAAGCTACACCATAACGGGACGGGCTGCACGGTGGCGCAGCAGCAGAGTTGTTGCCTTACAGGGTTTGCAGCGCCGGAGACCCGGGTTCGATCTCGACCACAGGTGCTGTCTGTACGGAGTTTGTACATTCTTCCTGTGACCACGTGGGTTTTCTCTGAGATCTTCGGTTACTTCCCACACTCCACAGACGTACACGCATGAAGGTAAATTGGCTTGGGAATTGTAAAATTTGTCCCTAGTGTGTGTAGGATTGTGTTAATGTGCGGGGATCGCTGGTCGGCGCGGACCCGGTGGGCCGAAGGGCCTGTTTCCGCGCTGTATCTCTAAACTAAACTAAACCATCTAAATACTTGGTTCAGTGGACATCAACTGCCTCAGCAAATGGTCGGACCCTAGAGGTGGAAACAGATCCCATCGTCAGAGTGGTAGCCACCGATGGATTTGGGTCAGTCCAGGTTCGGACCGGCTGCCAACAGTCACAAATTCCTATAGAAATAGTTTATTTAATCCCCGTGAAAAAAAAATAACACTGACAGCAAAATCTAAAAGTAATAATACATTTGAAATACCGTCTAACCCTAACCCCTAGGCACTTTGATTTCTAAAAACAAACACAAAGTGAAGAACTGTGTAGGAAGGAACTGCAGATGCTGGTTTATACCGAAAATGGACACAAAAAGCTGGAGCAACTCAGCTGGTCAGGCAGCATCTCTGGAGAAAAAGGAATAGCTGACTTTTCGGGTCGGAACCCTTTTTCATTCCGAAGAAGGGTCCTGACCCGAAATGTCACCTATTCCTTATCTCCAGAGATGTTGCCTGACCCGCTGAGTTACTCCAGCACTTTGTGTCACAAAGTGAAGAACAGTCAAAGAAAAAGAATGCTTACTTAACCTAAACATAAAAACAATTTATTTTGAGCTATGTACTAATGCTTGTAAATGTTTTAGCCAGTGTGACATGTGAAACATTGCATTAAAATACTCTTGTGCTTTTTTTATTTTGTAACATGGTTAGCCTGGCTAGGGTGTGTTTTCCTACAGGGAAATATGCCATTCGGCACATTGAGATTATGCTGGCCCTCTGAGAACAATCCCCTCCATGCCACTCCTTCACTTAATTCTCTGTGACCTGTTCTCTCACTCATGCCCATTAACACTCTTGTGATTCTCTTGTCACCTCCCTGTACCTAGAAATAGTAACTCACAACAGGCAAATAACTTCACTGCCTGCATACCTGTGTGATGCGGGAGAAAACTAAATCAGAGAAAAGGCTAACTTTAAATGGTAGAGGTTGAGTGAGTTGGGTGGGAATGATGCTGGAAGAATGGTATTTTCATTTGAGTAAAGGAGGAGGTCTGGGCATGAATTTAATTTGAAATTTAGACATGGCAGAAGGCACACGCTCTCTGGCAATGATAAATGTGGTTGCAGAAACGTTTAGAGTAATGAGAAATACTGCATATTAAGGAATGGAAAACTACAAGTTACTCAGAAAGAAACACTCTTTTCCAAGTTGAAGGAGCAATTGTTTTTTTTTTCAATGATTGATTGATTGAAAGACACAGCAAGTAAACGGGCCCTTTGGCCCACTGAGTGCAGGCAGACCATCGACCAGTATATATAACTCATCCACTCCCCACCCACTTAGGGCAATTTATAGAGATCTATTAACCAATAAATCCACAAGTCGTTGGATGTTGGAGGAAACCACATGGTCACCGGGAGAACGCACAAATTCCACACAGACAGCACCCGAGGTCCGGATCGAATCTGGGCCTCTGCTGCAGTGAGGCAGCAGGACTCCCAGCTGCGCCACTGTGCCACCTGACGTTGTTGGTAATGTCCAAGCTTACTTTATTTCCATAACATTTATTGTATGATTTTAGTTCGAAAGTTTTCTTAATCAACAATGCAGAAATGATGGAGAGATTGTACAGCTGATTGTTAATAAATTATTCTCACAGAAAAGCGGTTCTTTTTTTATCGTCTATGTATTGTTGACTATAATGACCATGGAGATGGTAACCATGTTGACCTCAAAGAAACTAGCTCTATTGTTGTTAATATAATAAAATGACAATGCAATCAGTGTGTTTAAATGGATACACTCTATCACTTTAGCAGTTCGAACATTCAGAGTTCTTTATTCGCACCGAGATATGTGTAAAGGGCATGTCCCACTTTCACAACCTAATTCACAACCTTTTTTACGCGTGGACATCTTTCATCATGCTAGAAAAACGCCCCGACCTACTTGATGCCACGAGTACCTACGACCAGCTTCACAACATACCACGACATACCTACGACCACATGACGACCATGCTGCGAGTATGAGTCAAGAGCAAACTCGGCAGAGGTCGTGAATTAGGTGGTGAAAGAGGTATTCACAAATTCTCCCCAGTTTTCCCCCTGATTCAAACTCGTAAAAATGTTCGTAATGAGGTCGTAGCAGTTCGTAGATATATCGTAGCGGCTCGTTATGCCAGCCGTAGGTACTCGTGGCATCAGGTAAGTCGGGACGTTTTTTCCAGCCCGATAAAAAATGTCCACGAGTAAAAAAATGGTCGGGATGAAAGAAATTGCAACTTTTTACTCGTAAGGAGGGCATCGAAATAGTAGTGGGAATTCATAGACGTACTCGTAGGAGTTTGTAGGAGTTCGTGAACATAGTCGTGGAAGATCGTAGGAGTGCGTAAATTACCACGGTCTTGATTTTTTTTTTAGGTCCTTTAAACTCGGCAGAGGTTTTGAATTAAGTCGTGAAAGTGGGACAGGCCCTTTAGGTTGTGCACCTGGGATCTTGCTCTGTAGCCCTCTATTCCCACAATGAACAACATATTTTAATTTATTGGATGTTATATTATATCATTTGATGGACATATTAGCTGAACACTGACCCTACAAAAAATATTATTAATTCCTGTACGCACTATGGACAAAACACATTTTTATTTTGTTTTTAGTTATAGGGAACATAGATTTAGGCTGTTGTGATGATTGTCTACGACACAATTAAATGAATATTTTTTGACAGGCTTGGGTAACATCATAAGAGATTCTTGCATTTTCTATCATGCCCTTCACGCCACGGGAAATTCTCAATGATTTTACATCAAAGGAAGCAATTTTCAAACTGTAGCCACAGTAGGCAATGGAACAGAAATCTGTGAACACGATGCTACCTCAAAGAGCTATAGTAATGTTCGAGGAATTGGCCAGGCACCTGGAATGACCCCCGTACATACAAATTAAGGGCAGATGTAGGCCATTCAGCCTCTTAGGTTGCTCTGCCTTTCAATAAGATCATGGTTCACCTGATTATAACCTCAGCTTCCAATTTCCATCCACTTGCGGTAACTTTTCATTTCCTCGTTCATCAAGAATCCCTCTACTGCCTTTAAAATATTCAGACTACGCTTTCCTGCACTTCTCTTTGAACACAATACTCCAAATACAATCTCACCAATGTGTCGTACAACTGTAACATAACATCCCATCTTCTATAGGCTCAAAAAGCTGGAGTAACTCAGCGGGACAGGCAAATCCCTGCAATGGGTGATGTTTCATGTGTCCATCTTCGGTTTAAACCAGCATCTACAGTTCCTTCCAACACATCCAAACTTCTATACTCATTGCTCTGACTCATGAAGGCCAATGTACCAAAAGCCTTATAGGCCACCCTATCTGCCTGTGACACCACTTTCAAGGAACTGTGTACATTTACTATTAAAACACATGAGCTGCGGAACCGGGGGGGGCAGCAGCCCCTCCACTTTTATGGCGAGACCTGCTTCAAAACCCAAAATTATCCAGCTTGCAGGCGAATTTTTCTCTCCTTCCAAGGACCTCCGACATCCAGAATCTCAGAACAAGCGCACAGTGAGCGCGGCAAAACCACGACCAGCCGTGGCGTAAACTGACAGTCTCCCCAAAACCCTCCCTTCCCTTCCCCCCCCCCCCCCCCCGGCCAATCACAGCGCGGTTCACAGTCAAGATATGGGGTAATGAACGAAGCTCTGTGATTAGCCGCCGAGTGGAAGGGAGGGAGAGTCGGCCCCGAGAGGCAGAAAGAGAGGGGGGGGGGGGGGATCGAGGATATATCCCCCCCACACTTTGTGAGTTGGGGGATGGCCTGTATTATC